>CM054059.1:260310287-260910287 GCA_028641055.1 Alopecurus myosuroides | reverse complement strand
GGCTGCTACGTGGCTGCTGACTCGACTAGTGTGACGTGGATAAGTCAACAGATCTGGGCCCTCTGATCCAGATTTGAGGGTGGCATACCCCTTCGGTGGGGATCTAATCCTAGCCGTTGCCTAGATCTAACGGCAGAGAACGGGGAAGAGAGCTCAACGGTGGGTTTCTTGCCGGAGATGGCGGCGCGGTGCTGCTCCAGCGAACCTCGACGTAGAAAGTTGACGTCGGCGACTCTACGGTGCTCGCCTGGGCTCTGGGAGTGCACGGGAAGACTCAGCGCGGCACGGTTGGAACGATGGGGACCACGGGAAGGCTCCACGGGCTCTGCAACGACGGTGGCGAGGAGGTCCCAAGGCGGTCGTGCGGTTTCCGGCTCCAGCGAGCTCGCCCTCGTCGCTACACTGCACCAAAAAGATGAGTAAGGGCATCACAACATGCACAAGGCCACGAGGAAACAAATGGAGCCGATCTCTGTCTCCCGCTTGGGCTCACCTGGTCGAAATCGATGGAAGACGGCGGAGGGCGACAGAAATCCGACGAAGAAATTCGTTGGCCTCGGGGCACTATCGAGAGAGGAGAAAGAGGGGAAACAGAGAGGGCCTCGGGTCGTTTTATAGGGCCACGGAGGGGAGAGATTCTCGGCCTTAATGGCTCTTAAACGCGCGGCGTAAAATTTGGCCGAAACGGCCGGAGTTGCCTTCGGAGGAGGAATCAAGGGGGACGTCATCAATGACATCATCGCGGGCCCGCTTCATCAAAGAGAGAAAGAAAGGGGGCGGGCTGATGTTGTGGGCTCGTTTTTCCTAGGCCGCTGACGGCCGCGTGCGTGCGAGGGGGAGAGAGAGGGAGAATGGGCTTAACCCAGTGGGGCTGACCTGGGTTGCTCTTTTTTTCTGATTTCTTTTCTCTTTTTCTGTTTTAAAGATTAATTCATAATTTCTGTTTTATAAATCCAATAAGCCCCAAATAAATTTCTAAAATCTCGTAACATTATTATCTTTCAAACCATAACATTTTTATCAACTTTTCAACATGTTTTTATTTTTTTATTTTGGAAATTTGAATAATTCCTCAATAGTTACTTAATGTGATTTTTAATTTAAAAATTTATAAAACATAGTTATTGGTCAATTAAAATTTATGTGGCATTCAAAATGTTGAAAACATATTTTGGAAGTCATTTCATCTTGTTTTCACAATTTTATATTTTGAAATAGGGGTACACCCTAATAGCACTCATGCCATTCTTTAAAATAGAAAAACTAATAATTATTAAAGTGGATTAATAAAATTTTAAGACTAAAACCACAAGTATTAATATTGTTTTCAAAACCCTCTGTTATGTTATTTTCAAAGCAATGCATTCTATTTTCACACCTTCATATTTAAAACTTGCAATAACAACTAAACGTTATTATTAAATATTTTATTCTCATCAAATAATTTTGAGGCTTAGAACTTTATTTAGGGTTATAAATCTTTGATTTTTGCTGCCATAAAATATTGTCAAGGTAATATTTGAATTGAAAACATTTTATGTAATAAAGTTTTCTAAAGATAAAATGTTTTTCTTTATCTAATGAAAATTCATTTTGAGAGGGTTTTAGGTTTTATGGAATAGAGGTATAATAGGATTTCCAATTCCAATAAACTTGGTATAGGACCTAATATTTCATTTTTGTTTGAGTTGTATTTGTTTTTGGTGACTTGTATTGATATGAAAAAAAAAAGTTTCAAATTTTTGTGATTTTTGAGTTTTCGAAAAATCAGGGATGTTACAGCACAATGCAAATCACTCCAAGAGCGTCCGTGGCAGTGACAAGTCATTGTTAGCTACCCCGACCGTAGCGCGTAACAAAAGGCCGATCGAAAATGTATCACTCATAGCAATCATATACCATTGTTTCTATCAACTGGTAATTTAAGTGTGGCGCAGCTTCAAGTTTCTTAGACCAACCATTAAAAGATTTTACTTACTAGTCCTTCCCGTTTATCCATTAAGCAAATTAATATCTCAAAACAACAACAATGATTCAAGTGAAGCAGTTTAGTGATCTACAAAACCATTCAATCTTTTCCACTAGACCAACTATCACAAAAGCATTCCTATTTCCAAGAAAACACGCATATGAGAACCACCTAACTACAAAAGCTAACAGCTCTGAACAAAGGATGCATGCAAAACAAGAGCTAGAAGCACTAAAATATCTAAGCATAAATATTCAACAAATATAAATGAAGCACAAGAGTATTCTAACGAAAAAGCGGAGTGTGTCTCTCTCCCAAACAAATATGCTAGGATCCAACTATTTATTACAACAAAGAAAACCAAACAAACTGAAAACAAAAATAAAAGACGCTCCAAGTAAAGCACATACGATGTGACTGAATAAAAATATAGTTTCACTAGAAGTGACCTGATAAATTGTTGATGAAGAAGGGGATGCCTTGGGCATCCGCAAACTTAGACGCTTGAGTCTTCTTGGAATTTGCTTTTCTTGCAAGCTTACAACTGGGGCATCCCCAATCTTAGGCTTTTCACTCTTCTTGATCACGTCATATCATCCTCTTCTCTTGACCCTTGAAAACTTCCTTCACACCAAACTTCTCACAATCTTCATTAGCAACGTTAGTGTAATCGAAATAATAAATTCACATGGTTTAGTTTCAACACAAGCCTAACACTCATAAACACATTAGCTACTGTAACAACTTCTTTTAAAACCCTTTTTCTCAAAAGAACACCAAAAGAAAGAGATTAAGAGGCAAATGCAATTATTGGCAGAAATCTGTCAAAACAGAACAACAGGTAAAGATGATTTTTTTCGAAAATCCTCTGTTGCTCAAATCAAAAAGTGGTCAACTAAGAAAAGTTGCGTATATATCCCAGGATGACGCACATAAAAATCAGGTCATTTTGAATTTTTTATGATTTTATACGAATTTAACAGTGGGCAGCAGAAATCTGTTTCCTGCGCAGAAATCTGTTTCCTGCGCAGAAATCTGTTTCCTGCGCAGAAATCCGAAATATAGTCTCAACTTTCCACTAGAGGCTTTACTTGGCTCAACAAAGACACAAAAGAAAAGATACAGCAGGGTTTCTAAGGAAATATACAACACCCAAGTGCAAAGAAAACAAAAATAAACGACGGAAATCGGGTTGAAAACGGAGAAATAAAACGGGTTGTCTCCTGGAAGCGTTTTTCTTTTAATGCCTTTCAGCTAGGCACAATGATTTTTAAAAGAGGCTCACATAATAATAAGAGTTGAAGCACAATAAGGGAGCATCAAGAAGCAAATATAAAACACATTTAAGTCTAACCCACTTCCTATGAAAAAGAAACTTGTAGAAAAACAAGTCAACGAATCACAAAGTAACTAGCATAGGAAGACAAAATAAGTGCAACTTCAAAAATTTCAACATAAAGAGCGGAAAATTAATATTGTTGAGATGCATAAAACCATGTTTTCCTCTCTCATAATAATCTTCAGTAGCACGATGAATAAAATTAGCATTATAGCTATCACATAAAACATTCTTATCATGATCCACATGCATATAAGAATTAATACTCTCCACATAAGCATAGTCATTCTTATTAATAACAATGGGAGTAGGATTATCATAAAGAACTCGAACATGACAAACAAGTTGCATATTAAAGAGATGGTTTTGGCTAATCCCACCATAATTATAGCAAGTTTCATGAGGATGGTGTAATTATAGCCTATATTATAACTTTCTTTAGAATAATTATCAAAGACTGGAGGCCTATTGAAATCATAATTAATTTTCTCCTCGATAGTAGGTGGAATAAAAATGTCATATTCATCATTGCAATCGTCATATATAGGAAGAATAATATCATCATAAGAAATAGAATAGTTATCCTCCAAAATGTTTTCATTTGTAAACATATCATCGTTTTTACTAGGAGGAGATGTATCAAGCATGTAATCATTAGTAGCAAAAGGATTTTCAAACACATCATCCACAAGTTTAGAGCTTTCTATATCATCATTTTCAATATCAAAAGTAGTGTGCTTTTCCCAATCATGATCACTACTATATGTAACAGGCATAGGCTCATCATCAAAGCAAATTTTCTCCTCCGTGCTTGGGGAACTAAAAAGATCATTTTCATATAAACTAGCTTCCCCAAGCTTAGACTTTTCCATAGCACTCGCAATAATGGTGTTTAAATAGTTCATACTAATAACATGGCCACTAGCATGCAAATAAAGTTCCATAGGTTTTTTTAATTTCCTCTTCAAACACTTCATTTCCTAACTCAAGATAAAGATTATAAAGCTCTCTCATATTTTTGTTGTTTTCCATTAAGCCTAACTAGTGAAAATAAAAACAAGAAACAAAAAGATAAAATTGCAGAATCTAAAGGAAATAACTCCGAGCACTCACACCCGAGGATGTGAGTACATTTTACCTTACCTCCCGGCAACGGCGCCAGAAAAGAGCTTGATGTCTACGCACGCTTATATTCTTGTAGACAATGTTGGGCCTCCAAGTGCAGAGGTTTGTAGAACGGCAGCAAGTTTCCCTTAAGTGGATCACCCAAGGTTTATCGATCTCAGGGAGGTAGAGGTCAAAGATATCCCTCTCAGGCAACCCTGCAATTAAGATACAAGAAGCCTCTTGTGTCCCCAACACACCCAACATACTTGTCAGGTATATAGGTGCACTAGTTCGGCGAAGAGATAGTGAAATGCGAGTAATATGGATGGTTATAAGTAATAATAGCAATCTTAAATAAATATGGCAGCAAGCAAACATGTAGCAGAACAGGCAAAAAATGGTGTTTCAATGCTTGGAAGCAAGGCCTAGGGATCCTACTTTCACTAGTGGACACTCTCAACAATATTCACATAATTGAATAACTAAATATCTTCTCTTCACTATGCTACTCTTAACCCTCTCCGGTTGGATAACGAACACTATGAGCGTCCTAGAAGTAGGCCTGCAAAAAGCATTCCTTAAAGTAAGCATTCCCATGTCTAGTTAACCCCATGCTGTCACTATGAGCGCCCTAGAAGGTACTAGACAAACACCACAATTCATAGAGGAGACACACACGATGTGCACACTAACACCTTCACACGGCGGGACAAGGTGACTCCAAAGTTCATATTAATAAAACACTTGAGTAGCACAAGATGAAGAGTAACATCTACTTATTCAACTAGATTACAAAGCTCACGATCACATATAGATCACACCATGGGAGAGACAGATGAACCACATAGCTACCGGTAGAGCCTTCAGCCTCGGGGGAGAACTACTCCCTCCTCATCATAGGAGACAGCAACGGTGATGGAGATGGTGGTGGAGTCGATGGAGATGGTTTCAGGGGCACTTCCCCGTCCCGGCAGGGTGCCAGAATAGAGATATGTCCCGCGAAACTTGTCGTCAGCAGCGGCGGAGCTACGGATTTATTTTGTGGAAAAGGTCGATTCTTTTATGGTTTTCCCTCGGGGGAGTATATATAGGAGAAAGGGCGATGTCGGGGGGTGGCCACGGGGCCCACACAACCAGGTGGCGCGGCCAGGGGACCCGCGCCACCCTATGGTGTGGCCACCCTGTGGCCCCCCTCCAGTGCTCTTCGGGACTTCTGGAAGCCTCCGGGGAAAATAGGAACTTCGGGATTCGTGGGGTCCAATTCCGAGAATATTTCCATAACAACTTTTCTGAAATCAAAAACAGCAGAAAATAGAGAACTGGCACTTGGCATCTTGTTAATAGGTTAGTCCCGGAAAACGTGTAAAAATGCTATAAAGAAGGGAGAAAACATGTAGCAATTGGCATAATATCAACATGGAACATCAGAAATTATAGATACGTTGGAGACGTATCAGCCACCAATAACATTCTTTTGGTGATGAGAACCTTGGCGCAATTTTGTGGATTGATGAGTCATGATACGAATTATTGCATCATCGGGATTATCATTTGGAGGAACATCCTCATCATTTACTTCATCAAGACCATGATCTATCCGGAGTGGAGTTTTTGGTGAAGAGTCACCAACATTATTTCCACCATTATCATTGGGTGGATCTTGATCACTTTCTTTATGATTGGTATCAACTTGAAGGTCTTGTTCTTGTTCTTGGTCTACCATTTGATTGATGGTTGATGTATAGGGCTCCACTTGCGTAGAGTGATGGCTAACGTTGGTAAACCCCAAGAGAAAGGTTGTGAAGAGTCAAGCGGCAAGTTTTCCCTCAGAAAGGAAACCAAGGTTGAATCGACCAGTAGGAGGACAAGCAATTTCTGAAGGTTGATGCAGCTGAGGTGGCAGGGCGCACTACCGGTTCAGCAACAACATGGAACCTACACAACACAATCAATTCACTTTTCCCCAACGAAGCAGTGAGGTTGTCAATCTCACCGGTTTTGCTGAACACAAAGAGGTTAAACTTATGGTGTGGTAAATAGTATGAGAACAATATGAAAAAAGTGGAAGCACTGTGAAACCAGTGGAAGTAGTGTGTGTATTATCAGTACGAGAAAATGGAATGGGGTCCACAGTTCACTAGAGGTGTCTCTCCATAGAAGATAGCTAACATACGTGGTGAACAAATTACAGCTGGGCAATTGATACATAATGATACGTGCATGACATGATCATTACTATGAGATTCATGCGGTCATTACAACAAGATACATAGACTGTCATCCAATTGCATCTATGACTAATAATCCACCCTCCGAATAGCATCCAAACAAACGTTGGGTATTAAGTTGCAAGCAACAGATTATCGCAGTAACAAAAGTGTGTAATGTAAACAATGTAAACAAAGTAAACATCGTTGTTTTCTCCCTAATGGCAATAGCACATCCTCCATCCGTCACGTTTCTGTCACTTGAGCACAGATGCAAAGAAGGCATGAACCCTCTATCGAGCGTAAATACTCCCTCTTGAAGTCACTAATATCTACTTGGCCAGAGCATCTACTAACAACGGAGAGCATGCAAGATCACAAACAACATATACATGAAGACAACGTGATAGATTGATAATCAAGAGACATAGCATTCAATAATCATTGGATCCTAGCAAACACAACATGTAGCATTACAATAAGATGATCTCGATCATGTGAGGCAGCTCACGAGATCTAAACATGAGGCATAAATAGGAGAGGACAACCATCTAGCTACTGCTATGGACCCGTAGTCCAAGGTTGAACTACTCACGCATCACTCTGAAGGAGGGCATGGTGGTGTAGATCCCTCCAGTGATGATTTTATCTCCCGGAACGGTGCCGGGGAGAACTCCAGAACACTCCCAATCTCGGGTTGACGATGACGGCTGCCTCGGGTGTTTTTCGTGAAAAGTAATAAGTTTTTCGGGTTCACGCATCGGGGAGAATATATGGGCGAAAGGCATATGGCGGTGGGTGTTGTAACGCGTAGAGATAAACGAAAACTTTTTCCTACGCGATGCTTCCAAGATCTAGCCGAGGTAGAAGGCCACGATGATTACCACTAGACGCGCGGTTGCGGATTATCGATGAAGCACGTCGGGGCAGTGCAGTCCCACGATCCGGTCCGGCCGATCCAATCCCTCGAACGTCGAAGTGCTGAACGTACAGCACCTCTGCCGGTATCCACACGTACGAGGAGGAGCTCCGACGGCAGACTGCTAGGTCTGGTGCGACGGCTGGAATGAGTGGGGCTAGGGTTCCCAACGCATGGGAGAGTGGAGTAATGTACCCGCTGGGCAACCTGCGCCCCTCTTTATATAGCGTATGGTAATGGGTTGCATAACACTTGTGGCCCATTCCCTCTGTGAGTCCGACTCACTAACTCAGTCCATTTCCGGTTCGGGTCCAATCCAACCAATACTTGCTCCCGCTCTTAAGTGTGTGACCCTCCAGGCTCATGGCGACTTGGACACGATTGGAGTCCAACTCCCAATCGATCAATCGGTAGCGGCTCCTAGCAGAACGTGCCGATTCCCAAGTCCCATTGAGTCATGACGACATACCTTTCAATGTGATATTCATCTTAGTCCCTTTTGCCTCACGATATACCTTGTCGAACTATAGGCGATTTATCGTCATCCCTTAAATAGCTCAACTCTCTTCTCGATCTGTGATATGTGATTCATCTGACTAACTCTTAGTCAACCGACACAGTTAACATTTAACTGAGTCGCGCATGGCCATGCTTCCTGAATCATATCACTCGAGAGGGCCCAGAGAATATCTCTCCATTCGGAGGGGCAAAATCCCATCTTGATTATCCACATCACGCAGCTTTCTTCTCATTCGACCCGAACTCTGCCTTTATAGTTGCCTTGTCACAGAACAATGTTTGACAGAACCTAAGTCGGTGATCCACAACTCGGATTGTGCGACAACCTCGGGTCTAAGGATTACATTGATTGAGACATGCAAATGACGACTTGATCGTTGCATCTCAATGTGGGTCAGTCCGACTTGCTAAACTCTTTAGCCAAGTCCGTGAACGTTGGAATGGCATCACCATGCCCATGACAAGTGGAACCGTGTCATCAGCCAACACTCACATTAGTCTAGGGTGTATGTCCAGCACAACCTAAATGACCAAGGACAATCTAGTATGAACAACATGAATATATATAGTTCCACAATCGAATCACATATTCAATGACATATATCAGATGTTCAAAACAAGGACAACTTAATAACTTTATGAATACAATGGGAATTACATCATACATGATTGCCTCTAGGGCATATTCCCAACAGTCTCCCACTTGCACTAGAGTCAATCATCTTGGCATCATATGCCTAGGCATCGAATGACCATGCCTCTCGTGTGCGCCTCATGCTTAGGCTGTGGTAGCGCCTTTGTCAACGGATCTGCAATGTTTGCATCCGTGTGTACTTTGCATAACTTGATATCACCGTGTTCGACAAACTGGCGAATGAGGTGGTACCGCATGAGTATATGTTTGTTCTTCTGGTGTTGTCTAGGTTCCTTGGCCTGTGCGATAGCACCATTGTTGTCACAATATACGTCCAAAGGATTGGACGCGCCCTGAACCACACCAAGATCAATCAGGAGGTTCCTGATCCAAACAGCTTCCTTTGCCGCCTCTGAGGCAGCAATATACGCAGCCTCTGTTGTAGATGCAGACACTGTATCTTGCTTGGAACTCTTCCAGCTCAGAGCTCCTCCGTTCATTACGAACACGTATCCAGATTGCGAACGAGAATCATCTGAGTCGGTGAGATAACTCGCATCCGTGTAACCCTTTACACTGAATTCCTCATCACCTCCATAAACTAGGAACATTTCCTTAGTATTTCTCAAGTACTTAAGGATGTTTTTAACCGCTGCCCAGTGGGCTTCGCCAGGGTCAGCCTGGTATCTGCTCGTAACACTTAGAGCATAGGAAACATCTGGCCTAGTACAAATCATGGCATACATGATGGATCCGATTGCCGAAGCATACGGTATCACACTCATCCGACTTCGCTCATCAGTTGTCGAAGGACACTGAGTCTTGCTAAGTTTTATGCCATGGGACACCGGTAAGAATCCCTTCTTGGACTCTTCCATTTTGAATTTCTTCAAAACCTTGTCCAGATAAGTACTCTGACTCAATCCAATGAGCCGCCTTGATCTATCTCTATAGATCCTGATTCCTAATATGTAAGTCGCCTCACCCAAATCCTTCATTGAGAAACTCCTTTCCAATGACTCTTTGGTTTCTCGCAACATCATGACATCATTTCCAATCAGTAATATGTCATCCACATATAAGATTAGAAAGTTTACTTTGCTCCCACTAAACTTCTTGTATAAACAAGAATCATGATCACTCTTGATGAAGCCAAACGATTTGACTACCTCATCAAAGCGAATGTTCCAACTCCGAGATGTTTGCTTCAACCCATAAATGGATTTTTGAAGTTTTCATACCTTGTCACTATTAGCTGGATCGAAAAAACCTTCGGGCTGTATCATATACACGTCCTCAGTTAAATTTCCATTAAGGAAAGCCGTCTTGACATCCATCTGCCATATCTCATAGTCGAAATAGGCTGCTATGGCTAACATGATCCGAATTGATTTAAGCATCGCTACGGGCGAGAAGGTCTCGTCGTAGTCAACTCCTTGAACTTGTCGGAACCCCTTCGCGACAAGTCGTGCTTTATAGACGGAAAGATTTCCATCCATATCAATTTTCTTCTTAAAGACCCATTTGCACTCGACGGGTCTTGCACCGTCAGGCAGATCAACCAAATGCCAAACTTGGTTTTCATCCATGGACTTTAACTCGGATCTCATGGCTCCAAGCCATGACTCGGAATCAGATCCCACCATCGCTTCCGAATAAGTTGCCGGATCATTACTGTCTAACAGTAAAACATCTCGAGCACTCTGTAATCTGGCAGATCTCCGAGGTTCAGGTGCTGTAACCGGTGTAGGTACCACGACCGGCTCAGCCTCCAAGGCCATTGCCGACTCGCCCCTAGCTGGTTCCTCTCGAATTTCTTCGCGTTGCACCGTGCTCCCACTGACTTCCCGACCGAGAAACTCTTTCTCAAGGAAGACACCATTCCGAGCGACAAACACTTTGCCCTCTTCCCGGTTGTAGAAGTAGTACCCCAAGGTTTCCCTCGGATACCCCACGAAAATATACTTATCCGACTTGGGCATGAGCTTGTCCGACTCAAGTTGCTTGACAAATGCTTCACAACCCCAAATCTTAAGAAAAGACAAACTTGGCTTTTTGCCTGTCCACATCTCATGTGGTGTCTTCTCTACTGACTTTGATGGTACTCTGTTTAGTGTGAAAGCTGCAGTTTCTAGACAATAACCCCAAAAGGATAAAGGTAGATCTGTCCGACTCATCATTGATCGTACCATGTCCAAAAAGGTCTGATTTCTCCATTCTGATACACCGTTTCTCTACGGTGTACCCGGCGGAGTGAGTTGAGGAACTATTCCACAACTCTTTAGATGGTCATCAAACTCATGGCTCATGTACTCGCCTCCACGGTCCGACCGTAGAAACTTTATTTTCTTGCCGAGTTGATTTTGTACCTCACTTGGAATTCCTTGAACTTTTCAAAGGCTTCCGACTTGTGTTTCATTAAATAGATATATCCATACCTACTCAAATCACCAGTGAAGGTAATGAAGTACTCATAACCACCTCTAGCTGTCGTGCTCATTGGTCCACATACATCACTATGTATTAGTTCCAACAAGTCGGACGCCCTTTCACAACTCCTTGCAAAAGGTGTCTTGGTCATCTTGCCTAGTAGGCATGATTCGCATGTCTCGAATGACTCTAAGTCAAACGAAGTTAGAAGTCCATCATCATGGAGCTTCTTCATGCGCTTCCAACTTATATGACCAACCCGACAGTGCCAAAAGTAAGTCAGATTCAGATCATTTGGTTTCAACCTTTTAACATTTATGTTATAGACCGATTCACTATCAAGATTTAAAATGAATAACCCGTTCTGAACGGGTGCAAAGCCATGAAACATATCTTTCAAATATAAAGAACAACCATTATTCTTAATATTCGACTCATAACCTTGTCTCATCAAACATGAGGCGGAAATAATGTTTCGACTAAGCGCTGGAACATAATAATAATTATTTAGTTTCAAAATAAATCCTGAAGGTAAAAGAAGTTGCATCGTGCCGACTTCCAACGCAGCGACTCTCGCCTTGTTGCCGACCCGAATATCAACCTCTCCTCTTGCCACGCTCCTAGTTCTTACCAGTCCCTGCAACGAGTTGCATATGTGAATAATTGATGTGGTATCATATACCCAAGAACTATTAGGGGCATCAGCAAGATAAATGTCTATAACATTGCACACAAGTGTACCTGAGTCGGAAGTGATACCTCCACTCTTGGCTCTGTCAGCCAAATACTTGGTGCAGTTCCTCTTCCAGTGGCCATCTTGCTTACAATAGAAGCAGTTGGCTCCGGCTGTAGGAGAAGGCTTATTCTTTGAGGAAGCACTCTGGACAGGGCCATGGGCGCTACCTCCTGACTTATCCTTCTTCTTCTTAGTCCAAGAACTCCTCTTGAACTTAGCCTTATTCTGCACCATCAACACTTGACTGGCGCCTTTCTTGATATCAGCCTCTGCCGTTTTGAGCATCCCATGTAATTCAGTGTTACTCTTATCCATACCATGCATATGGTAGTTCGAGATGAACGAACCATACGCACTAGGAAGAGAGTTCAGAATTATATCAGTAGCGAACTCTTCGTTAATTTGGACGCCCAGCCGATCCAGAGACTGAATGTAACCAATCATCTTGATTACATGCGGACTCAGTGGATCGCCGTCTTTCAGCTTACAGCCCAGCAAAGCTTGAGAGACTTGATACCTCTCGGTCTTTGCCTGAGCCTGGAACATACTTTTGAGGCTTTCGATCATATCGTAGGCCTCAACATTCTCGAACTGCTGCTGCAAGTCCGGTTCCATGTGTGCAAGCATAAGACAGCCGATTTCCGTAGACTCATATCTAGTCTTACGGTAGGCATTCATGACAGCGAGAGTCGCATCGTCATCAGGCTCATCTGGAATTGGAGTTTCTAGAACATGTTCTTTCTTGTCATGCTTGAGGACTATCCTCAGATTACGATACCAGTTGGTGAAATTAGTTCCATTAAGCTTATCTTTCTCTAGGATTGACCTCAATGCAAAAGTGGACAACTGAGGAAGGTTGCTAGGTGCCATTGATCTACAACAGAAAATATGCAAAAACACTTAAGACATGTATTCATAAAAGAGCAGGCATATTAAACGCTTTAATACTTATGCTCCCACTAGAACCAACATCCCTCCAATGGTTGCTAAGTGATTCAAGATCCCAAATAAGCAAGCCGACTAGTGAGCTTTAGCATCACTGCTAGCTGTCAAGTGATCTAGGTAGGCAACACCTTGCCAATCGTATCCCTATACGACTCCTGTTTGTTGGCTGACATCACATGCCCCGGCTCCCTACCTACCTCGCCCCGAGACCCACAACCGGTGTGATGGACTCGTCTAGATTATCAAGTGCTTCTGCTTGTAAGAGTCCGACTCAAACCCACCTAACTGGAGAGAATTGGTAGCACCTCAATTTTATGAGCCCACTACCAAGAATGTCCGATTTGTGATGGTGCAGCACTGGCGGGGCGACCGACTAGACCTTCTTTGAGGGATTAAAGAATCTACCATCTATCTAAATATAGGTAAACAGAGACATAACAATAACACAAATAAAGCAATTATAATGTGAAATGGTATGGCTCTCTTCATGGTGATCTCCATCTCCACGAAGCTTGTAAGTCGACTCGTGCCAACTCTTGTCACGTGCCATCTTACTCCATGTAGCCGACTTGTACACCGACTTGCATGCCTTCTGGGTTCTCCAACAAGCTACACTAGCTAGTAAATGAAAATTTATACTGAGAATCCGACACGCATGCCGGTATACAATAAAATGACAATACCTAGGCTCCAGCCGGCTGACATAAACATGATACGCAGATCATGTATGGATTACACACATCTCATGCACATAAGCCATACCATTCACAACTTCCTGCAAAAACAAGTTATGCATAGATACGATATCTACCGGCGTTGTGAAACTCGCAACGACATCTAAGGCGCTACGACAGGGCGAAGCCGGCGGTCCGATCATGGATTTCTTCATCGGATAAAACGATTTTACCCGAATCTGATCTGTATTCCGATTCGACCAAACTCTTTGATCTTCGATCACCGCAACTGGATTTATGTGTCACGGTATACCCCGATGGCGGAAACCGGCCGGTAGGGGTAAGTTGTTCCACGACCTTAGCAGTATGATCACGGAAACCTGATCATCCATTAACCCCGAGTACGATTGATCCAATCAACCTTGTACAAAACCGATATATCTCATAGACCGACCACCAAAACAGCAATTAGATCACATCTAACGCTAACTACATATCACATACGTACTGATCTCGGGCCTAATACCAGAAGCTACCGCTCTAATACCACTGTTGTAACGCGTAGAGATAAACGAAAACTTTTTCCTACGCGATGCTTCCAAGATCTAGCCGAGGTAGAAGGCCACGATGATTACCACTAGACGCGCGGTTGCGGATTATCGATGAAGCGCGTCGGGGCAGTGCAGTCCCACGATCCGGTCCGGCCGATCCAATCCCTCGAATGTCGAAGTGCTGAACGTACAGCACCTCTGTCGGTATCCACACGTACGAGGAGGAGCTCCGACGGCAGACTGATAGGTCTGGTGCGACGGCTGGAATGAGTGGGGCTAGGGTTCCCAACGCATGGGAGAGTGGAGTAACGTACCCGCTGGGCAACCTGCGCCCCTCTTTATATAGCGTATGGAAATGGGCTGCACAACACTTGTGGCCCATTCCCTCTGTGAGTCCGACTCACTAACTCAGTCCATTTCCGGTTCGGGTCCAACCCAACCAATACTTGCTCCCGCTCTTAAGTGTGTGACCCTCCAGGCTCATGGCGACTTGGACACGATTGGAGTCCAACTCCCAATCGATCAATCGGTAGCGGCTCCTAGCATAAAATGCCGATTCCCAAGTCCCATTGAGTCATGACGACATACCTTTCAATGTGATATTCATCTTAGTCCCATTTGCCTCACGATATACCTTGTCGAACTATAGGCGATTTATCATTATCCCTTAAATAGCTCAACTCTCTTCTCGATCTGTGATATGTGATTCATCTGACTAACTCTTAGTCAACCGACACAGTTAACATTTAACTGAGTCGCGCATGGCCATGCTTCCTGAATCATATCACTCGAGAGGGCCCAGAGAATATCTCTCCATTCGGAGGGGCAAAATCCCATCTTGATTATCCACATCACGCAGCTTGCTTCTCATTCGACCCGAACTCTGCCTTTATAGTTGCCTTGTCACAGAACAACGTTTGACAGAACCTAAGTCGGTGATCCACAACTCGGATTGTGCGACAACCTCAGGTCTAAGGATTACATTGATTGAGACATGCAAATGACGACTTGATCGTTGCATCTCAATGTGGGTCAGTCCGACTTGCTAAACTCTTTAGCCAAGTCCGTGAACGTTGGAATGGCATCACCATGCCCATGACAAGTGGAACGGTGTCATCAACCAACACTCACATTAGTCTAGGGTGTGTGTCCAGCACAACCTAAATGACCAAGGACAATCAAGTATGAACAACATGAATATATATAGTTCCACAATCGAATCACATATTCAATGACATATATCAGATGTTCAAAACAAGGATAACTTAATAACTTTATGAATATAGTGGGAATTACATCATACATGATTGCCTCTAGGGCATATTCCCAACAGTGGGCGCCTGAGGTGTAGCATCCCAACTTTCAATAAAGATGGAATACCTGTGTTTATTGTGCTAGTCCCTGGATCAATTGCTAGCACCACAGTACCAAATGCAATATCATGCAAATGCATCAAATTCTATTACATCGCATGATCCAGTCTTTACAAAATAGGATTACAACTTGCATAGTCTTAGAAGACTAGCAGAAAAGAAAGAAATACAGCGGAACACATAGTACAACATTGAGCCCATCTTCTTCATGTGCCACAGGCAAAACATGTTGGCGATAGTCTCGAGATCCTAAACGAAATCCTCACTCGTCTTCAGAAATATCTGCAATATGGAATATGCAGCCACAAGGGAGTCAGTACAATTTAATGTATTGGCAAGTAACACTATGGTGGATATAAATGGCAAGACTAATACTACATGCTTATTTTGGCTGAGTGGAGTTTTGGCTAAGTTTTGCATAAAGCCAGTTTTCTCCTATCACTTTTGTAAAACCAACTTTTCTTTTCAAAAGGGTGGCAACATTGGATTAAGATCCAAGCACCACAATACTGTTCACTTGGTCAAAATTTTACTTATTGAAATTGATGATGAGATTCTTCCGTCGATCCTTGTCCAGCTGCTCATAGTTGTCCATAACCGGGGACACGGCTAAGATCTTAGTTTGTTGACTCTGCAGAGGTTGTGCACTTTCACCCTTTGTCTTCAATTAGCCCAAACATCCTATACACCCGGAGTGCATCATGGAAAGGAGAGAATTGAGACGAGATCTTTCAGAAGAAGAAGTCCAAACCCACCGGCAAGACCCGTTCCACCTATAATTTTGCTACATCTGCTTGTCAAGCCTGGGCTGAACCCTCACAACTTAATTGATCAAGACAGAGCCCATATTGTAAAAAGGCTGCACGGGAAGCTACTAGATTTAGAGGGACATAGTAATCTCTTTGTTCCTGGGTGGCCATCCTCAAGTGACAACCTCAAGTGATAACCCTTAAACAAGGGCCCTGAGGCAACACTCAACATAACCCAGTCTTACCACTTCCACCCAGGTGGTTCATTCTTTAGTTATACTTAGAATTTTTCCTCAACATCTAGTAAAACAATTTGTAATATTGCATAGCATCCACTAAGTTCTAAGGCTATCAAAATAACAAGGGTAAAATAGATGGCTACACACTACTAGGATAATAGCATAGCATAATATAACTTAGTAAAATTTCCTATCATGCATGCTACTCAAAATCAACTAATGCATATAGAAAATAATGGGTAGTTGATGGTGTGTTACTTGCCTTGTTGAAGTTGGTGAAGATATCACACTCTCTTCACAAAAGATCGTTGCTCTCCGTACAATCTATTCATTGAAAACACAATAACAAAATAAACAAACATTCTACCAAACAACATACAAGTGAAGAAACATACATAGCAACTAACATATCAAAAGGGGTTTAACCAAGTTGGTTAGGACAAGGTCTAGGTTTGAGTTGAAAGATTCATTCTCTAGTGGTCTCATTCTTGTTAAGGAAATTCCAATGGTTTACTTGGGAAGGGCTAGGTTGAGTTATGTATAAAACTAACTTTATTATAACCATACTTGTCGAGGAAGTTCCAAGAGTTCACTAAGAATAAACATATTACTTCTTCAGCTAAAGTAATACATGCAAACACGTGGTCATATTCACCTTCAAAATATATTTGAGTGACTATGTTAGTATTTTCCATTGTGGTTAGGGTAGGTCTACTAACTTCATCATCAAAGGGAAATATATTACTAAGTCTTGGGTTTTCCATTTGGGTCAATGGTTGGACAAAAATAACTTGTTACTCTCCAACTTGGGTGGATTGCTTCTAGTCCTCATGTGATTGCCTTCTTGAAGATCATCATCATGCCATCTAAGTTGCTTCCTTCCTTGGTGTGGTGCTTCTCTTGGTCTTGATAAATTCTTCTGGGCTTTCACTTCACTAATTGGTTTGGGTATGGGATGGGCACAAAATACCACTAAGTCAAGAGAAAGAAAATAGGAAGAAAGATTAGAAAGAGAGAGGGAGATGCTTTCTTCTGAATTTCTTCACACTTGTATTTCCTTGAGTTTCTTCTAGGTGTGGAGTCCAAGTATTTTCTTCAACTTCTTCATTGATCTTCCTTGTAGCTCTTCATGTTGCCACCAAGTTGATATTGAAGTTTCATTCTTGTGCTTGAGTCTTGATCTCCATTTTGCTGACTTGGTGAATTCTTGAAGCAAGAATGGGAGAATGGAGAAGTAGATAGAATACTAAGGTGCTAGTGTTTGAGGTTCACTACTTGGTAATTTTAGGGACTTGGTCTTGGATCCAAAAATGGCCACAACAAACAATGGTAGAAAGAATACAAACGAAATCTAAGGCATGATCAACTAGTGGTTCACTAAGATGAAGTTTTGGTCCAACTTACAAGGGAATGGTTCAAAGTTGTCCAAAAGGTTTAGTTACTCATGTCTCTGGTTTAAGGTTACCAAATGGAGCAATTTTGCAAAAGGAACTATATTGAAAATATTTATAGAAATTAATCTATGTCAAAAATACTCAATTGGACAACTAAATTCTAAATTCAATTTTAACTTGTTCAAATATTATTTTGGGACAGAGGATATGAAAGTACACATTCTAAGTTTTCCAAATATATTTTATTTGCAATTATTGGATTTGTAGAATTTGAATTATGCCAAATTTCATCAAACAAGCATATTTGAATTTGAACAATTTTAACTTTTTCAAATTTGAATTTAGCCAGTGCTAAAAGTTTCTAGATGTCAAGGGCTTTTCAAAAAGTCCAAGATTGCTAAATTTGGCTAAATGGTTGAAAAGATATGATGATTTGAAGTTGCAGGGGCTTTTCTGCAAAATTCACTATTTAATTTCTATTCCGGAAGAAAAACAGAAAATGGGCTGCTATTTGCTGCGCTGGGCGACAGATAACAGCTGGGCCTGGGCTGTCTACGTGCTGCACCGAGCGACGGATAAGGGACTTAACGCGCGCTGATGAGCAGGCAACGTGGCGCGCTGTGATTCGCTGATACCTCTTCGCCTAAGTGATCTGTTTCGAACCGTTCGATCAAGGTCTAACGGGCAGGGATGAAAGAGAAGCTCACCGTGGCGGCTAGGTCGCCGAAAAATGGTGCGCGGCGGCGCAGGGGCTCGGGAGTCGACGTCGGTGAGGTTCCGGTGGTTCCCTGGCTCCGGGAAGACGACGAGGGTGTGCGCCGCGACGAGGGGATCTCGTTGGTGGCAGTGGGGTGCGCCGAGGAGGTCCGCGTTGACGCCGCGGTGTAGAATCCCGTGGCCGAGGAGGTCCGCGGCTCCGGCGAGCTCAACGTCATCTCTCCTCTGCGCAAAATAGTGGGACAAAGGGTCAGAGAGTACCACGGGGACCAAGGGAGATGGATGGAAGGGTTCTCGGGCTCGGACATGCGCCAACCTCACCGGAATACAAAGAATACGGCGGTGGATCCCGGGAACTCCGGCGAGCGATTTCTCCCGAATAGAGGTATGATACGAGGGGGCAAGGGAGGGGAAATGGAGAGTAGAGAGGTGGCTTTAAGGGGGTGGAAACGGTCCTGTGATTACTCGCCTTAATCTCGCGGAATTAAACGGAGAAGAAATGGCTCATTCGGTTACTACTGAGGTTGATGACGACCTGACGTCATCATGACGTCATCACCCCTTTTTCTTTTCTTTTTATTTCTGTTTTCTTATTTAATTTATATCTTCTGTTTAAATAATCTAAATAACATGAAACAAAATTCTAAATTTATATTATTTCAAACACTTCCCAACAGTACCACTTTTGTGGGGTTTTCACCATTTTTGAATTTTTCAAAATACCAATTCAAATGAATTCATAATTGCCTTAATTTTCCAATTAAATGAGAAATAATAATAAAATAGGGAAATGGGTTTGGGAAATTTTCTTAGACTATGATATGGTTAATTATTATTTTCCAAAACCATTTCAACTTGTTTCCATGATTTTATAATTTTTAAATAAGATGAAAACATCATAGTCACTTAATAGAAAAATTTCCTTATTTATTTGACTTGGGGTTTAATAAAAATAATGTGGTTTGCTCAAATTAAGATGTTGTTTTCCCAATTGAAAACATTATCTTTCAAAGTTACTTTACTTGTTTTCACAGTTTTATATTTTGAAAAATAAAACACTAATAATACTTTAAGGCCATTTTTAAAATTTAGTAAATAATAAATTGATGTTATTGTCTAAATAGAATTTCAGAGACATTTTACATGTCCTATATTATTTTTGGAAAGCCATTTTTTAAACCACTTTCACATTTTATAATTTTAGGAGTTCAAGGATCTACTAATAGTAACTTAATGCTATTTAATTAGTTCATATCAATTAATTATTATTGTTGATCAATAAATTTTAGAATAAAACCATAAGTCATAATATTGTTTTCAAAACCTTTTGTTATGTTATTTTCAAAGCAATGCATTTCATTTTCACCCCTTCATGTTTAAAACTTGGAATAACAACTAAAAGTTATTATTAAAACATTTTATTCTCATCAAATATTTTTGAGGCTTAGGACTTTATTAAGGGTTATAAATATTTTATTGTTGTTGCCATAAAATAATTTCAAGGTAATATTTGAATTGAAAACCTTTTATGTAATAAAGTTTGCTAAGGATAAAATGTTTTTCTTTATGTGAGAAAATTCATTTGAGAGGGTTTTAGGGTTTATGGAATAGAGGTATAATAGGATTAGTAATTTCAATTTCATTGAAATATGCATTGTTTTTGCTTTGTTTCTTGCTTCTCATTTGGTTTTTGGTGACTTACTAAACATGAAAACAAAAAGTTTCAAATTTTTGTGATTTTTGCATTTTCCAAAAATCAGGGATGTTACAGACTACCACCCTTAAAAGAAATCTCGTCCCGAGATTTGGGAAGGCTAGAAAGAAAGATTGGGTAACTGGGCTCCAAAACAACTGGGTTACAGAGAAACTGGGTGGGCTACCACCCTTAAAAGAAGCTTTGGTGGGTAGTCTATTTTCATTAGATTGGAGTGTAGATTGATTCTAGATTAGCTTGAGTAGATCTTTCCTTTGTGGTATAGGTGTAGACCAACATAAGTATGTTGGACTGCCTTTGACACTGAGGGGTCACTCTTTGGGTCAATCAAAAGCCTTTGGTTCACTCTCAACTTGGTCTTTTGATATTCTTGACAATCTTCCATCTTGTTGTTGTCATCCTTGAAGGCAACATCATGCTATTTCTAAACAAACTCTCATGTAACACAAACTGGGTAGTTGTGTTTCTTCATTACTTCTTCTCTTGGTGTAGTTGGCTCTGAAATCTTCATAGCTCATGCAACTTGGGGTTCACTTGTCTTCTTCACTTATTGATGGGCTGGATACTCCTTATTAGGTAGTTGGCATTGATCATGGATGTGATTGTTCCTTCACACAGAAGAAATAAATTTGATACTAGCATTCCTCAAATGGGATGGCTTGTGTCTCAATAGGTTAAAGGTTGTATGATTCCAATGGTTCTCACTAAGGTTGGTGAATGAGTATGGTGTTGGGTTTGGTCTAGTAGGAATGAGTAGAGATTTAGAAAGAGATTGAAGGAATTCCTACCCCAACACATCAGATCAAGGAAACTCATCTTGAAAACAACACATAACAAACATATAGCAACACATTCATCACACCAATCAACAAGGTTTTATAAAACAACTAATATTGGCATACCACACTCATTGGTATGATCAATATACTAACACGTTAACGTTGTTCTAACAAAGTAACTAGATTGGTGGTCTCATCTATATCTTCTTGAGTTTTCTTCAAACTCTTCTCTCCTTGTCTTGAGGTCTCCTTGATTTTTGTGAAGTCTATGTTTTCTTCAAGTTCTTCTGTAATCTTGAGTGTAGGTCTTCATGTGGTAAAAATACTTCTTGCACTTCTTGGTATGATCATCAACATTCCTGTCTTGATGGTATTTGAAGAGGTAGGTCTTCTAGAAAATTTTGAAGGTGAATAATAGATGAGAAGATATGAGAAGATTAAGATGAGATGTTTTTCTTCTAGAAAGTTTGAACATAGATTTTTTTTTTCAATCCTAGGGTCTTTTACAAACTTAGGGTCTCGAAATCTACAGGCAACATAAGGCTCTGATACCATTTTGTAGCATCCCAACTTTCAATAAAGATGGAATACCTGTGTTTATTGTGCTAGTCCCTGGATCAATTGCTAGCACCACAGTACCAAATGCAATATCATGCAAATGCATCAAATTCTATTACATCGCATGATCCAGTCTTTACAAAATAGGATTACAACTTGCATAGTCTTAGAAGACTAGCAGAAAAGAAAGAAATACAGCGGAACACATAGTACAACATTGATCCCATCTTCTTCATGTGCCACAGGCAAAACATGTTGGCGATAGTCTCGAGATCCTAAACGAAATCCTCACTCGTCTTCAGAAATATCTGCAATATGGAATATGCAGCCACAAGGGAGTCAATACAATTTAATGTATTGGCAAGTAACACTATGGTGGATATAAATGGCAAGACTAATACTACATGCTTATTTTGGCTGAGTGGAGTTTTGGCTAAGTTTTGCATAAAGCCAGTTTTCTCCTATCACTTTTGTAAAACCAACTTTTCTTTTCAAAAGGGTGGCAACATTGGATTAAGATCCAAGCACCACAATACTGTTCACATGGTCAAAATTTTACTTATTGAAATTGATGATGAGATTCTTCCGTCAATCCTTGTCCAGCTGCTCATAGTTGTCCATAACCGGGGACACGGCTAAGATCTTAGTTTGTTGACTCTGCAGAGGTTGTGCACTTTCACCCTTTGTCTTCAATTAGCCCAAACATCCTATACACCCGGAGTGCATCATGGAAAGGAGAGAATTCAGACGAGATCTTTCAGAAGAAGAAGTCCAAACCCACCGGCAAGACCCGTTCCACCTATAATTTTGCTACATCTGCTTGTCAAGCCTGGGCTGAACCCTCACAACTTAATTGATCAAGACCGAGCCTATATTGTCAAAATGCTGCACGGGAAGCTACTAGATTTATAGGGACATAGTAATCTCTTTGTTCCTGGGTGGCCATCCTCAAGTGACAACCTCAAGTGAAATAACCCTTAAACAAGGGCCCTGAGGCAACACTCAACATAACCCAGTCTTACCACTTCCACCCAGGTGGTTCATTCTTTAGTTATACTTAGAATTTTTCCTCAACATCTAGTAAAACAATTTGTAATATTGCATAGCATCCACTAAGTTCTAAGGCTATCAAAATAACAAGGGTAAAAGAGATGGCTACACACTACTAGGATAATAGCATAGCATAATATAACTTAGTAAAATTTCCTATCATGCATGCTACTCAAAATCAACTAATGCATATAGAAAATAATGGGTAGTTGATGGTGTGTTACTTGCCTTGTTGAAGTTGGTGAAGATATCACACTCTCTTCACAAAAGATCGTTGCTCTCCGTACAATCTATTCATTGAAAACACAATAACAAAATAAACAAACATTCTACCAAACAACATACAAGTGAAGAAACATACATAGCAACTAACATATCAAAAGGGGTTTAACCAAGTTGGTTAGGACAAGGTCTAGGTTTGAGTTGAAAGATTCATTCTCTAGTGGTCTCATTCTTGTTAAGGAAATTCCAATGGTTTACTTGGGAAGGGATAGGTTGAGTTATGTATAAAACTAACTTTATTATAACCATACTTGTCGAGGAAGTTCCAAGAGTTCACTAAGAATAAACATATTACTTCTTCAGCTAAAGTAATACATGCAAACACGTGGTCATATTCACCTTCAAAATATATTTGAGTGACTATGTTAGTATTTTCCATTGTGGTTAGGGTAGGTCTACTAACTTCATCATCAAAGGGAAATATATTACTAAGTCTTGGGTTTTTCATTTGGGTCAATGGTTGGACAAAAATAACTTGTTACTCTCCAACTTGGGTGGATTGCTTCTAGTCCTCATGTGATTGCCTTCTTGAAGATCATCATCATGCCATCTAAGTTGCTTCCTTCCTTGGTGTGGTGCTTCTCTTGGTCTTGATAAATTCTTCTGGGCTTTCACTTCACTAATTGGTTTGGGTATGGGATGGGCACAAAATACCACTAAGTCAAGAGAAAGAAAATAGGAAGAAAGATTAGAAAGAGAGAGGGAGATGCTTTCTTCTGAATTTCTTCACACTTGTATTTCCTTGAGTTTCTTCTAGGTGTGGAGTCCAAGTATTTTCTTCAACTTCTTCATTGATCTTCCTTGTAGCTCTTCATGTTGCCACCAAGTTGATATTGAAGTTTCATTCTTGTGCTTGAGTCTTGATCTCCATTTTGCTGACTTGGTGAATTCTTGAAGCAAGAATGGGAGAATGGAGAAGTAGATAGAATACTAAGGTGCTAGTGTTTGAGGTTCACTACTTGGTAATTTTAGGGACTTGGTCTTGGATCCAAAAATGGCCACAACAAACAATGGTAGAAAGAATACAAACGAAATCTAAGGCATGATCAACTAGTGGTTCACTAAGATGAAGTTTTGGTCCAACTTACAAGGGAATGGTTCAAAGTTGTCCAAAAGGTTTAGGTACTGATGTCTCTGGTTTAAGGTTACCAAATGGAGCAATTTTGCAAAAGGAACTATATTGAAAATATTTATAGAAATTAATCTATGTCAAAAATACTCAATTGGACAACTAAATTCTAAATTCAATTTTAACTTGTTAAAATATTATTTTGGGACGGAGGATATGAAAGTACAAATTCTAAGGTTTCCAAATATATTTTATTTGCAATTATTGGATTTGTATAATTTGAATTATGCCAAATTTCATCAAACAAGCATATTTGAATTTGAACAATTTTAACTTTGTCAAATTTGAATTTGGCTAGTGCTAAAAGTTTCTAGATGTCAAGGGCTTTTCAAAAAGTCCAAGATTGCTAAATTTGGCTAAATGGTTGAAAAGATATGATGATTTGAAGTTGCAGGGGCTTTTCTGCAAAATTCACTATTTAATTTCTATTCCGGAAGAAAAACAGAAAATGGGCTGCTATTTGCTGCGCTGGGCGACAGATAACAGCTGGGCCTGGGCTGTCTACGTGCTGCACCGAGCGACGGATAAGGGACTTAACGCGCGCTGACGAGCAGGCAACGTGGCGCGCTGTGATTCGCTGATACCTCTTCGCCTCAGTGATCTGTTTCGAACCGTTCGATCAAGATCTAACGGGCAGGGATGAAAGAGAAGCTCACCGTGGCGGCTAGGTCGCCGGAAAATGGTGCGTGGCGGCGCAGGGGCTCGGGAGTCGACGTCGGTGAGGTTCCGGTGGTTCCCTGGCTCCGGGAAGACGACGAGGGTGTGCGCCGCGACGAGGGGATCTCGTTGGTGGCAGTGGGGTGCGCCGAGGAGGTCCGCGTTGACGTCGCGGTGTAGAATCCCGTGGCCGAGGAGGTCCGCGGCTCCGGCGAGCTCAACGTCATTTCTCCTCTGCGCAAAATAGTGGGACAAAGGGTCAGAGAGTACCACGGGGACCAAGGGAGATGGATGGAAGGGTTCTCGGGCTCAGACTTGCGCCAACCTCACCGGAATACAAAGAATACGGCGGCGGATCCCGGGAACTCCGGCGAGCGATTTCTCCCGAATAGAGGTATGATACGAGGGGGCAAGGGAGGGGAAATGGAGAGTAGAGAGGTGGCTTTAAGGGGGTGGAAACGGTCCTGTGATTACTCGCCTTAATCTCGCGGAATTAAACGGAGAAGAAATGGCTCATTCGGTTACTATTGAGGTTGATGACGACCTGACGTCATCATGACGTCATCACCCCTTTTTCTTTTCTTTTTATTTCTGTTTTCTTATTTAATTTATATCTTCTGTTTAAATAATCTAAATAACATGAAACAAAATTCTAAATTTATATTATTTCAAACACTTCCCAACAGTACCACTTTTGTGGGGTTTTCACCATTTTTGAATTTTTCAAAATACCAATTCAAATGAATTCATAATTGCCTTAATTTTCCAATTAAATGAGAAATAATAATAAAATAGGGAAATGGGTTTGGGAAATTTTCTTAGACTATGATATGGTTAATTATTATTTTCCAAAACCATTTCAACTTGTTTCCATGATTTTATAATTTTTAAATAAGATGAAAACATCATAGTCACTTAATAGAAAAATTTCCTTATTTATTTGACTTGGGGTTTAATAAAAATAATGTGGTTTTCTCAAATTAAGATGTTGTTTTCCCAATTGAAAACATTATTTTTCAAAGTTACTTTACTTGTTTTCACAGTTTTATATTTTGAAAAATAAAACACTAATAATACTTTAAGGCCATTTTTAAAATTTAGTAAATAATAAATTGATGTTATTGTCTAAATAGAATTTCAGAGACATTTTACGTGTCCTATATTATTTTTGGAAAGCCATTTTTTAAACCACTTTCACATTTTATAATTTTAGGAGTTCAAGGATCTACTAATAGTAACTTAATGCTATTTAATTAGTTCATATCAATTAATTATTATTGTTGATCAATAAATTTTAGAATAAAACCATAAGTCATAATATTGTTTTCAAAACCTTTTGTTATGTTATTTTCAAAGCAATGCATTTCATTTTCACCCCTTCATGTTTAAAACTTGGAATAACAACTAAAAGTTATTATTAAAACATTTTATTCTCATCAAATATTTTTGAGGCTTAGGACTTTATTAAGGGTTATAAATATTTTATTGTTGTTGCCAAAAAATAATTTCAAGGTAATATTTGAATTGAAAACCTTTTATGTAATAAAGTTTGCTAAGGATAAAATGGTTTTCTTTATGTGAGAAAATTCATTTGAGAGGGTTTTAGGGTTTATGGAATAGAGGTATAATAGGATTAGTAATTTCAATTTCAATTTGGTTTTTGGTGACTTACTAAACATGAAAACAAAAAGTTTCAATTTTTTGTGATTTTTGCATTTTCCAAAAATCAGGGATGTTACATGAGGTGTCCACACCACCCCCAGGCGTGGCCAGTGGGTCGCCCCGCCCTATGGTGTGGCCCCCCTCCGGGCCTCTTCGGGACTCCGTGGAACCTTCGGGAATTCTAAGACTTCCGGGCTTCCGATTTTCCAATTGCGAGAATATTTCCAGAACAACTTTTCTAAAACTAAAAACAGCAGAAAACAGGAACTGGCTCTGTGGCATCTCGTTAATCGGTTAGTCCCGGGAAATCGATAGAAATGACATAAAGTGTAAGGAAAACATGTAGCATATGGAATGGAAACAACATCGAATATCAGAAATTAAGGATACGTTTATGACGTATCATAGAGCTTGTCCCATCCTCCTTCGCCACAAAGTGTCCCTCAATGGGTATTGTCGCACCCGGACTTCTAGAGGATACTCGCAGTTCCGTTGAACAGTAGAAGATTGGATTACGGGGCCTACCTGCACCCGCACCTCTTACGAGTAGGCCAACACACGTATGTGTGACAACCAACCCCTACTGTTCATCGTCTACGCAAACCATCCCATAGAAATCAGGATACTACCATTGACGTACTTCATACCATACACACATGGTACGTCAACGACGTTTAACAAAATGATAGAACAACAGATCTCTAAGACACAAAAGATGGAAATAAGTTGCAAATAGCCCTCACTAGAGTAGAGATAGCAAATACAATCATCCAGAGGACACATGTCCCAAGATATCATCATTACAACACAGCGGAAGCATCCAAAATGTCTGAGTACAGACAAGAACCAAATAGGCCTAAGAGGCCGGCAATGAAAAGGAAACGGAGCCCATCCACGTAGTCTCGGATCCTGCCCGGGTCCGCTATCTACTCGTCAACAGCCTCGTCATACTCCACGTAGTAGCCACCATGGGGATCCTCGGAAACGTAGTCTGCGGAAACCACAGCCCCAAATGGGTCAGTACAGACAAGTACTGGCAAGCAAGACTCACAAGATACCAAAGTGTACCCGGCAACACCAACTACAGAACTTTGGGTTCAACGGAAGAATAGGTGATACAAAGATGCGGCAGCGGGCTGCTCTAACCAACTACAGAGACATGCTACAACATCCGGCTAACAGAAAGAGATAAGATAGCGTATCGTAACCAACTACCAACAACCTCCAACAAACCCATCCTGGATCTCGCCCCTTATCCAAAGAAGCAATCCAAGGATACTCACACAGTTGGATTAACTAGTTGAATGCCCGTGCGTTGCCACGGACCACAAGTTTATTTGTCTGTTGCGCATAAAAACATAATAGATAAATGTCATAATTATCTTTGCTATCAAAATTTAGTTTTTTAATACAAATTAACTATGCAGCACTCCTTCAAAATACACTAAATCATCAAAACATAAATACAAGCGAGCAAAAACTCAATTCGCACACCATTAAGCCAAAATTTCTCACAATATACATATAATCGAATTTTCTAGTTAGGAATGGAAATTGAGATCTGAAGGACTATCAAATGTCCATAAATTATTGCAAAATTATCTTCATTGCTTGACATTACAACAGCATTGTCGGCTTAGGCATGCTTTAACACAAAGTGCAAAATCAGGGGCTCTTGTAGTTATAAACCAGATACATTGGGTACTTAGAAGTGTTTGAGTGCTCTCCATCCCACCGGCCAAACACGACGTGATCTTCCCAATCAAAGTGTTGATGGAGTGCCAATATACGGCGACAGGACATGGGGAAAACAAATAATGTGAACTAAGCTATGTGTTAGTTTGTGGAGTTCCTTGGCATCACACCCATGAGCGACCAGAGTTTCTGTTCTAACATGAAAAAACATTAACATCAAGTCAGCTAGCAAATCATATCCCAACTTAGTGGACACACATGAAGCTTTCACCCCGAATCATCAGCTAGTAAAATTGAAGACTTCAATACATTGAACTTCTTCATTCGTGAGAAAAATGACGCTGCGAGGCAGATTATTTCATATAATTTGTTCTTGCAAAAAAAGCACCAGAACTTCATTATAAAGTCTGATCTACTAATAATGCGTATAAAACATAGCTGGGTGCAAGATTAAAACGACAACACCGTCCAGCTAAGCTAAAGAGAGCATGAAGTTTATTTGCCCATCATGCATGTAATGTAATGTAATGTAATACAAATTTGTGTATAACATTAGCAGCCCAGTCAGGTTATTTGGGATATGTGGGTATTATATTAAGAAATGGTAAAAACTGAACCACCTATACCCGAGCGGCAATTTTAAAGGAAAAAGTAAGTGTACAATATAAATACCTGACAGGTCTAAAAGACGATTTTATCATTGCTCAGAAGGATCACAAAAATGCTATGGGCCAGAACCGAAGATGTAAGGATCTCACAATGGCACCTCCTTGTACATGTCAAGGTACAACTTCAGGTCTCCTCAGCACAACCTCATGGCCTTTTTGTTCAGAACAAAGAGCAGTTCCTCCTAGCCCTTAGGGATTTGAGTTGAGGTATTTTTGCAGCTAGTAGGCTGGAGCGACACACACTTTTGCTCCTTTATAGCTCAGTTTCAGAAAGAAAGAAAATAGAACATGCCATATTGATTTTCCACAGGACTACATCATTGTTTGTAATCTTTGAGTGCATACGCATAACCTAAGAGAAATCATATTATTTAAGATCTGCAGCAGAAACGTGTCTAAAAAACTAAACTCTACGAAATAGTAAAAGAAAACATACAAAAGTTGCCGATGTAATTCTTGAGGTTCATTATCTCATTCTGCATATTTTCTAGGATCAAACCAAATAATGAATTAACCATGTTTCAGTAAGCTAGTGTGTTACCGGAAACAGTTTGTAACACAGATGTGCCTTAGACCATTTTACTTGATCTGCAATACCAATGATCAGGAGAAAATGTAAAACACAGTCAGTATCTTCATGCTCTGATTGCTATATAGTGTCGCAACATGTTGAAGAGGTAAAAATCTAACATATATTTGGTGTTCATTGAAATCCATCCATAAATTGGTTATAGCAAGATTATTTAGGAAATATATACTTCCGTGATCTAGATTATCCCTGTTTCAATAAACATCCATGTAAAATATAGAAACATAGTGCTTGACAATTGGAAGGTTGTGAATAGCACACATGACCTCTCCAGAAAACCATGTTAAGACAATTGCTTGGAATAGTACATGCTTGTTAAATAAGCCGAGTTGTAACTCGTATTTATAATTTCTTAAGAAGCGTAGACTGAATAGTATTGCATAGTGTACATGTTCGTTGCAATAAAAATCAGGGAATTATCCTCTTGCAGAGAACAAAATAAAGAGAATCCTAGAGACTTTCCATATGTTATACATAATGAAATATAAGTGAGAACACAAAATTACAGAGAAGAGGCCTAGAGACTTTGCATATGTTATACAGAAGGAGATATAAGGGAGAGCACAAAATACCTGAATGAGAGAATATCATATTTATGTGAATTTTTCTATTAATTATTGCCGCCAAAGGAGGTAGGAAACATATAATACTTCTGTCATCCAGATTATCCCTGCCTCAATAAACTTTCTTGTAAACTATAGAAACCTAGTGCTTGATAATTGGAAGTTTGGGAATAGCACACATGACCTCCCTAGAAAACCATGTTAAGAAATGCATCACATGCTTGTAAAATAAGCCGATGTGTAACTGGTATTTATACTTTCTTAAGAAGCATAGACTGAATAAAATTGCATAGCGGACATGTAACTGGTATTTATACATACCGTTTTGCCCCAAGGAAGCTCTGCCCCTGACTGAACCACTTTGACTGATGCTCATCATGCTTATTACTTGCCTCAGGAGCTACATCAGGAATAGAATGACCATACTCTTGGAAGCTCAGCAGATGATGGGAACCTGAATAGTAGTGTAGTTTATAAGTTGTCTCTCTTTTTTTCCAGCGGCAGAGGATCCAGAAATATGCCCATTCCACTTGCAGTTTTGGCGATGTTTCCCGTTCTGTGCTAGGCAGCGGATCATAGAAGGTCAGATTGATTAGTTATTGTGTGGTGGCGAGAAAAATCATTGGCTGAATGCATCCACAAAGCTGCAAAATCTAGTCGGCAGTAAACCATGGACATATGCTCCCTGCAGTAATTACAGAGAGCGCTCATGATGTTTCATGCATGTGCCCAGAAAATTGTGAATAAACATCAATATCATCGGAGAAATCTTCATATATGTTGAACATATGTGCATCTGGTCATATATTGCAAAAGGAAAACATAAGCACACATTAGTGAAGATAAATTTGAAGAAACATTGCAATGGAAAAATTACATGGTAGAATCCTAGAGACATTCCTGACTATTTTATAAATTTATCCCTTGGAATCAACTGGAATCAGATACGTTCAGACTCATCATTTGTAAAACGCAACCGTCATATGATCAGATTGGGATATACACAAAAGAAAGATCCATTGGTTTACCTTGGATTCAACAAAGCTTGATCTGAACAAAAAAAAACTCACAAAGAAGGAAAATCAAGCGGGGGGAGGTCAGACTCGTACCTGCATGCCTATATCTCGGGCACCTATGGCCAAACCCAAGCATCCATGCCTAGATCTCGATTTGGTGAGGGCGTCGGGCCTCCGTGCCTAGATATGTGCGTTCGAGAATCGAGATAGTCGAGGACTCGAGGTGGATGCGTTGAGCCGTTGACGGCCGGGTCCGGCGGCTGGTGTGAGGAGTGCTGGAGAAGGAGAGGATACAGATGCAGACGGAAGAGTCCTGTGGGGAATGATGGGCTTAGGCATCGTCGATCGCGGGGCGAAGGTAACACGAGCCACAGTGCTAGACCACGCGAACATGAGTGCGATGCTCTTGGGACGATGGGCTGCGCGCGGCGTGGGTGCAGGGCAACGAGCTAGCTACGGCGGAGGCGGACGATGTGGAGTTTGACGTACCAACCTCCCGTTTAATACTCCCTCCGATCCACGAAATTTGTCGTGGAAAATCAACCTGGTATGTACAAAACCATCGCTATACCAACGACACATTTTACGGATCGGAGGTAGTAGTAAAGATAGATAGTAGAGATTTGTTGAGATAAATCAAGGAGATTTTTGTGATTGTGCGAAAAGTTTTTTTTCACGTGAGGTTAGGGATGGGAGAGAATTTAGGGCGGTGGCATATTCTCCGTAATTATCTAGAAGTGGGATAGTTAGTTGTGCGGTGGCATTCCTTCTGTAATTTCGTTGAAGTGTGACACCACCGCCACAACAACCTTAATAGTAAAGATGATGGTTCAGGTTATTGTGTCAATAAGCCTATTACTAGTCAAATTGTTAATCATTAGGGTGTAAGTTGTCTGAGTACTTGTTAGCCAGTACTTTCACCAAGTCATCCATAACCGTGGACAACACGGCTTCTCGAGAAGATTTAACCCTGCAGGGATGCACCAATTTGGCCGTACACGTAAGAATAACCCGCCAGATGGAATGCCTTCCACCAAGCGGGGCACTCAACACAACCCAACTCTTCTTCGCATCAAGCCCAAAGCACCACGTGCTGTGCGTGCGCGGCTAATCGAGCCCCCACGAAGAAAAGGGGGACCCTCATAGCACTGGAAGATCATGCCGCCCTAAATGCCGACTACAAAAGTTCCACCCTGGCCTCGGGTTCGCACCTGCATATGCATGCATCAAATGGAAAGCCCGAACTAAGTGTGGCGATTTGGACGAGATGCGAATCGAATCAAATTGAGGGGGGCGCCCATACACGCTTCCCACATGCGGATAGTGCGCTCATCATGGATCAGTAGACAAGACCCTTTTCCTAATTAGGGTCGACACTAGCAGGCCTCAAAACCACGCCGGGCCTCCTGCCGGTGCCTTATCATCAAATTAGCATTACCTCAAACATTAACAGGTTGATTGTTTAAACCTCGAGCCCTAGAACATAAGTAATATGGTAATAGAAATAACGGACAACAGACTCGAGCGTAAGCAACCCTAAGCATGCTAGTAAGACACATGCAACAAGCAATGGGGTTATAGGTGTGGAGGATAGGCCATATCAGGGTTAAAGGATAACATGTGATAGGATCAGAACACAAGCAACAATTCATGAGGCTAGCAGAATAGACAACGGAAAGTATCGGTATCCAGTGTGGAAAGGACACGATGGTTCATGTGAGTGAATACTTGCCTGCAAACTCAGTAGCCTGGTACTGGGCTAACTCCTCAGAAGTAGTGTCGTAAACCTCGTCTGTCTCAACGTCGTCGTCTATTCGAGAAGAAGCAAAAAAACAACGCAGAGAGACGAACAATCAATAACATGGCATAATGCACAAACATGGTATGATGCATGAAAATTTAATTGATGCATCAAAGATAGGATAGCTGACATGGTAACATAACTAAATGGGTCCATATGCAATTTGGGTTGCATTTGGAAAGGCCCATGAATTAAGGTTGGATTAAATGATATACAACTAAACAACATGTGAAAGTGGATTAGCATGATGCATGTATGAGGAAAACAAAAGGAAATATCAGTAGATTCAATTTGAAATGAAGTTTACCAAGTTTGGAATTTTATTTATTAAGTTTTGGAATTTTGGTTTCTTAAAGGAGTTACACAAGCATTTGTTGTTTTCACCAATTTTAATTGTTCAAAATAGATAACAAAGTTCATAATTGGAAAGAACACAAAATTTTAGGTGGAATACATGTTTCACTTGTTGAAAAAGGATTTAAGATGAAATAATTATGAATTAAACAAGTTTAAACAAGATTTAAATAGATTTAATTCAAGTATGAATTTATTTGAATTTTTATTTGTTCAAAACATTAAATGAAATTCATATTTGAAAATATTATATTTTTCTGGTTTGAAAACATATTTTATATGTTCAAAAAGAAATTAATTTGACCAAGTTATGAATTTAGCAATATTAAATGATTTAAACAAGGTTTAAATTATTTAATCAATTTTAATTATTCAAAACATGAAACAAAGTTTATATTTGAAAAGGTGGTTCAATTTGGCATGGAAAACATATTTTATATGTGACATTTGAATTAATATTGAATTAGTTATGAATTTGACCAAATTTATAATGAGTTATTTGAATTTGAATTTTGAAAACATTTGAAATGTTCAAAACAGTAAACAGATGTTTTAAACATGTAGAGAATTGAATTTGGTACAGAAAACATATTTTATTTATTTTATTTGGACCTGTTATGCAAAAGTTATTCAAATTGAAATTTTTGGCCTATTCTGCAATTTTTAAAAACATACAGAATGGTCCAGGGGACTAGGTGCGAAAATAAATTCAGATTAGGTCCCTGGGGACCGTTTCTACCCAGCAGAACGACCCCTGGGTCACTGGCCTGTGGGCCAGTGCCCAGCTGGCGCTGCGTGACGCGCGGGTGTGGGCCTACGTGGCCATCACTGCCACTGGCACGTGGGCTGCGCATCCCGTGTGTCCAACGCAAAAAATTGGGGGATTAAACCGCGAGGCGAGGGATCGAACCCTCGCCCTCGGGTGCGCGGCGCAGCGCTCTGGCCACTGGGTGTGTTGCTGTTTGTTGTCAGGTAAGGGGCTCGGGGAAGATAAGGTTCAGTTAGCGGCTGTTTAACTGAACTTCAGGTCAGTTAGCTGAATTTCGACAGGGGACAGAGCCCGCCGGCGGCGCTCTGCTCGCGGTGCTGCTGCTGCTCGCCGTGGAAGCGTGTGTGCTCGTGGAGGTGCGGAAGGGGTACGTGGTGGTGTCGAGGATGCAGAGAGAAGAAAGGAGGAGGGAGCGATGCTCACCACCGTGGTCGACGATGCAGAGGCTCGGTGGTGGCGGCAGTGGACGACGGCGAGGTGGAGGGAGACGGTGGCGGCGATCTGGTGGCTCTCAGCCACCGAGGGGTTGTCGAGGAGGTAGAGGAAGCAGCGGGGAGTCGATTCCCGCGGCTATCCTGCGCGGAGGTGGACCATCACGGCGGCGATCACCGGAGATAGGTTGCGGTGGCGGTGGTGGTTTTCGGTGGGAGAAGCAGAGGGTGACGGAGAGGAAGAAGAAGGAAGAAAATGGCGGCGGTGCGAGGAGAAGGAAGGAGGGAGAGGAGGAACTAGGGCACGCCTAGGGGGCTCATATAGGGAGGAGGGGAGCAGGTGAGCTCCCTGCTCGGTAGGGGAGCCCCCCTCCTCTCTGTCTCTCCGTACGGAGGTAGGAGAAAGCGACAGGGGGGTAGCAGGCCGTGGGCTGGGCCTGGGGTAGGTGGCCCGGGCCTGCTGCCTCTCCCCTCTGCGCGTTTTTTTTTTTTTTTACTGATTCTGTTTTTTTTTTTTGCAGAAATAGAAAAGGAAGAAAAACATGGTTTTAGGGTTTGCTAAAACTTAGGAAAAAAATTGTATATTTTATTTATTGTAACAGCACCCATTTGCCAACTTTTGTTTTCCAAAAAAATTTAAATTATGTTGTTGTTTGTATTTTATTTGAATTTGAATGAAATTTGAATTAATTAGATTATTTAACTTAAGCAAGTTAATGGTTTGATCTTCCAACTTTAATGGAAACAAATTGATGCTTGGGTTTGAAATTTTCATTTGAAAATTTGTAACAGAACAAGTATGAAACAAAATTTGAGATTTGGTTTGAAATTCAAATAGAAAAACAAAGGAAAACAAAGGACAACAAAGGAAAACAATTGGAAAACAAATGCAAAACTTAAGATGCCATGATGCAAAACATAAAATAGCAAAGAGCAAACATTCTAAAGGTTGTTTTTCATACTTGGGATGTTACAAAACGCCCCCCCTTGAAGGAATCGCGCCCCGAGATTCCTACTGAGAAGAGAAAAGGTCCGGATACTTCTTGCGAAGATCCTCTTTGGTCTCCCACGTTGCCTCTTTATCGGAATGATGAGACCACTGCACTTTTAAGAACTTGGTGCTCTTGTTGCGAGTCTTACGCTCGGTCTCATCGAGAATTCGAATAGGGTGCTCCTCATAAGAGAGGTCTTCTTGCAGATCAATGGAATCATGATCAACTGCACGACCTGGATCTTTGAAGCACTTCTTGAGTTGTGACACGTGAAACACATCGTGCACCTTGGATAGTTTTTCTGGAAGTTCAAGAAGATAGGCATTTTCCGCACGCCTTGAGAGAATGTTGAAGGGACCAATGTATCTTGGTGCAAGCTTTCCTTTTACACCAAAACGATGATGTAACATCCCAAGTCTGAAAAATAGCCTTTAGAATGTTTGCTTTCTGTTATTTTATGTTTTGCATCATGGCATCATGTTGATTGCAATTGTTTTGCTTGTTTTCCAACTGTTTCATTTGTTTTCTATTTGAATTTCAAACCAAAATTCAAACCTTTTGTTTCATCCTTGTGATGTTACAATTTCCAAAATCATATTTCAAATAAAAACAACCAATTGTTTCCATTAAAGTGTGATTCCAAAACTATTGTTTTTGTTTCTATCAACAATTCATTTAATATCAAACCCTTCTCTAATTCAATTATGTTTTTCCTCCAAACAACAACCATGTTGAAAGTTATGAAAATTGCAAAACAAATCAATCATTTGTTTACAATTAAACCATAAGGTTCAACCATTAAAATTATGGCTTCTAATAATTTAATTAATCCAAACTTAATTCAATTGTTATTTCAAATTCAAACCAAATCAATCCTACTTGGCATATCTCAAAATATGGGTTTAAGAATTAAAATCTTGCAAACAAATTAAATTCAATAATGTTGTCATAATTGTTTGAATTCATTGGATAAAAAAATTGTTTATTTCAAAAATCCCCAAGTGACACCCTATTGGAAAATTCAACTAACCATCTCTAAAATTAAATTAACATCTCAAAATTTTTTGAAATGGTGGTAACTTTGCTTTGGGTTACTGTTTGCAAGTAATAAAACATCTCATAAAAATTAATAACCCCAAATCTTATTTGGAGTCCAACTAACCAATTAAAACAATCAAATTAATATTCCAAAATTTTGAAGTTATTGGTAAATTGCTTTAATTACTGTTTTTGCAAAATTACTAAGAAAGTTATTCATAAAAAAATAAGAAACCCAAATCCTTTTCCTTTCTCTCAATCTCTTCTACAAAAAAAAAAGATCAAAGCAAAAGGGTTCAGAGGGGGGAGAAAACCCAGTCCAGCCCCCTTTTCCAAAGCCCACACAGCCCTCCTCTCTCTGTTCTCCCTCCTGTCACTGTCTTCCTGTACGGCATGGACAGGATGCTCCCACGTAGCCTTCCATCGATCACCACCACGAGCTCGATGCCTCCATATATCCCCTCCCTCCTGGAACCCTACCTGCTCCCTACTCTTCCTCCCATCCTCCTGCGCCGCCATATCTCTCTCCCTCCTACCAAGCTCGTTTCTTTCTCTGTAACCACGGGAGCACCCCATCCTCGCCGCAACCACACAGATGCCCGTGAGCCAAGCTGGGGGTTGGAGCAGCACCACCCCACCTTCCTCTTCCTCCTCAACCTCGAACCCCAGCCGGAACAGCACCATGGCGTCTGCAGCTTCATCGTTTTCAGAACGGGCGCCGCCAAATTTCTCCGAGTTCCCGTGTAGCATCCCAACTTTTAATAAAGATGGAATACATGTGTTATTGTGCTAGTCCCTGGATCAATTGCTAGCACCACAGTACAAAATGAAATATCATGCAAAATCGCATGATCCAGTCTTTACAAAATAGTATTACAACTTGCATAGTCTTAGAAGACTAGCAGAAAACAAAGAAATACAGCGGAAAACATAGTACAACATTGAGCCCATCTTCTTCATGTGCCACAGGCAAAACATGTTGGCGATAGTCTCGAGATCCTAAACGAAAACCTCACTCGTCTTCAGAAATATCTGCAATATGGAATATGCAGCCACAAGGGAGTCAATACAATTTAATGTATTGGCAAGTAACACTATGGTGGATATAAATGGCAAGACTAATACTATATGCTTATTTGGCTGAGTGGAGTTTTGGCTAAGTTTTGCATAAAGCCAGTTTTCTCCTATCACTTTTGTAAAACCAACCTTTCTTTTCAAAAGGGTGGCAACATTGGATTAGGATCCAAGCACCACAAATACTGTTCACTTGGTCAAAATTTTACTTATTGAAATTGATGATGAGATTCTTCCGTCAATCCTTGTCCAGCTGCTCATAGTTGTCCATAACCGGGGACACGACTAAGATCTCAGTTTCTAACTCTGGAGAGTTTGTGCACTTTCACCTTCAGACTCAAATCAGCCCAAACATCCTATACACCCTGAGTGCATTAAGGAAAGGAGAAGATTGAGACGAGATCTTTCAGAAGAAATTCCACCACCGTTTGGCTTACCCGTTCCACCTATAATTATGCTACATCTGCTTGTAAGCCTAGTGAGTTCATTCAACTTAGTTGATCAAGACAGAGCCCATATGACTAAAGGCTGCACGGGAAGCTACTAAACTTAGAAGGACATAGTAATCTCTTTGTTCCTGGGTGGCCATCCTCAAGTGACAACCTCAAGTGGAATAACCCTTAGACAAGGGCCCTGAGGCAACACTCAACATAAACCAGTCTTACCACTTCCACCCAGGTGGTTCATTCATTAGTTATACTTAGAATTTTTCCTCAACATCTAGTAAAACAATTTGTAACATTGCATAGCACCTAGTAAATTTTAAGGCTATCAAAATAACTAGGTAAAAGGGATGGCTACACACTACTAGGATAATAGCATAGCATAATATAACTTAGTAAAATTTCCTATCATGCATGCTACTCAAAATCAACTAATGCATATAGAAAATAATGGGTAGTTGATGGTGTGTTACTTGCCTTGTTTAAGTTGGTGAAGAATTCACACTCTCTTCACAAAAGATCGTTGCTCTCCGTACAATCTATTCATTGACAACACAAAACCAAATAAACAAGCATCCTAACAAACAAATATACAAGTGTAGAAAACATACATAGAAACTAACATATCAAAAGGGGCTTAACCAAGTTGGTTAGGACAAGGTCTAGGTTTGAGTTGAAAGATTCATTCTCTAGTGGTCTCATTCTTGTTAAGGCAATTCCAATGGTTTACTTGGGAAGGACTATGTTGAGTTTTATGTGATCTAACTTTATTATAACCATACTTGTCGAGGAAGTTCCAAGAGTTCACTAAGAATAAACATATTACTTTTTCAACTAAAGTAATACATGCAAGCACTTGGTCATATTCACCTTCAAAAATATTTGAGTGACTATGCTAGTATTTTCCCATTGTGGTTAGGGTAGGTCTACTAACATCATCATCAAATGTAAAATATTACTAAGTCTTGGGTTTTCCATTTGGGTCAATGGTTGGACAAAAATAACTTGTTATTCTTCAACTTGTATGGATTGCTTCTAGTCCTCATGTGATTGCCTTCTTGAAGATCATCATCATGCCATCTAAGTTGTTTCCTTCCTTGGTGTGGTGCTTCTCTTGGTCTTGATAGTCTTCATGGTTTTCACTTCACTAATTGGTTTGGGTATGGGATGGGCACAAATACTACTAAGTAAATTTGAAAGAAAAATTAAGAAGAAGGATAGAAAGAGAGAGGGAGATGCTTTCTTCTGAATTTCTTCACACTTGTACTTCCTTGAGTTTCTTCTAGGTGTGGAGTCCATGTATTTTCCTCAAAACTTCTTCATTGATCTTCCTTGTAGCTCTTCATGTTGCCACCAAGTTGAAAGTGAAGAGCCTTCTATTGCTTGAGTCTTGTTTTTCATTTGCTGACTTGATGGATTCTTGAAGCAAGAATAGGGGGATGGAGGTGTAGATAGAAACCTATAGTACTAGTGTTTGAGGTTCACTACTTGGTCTCTTAGAAGGTTTACATGCAAGGGACTTGGTCTTGGATTCAAAATGGCCACAACAAACAATGGTAGAAAGAAATAGAAACAAAATTTAAGACATAATAACTAGATGGACTACTATGATGGATTTTTGGCTAAAATACATGGTCATGGTCCAAGGGTGTCCAAAATGGTTGGGCAAGGTTGTTTCTCGTTTAAGGTTATCAAATGGAACAATTTTGCAAAAGGAACTATATTGAAATTATTTATACAAATTAATCTATGCCAAAAATACTCAAATAGATAACTTAATTCTAAATTCAATTTTAATTTGTTCAATTATTATTTTGGGATAGAGGATATGAAAGTACACATCCTAAGGTTTCCAAATATATTTTATTTATAATTTTTGGATTTGTAGAATTTGAATTATGCCAAAATTCATCAAACAAGCATATTTGAATTTGAACAAAGTTTATATGGTCAATTTGAAATTTGGCCAGTGCCAAAAGTTTCTATATGTCAAGGGCTTTTCAAAAAGTCCAAGATTGCTAAAATTGGCCTTATGGATCAAAAGTTATGTTAAATCTAAGATGTAGGGGCTTTTCTGTAAAATAGCTATTTTATTTTTATTCGGGAATTAATTCCAGAGATAGTTGGGCTCAAATTCTGCTATTTGATGCGCAGTACGATGGATAGGAAGTGGGCCTGGGCCGGCTGTGCGCTGCGCTGGGCGACAGATAGTGTTTTAACGCGTATGCTGAGTTGGCCCTTTCCTATTGGCCGATACCTTTTCGGCTTAAGATCTAATTGTGGCCATTGGACTAGGATCCAACGGTTGGGGACAGAGAGGGACTCACCTCGCCGGCGTGGGCCGCCGGAAATGGATGAACGGTGGCGCTCTGTCACGGTGGTCGACGGAGTTGACGCTACGGTGGTCTCCTGGCTTGGAGAAGATGTCTAAGAGATGCGCCACGACGAGGGGATGTCGATGGAGTGGACGGCTCCCTTCGATGGCGCTCCTGTTGGTGGCGCGATGGACTCCCGATACGGCGGCTCCAGCGAGCTACGGGAATGGACGGCGCGGCCGATTCCGTCGACAAAAATTCAAACAAAGAGGTCAGAAGATGAAGGAGGATTAGAGGAACATGATGGGGGTGGTCTTGGGCTCAAATGTGGTCTCACCCGATCGAATCTAAGAATAACGGCGGCGGGAGAAATGGATCTTCGGCGAGCTAATACAACGGACTCGGGGCAGGATAGAGTGGGGAAATGGAGGGGAAACAGAGAGGAGAGGAGGGGCTATAAGGAGGAGGAAATGGCGAATCAAACGGTGTCTTCAAATGCGAGCAATCAACGCGGGATTAAAACATGCGTTTCGAGTTTCCTTCGGTTACAGGTTGAAGACGACGATGACGTCATGCTGACGTCATCACTCTTTTTTTTTTCTTTTCTTTTCTTATTTCTCTTATAGTTTCTGTTTTATAAATCCAAACAACCTCATTTAAATTTCAAAAAAATTGTAATTGAAATATCTACCAAATAGAAACATTATTTTGATGTTTCCAACACAAATCATTTTTTTTATATTTTGTAATTAAAATTAAATCACTAATAGTACTTAATGTATATTTTTAAATTAGAAAATTAATAAAATGAGGTTTTGATTAAATAAAATTTCAGAGACTATAATATGGTTAATTACTATTTTCCAAAACCATTTCAACTTGTTTCCATGATTTAATAATTTATAAATATGATGAAAACATCATAGTCACTTAATAGAAAATTTTCCTTATTTATTTGACTTGGGGTTTAATAAAAATAATGTGGTTTTCTCAAATGAAGATGTTGTTTTCCCAATTGAAAACATTAAACATGTCAATTATTATTTTTGAAACTCATTTCACATCATGTTTATATTTTATATTTTTAAGCTTTTAGTGATTTACTAATAGTAACTTTATTCCATTTTAAAATTTAGAAAATAATAAATTGATGTTATTGTCTAAATAAAATCTCAGAGACATTTTACAAATCATATATCATTTTTAAACCACCTTCACATTTTATATTTTTAGGAGTTGAAGGATCTACTAATAGTAACTTAATGCTATTTAATTAGTTCATATCAATTAATTATTATTGTTGATCAATAAAATTTAGAATAAAACCATAAGTCATAATATTGTTTTCAAAACCTTTTGTTATGTTATTTTCAAAGCAATGCATTTCATTTTCACCCCTTCATGTTTAAAACTTGGAATAACAACTAAAAGTTATTATTAAAACATTTTATTCTCATCAAATATTTTTGAGGCTTAGGACTTTATTAAGGGTTATAAATCTTTTATTGTTGTTGCCATAAAATAATTTCAAGGTGATATTTGAATTGAAAACCTTTTATGTAATAAAGTTTGCTAAAGATAAAATGGTTTTCTTTATGTGAGAAAAATCATTTGAGAGGGTTTTAGGGTTTATGGAATAGAGGTATAATGGATTCTTAATTTCAATTTTCATTGAGTTATGTATGGTTTCCTTTTGTTTCTTGCATCTTATTTGGTTTTTGGTGACTTGCATAACATGAAAACAAAAAGTTTCAATTTTTAGTGATTTTTGGACTTTCCAAAAATCAGGGATGTTACAGACTACCACCCTTAAAAGAAATCTCGTCCCGAGATTTGGGAAGGACAGAAAGAAAGATTAGGTTTGGGTAACTGGATTCCAAAACAACTGGGTGGGGTACCACCCTTAAAAGAAACTTTTGTGGGTAGTCTATTTTCATTAGATTGGAGTGTAGATTTATTTGAGATTGGCTTGAGTAAAACTTTCCTTCGCGGTAGAGCTGTAGACCAACATAGATCTGTTGAACTACCTTTGACACTGAGGGGTCACTCTTTGGGTCAATCAAAAGTCTTTGGGTTCCTCTCAACTTGGTCTTTTGATGTCCTTGGAAATCTTCCTTCTTGTTGTTGTCATCCTTGAAGGCAAACACCATGCTATTTCTAAGGAAACTCTCATGGTAGGAAAAGCTTCCATTGCTTGATAGCTCCAAGGTTAGCTTGATCCTTACTAGGCAGTTGGCATTGATCATGGATGTGATTGTTCCTTCACACAGAAGAAGGAAATTTGATACTAGCATTCCTCAAATGGGATGGCTTGTGTATCAATAGGGTAAAGGTTGTATGATTCCAAATGGTTCTCACTATGGTTGGTGAATGAGTATGGTGTTGGGTTTGGTCTAGTAGGGATGAGTAGAGATTTAGAAAGAGATTGAAGGAATTCCTACCCCGGCACATCAGATCAAGGAAACTCATCTTGAAAACAACACATAACAAACATATAGCAACACATTCATCACACAAATCAACAAGGTTTTATAAAACAACTCATATTGGCATACCACACTCATTGGTATGATCAATATACTAACACGTTAACGTTGTTCTAACAAGGTAACTAGATTGGTGGTCTCATCTATATCTTCTTGAGTTCTTCAAATTCTTCTCTCCATGTCTTGAGGTGTTCTTGATTGTTGTGAAGTATGGGTATATGTCCAAGTTTCTTCAATAATCTTGAGTGTAGGTCTTCATGTGGTGAAAATACTTCTTGCACTTCTTGGTATGATCTTCAACACTCATGTCTTGATGGTATTGAAGAGGTAGGTCATCTAGGAAATTTTGAAGGTGAACAATAGATGAGAGGATATGAGAAAGATTAAGATGATTGTTTTGTTTTTAGAAAGTTTTGAACATAGAAAGTTTTCAATCCTAGGGTGATCAATGGGTTATTAACAACTTGTTGCAAATTGGATATTCACTATAGTGAGAGATACTGGCACCCGCAAGCCAATCAAGGAACGGTCTCGTGTCCGTGGACACGTAAAGTTGTCCGGGCCGCTTCATCTCACTATGCCGCTAGGATCCAAAATACTCTAAGGAGATAATAACCTGATAAAAATGGCTTTCAAACCTAAGGGTCTCGAATCCTACAGGCAACACAATGCTCTGATACCATTTTGTAGCATCCCAACTTTTAATAAAGATGGAATACATGTGTTATTGTGCTAGTCCCTGGATCAATTGCTAGCACCACAGTACAAAATGAAATATCATGCAAAATGCATCAAATTCTATTACATCGCATGATCCAGTCTTTACAAAATAGTATTACAACTTGCATAGTCTTAGAAGACTAGCAGAAAACAAAGAAATACAGCGGAAAACATAGTACAACATTGAGCCCATCTTCTTCATGTGCCACAGGCAAAACATGTTGGCGATAGTCTCGAGATCCTAAACGAAAACCTCACTCGTCTTCAGAAATATCTGCAATATGGAATATGCAGCCACAAGGGAGTCAATACAATTTAATGTATTGGCAAGTAACACTATGGCGGATATAAATGGCAAGACTAATACTACATGCTTATTTGGCTGAGTGGAGTTTTGGCTAAGTTTTGCATAAAGCCAGTTTTCTCCTATCACTTTTGTAAAACCAACCTTTCTTTTCAAAAGGGTGGCAACATTGGATTAGGATCCAAGCACCACAAATACTGTTCACTTGGTCAAAATTTTACTTATTGAAATTGATGATGAGATTCTTCCGTCAATCCTTGTCCAGCTGCTCATAGTTGTCCATAACCGGGGACACGGCTAAGATCTTAGTTTCTAACTCTGCAGAGTTTGTGCACTTTCACCTTCAGACTCAAATCAGCCCAAACATCCTATACACCCTGAGTGCATTAAGGAAAGGAGAAGATTGAGACGAGATCTTTCAGAAGAAATTCCACCACCGTTTGGCTTACCCGTTCCACCTATAATTATGCTACATCTGCTTGTAAGCCTAGTGAGTTCATTCAACTTAGTTGATCAAGACAGAGCCCATATGACTAAAGGCTGCACGGGAAGCTACTAAACTTAGAAGGACATAGTAATCTCTTTGTTCCTGGGTGGCCATCCTCAAGTGACAACCTCAAGTGGAATAACCCTTAGACAAGGGCCCTGAGGCAACACTCAACATAAACCAGTCTTACCACTTCCACCCAGGTGGTTCATTCATTAGTTATACTTAGAATTTTTCCTCAACATCTACTAAAACAATTTGTAACATTGCATAGCACCTAGTAAATTTTAAGGCTATCAAAATAACAAGGTAAAAGGGATGGCTACACACTACTAGGATAATAGCATAGCATAATATAACTTAGTAAAATTTCCTATCATGCATGCTACTCAAAATCAACTAATGCATATAGAAAATAATGGGTAGTTGATGGTGTGTTACTTGCCTTGTTTAAGTTGGTGAAGAATTCACACTCTCTTCACAAAAGATCATTGCTCTCCGTACAATCTATTCATTGACAACACAAAACCAAATAAACAAGCATCCTAACAAACAAATATACAAGTGTAGAAAACATACATAGCAACTAACATATCAAAAGGGGCTTAACCAAGTTGGTTAGGACAAGGTCTAGGTTTGAGTTGAAAGATTCATTCTCTAGTGGTCTCATTCTTGTTAAGGCAATTCCAATGGTTTACTTGGGAAGGACTATGTTGAGTTTGATGTTATCTAACTTTATTATAACCATACTTGTCGAGGAAGTTCCAAGAGTTCACTAAGAATAAAAATATTACTTTTTCAACTAAAGTAATACATGCAAGCACTTGGTCATATTCACCTTCAAAAATATTTGAGTGACTATGCTAGTATTTTCCCATTGTGGTTAGGGTAGGTCTACTAACATCATCATCAAATGGAAAATATTACTAAGTCTTGGGTTTTCCATTTGGGTCAATGGTTGGACAAAAATAACTTGTTATTCTTCAACTTGTATGGATTGCTTCTAGTCCTCATGTGATTGCCTTCTTGAAGATCATCATCATGCCATCTAAGTTGTTTCCTTCCTTGGTGTGGTGCTTCTCTTGGTCTTGATAGTCTTCATGGTTTTCACTTCACTAATTGGTTTGGGTATGGGATGGGCACAAATATTACTAAGTAAATTTGAAAGAAAAATTAAGAAGAAGGATAGAAAGAGAGAGGGAGATGCTTTCTTCTGAATTTCTTCACACTTGTACTTCCTTGAGTTTCTTCTAGGTGTGGAGTCCATGTATTTTCCTCAAAACTTCTTCATTGATCTTCCTTGTAGCCCTTCATGTTGCCACCAAGTTGAAAGTGAAGAGCCTTCTATTGCTTGAGTCTTGTTTTTCATTTGCTGACTTGATGGATTCTTGAAGAAAGAATAGGGGGATGGAGGGGTAGATAGAAACCTATATTACTAGTGTTTGAGGTTCACTACTTGGTCTCTTAGAAGGTTTACATGCAAGGGACTTGGTCTTGGATTCAAAATGGCCACAACAAACAATGGTAGAAAGAAATAGAAAAAAAATTTAAGACATAATAACTAGATGGACTACTATGATGGATTTTTGGCTAAAATACATGGTCATGGTACAAGGGTGTCCAAAATGGTTGGGCAAGGTTGTTTCTCGTTTAAGGTTATCAAATGGAACAATTTTGCAAAAGGAACTATATTGAAATTATTTATACAAATTAATCTATGCCAAAAATACTCAAATAGACAACTTAATTCTAAATTCAATTTTAATTTGTTCAATTATTATTTTGGGACAGAGGATATGAAAGTACACATCCTAAGGTTTCCAAATATATTTTATTTATAATTTTTGGATTTGTAGAATTTGAATTATGCCAAAATTCATCAAACAAGCATATTTGAATTTGAACAAAGTTTAAATGGTCAATTTGAAATTTGGCCAGTGCCAAAAGTTTCTATATGTCAAGGGCTTTTCAAAAAGTCCAAGATTGCTAAAATTGGCCTTATGGATCAAAAGTTATGTTAAATCTAAGATGTAGGGGCTTTTCTGTAAAATAGCTATTTTATTTTTATTCGGGAATTAATTCCAGAGATAGTTGGGCTCAAATTCTGCTATTTGATGCGCAGTGCGATGGATAGGAAGTGGGCCTGGGCCGGCTGTGCGCTGCGCTGGGCGACAGATAATGTTTTAACGCGTATGCTGAGTTGGCCCTTTCCTATTGGCCGATACCTTTTCGGCTTAAGATCTAATTGTGGCCATTGGACTAGGATCCAACGGTTGGGGACAGAGAGGGACTCACCTCGCCGGCGTGGGCCGCCGGAAATGGATGAACGGTGGCGCTCTGTCACGGTGGTCGACGGAGTTGACGCTACGGTGGTCTCCTGGCTTGGAGAAGATGTCTAAGAGATGCGCCACGACGAGGGGATGTCGATGGAGTGGACGGCTCCCTTCGATGGCGCTCTTGTTGGTGGCGCGATGGACTCCCGATACGGCGGCTCCGGAGAGCTACGGGAATGGACGGCGCGGCCGATTCCGTCGACAAAAATTCAAACAAAGAGGTCAGAAGATGAAGGAGGATTAGAGGAACATGATGGGGGTGGTCTTGGGCTCAAATGTGGTCTCACCCGATCGAATCTAAGAATAACGGCGGCGGGAGAAATGGATCTCCGGCGAGCTAATACAACGGACTCGGGGCAGGATAGAGTGGGGAAATGGAGGGGAAACAGAGAGGAGAGGAGGGGCTATAAGGAGGAGGAAATGGCGAATCAAACGGTGTCTTCAAATGCGAGCAATCAACGCGGGATTAAAACATGCGTTTCGAGTTTCCTTCGGTTACAGGTTGAAGACGACGATGACGTCATGCTGACGTCATCACTCTTTTTTTTTTTCTTTTCTTTTCTTATTTCTCTTATAGTTTCTGTTTTATAAATCCAAACAACCTCATTTAAATTTCAAAAAAATTGTAATTGAAATATCTACCAAATAGAAACATTATTTTGATGTTTCCAACACAAATCATTTTTTTTATATTTTGTAATTAAAATTAAATCACTAATAGTACTTAATGTATATTTTTAAATTAGAAAATTAATAAAATGAGGTTTTGATTAAATAAAATTTCAGAGACTATAATATGGTTAATTACTATTTTCCAAAACCATTTCAACTTGTTTCCATGATTTAATAATTTATAAATATGATGAAAACATCATAGTCACTTAATAGAAAATTTTCCTTATTTATTTGACTTGGGGTTTAATAAAAATAATGTGGTTTTCCCAAATGAAGATGTTGTTTTCCCAATTGAAAACATTAAACATGTCAATTATTATTTTTGAAACTCATTTCACATCATGTTTATATTTTATATTTTTAAGCTTTCAGTGATTTACTAATAGTAACTTTATTCCATTTTAAAATTTAGAAAATAATAAATTGATGTTATTGTCTAAATAAAATCTCAGAGACATTTTACAAATCATATATCATTTTTAAACCACCTTCACATTTTATATTTTTAGGAGTTGAAGGATCTACTAATAGTAACTTAATGCTATTTAATTAGTTCATATCAATTAATTATTATTGTTGATCAATAAAATTTAGAATAAAACCATAAGTCATAATATTGTTTTCAAAACCTTTTGTTATGTTATTTTCAAAGCAATGCATTTCATTTTCACCCCTTCATGTTTAAAACTTGGAATAACAACTAAAAGTTATTATTAAAACATTTTATTCTCATCAAATATTTTTGAGGCTTAGGACTTTATTAAGGGTTATAAATCTTTTATTGTTGTTGCCATAAAATAATTTCAAGGTGATATTTGAATTGAAAACCTTTTATGTAATAAAGTTTGCTAAAGATAAAATGGTTTTCTTTATGTGAGAAAAATCATTTGAGAGGGTTTTAGGGTTTATGGAATAGAGGTATAATGGATTCTTAATTTCAATTTTCATTGAGTTATGTATGGTTTCCTTTTGTTTCTTGCATCTTATTTGGTTTTTGGTGACTTGCATAACATGAAAACAAAAAGTTTCAATTTTTAGTGATTTTTGGACTTTCCAAAAATCAGGGATGTTACATCCCGTCGCCACGGTCCTTCCTCGACCTGATCGACTACTCCATCACCACCCTGGTCAGTTCCCGGTTCCATTTTCCCTCTTGCTACACTTGTTTACCCTCTACGTACCCCTCTCGATCCATGCATGCATCTCCATGGCGGGACAGTTTGGTGCTCGGGTGCCATCTTCGTTCGGTGCCTTGTGCACCAGCCCAGCCACGCTGCGCCAACACCCACCCGCACGCACGCAGCCACCCGACGATCACCTGCAAGTCGCATCGAGGACGCTCACGAGATCCCAGCGCCTCGACAGGTCCCTCATCGACGCCTGTACTGAACGGACAACAGAACGCATGCTGCTAGGTGTTGCGAAGATCAGTAACGAGGACATGCTAGTTAGGGTTTCAGACCTCGGTTAGACCAAGACCAGATAGCTACCACCGTGGATCTACACCCGATCGGTACCCTGGAGTATCCATGGCCTAACTCCCCTCCGAAGCAAAGATCTTCCCTTCTGCTCTCTCGCTTTCTGTAGATGCAAAAACCTGCACCTCTGTTTCCTGCGCGAGTTTCAGTAAATTCAGTTAGCGCGTTTCGCAACTTAACCTCCCTCGCCACCCCGTACTGACAGAAACTTGCAGCAGCTGTAGTGGTTAGCTGCTCTACACGCTATCCAGAGGTGGGGGGATCGAATCCCACCCCCCACGGGATAAATTCCCACTTTTTTCTTTTATTCTTTCACAACTCAACAAGTCACTAATCACAGCTAGGTCCTTTCTATTTCCTTCTAGGCCCCTATAAAATAAGTTGTAACTTTCTGTAATTGTGTTTAAGCCCTGGAAACTTTAAAAACTTTCTGTAATTATGTTTTGACCCCTGGAATTTCAAATTTGAATATCCTCTGAATAATAAATCCAAACTAAATAAATAAAACATGTTTCCAAATCCAAATTACCTAAATGTTGCAAATATGCAATCTGTTTAATATTTTGAACACTTAAAAATTGATTTATTTTCTGCATTTTACTTAATTCCTTTAAAACTTGTGTAAATCATAAGTAATTCAAATTGACTCCAAATTTAAATTGTAAAATATGTTTTCAAACCCGAAAAATATAATCTTTCCAAATATAAAATTTGTTTTCTGTTTTGAACTTTCAAAATACAATTCAAATTTGAATTCAAATAATTCAATTGCAATTTGATAAAATCAATAACTAATTCATTCTTAATCCAATAAATGCAAATAAAATATGTTTCCTATGCTATTTCAAATAACCTTTTCAAATATAAATTTTGTTTCATGGTTTGAATAATTTAAATTGCCTAAATAATTCAAACTTTGTTTAATTCATTTAAAATTGCCAAAATAATAACTTGCTCATTTTAAATCCAATTTCCACAAATAAAATATGTTTTCCATGCAAAATTAAACCACCTTTCGAAATATCAAATTTGTTCCATGTTTTGAATAATTAAAATTGGTTGAATGATTTAAACCTTGTTTAAATCATTTAATATTGTTAAATTCATAACTTGATCAAATCAAATTCTTTTGGGACATATAAAATATGTTTTAAAACCCTAAAAGCATAACCTTTTCAAATATGAACTTCACTCAATGTTTTGAACAAATAAGAATTCAAATAAGTTCATGTTTGAATTAAATTCATTTAATTCTTGCTTAAACTTGTTTAATTCATAAATAATTTATTTGAAATCCTTTTTCAACAAGTGAAACATGTATTCCACCTAAAATTGTGTGTTCTTTCCAAATATGAATTTTTTTATTTGTTTTGAACAATTAAAAGTGGTGAAAACAACAAATGCTTGTGTGACACCTTTAAGTAACCAAAATTTCTTAACTTAATAAATGAATTTCCAAACTTGGTAAACCTTATTTCACGTTGTTTCTATTGTTGTTATTTTTCTGTTTTCCTCATCCATGCATCATGCTAATCCACTTTCATATGATGATTAGTTGAAAACAATTAAATCAACCATAATTCATGGGCTTTTCATATGCAATCCAATTGCATGTGGGTCCATTTAATCATGTTGTTATCTTGTCAACTAGTTTATTTCTATGCATCAATTAAATGGTCATGCATCATCCCATGTTTGTGCACTATGCCATGATATTGATTGTTTATCTTTCTGCATTGTTTGTTTGCTTCTTCTCGGATACACGACGACGTTGAGACCGAAGATACTTACGACACCCCTTCTAAGGAGTTAGCTCAGTACCAGGCTACTGGGTTTGCAGGCAAGTTATCACCCACATGAACCACTGTGTTCCTTTCAACATTGGTTACCGATACTTTCCGTTGTCTATTTTGCTAGCCCTAGGTATAGTTGTTTCTGTTACGAACCTATCACATGAATCCCTTAACCCTGATATTGCCTCACCTCCACTCCTACAACCCCTTTGATTGAGCCAGTGTCTTACTAGCATGCTTAGGTTGTTTTGCTCGAGTCTGTTACCCGTTACTTTCTGTTACTATTTCATTATGTTCTGGGGGCTCGATGTTTAATCAATCAATCATGCTAATGTTATTGTTAAATAATAATTTGATGATAAGGCACCGGCAGGAGGCCCTTTGTGGTTTTGAGGCCTGCTAGTGTCGACCCTAATAGGAAAAGGGTCTTGTCTACTGATCCATGATGAGCGCACTACCCGCATGTGGGAAGCGAGTATGGGCGCCCCCCTCAATTTGATTCGATTCGCATCTCGTCCAAATCGCCTCATTTAGTTCGGGTTTTCCATTTGCTGCATGCATGATCTTGCGAGCCCTTGGTACCCAGGTGGAACTTTCGTAGTCGGCATATAGGGGGACACGGTCTTAGAGTGCTATGAGGGTCCATTTTCTTCTGGGCTCGATTAGCCGTGCGCCCAAGGTTCTTTGGGCTTGATGCGAAGAAGAGTTGAGTTGTGTAGAGTACCTCGCTTGGTGGGTTTGATCCCCGTCTGGCGGGATATTCTTGCGTGTACGGCCAAATTGGTGCAACCCTGCAGGGATAATCTTCTTGAGAAGCCGTGTTTTCCGCGGTTATGGATTACTTGGTGAAAGTACTGGCTAACAATTACTCAGGACAACTTAAACCTAATGATTAACAACCTTACACCCAATGATTAACAACTTGACTAGTAATAGGCTTATTGACACAATAATCTGAACCATCATTATTTCAACTGTGTGAGTTATCCTCGGATTGCTTCTTTGGATAAGGGGCGAGATCCAGGATGGGTTTGTTTGGGAGTTAGCTATAGTTGGTTACGATACACGATCTTATCCCCTTTCTGATAGCCAGAAGTGGTAGAAACTCTGTAGTTGTTTAGAGCAGCCAGTTGCAGCATCCTTTATATCCCCTTTCTTCCGTTGACCCAAAGCATCTGTGCTTGGTGTTGACGGGTTACACTTTGGTGAACTGTGAGTCTTGCTTGCCAGTACGTTTATGTACTGACCCCTTTGGGGCTGTGGTTTCCGCAGACCTACGTTTCCGAGGATCTACATGGTGGCTACTACGTGGGGTATGACGAGACTGCTGACGAGTAGATAGCGGACCCGGGCAGGATCCGAGACTTCGTGGATGGGCTCCGTCTGTTTGTTTCCGGCCTCTTAGGCCTATTTGATTCTTGTCTGTACTCAGACATGTTGAATGCTTCCGCTGTGATGTAATGATGATATGTTGGGGCATGTGCCCTCTGAATGATTGTATTTGCTATCTCTGCTCTAATGAGAGCTATTTGCAACTTATTTCCATCTTTTGTGTCGTACAGATCTGTTGTGATATCACTTGTTCAACGCCGTTGACGTACCATGTGTGTATGTTTTTGAAGTACGTCAACGGAAGTATCCTGATTTCTATGGGATGGTTTACGTCGACGCTGAACAGATAGGGGTTGGTTGTCACACATACGTGTGTTGGCCTACTCGTAAGAGGACGCGGGTGCCGGTAAGCCCCGTAATCCAATCTACTACTGTTCAACGGAACGGCGAGTATCCTTTAGAAGTCCGGGTGCGACAAATGGTATCAGAGCCTGTCTGCCTGTAGGATCCCTTTTTACTGGTCGCAGTTGAGTCTAGAAACTATTTTGTAGCTATATAGGAAAAATGAAACGTGAGAGTAGGAATTCTATTCTTTTTCTTCTTTCCCCACCCACCCTCCCTTTTCTGGTAAGGAAGTGCAACGTTGTTTTCCCTTCTCATCTAAACTTTCAAGTTAGGATTTCACGTATTCTGGTTTCTCTAGGATGGTTATATCTACTAGTCCATAGGAATGGAGGTGGTTGTGACATGATTTATCATGTTGCCTACTCATGATTGAGAACGGAGGCGTGTAAGCCCCGGAAGCAGATCCTCTATTCCTTAAGCAGTGGATATTGATCCTTTAGAAGCCCGGATGGGTTTTCCGTAGTACCTCAGGAGTTTTGTTCTTGTTTTCCCCGATGTTGACATCCTATTCTTCTCAACATCCTTTTTCGTCCGTTGAAATCTTGTTGTTGTTTTCCATTTCAGTTCTTCTACCGGCGTCTAATCAAAACTTCCCAAATATCAAGTCTATCTGGCCAGAAAGGTTGTTGTTGTTGTTGTTGATGCTTCCAGACTATGAGAGCTGGCATTCCTATCACCTGGGGTTGTTTCAAGGAAGCATTCCTGAAGCACCACATTCCAGATACTCTATTCTCTAAATGAATCAAAGTCTATCCAGCTATACACCCTCAATACAAAACCTCTCCCTTTATTTGAAAATGTTCCGGTGGTTTGCAAATTCCCTGACGTCTATCCAATGTGCACGATGTGTTTCACGTATCACAGCTCAAGAGGATCTTCCCAAGAAGTTTCCGGACCTTTTCTTTTCTCAGTAGGAATCTCGGGGCGCGATTCCTTCAAGGGGGGCGTTTTGTAACATCCCAAGTCTGAAAAATAGCCTTTAGAATGTTTGCTTTCTGTTATTTTATGTTTTGCATCATGGCATCATGTTGATTGCAATTGTTTTGCTTGTTTTCCAACTGTTTTCATTTGTTTTCCTTTGTTTTCTATTTGAATTTCAAACCAAAATTCAAACCTTTTGTTTCATCCTTGTGATGTTACAATTTCCAAAATCATATTTCAAATAAAAACAACCAATTGTTTCCATTAAAGTGTGATTCCAAAACTATTGTTTTTGTTTCTATCAACAATTCATTTAATATCAAACCCTTCTCAAATTCAATTATGTTTTTCCTCCAAACAACAACCATGTTGAAAGTTATGAAAATTGCAAAACAAATCAATCATTTGTTTACAATTAAACCATAAGGTTCAACCATTAAAATTATGGCTTCTAATAATTTAATTAATCCAAACTTAATTCAATTGTTATTTCAAATTCAAACCAAATCAATCCTACTTGGCATATCTCAAAATATGGGTTTAAGAATTAAAATCTTAATAAACAAATTAAATTCAATAATGTTGTCATAATTGTTTGAATTCATTGGATAAAAAAATTGTTTATTTCAACAATCCCCAAGTGACACCCTATTGGAAAATTCAACTAACCATCTCTAAAATTAAATTAACATCTCCAAATTTTTTGAAATGGTGGTAACTTTTCTTTGGGTTACTGTTTGCAAGTAATAAAACATCTCATAAAAATTAATAACCCCAAATCTTATTTGGAGTCCAACTAACCAATTAAAACAATCAAATTAATATTCCAAAATTTTGAAGTTATTGGTAAATTGCTTTAATTACTGTTTTTGCAAAATTACTAAGAAAGTTATTCATAAAAAAATAAGAAACCCAAATCCTTTTCCTTTCTCTCAATCTCTTCTACAAAAAAAAAGATCAAAGCAAAAGGGTTCAGAGGGGGGAGAAAACCCAGTCCAGCCCCCTTTTCCAAAGCCCACACAGCCCTCCTCTCTCTGTTCTCCCTCCTGTCACTGTCTTCCTGTACGGCATGGACAGGATGCTCCCACGTAGCCTTCCATCGATCACCACCACGAGCTCGATGCCTCCATATATCCCCTCCCTCCTGGAACCCTACCTGCTCCCTACTCTTCCTCCCATCCTCCTGCGCCGCCATATCTCTCTCCCTCCTACCAAGCTCGTTTCTTTCTCTGTAACCACGGGAGCACCCCATCCTCGCCGCAACCACACAGATGCCCGTGAGCCAAGCTGGGGGTTGGAGTAGCACCACCCACCTTCCTCTTCCTCCTCAACCTCGAACCCCAGCCGGAACAGCACCATGGCGTCTGCAGCTTCATCGTTTTCAGAACGGGCGCCGCCAAATTTCTCCGAGTTCCCGTCGCCACGGTCCTTCCTCGACCTGATCGACTACTCCATCACCACCCTGGTCAGTTCCCGGTTCCATTTTCCCTCTTGCTACACTTTTTTACCCTCTACGTACCCCTCTCGATCCATGCATGCATCTCCATGGCAGGACAGTTCGGTGCTCGGGTGCCATCTTCGTTCGGTGCCTTGTGCACCAGCCCAGCCACGCTGCGCCAACACCCACCCGCACGCACGCAGCCACCCGACGATCACCTGCAAGTCGCATCGAGGACGCTCACGAGATCCCAGCGCCTCGACAGGTCCCTCATCGACGCCTGTACTGAACGGACAACAGAACGCATGCTGCTAGGTGTTGCGAAGATCAGTAACGAGGACATGCTAGTTAGGGTTTCAGACCTCGGTTAGACCAAGACCAGATAGCTACCACCGTGGATCTACACCCGATCGGTACCCTGGAGTATCCATGGCCTAACTCCCCTCCGAAGCAAAGATCTTCCCTTCTGCTCTCTCGCTTTCTGTAGATGCAAAAACCTGCACCTCTGTTTCCTGCGCGAGTTTCAGTAAATTCAGTTAGCGCGTTTCGCAACTTAACCTCCCTCGCCACCCCGTACTGACAGAAACTTGCAGCAGCTGTAGTGGTTAGCTGCTCTGCACGCTATCCAGAGGTGGGGGATCGAATCCCACCCCCCACGGGATAAATTCCCACTTTTTTCTTTTATTCTTTCACAACTCAACAAGTCACTAATCACAGCTAGGTCCTTTCTATTTCCTTCTAGGCCCCTATAAAATAAGTTGTAACTTTCTGTAATTGTGTTTAAGCCCTGGAAACTTTAAAAACTTTCTGTAATTATGTTTTGACCCCTGGAATTTCAAATTTGAATATCCTCTGAATAATAAATCCAAACTAAATAAATAAAACATGTTTCCAAATCCAAATTACCTAAATGTTGCAAATATGCAATTTGTTTAATATTTTGAACACTTAAAAATTGATTTATTTTCTGCATTTTACTTAATTCCTTTAAAACTTGTGTAAATCATAAGTAATTCAAATTGACTCCAAATTTAAATTGTAAAATATGTTTTCAAACCCGAAAAATATAATCTTTCCAAATATAAAATTTGTTTTCTGTTTTGAACTTTCAAAATGCAATTCAAATTTGAATTCAAATAATTCAATTGCAATTTGATAAAATCAATAACTAATTCATTCTTAATCCAATAAATGCAAATAAAATATGTTTCCTATGCTATTTCAAATAACCTTTTCAAATATAAATTTTGTTTCATGGTTTGAATAATTTAAATTGCCTAAATAATTTAAACTTTGTTTAATTCATTTAAAATTGCCAAAATAATAACTTGCTCATTTTAAATCCAATTTCCACAAATAAAATATGTTTTCCATGCAAAATTAAACAACCTTTCCAAATATAAAATTTGTTCCATGTTTTGAATAATTAAAATTGGTTGAATGATTTAAACCTTGTTTAAATCATTTAATATTGTTAAATTCATAACTTGATCAAATCAAATTCTTTTGGGACATATAAAATATGTTTTAAAACCCTAAAAGCATAACCTTTTCAAATATGAACTTCACTCAATGTTTTGAACGAATAAGAATTCAAATAAGTTCATGTTTGAATTAAATTCATTTAATTCTTGCTTAAACTTGTTTAATTCATAAATAATTTATTTGAAATCCTTTTTCAACAAGTGAAACATGTATTCCACCTAAAATTGTGTGTTCTTTCCAAATATGAATTTTGTTATTTGTTTTGAACAATTAAAAGTGGTGAAAACAACAAATGCTTGTGTGACACCTTTAAGTAACCAAAATTTCTTAACTTAATAAATGAATTTCCAAACTTGGTAAACCTTATTTCACGTTGTTTCTATTGTTGTTATTTTTCTGTTTTCCTCATCCATGCATCATGCTAATCCACTTTCATATGATGATCAGTTGTAAAACAATTAAATCAACCATAATTCATGGGCTTTTCATATGCAATCCAATTGCATGTGGGTCCATTTAATCATGTTGTTATCTTGTCAACTAGTTTATTTCTATGCATCAATTAAATGGTCATGCATCATCCCACGTTTGTGCACTATGCCATGATATTGATTGTTTATCTTTCTGCATTGTTTGTTTGCTTCTTCTCGGATACACGACGACGTTGAGACCGACGATACTTACGACACCCCTTCTAAGGAGTTAGCTCAGTACCAGGCTACTGGGTTTGCAGGCAAGTTATCACCCACATGAACCACTGTGTTCCTTTCAACATTGGTTACCGATACTTTCCGTTGTCTATTTTGCTAGCCCTAGGTATAGTTGTTTCTGTTACGAACCTATCACATGAATCCCTTAACCCTGATATTGCCTCACCTCCACTCCTACAACCCCTTTGATTGAGCCAGTGTCTTACTAGCATGCTTAGGTTGTTTTGCTCGAGTCTGTTACCCGTTACTTTCTGTTACTATTTCATTATGTTCTGGGGGCTCGATGTTTAATCAATCAATCATGCTAATGTTATTGTTAAATAATAATTTGATGATAAGGCACCGGCAGGAGGCCCTTTGTGGTTTTGAGGCCTGCTAGTGTCGACCCTAATAGGAAAAGGGTCTTGTCTACTGATCCATGATGAGCGCACTACCCGCATGTGGGAAGCGAGTATGGGCGCCCCCCTCAATTTGATTCGATTCGCATCTCGTCCAAATCGCCTCATTTAGTTCGGGTTTTCCATTTGCTGCATGCATGATCTTGCGAGCCCTTGGTACCCGGGTGGAACTTTCGTAGTCGGCATATAGGGGGACACGGTCTTAGAGTGCTATGAGGGTCCATTTTCTTCTGGGATCGATTAGCCGTGCGCCCAAGGTTCTTTGGGCTTGATGCGAAGAAGAGTTGAGTTGTGTAGAGTACCTCGCTTGGTGGGTTTGATCCCCGTCTGGCGGGATATTCTTGCGTGTACGGCCAAATTGGTGCAACCCTGCAGGGATAATCTTCTCGAGAAGCCGTGTTTTCCGCGGTTATGGATTACTTGGTGAAAGTACTGGCTAACAAGTACTCAGGACAACTTAAACCTAATGATTAACAACCTTACACCCAATGATTAACAACTTGACTAGTAATAGGCTTATTGACACAATAATCTGAACCATCATTATTTCAACTGTGTGAGTTATCCTCGGATTACTTCTTTGGATAAGGGGCGAGATCCAGGATGGGTTTGTTTGGGAGTTAGCTATAGTTGGTTACGATACACGATCTTATCCCCTTTCTGATAGCCGGAAGTGGTAGAAACTCTGTAGTTGTTTAGAGCAGCCAGTTGCAGCATCCTTTATATCCCCTTTCTTCCGTTGACCCAAAGCATCTGTGCTTGGTGTTGACGGGTTACACTTTGGTGAACTGTGAGTCTTGCTTGCCAGTACGTTTATGTACTGACCCCTTTGGGGCTGTGGTTTCCGCAGACCTACGTTTCCGAGGATCTACATGGTGGCTACTACGTGGGGTATGACGAGACTGCTGACGAGTAGATAGCGGACCCGGGCAGGATCCGAGACTTCGTGGATGGGCTCCGTCTGTTCGTTTCCGGCCTCTTAGGCCTATTTGGTTCTTGTCTGTACTCAGACATGTTGAATGCTTCCGCTGTGATGTAATGATGATATGTTGGGGCATGTGCCCTCTGAATGATTGTATTTGCTATCTCTGCTCTAATGAGAGCTATTTGGAACTTATTTCCATCTTTTGTGTCGTAGAGATCTGTTGTGATATCACTTGTTCAACGCCGTTGACGTACCATGTGTGTATGTTTTTGAAGTACGTCAACGGAAGTATCCTGATTTCTATGGGATGGTTTACGTCGACGCTGAACAGATAGGGGATGGTTGTCACACATACGTGTGTTGGCCTACTCGTAAGAGGACGCGGGTGCCGGTAAGCCCCGTAATCCAATCTACTACTGTTCAATGGAACGGCGAGTATCCTTTAGAAGTCCGGGTGCGACAGATGAGTACCTCTGAGGGGAGTTACACGAAGATATGCTTTGTCACCAGGTGCATAGATCATATCCCTGTGCTTGCTGTCATAGTAGCTTTTCTGACGAGACTGAGCAATCTTGGGATTGTCACGAATGATGCGAACTTTCTCTTCGGCTTCCTTAACAATGTCAGGGCCTAAGAGTGAACGTTCACCAGCTCTAGACCAATTGATTGGACTTCTGCATCTGCGGCCATAGAGAGCCTCAAATGGTGCCATGCCTAGGCTTTCCTGGAAGCTGTTGTTGTAGGAGAATTTAGCATATGGAAGACATTCCTCCCATTTCATGCCAAAGGAGAGACCACATGCTCTGAGCATATCCTCGAGAATCTGATTTACTCTTTCGACTTTCCCTTGAGACTGAGGGTGATAAGCTGTGCTGAACAGAAGTTTGGTGCCCAATGCTTCTTGAAAGCTTTTCCAGAAATGAGAAGTGAAGATGCTTCCACGGTCTGAGCTTATTTCCAATGGAACACCATGAAGAGGAACGATCTTTGCTGTGTAGAGCTCTGCTAACTGGCTAGCTGAAATTGTCTCTTTGACAGGAAAGAAGTGAGCTACTTTAGTGAGACGATCAATGACAACGAAGATTGCATCGTTGCCCCTCTTGGACTTTGGAAAACCAGTGACGAAGTCCATTTCGATCATGTCCCACTTCCACTCAGGGATTTTCAGAGGTTGGAGAAGACCGGCTGTTTTCTGATGAACTGCCTTAACACGTTGACAAACGTCGCATTCAGAAACGTATTGAGCAATTTCACGTTTCATGCCAGGCCACCAATACAGTGTCTTGAGATCCTGGTACATCTTTGTACTTCCAGGGTGTATGGAGAGAGGAGTTTCATGAGCCTCCTTGAGAATGACATCTTTGAGACTTTGAACTTGAGGAACTGCAATGCGTCCTTCGAAGAACACAGTTCCCTTGTCATCAACTGAGAAGTACTTAAATTTCTCCTTGCCTTCTTTGATGTGTTCTACCATCTTCTTGATTTCAGCATCACGAAGTTGTTCAGAACGAATCTTGTCCTTGAGAGTTGGACTGGCTGTCAAGTTTGCAAGATAACCTTGAGGAACAAGACCAAGGTTGAGCTTCTGGAATTCTTCATGAAGAGGAGGTTGGCTTTCCATGATCATGAGATTATTTCAATACGACTTGCGACTGAGAGCATCGGCCATAACATTAGCCTTGCCTGGAGTGTAAGAAATGGTAAGATCAAAGTCTTTAATCTTTTCAATCCATCTCCTTTGCCTGAGGTTTAGATCTGGTTGAGTGAAGATGTATTTCAGACTCTTATGATCGGAAAAGATTTCAGTGCGATTACCCAACAAGTATTGTCTCCATTTCTTGAGGGCAAACACCACTGCTGCAAGTTCAAGGTCATGTGTGGGATAATTGAGCTCATGTGCGTTCAACTGACGTGAAGCATAAGCCACAACTTGACGTTCTTGCATAAGAACTGCACCTAGACCTTGAAGAGAAGCATCACAGAATATTTGGAAAGGTTTGGAAGGATCTGGGCCAACCAGAACTGGTGTAGAAGTGAGTTTAGTCTTCAGGAGATTGAAACTTTCATCACATTGTGGAGACCAGACGAACTTATTGTCCTTCTTTGTGAGGTCAGTGAGAGGTTTGGCAATCTTGGAGAAGTTTTGGACGAAACGACGGCAATAGCTAGCCAAGCCAAGAAAACTTCTTACTTGCTTCACCGTCTTAGGAGGTTTCCAATCAACAATTGCCTTAACCTTTTCTGGATCAATGGCTATGCCCTTGGAAGAGATGATATGACCAAGATAAGCAACTTCTGAAATCCAGAACTCACATTTGGAGAACTTGGCATATAGACGATGCTCACGAAGTTTCATGAGAGTGAGACGAAGATGTTCTTGATGCTCTTCCTCGGATTTTGAGTAGACAAGAATGTCATCAAGATATACCACAACAAACTTGTCGAGGTATTCATGGAAGACAGAATTCATGAGTCGAGAGAATGTCGCCGGTGCATTGGTGAGACCAAAGGACATGACAGTGAATTCATATAGACCGTAGCGAGTGGTGAAGGCTGTCTTTGGAATATCCTCTTTTCTAATCTTTATTTGATGGTACCCCATTCTCAAGTCCAACTTGGAGAATATTGAGGATCCAGCAAGTTGATCAAAAAGATCATCGATACGAGGAATTGGATACTTGTTTTTGATGGTTTTTTCGTTAAGCGGACGATAGTCAACAACGAGTCTCTTTGTGTGATCCTTCTTCGCAACGAAAAGAATTGGGCAACCCCAAGCCGAGGAACTAGGTTGAATGTAACCTTTCTCCATGCACATATCGATTTGCTCCTTTAACAATTTCAGTTCAGGAGGAGCTATCTTGTATGGATGCTTAGAGATTGGAGCAGTACCTGGTTCAAGTTCGATCACGAACTCAACTGCTCTGTCCGGAGGCATTCCTGGCAATTCTTCTGGAAAGACGTCAGGGAATTCGCAAACCACCGGAACATTTTCGAGTAGAGGTAGAGGTTTTGCATCGAGGTTGCATAGCTGAATTGAACTTGATTCATTTGGAGAATAGACTATCTGGCCAGAAGGGTGGAACAGAGTTATTGACTTCTGAGCACAGTCAATTCTAGCTTTGTTGGCCTTCAGCCAATCCATACCAAGAATGACATCAATGTCAGAATTGCCAAGCAGTATGAGAGAAGCAAGGAATATGTGGCCTCCAATTAGGATTTGATTTCTGTGACTGATCTTGGACGTTTGCATAGTTGCTCCAGGGGAGTTTACTACTAGCGGGGAACCCGAACCAACAAAAGGGAGTTTAATTGTTGTCGCAAAGATCTTTGACACGAAAGAATGTGATGCTCCGGTAGAAGAACTGAAGTGGCAAGCAACAACAAGGTTTCAACGGACGATAAGGATGTTGAGAAAAACAGGATATCGAAGCAACATTTGGGAAACACGAGACCAAAAACTCCTGAGGTACTACGGAACCCATCCGGGCTTCTAAAGGATCTATATCTACTGCTTAAGGAATAGAGGATCTGATTCCATTCTCAATCGTGAGTAGGCAACATGATAAATCATGTCACAACCACCTTCATTCCTATGGTCTAGTAGATATAACTATCCTAGAGAAACCAGGATACGTGAAATCCTAACTTGAAAGTTTAGATGAGAAGGGAAAACAACGTTGCACTTCCTTACCAGAAAAGGGAGGGTGGGTGGGGAAAGAAATAAAAGAACAGAATTCCTACTCTCACGTTTCATTTTTCCTATATAGCTACAAAATAGTTTCTAGACTCAACTGCGACCAGTAAAAGGGATCCTACAGGCAGACAGGCTCTGATACCATTTGTCGCACCTGGACTTCTAGAGGATACTAGCAGTTCCGTTGAACAGTAGAAGATTGGATTACGGGGCCTACCTGCACCCGCACCTCTTACGAGTAGGCCAACACACGTATGTGTGACAACCAACCCCTACTGTTCATCATCTACGCAAACCATCCCATAGAAATCAGGATACTACCATTGACGTACTTCATACCATACACACATGGTACGTCAACGGCGTTTAACAAAATGATAGCACAACAGATCTCTAAAACACAAAAGATGGAAATAAGTTGCAAATAGCCCTCACTAGAGCAGAGATAGCAAATACAATCATCCAGAGGACACATGTCCCAACATATCATCATTACAACACAACGGAAGTATCCAAAATGTCTGAGTACAGACAAGAACCAAATAGGCCTAAGAGGCCGGCAATGAAAAGGAAACGGAGCCCATCCACGTAGTCTCGGATCCTGCCCGGGTCCGCTATCTACTCGTCAACAGCCTCGTCATACTCCACGTAGTAGCCACCATGGGGATCCTCGGAAACGTAGTCTGCGGAAACCACAGCCCCAAATGGGTCAGTACAGACAAGTACTGGCAAGCAAGACTCACAAGATACCAAAGTGTACCCGGCAACACCAACTACAGAACTTTGGGTTCAACGGAAGAATAGGTGATACAAAGATGCGGCAGCGGGCTGCTCTAACCAACTACAGAGACATGCTACAACATCCGGCTAACAGAAAGAGATAAGATAGCGTATCGTAACCAACTACCAACAACCTCCAACAAACCCATCCTGGATCTCGCCCCTTATCCAAAGAAGCAATCCAAGGATACTCACACAGTTGGATTAATGATGGTTCAGGTTATTGTGTCAATAAGCCTATTACTAGTCAAATTGTTAATCATTAGGGTGTAAGTTGTCTGAGTACTTGTTAGCCAGTACTTTCACCAAGTCATCCATAACCGTGGACAACACGGCTTCTCGAGAAGATTTAACCCTGCAGGGATGCACCAATTTGGCCGTACACGTAAGAATAACCCGCCAGATGGAATGCCTTCCACCAAGCGGGGCACTCAACACAACCCAACTCTTCTTCGCATCAAGCCCAAAGCACCACGTGCTGTGCGTGCGCGGCTAATCGAGCCCCCACGAAGAAAAGGGGGACCCTCATTGCACTGGAAGATCACGCCGCCCTAAATGCCGACTACAAAAGTTCCACCCTGGCCTCGGGTTCGCACCTGCATATGCATGCATCAAATGGAAAGCCCAAACTAAGTGTGGCGATTTGGACGAGATGCGAATCGAATCAAATTGAGGGGGGCGCCCATACACGCTTCCCACATGCGGATAGTGCGCTCATCATGGATCAGTAGACAAGACCCTTTTGCTAATTAGGGTCGACACTAGCAGGCCTCAAAACCACGCCGGGCCTCCTGTCGGTGCCTTATCATCAAATTAGCATTACCTCAAACATTAACAGGTTGATTGTTTAAACCTCGAGCCCCAGAACATAAGTAATATGGTAATAGAAATAACGGACAACAGACTTGAGCATAAGCAACCCTAAGCATGCTAGTAAGACACAGGCAACAAGCAATGGGGTTATAGGTGTGGAGGATAGGCCATATCAGGGTTAAAGGATAACATGTGATACGATCGGAACACAAGCAACGATTCATGAGGCTAGCAGAATAGACAACGGAAAGTATTGGTATCCAGTGTGGAAAGGACACGATGGTTCATGTGAGTGAATACTTGCCTGCAAACTCAGTAGCCTGGTACTGGGCTAACTCCTCAGAAGTAGTGTCGTAAACCTCGTCTATCTCAACGTCGTCGTCTATTCGAGAAGAAGCAAACAAACAACGCAGAGAGACGAACAATCAATAACATGGCATAATGCACAAACATGGGATGATGCATGACAATTTAATTTATGCATCAAAGATAGGATAGCTGACATGGTAACATAATTAAATAGGTCCATATGCAATTTGGGTTACATTTGGAAAGGCCCATGAATTAAGGTTGGATTAAATGATCTACAACTAAAAAACATGTGAAAGTGGATTAGCATGATGCATGGATGAGGAAAACAAAAGGAAACATCAGTAGATTCAATTTGAAATGAAGTTTACCAAGTTTGGAATTTTATTTATTAAGTTTTGGAATTTTGGTTTCTTAAAGGAGTTACACAAGCATTTGTTGTTTTCACCAATTTTAATTGTTCAAAATAGATAACAAAGTTCATAATTTGAAAGAACACAAAATTTTAGGTGGAATACATGTTTCACTTGTTGAAAAAGGATTTAAGATGAAATAATTATGAATTAAACAAGTTTAAACAAGATTTAAATAGATTTAATTCAAGTATGAATTTATTTGAATTTTTATTTGTTCAAAACATTAAATGAAATTCATATTTGAAAAGATTATATTTTTCTGGTTTGAAAACATATTTTATATGTTCAAAAAGAAATTAATTTGACCAAGTTATGTATTTAGCAATATTAAATGATTTAAACAAGGTTTAAATTATTTAATCAATTTTAATTATTCAAAACATGAAACAAAGTTTATATTTGAAAAGGTGGTTCAATTTGGCATGGAAAACATATTTTATATGTGACATTTGAATTAATATTGAATTAGTTATGAATTTGACCAAATTTATAATGAGTTACTTGAATTTGAATTTTGAAAACATTTGAAATGTTCAAAACAGTAAACAGATGTTTTAAACATGTAGAGAATTGAATTTCGTACAGAAAACATATTTTATTTATTTTATTTGGACCTGTTATGCAAAAGTTATTCAAATTGAAATTTGTGGCCTATTCTGCAATTTTTAAAAACATACAGAATGGTCCAGGGGCCTAGGTGCGAAAATAAATTCAGATTAGGTCCCTGGGGACCGTTTCTACCCAGCAGAACGACCCCTGGGTCACTGGCCTGTGGGCCAGTGCCCAGTTGGCGCTGCGTGGCGCGCGGGTGTGGGCCCACGTGGCCATCACTGCCACTGGCAGGTGGGCCTGCGCATCCCGCGTGGCCAACGCAAAAAAATGGGGGATTAAACCGCGAGGCGAGGGATCGAACCCTCGCCCTCAGGTGCGCGGCGCAGCGCTCTGGCCACTGGGGTGTGTTGCTGTTTGTTGTCAGGTAAGGGGCTCAGGGAGGATAAGGTTCAGTTAGCGGCTGTTTAACTGAACTTCAGTTCAGTTAGCTGAATTTCGACAGGGGACAGAGCCCGCCGGCAGTGCTCTGCTCGCGGTGCTGCTGCTGCTCACTGTGGAAGCGTGTGCGCTCGTGGAGGTGCGGAAGGGGTACGTGGTGGTGTCGAGGATGCAGAGAGAAGAAAGGAGGAGGGAGCGATGCTCACCACCGTGGTCGACGATGCAGAGGCTCGGTGGTGGCGGCAGTGGACGACGGCGAGGTGGAGGGAGACGGCGGCGGCGATCCGGTGGCTCCCAGCCACCGAGGGGTTGTCGAGGAGGTAGAGGAAGCAGCGGGGAGTCGATTCCCGCGGCTATCCTGCGCGGAGGTGGACCATCGCGGCGGCGATCACCGAAGATAGGTTGCGGTGGTGGTGGTGGTTTTGGGTGGGAGAAGAAGAGGGTGACGGAGAGGAAGAAGGAGGAAGAAAATGGCGGCGGTGCGAGGAGAAGGAAGGAGGGAGAGGAGGAACTAGGGCACGCCTAGGGGGCTCATATAGGGAGGAGGGGAGCAGTTGAGCTCCCTGCTCGGTGGGGGAGCCCCCTCCTCTCTGTCTCTCCGTACGGAGGTAGGAGAAAGCGACAGGGGGGTAGCAGGCCGTGGGCTGGGCCTGGGGTAGGTGGCCCGGGCCTGCTGCCTCTCCCCTCTGCGCGTTTTTCTTTTTATTTTTTTTTACTGATTCTTTTTTTTTGCAGAAATAGAAAAGGAAGAAAAACATGGTTTTAGGGTTTGCTAAAATTTAGGAAAAAAAATTGTATATGTTATTTATTATAACAACACCCATTTGCCAACTTTTGTTTTCCAAATTTTTTTGAATTATGTTGCTGTTTGTATTTTATTTGAATTTGAATGAAATTTGAATTCATTAGATTATTTAACTTAAGCAAGTTGATGGTTTGATCTTCCAACTTTAATGGAAACAAATTGATGCTTGGGTTTGAAATTTTCATTTGAAAAATTGTAACAGAACAAGTATGAAACAAAATTTGAGATTTGGTTTGAAATTCAAATAGAAAAACAAAGGAAAACAAAGGAAAACAATTGGAAAACAAATGCAAAACTTAAGATGCCATGATGCAAAACATAAAATAGCAAAGAGCAAACATTCTAAAGGTTGTTTTTCATACTTGGGATGTTACAGGTATAAGCAGACCTATAACCCATTCTTCATGTGGCTATGGAGGGATGTTCATCACCTACATCATCACAATCAATTGGCTCCATTTGGGAGCCATTATCCTCATGAAACTCCACATTCGTAGATTCTTCAACACACCCGATGTAGATGTTGTAAACTCTATAAGTGTGAGAGTTCATGGCATAACCAACGAATATGCCTTCAAAAGTTCTAGGATCAAATTTAGACAATTGATACGTCTCAAAGGTATCTATAATTTCTGATGTTCCATGTTGTTTTCATGCCATTTGCTACATATTTACTATACACTTTATGTCATTTTTATGAATTTTATGGGACTAACCTATTGACAACATGACACAGAGCTAGTTCTTGTTTTCTGTTGTTTTTGGTTTTAGAAAAGTTGTTCTGGAAATATTCTCGAAATTGGACGAAACAAAATCATAGGGTCTTATAAATATGTCACATACACGGAGTCCGGAGGGGGGCCCTGGAGGGCCCACACCATAGGGCGGTGCCCCTAGTCGCAGCACCAGGTGGTGCGGCCCCCTGGCCACCCACCGACTTTGCCCTCTCGCCTATTTAAGCTCATGCACGGGTTAACCCTAATAAGCAGAGCCTTTTTCCACCAAAAGTTCCATAGCCACCGTCATCATCAACCCTAGTTCGGGAGGGTTCTGAAGCACTCCCCGGCACCCTGCCGAGAGGGAGAATCATCACCGGAGGGCTCTTCATCACCATGCATTCCTTCGGAGTGATGCGTGAGTAGTTCATCCTTGGACTACGGGTCCATAACAGTAGCTAGATGGTTGTTCTCTCCTCTTTATGACTCATGTTTAGATCTTGTGAGTTTTCTAACATGATCAAAATCATCTTATTGTAATGCTATATGTTGTGTTTGCTGGGATCCGATGAATATTGAATGCTATGACCAATGATTATAAATCTGTCATGTTCTTTCATGTTTATGTTATTTATGATCTTGCATGCTCTCCGTTACTAGTAGATGCTTTGGCCAAGTTGATGCTTGTAACTCCAAGAGGGGTTATTTATGCTCGATAGTGGGTTCATGCCTCCCTTTCACTCAAGCTCGAGTGACAGAAACGTAACGGGTGGGGGATGTGTTGTTGTCATTATGGAGAAAACAACGATGTTTACATTGTTTACATTACACACTTTTCTTAAGGCAATAATCTATTGCTTGCAACTTAATACCCGAGGTTTGATTGCATGGTGCTCCGATGGTGGATTATTAGTCATAGATACAGTTTGATAACGTTCTACGAATCTTGTTGTAATGCCCGCATGAATCACATAGTAATCATCATGTCATGCATATGCACTACGGTGCAGCCTTTATATATGTCAATTGCCCAGTTGTAATTTGTTTACCCAGCATGTTATCTATTTGTTTTGGAGAGACACCACTAGTGAACTGTGGACCCCGGTCCATTTCTTTACACTGATAATACAACCACTTTAACCACTATTTTCTCTACTGTAATCATTGTTTTCCTCTCATTCACTATCATCATTGTTCTCTTTTCATTTACTGCAAACAAGTACTACTTTCCACACTATACGTCTAATCCTTTGTGTCCAGCAAAACCGGTGTGATTGAGAACCTCACAGCTTCATTGGCGAAAGTAACTTGATTGTGTTGTGTATATTCCACGTTGTTGCTGAACCGGTAGTGCGCCCTACCAACATTAGTTGTCTTCAACCTTTAGAAGTGATTTGTTTCTCCTACTGATCGATTCAACCTTGAATTATTTCTGAGGGAAACTTGCTGTTGTGCTCTTCATACCTTCCTCTTGGGTTTCCCAACAAGTGCACTCCTGCACCATCAACAATCTAGTGCCTTTAATGTAAACTTTACATTTGCACCCAAAAAATCGAAGATACTTGAGGTTGGGTTTCTGACCGGTTAGGAGTTCATATGGAGTCATACCAATCATCGGACTAAGGAAGAGTCGGTTAGATAGATGAGAAGCGGTGTTGATAGCTTCGGGCCAAAAGTTATATGGGGATTTGCACTCGGCCATCATAGTTCTTTCCATATCAATAAGTGTCCGATTCTTCCTCTCCACTACACCATTTTGTTCAAGGGTGTATGCAGTGGAATATTGATGTCTTATCCCCTCATCACGTGTAGTTCTCGACTTGGACCCGTTATCGCTACTAATTGCCAAGATCTTGGTGTCATATTGACGTTGCACTTCCGTGGCCCAAGAGATGAAAATTCTTGATTCTCACTCTTCTTCTTGATATAGAATACCCAAGTGTATCTTGAATAATCATCAACAATCACCAAACAATACTTTTTGCCACCAAGACTATCATAGGAGGCCCAAATAGTTCCAAGTGAAGACGCTCAAAGGGACTCGTTATGGAGATGATTGATGTCTTGGGATGGTTCTTCTCATGAATCTTTCTGGCAATACAAGAGCTACAAGGGCGATCTTTGGAAAAATTAACACTTGTTAGTCCTACCACGTGCTCACCCTTCACAAGATTTTGCAAATTTCTCATACCGACGTGGCCCAAGCGGCGATGCCAAAGCCACCACACGTCGGATTTAGCCATTAGACAAATGGAAATATGTGTAGTTTCTTTCGAGAAATCCACTACATACATACCGTTGTCCACAAATCCAACAAAGGCTACTTTAAGAGAAATGGTGTGAAGGACAACCACATGATGACGCCCAAATACACATGTATAATTGCGTTCACAAATTTTCAAGACGAAAAGGAGATTATAGCCAAGGGACTCAACTAGGAAGACCTTCTCAATGGATGCATCCGGAGAAATGACCACCTTGCCATGTCTGAATAACTTAGTTGTGAACCATTGATGCATGTAAAATGCATAGATGAATTTTTCATATTTTTACATGGTTTTCTATTACATATTGCATCATATAATGGTATAATTCAATGTTTTATAGTATTTTGGGGTTAAATTACAAAGTACCCCAACTTTTATGGAATTAACCCTGCCTGTCAGAAACCCCGTTTTCTATTTTTTGACGTTTCAGGGGGCAAACTTCCGCGAAATCACCTGAAAATCTGCGGGGGTCATTTTCTTGGAAGGAGAAGACTTGCGGGCAAAGGATCCACGAGAATTGGGCAAGGAGGCCCAAAAGAGGACCCTCCACAAGGCCAGATTCCTTGGCCGCGTGAGAGGCCCCCTTTTGGCCCATGTGGCCCCAATTCCTTCCATCTTCGACTTACCGACTCCGTCTTGACCTAAAACCGACTATAAAAAGGGTCCCCCGTACCCTTACGGAGAGGAGCGCCGCCGAAACACCAAAACACCAAAACAGAGACCAGAAGTTCCAGATTGGAGGGGAAAAACTCCGGTGGGGCGCCGCCGGTGTGATCTCCTACCCCTCCAACATCGTCTCCATCTACATCTCCATGAAGAGGGAGTAGTCCACCCCAGGGCTATGGGTTTGTGGAAGTAGCACTTGTATCTCTCTCTCTATGTGCTTCACTAATTAGATCTGTATGAGCTGTCTCACATGATTACGGGCACCGTTGTAATTCCTATGTGGTGGATCTTTTCTATGAGTTATTGAATCTGAGATTGCAATTGTTTCTATTGAGTTATTTGAGTAGATGTATCTTATGTACCCCGTTCTTATTTGCTAGCTTTGATCAATCTAGTTCTTGAGAGCGCGTGTGGGGTGATGGGTGCATTAGTTGGAGTAACGGGGGGTGGCTAGTGCTGTGAAAGTGACAGAAGTTCAGCGACCACTTAGGTTTTGTTAAACCTTTCTTAGTTACCTCACTAGGGATAAAAAGGAGTACCTTGTTACCGGGGATTTGAAGTGACACTAATCAATCTCCATGACTAGATCTAGCAAGTTCTTACTTCAGCTACATGTCACATTTCTTAAAGCTATACTCTGGTTTTTCCTTAATTATCGAGGTGTTATGATTTATTTCGCATCTTGGTGGAGTATAAGAGGGATCAATATGACCGTAGATATCTCTATGCTAGGACGTGATGCTCATATGAAAGTACTCAATGTTAAACATGTTATTGTAATCTCACATGTAATTCTTTATGTCCACCGTCTACTACTTTATTAGAGAGAATGCAAGTGTGAAACCATGAACCCTGGTCCTATTTTAATTATAAGAAAACACTCTAGTTACTTTTCTGCAATTTACTTTACTTGCATCTCCAATTAGAATTTACATTATCTCCATCACCACTTGCATCACAAAAATACAAAAACAATCCATTGCATATTTATTTTCTCATTTGCATTTAGTAGTGGATTTAATTATTGCACATTTACTTTCAGTTTTGCATTGCAATTTAGAAGTCTCACACCTTGTGCTTGACAACCACTTGGTGAGGTTGAGGGCACAAAACTCTCTATTTGTTTGCAGGATCCTGGAGGAAGCTTGGAAGACAACTGCTGAAATACTGGCTCCCCAAGAGTTCGATATAAACCCTCGAGTCACCCTCGTTGGGAAGAAGGCTTGCCACTAGCTACACACTCTGCACTTGGAGTCTCAAACTAGCCATCAAGCGTTTTTGTGGCGCCGGTACCGGGGAGCCATAGGTGAAGGAGTTTTCCAAGGGAGCTCACAAGAAGTCTTCATCACCAACAAGGTGTGCAAACACCTAAGCTTGGGGAGGTTGCACCTACGTGCAATCATAGACTCCAAGGAAGGGAATGTCAAGTTTCAGTTCCCTCACAAGAAAAGCATGGAGCACTTCCCAAGGAAGAGGGGCACGCTGAAGAACAAGCTCCCTCATGAGTTTTATCCCTCTTGATTATCAAGTAAGTAAAGCCTAGCTATATGGCTATAAAGAAAGCGCTTTACGGGAGGCAACCCGGTTGTTTTTTTTTGGATTTTCCTAGTGTCCTCTTGCTGTCTCAAGAGATTAGTTTTTTTGTTTTAATTCTGGAGTTTTCAATAAAGAGTCAAGTCAAACCCATTTGGACTTATAAGTTGCTATCCTAGTGCATGAAATTTCTGTTTCAGCACGAGTCTGCTCACCGTATGATTTTACGTTTTTTATTGGTATGTCGGATTGAGCTAAATTTTTAGTATGTTCTGCAAATTTTCGTCCTCTGTAATCACAAAAATTGGCTTAATTTTTTGACAAGTCTAGCTTAGGGAAAAACGTTCGTTTTGCTGCTGTTGCTTTTCTGGACAGATTCTGCCTTCTTTTGTTTTATGCACTCTTTGGGCTTGGGAATCGAATTTCCATGATTCTTTCAAGCAAGAGAGTGAACATACAACATAATGAACCTTATTTTCTATCTAATGGAGCATTTGATTTGGAATTTTGCACAGAAAGCATGTGATTTGTTTGTCCTTGCTAATCTCACCCCACAGAAAAAGTATGGGAGAAACATGTTTTGTGAAGTTTTTTTCACAGGGAATAGAGGAGCTGCGCCTCAAGACATCCAAGAATGGTGAAAGCAATAAGCTTGGGGATGTCATGAACACCCCACTGGAGCTACACTCTTTTGGTTAGCACACGTCTACTTTCTGTTTTTCTAAGCAAAGCATTTATCGTAGAGACTTGAAGCGTCTAGTTTTTGTTTTTATTTTTGTTTTGATAAGACCACCACCATCATTTTTTATGAGATTGAGCTACTGTAGTTTGGGGTTGGAATGTATTGTATTATAGTATTATCACTTGGAATAGGGATGCCATGGTTGATCTGAAGAGCTACATATGTTTGCATGATTTATAGGCTTTTTATGTGTAGAAATTTGCAATAATGTTGTCTTGAGCTATCTCTTATTCATGTCCTTGATGTTAATTTCTGGTTTATTTAGTTTGTCATGAAATGAGTAGTTCTATGGACATATGAATGCATAGCAGCTGGTCAACTATCTCCCTCTTGCTAGCCCAAAAATTTAAAAATTCCAACAAGTAAAAACTTGTTTCCAACACTCCTTAGCCAAGTATTTCCAGTGAGTCCACCATATCTTCCCATTAGCTTCATTGCTATTCCGAGTATGTTCACCATGTTATTGTGTTATTTATGTTCTAAATTAAGATATTCACTTTATTAATTGTCATGGGTTGAACTTGGGATAGGACTCTCACGAACTTTTGAAGGCACACTTTACTTTTTCTGCATCTAATAAACATGACCCAATAATGGGAGCCACAAGTTTTGCGTTTGACAAGTGTGTGGTTGGGAGCTAGCTATAAACGTGTATCACCGGAAAGCTTTCAACATTGCACAAAAAAATTACATTTGGTTGATATCATGTACTTTGTTTTTGGACTCCTGCCATGCCGAAATGAAATAGAGGAATAGTAAGTTGTGATGAGTAAGTATCTATATGACTAGAGAAACGCATTGGGCCGCTAACCCAAGCCATGATTTATCATGTGTAACATCCCAAGTATGAAAAATAGCGATTAGAATGTTTGCTCCCTGTTATTTTATGTTTGCATCATGACATCATGTTCATTGCATTTGTTTTGCTTTGTTTTCCTTTGTTTTCCTTTGTTTTCTATTTGAATTTCAAACCAAATTTCAAACCTTTTGTTTCATACTTGTGATGTTACAATTTTCCAAAATGATATTTCAAATCAAAACAATCAATTGTTTCCATTAAAGTTGTGATTCCAAACTGTTGTTTTGTTTCTATCAAAAATTCATTTAATACCAAACCCTTTTCAAATTCAATTAATTTCCAAAACAACAACCCTTTTGAAAGTTATGAAAATTGCAAAACAAATCAATCATTTGTTTCCATTAAACCCTAAGGTTCAAACCATTAAAATTATGGCTTTTAATAATTCAATTTATCCAAACTTAGTTCAAGTGTTATTTCAAATTCAATTGCAAACAGTACCCACTTTTGAAATTATGAAAATTACACACAATTATAATCATATGCTTCCAATTAAAAGTACATGATAACCCTACTTAAAATTTTGTTTGCAATAATCAATTTAATCCCAAAATTCATCCAAATTCACTCAATGACCAAACAGCAAAATAAATTTGAACTTTTGAAAAAACCAAAGTTGACAATTGATTGCTTTTGACTTAATAAACTCACCCAATTTTTTTACAAATTTTTCCTAACCCTAAAACTCTTCCTTTCTTCCTATTTCTAATCAGCAAAAAAAAAAAACAGAAACTCGAACCCTAGGGTTTCCCTTCCACCTCTCCTTCTCCCTCTTTCTCCCTCTCCCCGCCTCCACTCCTCCTTCTTCCACCTCCATCTAATTTCTCTCTGTTCTTTTCCTCTGTACTGAACCTGAACACCACCACCCGAAATTTCTCCACTTTGCTCCGGCGATCGCCGCCCTGCCGAGCCACCACCGCCGTGGCTAGGTGCGGGAATGGAACCCCCAGGGTTCCCTCTCCCTCGTCGTGCCCTCAGTTGCCACCGAGGAGCTCCGATGCGCCGCCGCCGTCGCCTCCTTCCCGCCGGCCGCTGCAGCCCCGAGCGCCTGCAGGTCTACAGAAGGTGAGCGTCCTCCTCCCCTCCGTCTTCCCCTCGATCCCTTCCTCCCTCCCGACTGCACCGCACGCCACCTGCACCACAGCACGCACGGCACCCCCCCTCCCGGCGAGCCGCGAGCACGGCAGCAGCCACGCTGCCGGCGACCGTGAGGCTCCCGTCGATGTGCAGTAATTTGAACCTGCACAGGTTCAGACATATCCGCCAGATCTGCAGCTTACCACCCCCACGACCATCCCCTATCACCATCCGAACATCCACCCCACTGGCTAGGGCCCTTGCGCGCGCCCAGCAGCTCCCAGGGTCGAATCCCCAGCCCCCACCTTTTCTGTTATTTTTCCGAATTGATTCACAATGCAGTTCTGAACCTTATCCACCCCCGAGGCCCCTTCCTATCACAACACAACAGCTACCCAGTTGGTTTTGTCCCTTGCGCTCACAGCAGGAGGTGAGGGGTTCGAGTCCCCCCTCCCACCAATTAACCAAAACTTTTTATTTCCTTTGTTTTGGAATAGCACCTTCTCAGAAATCACCAATAGGTCCTTGCCAGTTATTTTCGAGGCCCCTATAAAATTATTTCCTAGTCCCTAGTTCATAAAAATGGCAGATTTGCACCCTAATCTTGTAAAATGCATAACTAAATCATTTTAACTCCAAATCCAACTTTTTAAATATGTATTCTGTCCCAAATTAAATTTTCTATCCAAATATAAAATTTGTTTACTGTTTTGAATATTTTAAATTGGTGCAATATTTGAAAACTTGTTTAATTCACTTAATTTTGTAAAATTCATAACTTGGGCATAAAAATTCCAAATCCAACAAACTTAATATGTTTTCCAATCAACTTTTCATGTACTTTCCAAATATAAATTTTGTTTGCTGTTTTGAATAATTTAAATTGCTGAAAACAACTGTTTCTTGTTTAATGCATTTAAAATTGCCAAAATAATAACTTGCTCATTTTAAATCCAATTTCCACAAATAAAATATTTTTTCCATGCAAAATTAAACCATCTTTTCAAATATAAAATTTGTTTCATGTTTGGAATAATTAAAATTGGTTAAATAATTTAAACCTTGTTTAAATCATTTAATATTGCTAAATTCATAACTTGGTCAAATTAATTTCTTTTGGGACATATAAAATATGTTTTCCAACCCTAAAAGTATAAAATTTTCAAATATGAACTTCATCTAATGTTGTGCACAAATAAAAATTCAAACAAGTTCATGTTTGAATTAAATTCATTTAATTCTTGCTTAAACTTGTTTAATTCATAAATAATTTATTTGAAATCCTTTTTCAACAAGTGAAACATGTATTCCACCTAAAATTGTGTGTTATTTCCAACTATGAATGTTGTTAATTGTGTTGAACAATTAAAATTGGTGAAAACAACAAATGCTTGTGTAACACCTTTAAGAAGAAAATTTTCCTAACTTAATAACTAAAATTCCACACTTGTTAAACCTTATTTCAAATTGTTTCTATTGTTGTTATTTTGTTGTTTTCCTCATCCATGCATCATGCTAATCAACTTCCATATGATGATTAGTTGTAAAACAATTAATTCAACCATAATTCATGGGCTTTCCATATGCAATCCAATTGCATGTGGGTCCATTTAATCATGTTATGTTATCTTGTCAACTAGTTTATTTCTATGCATCAATTAAATGGTCATGCATCATCCCATGTTTGTGCACTATGCCATGTTATTGATTGTTTGTTCTCTGCATTGTTTGTTTGCTTCTTCTCGGATAAACGACGACGTTGAGACCGACGGTACTTACGACACCCCTTCTAAGGACTTAGCTCAGTACCAGGCTACTGGGTTTGCAGGCAAGTATTCACTCACATGAACCATTGTGTTCCTTTTCAACATTGGTTACCGATACTTTCCGTTGTCTATTCTGCTAGCCCTATGAATCGTTGCTTCTGTTCGATCCCATCACATGTTATCCTTTAACCCTGATATTGCCTCACGTCCACTCCTATAACCCATTTGCTTGAGCCCGTGTCTTACTAGCATGCTTAGGGTTGTTTTGCTCGAGTCTGTTGCCCGTTACTTTCTGTTACTATTTTATTATGTTCTGGGGCTCGATGCTAAACAATCAACCTGTTAATGTTTGTGGATAATAATAATTTGCTGATAAGGCACCGGCAGGAGGCCCGGCGTGGTTTTGAGGCCTGCTAGTGTCGACCCTAATAGGAAAAGGATCTTGTCTACTGATCCCTGATGAGCGCACTAACCGCATGTGGGAAGCGAGTATGGGCGCCCCCCTCAATTTGATTCGATTCGCATCTCGTCCAAATCGCCTCATTTAGTTCGGGTTTTCCATTTGCCGCATGCATGTTTTTGCGAGCCCAGGCCAGGGTGGAAACTTTTGTAGTCGGCATTTAGGGAGACACGTTCTTAGAGTGCTATGAGGGTCCCCTTTTCTTCAGGGGCTCGATTAGCCGTGCGCTCACTGCACGGGGTTCTTTGGGCTTGATGTGGAGAAGAGTTGAGTTGTGTTGAGTGCCCCGCTTGGTGGGAGGCATTCCATCTGGCGGGTTATTCATACGTGTACGGCCAAACTGGTGCATCCCTGCAGGGTTAAATCTTCTCGAGAAGCCGTGTTTTCCGCGGTTATGGATTACTTGGTGAAAGTACTGGCTAACAAGTACTCAGGACAACTTAAACCTAATGATTAACAACCTTACACCCAATGATTAACAACTTGACTAGTAATAGGCTTATTGACACAATAATCTGAACCATCATTATTTCAACTGTGTGAGTTATCCTCGGATTGCTTCTTTGGATAAGGGGCGAGGTCTAGGATGGGTTTGTTTGGTGGTTAGCTATAGTTGGTTACGATACGCGATCTTATCTCCTTTCTGTTAGCCGGAAGTTGTAGTATGTTCTGTAGTTGGTTAGTGCAGCCAGTTGCAGCATCTTTTATATCCCCTTTCCTCCGCTGAACCCAAAGCATCTGTGCTTGGTGTTGACGGGTTACACTCTGGTGAACTGTGAGTCTTCCTTGCCAGTACATTTATGTACTGACCCCTTTGGGGCTGTGGTTTCCGCAGACTACGTTTCCGAGGATCTACATGGTGGTTACTACGTGGAGTATGACGAGACTGCTGACGAGTAGATAGCGGACCCGGGCAGGATCCGAGACTTCGTGGATGGGCTCCGTCTTTTCGTTTCCGGCCTCTTAGGCCTATTCGGATCTTGTCTGTACTCAGACCTTTTGAATGCTTCCGCTGTGATGTAATGATGATATGTTGGGACATGTGTCCTCTGAATGATTGTATTTGCTATCTCTGCTCTGATGAGAGCTATTTGCAACTTATTTCAATCTTTTGTGTCGTAGAGATCTGTTGTGATATCACTTGTTCCAATGCCGTTGACGTACCATGTGTGTATGTTTTGAAGTACGTCAATGGAAGTATCTGGATTTCTATGGGATGGTTTGCGCAGATGATGAATAGTAAGATAATGGTTGTCACACGTTTACGTGTTGGCCTGCTCATATTGAGATGCGGGTGCCGGTATGCCCCGTAAGCCATTTACCTACTGTTTAACGGACTGTGAGTATCCCCTAGAAGTCCGGGTGCGACAAATGGTATCAGAGCCTGTCTGCCTGTAGGATCCCTTTTTACTGGTCGCAGTTGAGTCTAGAAACTATTTTGTAGCTATATAGGAAAAATGAAACGTGAGAGTAGGAATTCTGTTCTTTTATTTCTTTCCCCACCCACCCTCCCTTTTCTGGTAAGGAAGTGCAACGTCGTTTTCCCTTCTCATCTAAATTTTCAAGTTAGGATTTCACGAATTCTGGTTTCTCTAGGATGGTTATATCTACTAGACCATAGGAATGGAGGTGGTTGTGACATGATTTATCATGTTGCCTACTCACGATTGAGAACGGAGGCGTGTAAGCCCCGGAAGCAGATCCTCTATTCCTTAAGCAGTAGATATTGATCCTTTAGAAGCCCGGATGGGTTTTCCGTAGTACCTCAGGAGTGCTTTGTTCTCGTGTTTTCCCGGTGTTGCTTCGTTATCCTGTTCTTCTCAACATCCTTTTCGTCCGTTGAAAACTTGTTGGTTCTTTCCATTTCAGTTCTGCTACCGGCGTCTAATCAATAACCCTGTTCCACCCTTCTGACAGATAGTCTATTCTCCAAATGAATCAAGTTCTATCCAGCAATACACCCTCAATACAAAACCTCTCCCTTTACTTGAAAATGTTCCGGTGGTTTCCAAATTTCCTGACATCTTTCCAGAAGAGTTGCCAGGAATGCCTATCGTTTTGAACTTCCACAAAAACTATCCAAGTTGCACGATGTGTTTCACGTGTCACAGCTCAAGAGGATCTTCGCAAGAAGTATCCGGACCTGTTCTTTTCTCAGTAGGAATCTCGGGGCGTGATTCCTTCAAGGGGGGGGCGTTTTGTAACATCCCAAGTATGAAAAATAGCCATTAGAATGTTTGCTCCCTGTTATTTTATGTTTACATCATGACATCATGTTCATTGCATTTGTTTTGCTTTGTTTTCCTTTGTTTTCCTTTGTTTTCTATTTGAATTTCAAACCAAATTTCAAACCTTTTGTTTCATACTTGTGATGTTACAAATTTCCAAAATGATATTTCAAATCAAAACAATCAATTGTTTCCATTAAAGTTGTGATTCCAAACTGTTGTTTTGTTTCTATCAAAAATTCATTTAATACCAAACCCTTTTCAAATTCAATTAATTTCCAAAACAACAACCCTTTTAAAAGTTATGAAAATTGCAAAACAAATCAATCATTTGTTTCCATTAAACCCTAAGGTTCAAACCATTAAAATTATGGCTTTTAATAATTCAATTAATCCAAACTTAGTTCAAGTGTTATTTCAAATTCAATTGCAAACAGTACCCACTTTTGAAATTATGAAAATTACACACAATTATAATCATATGCTTCCAATTAAAAGTACATGATAACCCTACTTAAAATTTTGTTTGCAATAATCAATTTAATCCCAAAATTCATCCAAATTCACTCAATGACCAAACAGCAAAATAAATTTGAACTTTTGAAAAAACCAAAGTTGACAATTGATTGCTTTTGACTTAATAAACTCACCCAATTTTTTACAAATTTTTCCTAACCCTAAAACTCTTCCTTTCTTCCTATTTCTAATCAGCAAAAAAAAGAGAAACAAAGAAAAATAAATAAAAAACTAACAGAGCAACAGGGAGAGAGGCCCAGCCCAACTCACCCCTTGGCCCGATACCCCCCTCGTTAGTCGTCTTCCTCGTACGGCAGGGCATCTGCCCTGTCCACGTATGGTTCAGAGAACAGCAACGGTAATCACCACCTCCACCTCCCCCTATAACTTGAGCTCGAACCCTAGGGTTTCCCTTCCACCTCTCCTTCTCCCTCTTTCTCCCTCTCCCCGCCTCCACTCCTCCTTCTTCCACCTCCATCTAATTTCTCTCTGTTCTTTTCCTCTGTACTGAACCTGAACACCACCACCCGAAATTTCTCCACTTTGCTCCGGCGATCGCCGCCCTGCCGAGCCACCACCGCCGTGGCTAGGTGCGGGAATGGAACCCCCAGGGTTCCCTCTCCCTCTCCGTGCCCTCAGTTGCCACCGAGGAGCTCCGATGCGCCGCCGCCGTCGCCTCCTTCCCGCCGGCCGCTGTAGCCCCGAGCGCCTGCAGGTCTACAGAAGGTGAGCGTCCTCCTCCCCTCCGTCTTCCCCTCGATCCCTTCCTCCCTCCCGCCTGCAACGCACGCCACCTGCACCACAGCACGCACGGCACCCCCCATCGGCGAGCCGCGAGCACGGCAGCAGCCACGCTGCCGGCGACCGTGAGGTTCCCGTCGATGTGCAGTAATCTGAACCTGCACAGGTTCAGACATATCCGCCAGATCTGCAGCTTACCACCCCCCACGACCATCCCCTATCACCATCCGAACATCCACCCCACTGGCTAGGGCCCTTGCGCGCGCCCAGCAGCTCCCAGGGTCGAATCCCCAGCCCCCACCTTTTCTGTTATTTTTCCGAATTGATTCACAGTGCAGTTCTGAACCTTATCCACCCCCGAGGCCCCTTCCTATCACAACACAACAGCTACCCAGTTGGTTCTGTCCCTTGCGCTCACAGCAGGAGGTGAGGGGTTCGAGTCCCCCCTCCCACCAATTAACCAAAACTTTTTATTTCCTTTGTTTTGGAACAGCACCTTCTCAGAAATCACCAATAGGTCCTTGCCAGTTATTTTCTAGGCCCCTGTAAAATTATTTCCAAGTCCCTAGTTCATAAAAATGGCAGATTTGCACCCTAATCTTGTAAAATGCATAACTAAATCATTTTAACTCCAAATCCAACTTTTTAAATATGTATTCTGTCCCAAATTAAATGTTCTATCCAAATATAAAATTTGTTTACTGTTTTGAATATTTTAAATTGGTGCAATATTTGAAAACTTGTTTAATTCACTTAATTTTGCAAAATTCATAACTTGGGCATAAAAATTCCAAATCCAACAAACTTGATATGTTTTCCAATCAACTTTTCATGTACTTTCCAAATATAAATTTGTTTGCTGTTTTGAATAATTTAAATTGCTGAAAACAACTGTTTCTTGTTTAATGCGTTTAAAATTGCCAAAATAATAACTTGCTCATTTTAAATCCAATTTCCACAAATAAAATATGTTTTCCATGCAAAATTAAACCACCTTTTCAAATATAAAATTTGTTTCATGTTTGGAATAATTAAATATGGTTAAATAATTTAAACCTTGTTTAAATCATTTAATATTGCTAAATTCATAACTTGGTCAAATTAATTTCTTTTGGGACATATAAAATATGTTTTCCAACCCTAAAAGTATAAACTTTTCAAATATGAACTTCATCTAATGTTGTGCACAAATAAAAATTCGAATAAGTTCATGTTTGAATTAAATTCATTTAATTCTTGCTTAAACTTGTTTAATTCATAAATAATTTATTTGAAATCCTTTTTCAACAAGTGAAACATGTATTCCACCTAAAATTGTGTGTTCTTTCCAACTATGAATGTTGTTAATTGTGTTGAACAATTAAAATTGGTGAAAACAACAAATGCTTGTGTAACACCTTTAAGAAGCAAATTTTCCTAACTTAATAACTAAAATTCCACACTTGTTAAACCTTATTTCAAATTGTTTCTATTGTTGTTATTTTGTTGTTTTCCTCATCCATGCATCATGCTAATCAACTTTCATATGATGATTAGTTGTAAAACAATTAATTCAACCATAATTCAAGGGCTTTCCATATGCAATCCAATTGCATGTGGCTCCATTTAATCATGTTATGTTATCTTGTCAACTAGTTTATTTCTATGCATCAATTAAATGGTCATGCATCATCCCATGTTTGTGCACTATGCCATGTTATTGATTGTTTGTTCTCTGCATTGTTTGTTTGCTTCTTCTCGGATAAACGACGACGTTGAGACCGACGATACTTACGACACCCCTTCTAAGGACTTAGCTCAGTACCAGGCTACTGGGTTTGCAGGCAAGTATTCACTCACATGAACCATTGTGTTCCTTTTCAACATTGGTTACCGATACTTTCCGTTGTCTATTCTGCTAGCCCTATGAATCATTGATTCTGTTCGATCCCATCACATGTTATCCTTTAACCCTGATATTGCCTCACCTCCACTCCTATAACCCATTTGCTTGAGCCCGTGTCTTACTAGCATGCTTAGGGTTGTTTTGCTCGAGTCTGTTACCCGTTACTTTCTGTTACTATTTTATTATGTTCTAGGGCTCGATGCTAAACAATCAACCTGTTAATGTTTGTGGATAATAATAATTTGCTGATAAGGCACCGGCAGGAGGCCCGGCGTGGTTTTGAGGCCTGCTAGTGTCGACCCTAATAGGAAAAGGGTCTTGTCTACTGATCCCTGATGAGCGCACTAACCGCATGTGGGAAGCGAGTATGGGCGCCCCCCTCAATTTGATTCGATTCGCATCTCGTCCAAATCGCCTCATTTAGTTCGGGTTTTCCATTTGCCGCATGCATGTTTTTGCGAGCCCAGGCCAGGGTGGAAACTTTTGTAGTCGGCATTTAGGGAGACACGTTCTTAGAGTGCTATGAGGGTCCCCTTTTCTTCGGGGGCTCGATTAGCCGTGCGCTCACTGCACGGGGTTCTTTGGGCTTGATGCGGAGAAGAGTTGAGTTGTGTTGAGTGCCCCGCTTGGTGGAAGGCATTCCATCTGGCGGGTTATTCATACGTGTACGGCCAAATTGGTGCATCCCTGCAGGGTTAAATCTTCTCGAGAAGCCGTGTTTTCCGCGGTTATGGATTACTTGGTGAAAGTACTGGCTAACAAGTACTCAGGACAACTTAAACCTAATGATTAACAACCTTACACCCAATGATTAACAACTTGACTAGTAATAGGCTTATTGACACAATAATCTGAACCATCATTATTTCAACTATGTGAGTTATCCTCGGATTGCTTCTTTGGATAAGGGGCGAGGTCCAGGATGGGTTTGTTTGGTGGTTAGCTATAGTTGGTTACGATACGCGATCTTATCTCCTTTCTGTTAGCCGGAAGTTGTAGTATGTTCTGTAGTTGGTTAGTGCAGCCAGTTGCAGCATCTTTTATATCCCCTTTCCTCCGTTGAACCCAAAGCATCTGTGCTTGGTGTTGACGGGTTACACTCTGGTGAACTGTGAGTCTTGCTTGCCAGTACGTTTATGTACTGACCCCTTTGGGGCTGTGGTTTCCGCAGACTACGTTTCTGAGGATCTACATGGTGGTTACTACGTGGAGTATGACGAGACTGTTGACGAGTAGATAGCGGACCCGGGCAGGATCCGAGACTTCGTGGATGGGCTCCGTCTTTTCGTTTCCGGCCTCTTAGGCCTATTCGGATCTTGTCTGTACTCACACCTTTTGAATGCTTCCGCTGTGATGTAATGATGATATGTTGGGACATGTGTCCTCTAAATGATTGTATTTGCTATCTCTGCTCTAATGAGAGCTATTTGCAACTTATTTCAATCTTTTGTGTCGTAGAGATCTGTTGTGATATCACTTGTTCCAATGCCGTTGGCGTACCATGTGTGTATGTTTTGAAGTACGTCAATGGAAGTATCTGGATTTCTATGGGATGGTTTGCGCAGACGATGAATAGTAAGATAATGGTTGTCACACGTTTACGTGTTGGCCTGCTCATATTGAGATGCGGGTGCCGGTATGCCCCGTAAGACATTTACCTACTGTTTAACGGACTGTGAGTATCCCCTAGAAGTCCGGGTGCGACATCATGGTGGAAATTTACTTACAGCTTGAGTGACTCTACAACACATCCTATAATAAAATAAGAAGCTATGCATAATAGTGAATGAAAATAAAAAGGATGATGAGTCTACTCCGTTTGTTCATATTTTCATTGTAACATGGGCTTGTTTCCATGTCATGGGTCAAGAGGTACCTCTTTGCGGTTCTCTATGATGTCATTAATACTTATTATGATTGTACAAAGCTTATTAGGAATCTTAAGTTGAGTAATCATGGAGTAGGTTTTCACACTCACGGGGCATGAGGCTTTCAACCACCTTGTCATTCTCATTACTTCAATACTCACAATTTTAAGATGCTAGTGATAAAGGGGCAATGAGATTCCTAGATCAATGGATACCACATTTCAATTAGTAATTTTAGTTTAATAATTTAGAGGCTAAATAAGACTTGATCATGTTTTACCTCTACACAATTTTCTCCAAAGTGTCCACTATATTTTCTATTCTCCATTATGCTATTCTTTGACCAATATAGGATTTTATTTTTCATTTTGTGTATGCATTTGGTCCATAGTGCTTTTATTTCATTATACACTTTGTGAACTTTTATGAAGCATCTTTGCTTGCATATTTGATATTTCTTACAACATGAATTGTATATTGCTACTCATTTCTAGTATTAATCATTTGATTATATGTAGCATGAATAATCCTCCTTGATATCCCATGATTGTTTCAATATGCAAAACCCATCTTAGTTTTATCACCTTCATACTTGAGGACGAGCATGGGTTAAGCTTGGGGATGTTGATGCATGTAAAATGCATAGATGAATTTTGCATATTTTCACATGGTTTTCTATTACATATTGCATCATATAAGGGTATAATTCAATGTTTTATAGTATTTTGGGGTTAAATTACAAAGTCCCTCAACTTTTATGGAATTAACCCTGCCTGTCAGAAACCCCGTTTTCTATATTTTCGACGTTTCAGGGGGCAAACTTCCGCGAAATCACCTGAAAATCTGCGGGGGTCATTTTCTTGGAAGGAGAAGACTTGTGGGCGAAGGATCCACGAGAATTGGGCAAAGAGGCCCAAAAGAGGACCCTCCATGTGGCCAGATTCCTTGCTCGCGTGAGAGGCCCCCTTTTGGCCCCTGTGGCCCCAATTCCTTCCATCTTTTACTTACCGACTCCGTCTTGACCTAAAACCGACTATAAAAAGGGTCCCCCGTACCCTTACGGAGAGGAGCGTCGCCGAAACACCGAAACACCAAAATAGAGACCAGAAGTTCCAGATTGTAGGGGGAAAACTCCGGCGGGGCGCCGCCGGTGTGATCTCCTACCCCTCCAACGTCGTGTCCATCGACATCTCCATGAAGAGGGAGTAGTCCACCCCAGGGCTATGGGTTTGTGGAAGTAGCACTTGTATCTCTATCTCTATGTGCTTCACTAATTAGATCCGTATGAGCTGTCTCACATGATTACGGGCACCGTTGTAATTCCTATGTGGTGGATCTTTTCTATGAGTTATTGAATCTGAGATTGCAATTGTTTCTTTTGAGTTATTTTAGTAGATGTATCTTATGTACCCCGTTCTTATTTGCTAGCTTTGATCAATCTAGTTCTTGAGTGCGTGTGTGGGGTGATGGGTGCATTAGTTGGAGTAACGGGGGTGGCTGGTGCTGTGAAAGTGACAGAAGTTCAGCGATCCACTTAGGTTTTGTTAAACCTTTCTTAGTTACCTCACTAGGTATAAAAAGGAGTACCTTGTTACCGGGGATTTGAAGTGACACTAATCCATCTCCATGACTAGATCTAGCAAGTTCTTACTTCAACTTCATGTCACATTGCTTAAAGCTATACTCTGGTTTTTCCTTAATTATCGAGGTGTTATGATTTATTTCGCATCTTGGTGGAGTATAAGAGGGATCAATATGACTGTAGAGATCTCTATGCTAGGACGTGATGCCCATATGAAAGTACTCAATGTTAAACATGTTATTGTAATCTCACATGTAATTCTTTATGTCCACCGTCTACTACTTTATTTGAGAGAATGCAAGTGTGAAACCATGAACCCCGGTCCTATTTTAATTATAAGAAAACACTCTAGTTACTTTGCTGCAATTTACTTTACTTGCACTTTACTTTACTTGCATCTCCAATTCGAATTTACATTATCTCCATCACCACTTGCTTCACAAAAATACAAAAACAATCCATTGCATATTTATTTTCTCATTTGCATTTAGTAGTAGATTTAATTATTGCATATTTACTTTCAGTTTTGCATTGCAATTTAGAAGTCTCACACCTTGTGCTTGATAACCACTTGGTGAGGTTGAGGGCACAAAACTCTCTATTTGTTTGCAGGATCCTGGAGGAAGCTTCGAAGACAACTGCTGAAATACTGGCTCCCCAAGAGTTCGATATAAACCCTCCAGTCACCCTCGTGGGGAAGAAGGCTTGCCACTAGCTACACACTCTGCACTTGGTTTCTCAACCTAGCCATCAACCATCACCAATAGTTACTTGTGCAAACTTGATGAGTTGGTGCTTTAATTCTTCTAACACTTCCTTCCTTGCAGTCATATGTGCGGAATAACCACTATCAATCATCCATGACTTTCCTCCGGAAGCACATACCTGCAATGAATCAACTTCTTGTCTTAGGTAGCCATTTTTGGATGGGTCCTTTCTTGTTAGTCACAAGGGTCTTTCGAACCCAAATAGCATACTTGTAATCATCACCATATGAAGTGCCAACATATTTTGCATATACATGACCATCACTAGATTTAAGAAGCACATAAGATGGGTTGTATTTTCCCACAAAGTTGTTGTTAGTAGTAGTGTCCCTAGGGACAATACTTTTAGGAAAAATAGCAAACTCATCTTCATCATTAGCCAACTCCCCCTCCTTCACAAAAATAATAGAATTAGTGGAGGGAGTTGACTTCTTCTTGTAGGCCACCTTGGATGTGGAACCGAACCCAAGGCCTTCCTTACCAATAACTCTCTTTTGACTACTCAAAAGATCGTTAAGGTTCTTTTGCCCTTGGATGCAAGTGGAAAGACCTTTGTTGAGTTGGGACTTCAACGGTTCAACCTATTGTTCTCCTCAATGAGATTTGTCTTGACACATAAAGGGATAGTAGCACAATAATTTGCATTTACATCTTTTAATCCTTTTAAAGTCTTGAGCTCATTTGAGAGTGTTTGATGATCAATTTTAAGCTTATCAAAGTCCTTAATGAGCTCATTGTAACCTTTGTTAGTTCCATCATTTAAGGCCATGAATTCCGTTACCTTAGCAAAAGCATGTTCACGATCAAATTTTACTTTGGCTATGTCAATTGCAAAGGTATCTTCAATGCTTTCTCTAAAACAATGTGATTCATCTAGAGCTTTCTCAAGCTCCTCAATTTTATTAGCATCATCGCGAGCAAAATTTTCTAGTAATATGATTCTCTCCTCATGTTCATCAATGATTCCATGTGCCACACTTAATTGATCAATGAGAGAGTCAAAGATAGATTTAGTTTCTCCTTCTAGTTTCTACACAAAGTTTGTCAAGGAGTTTTCCTCAACACAATTTAATAGGGAAGGAGTAGAGGAGTTTGCAAGTTTGAGTGTAGGATTCACCTTTGGGGATATACCCTTGGCCATGAAGTACTTGTGACTCGAGGGACCCTTGTTGTCATTGGGTTTGGAGAAGAGGGAGCTTAAGTTAGTAGGAACGACACCCTTAGCCACGGCCTCCATGCCCACTTGTTCACCATCACCATCACTCTCTTCACCACCGGACGTATATTCAACTTCCTTTGCAATCAATGCCCTAGGAGGGCCTCTCTTGATGAAGTTCTTGGACTTGGGAGTGAAAGTGGATTTCTTTATAATTCTACTCTTGAAGGGACACTCGGCAACAAAGTGCTCACTATCCTCACAATTGAAGAAAGGCCTTGCCTTCTTCATGCTTAATACTTCCTTACCCTTGTTCTTGGTGGCAATTTATCTAAAGTCTACTTTCTTCCACCACTTTTATTGAGCAGGGGTCAAGCATTCTTCATGTGATGTCCTCATCTCTTTCGGATACAACATGTGAGGGACCACGATCATCAGTTGAGTTATCTTCTTCATGAGGGGTGTCCTTCAAGGCGAGAGAAGTTCTCTTCATTCCATTCACACGGTCCATGACATCATCATAGGATTGTTTCATGACCTTTAGAGTGATGAAGAGACCCAAAACATCATTGGGGGTAGATCCAAGTAATCGGCTCTTGATTACACATTCATCACCATGTGCTCATTGTCAAGGTGAGTATAAATTTCTCCTTGACCCAATCCTTGAGTCCAAAATCTCTCATGTCAACCACAAGAGTCTTGAGTCTTCTAAACATGTATTCTATATTCTCTCCATCCTTCATATAGAAGTTCTCAACTTGTCTTTGGATGATTGACCTCTTGGAGCGTTGTAAGTTGATGCTGCCATCATACATGTCAACTATGCAATCCCATGCTTTCTTGGCACTTGTGAAGGACCGGATGTGCTCGACACTGTCACACCCCAGTTTTTAAGCACCTGTATTATAGTAATTTAGGAAGCCTCTTAAGACTTTTGTAATTTAATTAGGTGGACAACATGTTTGTGTAATCATGATTATCTATGCAATATAAGTTGTGTGTTCATTTCACTCACTTGAGAATTTTTCTCCTAAGGAAAGTATTTGTTTTTCTTGAGTTTTCAGCTGTGCCCTGATGTTTTCCAATGGAGTTCTTAAGGGAATATTTTCAAAACTTTGGGACAGCACTTGATATCAACTTATAATTGTGGTATTGCATTTTAGGAATCAATTTGGCCTTGGGACAAAATTATTTGGGGAAGTTTTCATTGGATTTTTTTCCTATATAGTTTTGTCCTGAAAAATCAGCAAAGTAGTTGTTTTCAACCCCTATTTTCCACCACAAGAAATATTCAATTATGGATTTTCTTTGATCAATTTTACTCTCTGATATGTGGACAACAAAACCACAATCTTGGAAAAATTTACAAAAATATTTAACACACATATCCATGCTTGTTTTTGAGCCATCTTGTTAAGACAGATTTTTAGGCAGTTAAAAAACAGAGAAAGTGCTAACTTTGCCATCTGTTTTCAAAGCCTTAAACCCCTCAATTTTCATAACCAATTGTTGATTCTGAAACTTGGATTGTTGCTCTTTAATGTGCATTTTGAATCATTCATTTTGGACTTGGTTTGCTTGCTGAAAACAGCCTCAACTTTTGCAATCTCTGTCTGATACCAACACTTAGAATTTTTTTAGAAAAAATGTCGAAACTGATTCTGTCAGAACAGTAGTTGCACACTTTTTAAAGTTGATGGATCTGTTTGTGTGTGATGATCTAGGATTAGTGGCTTTGCCATTCCTGTTCTCCTTGGTACAGGCTTCTAGAAGCTGGCCTTGGATGCCTTTTTGGTTGACCAGGGAGAGAGGGAGAGACCAGCCAAGTGGGTTGTTTGTGAGGTAAGCATAGTTGGTGAAATAGGGTACAAATGCCATGCCTTGGCCCTTCCTGTAGCCATGGTCATGCAAGTACAAGTTGGCAACACCAGAGGCACCCCCCCCCATCGCCCATGCCACCTCTGGCACTCACCCAAAGGGAAAACCCTGCCCATGCTGTGCCTGCCCAAGTTGACCGTTGCCAAGCCGTGCATAAGAGCCACCCCAGACCAATCCCTTGCGCCACCACCCTCCCCTCACTCCACTCACTCACCCCGAGGCAGCCACGCTTGCTCGTTTGCTCCCAGTGAGCGACACGAGCCGCGTTCTTCCTCAGGCCCGAACAGATCGAACCCAAGGTAGCGCCCCGATCACTGCACCCCCTGCCACCATTTCTCTTCGTGGTCGAGCCCCTGGCCATTGCGCACCTCCCTGTCATGGTCTTGCCCGCGATTGCTTCCAGGAACGCCGGCGCCATCGTCGGGAACGCCGCGGGTCTCCGTCGAGCCGCCGCCGTGCCCGTAGAACGCCACCGCCCGTGACCGCGCCACTGCAAGACCCAAGCACCCCTCTTCCACCCCAGAACCACCCCTCTACTTTGCGCGAGCCCTATGTGAGCTAAACCCTGACCCCGCCAAGTGTTCGTCCGCGGTTCAGAGAGAGAGAAGAGAGCGCGGGGAGGAAGGAAGGAGGGGAGCCGTCGATCTGCGAATCGAAGGTCCCCTTTGAACGCGGCTGTTCGCGCGCGCGCTGGCAGGCTGGCGAGCGCCATAGTGGGCCGCCTGTAGCCACACATTTTCCAAACCATGTCCCACTAGCAGATTTAATTTTTGAGTCTTTATGATTTTTATTTAAATCATATGCCAGAGAGTGTCTGTTTTCTTAGATCTAGTATAACTTTAGTTCTAGGTATCCAAAATTTGCAAACTCAACTGTTTTGCATAGCCCATGTCAATGCCTACCAGTAGGATTTTACCTTGTATCAAGCTGAGCTCTAGATTTAAAATAACATGTTGTTTACCAAAAGCATTTGTCTCTGTTTGGGCATTTTTCATGCCAAATCTGTGATGTTTTTTTGAGTAAATCCAATTGGACATGTTAGTATATGTTTAGGGCTATCTATATCTATTTTGGTTTGATGGTTAGAGCTCTGTAGAAAATTTGGTGGACAGATCTTGTTTCATCTGTTTTCTGCCTAGAATTTTTGTGTGAGTATTAAATAGTATGGTTATGTATATGTATTGGATTCTTGTTTTTCATCAAGTTTAAGTTGTTTTATGTTAGTATAAAGTTGTTTTCTTGCAGTACTAGCATGCTAGGAGTTTATTGGGTAGTTGGAGATTAAATGGGAATAACTATATGAGCATATTGCTTTTTCTAGAATTATTCATGCATAGATTCTTCCTTGTTTTCCACTAGGGAAAAACATTAATTTTTGTAGTTGGAAACAGAGGATGAAATGTCCTTGTGGCATCTTTATCTTAGTGTTTTCACCTCTGGTACCTTGCCCCTTGATTTGTAGAAAAGCATGAGTAGCACTTGTGTGACTAGAAGATATTTCTCTCACATGTGTAGCATTTTAGCCTAGTGTTTCCTTGTTTAATAACTAGACTTTCTATTTTGTTTTGTGGGATCCAGTAGCACTTTGATACTGATTAGAGGAGTATTTTACTTCTGTTAGTTTGCACAATTGTGTATAAAATTATCATGGGTAGTGTAGACTAGCTTAGTATTTTTCCTAGTTTTGTACTAGTATGAGTAGGAGTTTTTGAAGCTTGTTTTCTTGTTTTGAGCACTATTCAAAATATGACCAGAGGCTTACTAACCTCTTTGTGAGTGGTTTTCTAGTGGAACACCCACTGGTCATTTTTGCATCATGGTGGAATTTGAGCTTGGTTTATGGTTATGCACCTTTTCCACCACTTGCAAAAATTAGCATAATATATGTGCTTGCCATAGGAATTGTTGTGAGTGTTTTAGCCATAAAATTGTGTTTTGTGTGACACCCTACTGCCTAGTAACATGGGTTTTACCCCACTGGTCCATGATGCTCTTAGATAGAATTATTAATTTTTGGCCACACATAAACACTAGGAAAAAGAGGTTTTTCCCACTATAGTTTTCATGCCAATTTTTCCTATGGGAAAATTGTGTATTTTGAGTAATGCATTTTAATTGCTTGTTGTATGTATCACTTTCAGCATTGTTTGCCTTTGTTGGTTCTGAAAGTGTGCCTTTACTTTTATTTTTACGACGATAGAAAACGAGGGAGGAGGATTTGAGGAAGAGGCTCACTTTAACTCCTGTTACTACCAAGACCAGGACCACCATATGTATCAAGTCAAGCCATCCTAATGCTGGCTGTCTAAATACCTATCATTATCTATCATGCATGCTTTTCACTTCCGAAGTTTCACAAAATTATACTCTCAAAACTATTTTTGTTGTGACTACTACTACTATTAATATTATTAGGTAAATGATCATGTCAATAGTCAACTTGGTATTACCAAGCCCATAGCCACTAAATGGTATATACATACCGTCCACTAAATTAAAACTTGAGTTCTTAATTGAACTACTTAAAATGTGTTTTTGTAAACAAATGCTTTATGGAGGAAAAACCTCGGTGGAAAGGTGAGACCTTGTCTACCGGGAGGATGTCAAGTGGAAAATTTGAGAAATGTTTACAAAAGACACATAACCTAGTCTTCGCTAGACAACCATTATCGTGTTGCCACTTTACCCCAACATGGGTACGGGGCTTGATTAGAAACTTGTTATGGTTAGTATGTGTTCTATCTCAAGTGCTATAGTGGATTGGATCCTCCGAACCGAAATGTCGCTAGGAGTGAGGATATGGGACATATAAAGTGTGGGATTAATTTTCTCTCCGGATGCAGCAGTTGGGTCTCCCGTCTTGGCGGTGTGCGACACGGCTTGTCGGGGACAATAAACCCAATTGAAGAGATAGTCATGTACTAGCTTGTACATAGTGGATAGTTAAGATCAGCTATCTGATGTTCTCATACTATTGTGAACAGTCCATGGTTGTTTCATGGAGGGTTCTTGATCTTGTGGAACGTGTACACCTCTGCAGAGTAAAACTATTTCGAAATAGCCGCGTCCTCTGATATGGACGGTTGAATGGCCATGTAGCTAGCATTGTGTCAAAGCTTTCGAAAAGGATGGTTTGAAAAAGGACTTGTACCTGGGAGGTACTGGAAAGGTGAACTTTGTATCTGCAAGATACGGATTATGAAAAGCCAGAAGTTGTTTTACAAGAAGTTTTGCAAAGAAAAAGAAAGAAAAACTTTCTTTTACAAATGAGTTTATAAAACCTCTTGTACATGTGATATCGACAAGAGAAAGAAAACTATATTATTTTCTTCTGGAGTATCTTCTTCAGCAAAGATACAGAGATTTTTTTTAAACAATCAACTATGATATGTCTTTCAGATATCATGGATAGTGAACCCTATTTATAGCCTACCTATTCCACCAAATAAGCATGTATGCATTATTCTAAGCTCATAAAGGATGTCTTGCTGAGTACATTCAAATGTACTCATATTGGTTTTGCCCCTGGAATTTCATTGCCAGACTATGAGGAGCCACCTCCGGAGGAGTTCTATGAGGAGGAGTTCTACAATGATGACCCTGCGAATTAGGATCGTCTCCCAGTCAGCAGCCTGTAGGTTGATGCGTGACTTGGGTTCTACTACGCTATGCTTATCGTCTTACACTGTGTTATTGTCATTTGCCTATCCTGCGTGACAGTTGTCAAGAACTTGGTCATGTGACCATTTATGTAAGACTCTAATATTCATGTAATGGATGATGTATTCTATATGCCAACTTCGTATGTTGTTCATGACTGGTCTTTCTAGGATCGTGAATGAACGCATATGCGGGGTTCTGGACCTCTGGTCTGGGGCTTCTACATACACCTTTCATTGCCATTTCCTTTTCCAACATGTGCATGGCATGGTCATTGAGTTGCTCATCTATGATATCACTTGAGCTCAAGTTCTTGGGGTCCTTTGGCTCGTACCCATTCTCAACGATCCTCCATATTTGCATTGAAGAGCTGCACATGTAAGACTTCATGGAAGCTTTCCAATTAGTAAAACGATTCCTATCTACCAAAGGAGGAGCACCAAGATGATTAACATGTGGATGTTGAACATTGGGAGCATTGTTATAAGCATAGCCAAAGGAATTTGCATGACTACTATCTTGAGGCTTAGAAGTCCCGAATTCTTCCTTAGAAGGAACAGGATTTCCATTTTCATCTAAATCAACTTTCTCTTTGGATTGACTAGATAAAGATGTTATTTATTTTATTAGTCCCTACATCCTCTTCTCGGAGCTATCAATCATAGCTTGAATTAGCTTTTGGATACCATCCATGGTGACGGGATCCTCAGCCATCCTCCTTTTTAGGCGGTAAAGCCTTTAATAAAGATACGAGGCTCTGATGCCAATTGAAAGATCGAGAGGTTAACTAGAGGGGGTGAATAGGTTAACTACAAATTTTAACTTTTTCGATTAACAAGATAGTGCTTCAATATAGATTGTATATATTATGCAACTAGGTGAACAATCCTATATGTTGAGCAAATAATGCTAGCACAAGATATATATATATATGACTAAGCTAGTAGCAACAAGTAAAGGTAGGTTGAGGAATAACCGAACAAAATGATACGGACATGTATCATGAAGTTTACTTCCCAATGGAAGCTAATCTCCATTGGAGCGGTGCGGTGCCACCAAAGTGGAACGCCGAGTAGCCCTCAAATGTCACATTGTATCTCCTTCGAGTCCTTCCACCTCACGTCGGGCATATTTCCCGATTCCCAAATCCGATACCCGAACCCGATCCCGAATAACCCGAACTAGAGAATCCTGATTACTTTCTTGGGTAGATGTTCTGAAAACCCAAAATTATTTAGGGTAATTCGGAATTACAGTGTTGACTCCCGATTATCCCGAATTTTCCGAAAAAAATAGAAAGGCCTGAGGCCCATCTGCGAAGCGTCAATCATTTTCAGCCCAAAATAAAGGGCAAGTCTTAGCGCTGGGACATTCCTGGCTCCTTGTCTAGTTGACCTAGTGAAGAGTGTGTCTCTAGTCTTTTCTCCCCCAGCCGCCACTTACCACCCACGAGCGCCTGTTACACAGCGATGGTATGGCTGTGCAGAACCGTTGTTGCCATTTGCTAGCCTGCCCGGCACCTTCGAGGCATCCACCACTTCCCCATCCCAAACTCCACCAGCCGCCGGCGCCCCAATCTACCCCAGGCCCTAGCCCCAGCGCACCAACTGCCACCGTCAGCAACAACATATCGCCGCGCTGCGAGTGCATCTTCCCCGATCCAACGGAGGCGTCGAACTCTGCTAATCCTCCATCTCTCCTAAGACGAATCAAAGAAAGTTCCCTCCATCTTCCCCGACCCGACGCCTCCATCCCCGTTGTTCAATTCGTATTCCCCTTTGCTGCGAAAATTCTTTATAGCCTATTTGTTGTCGAATTGTTTTCACCTATGTTCACCTGATGGTGTAGAATTCTTGCTGTAACGTTGATATAAAAGTTTATATTATTTTGTCCCTTTTGTTCACTTCGGGAAAGCCGGGATTACCCGAGCCCGAACCCGAAGTTTCAGATACCCGATTTTTCGGGAAGCTGATTTTTTAAGAAATTTTCGGGTGTCATATCCTAGATCGTGAAATAATTTTTTCCCGAATATCGCGACCCGAAAATTCGGGAAAACCTGAATGCCCAGCGTGACTTCCACCAATGTGGAGAGTCTCGAATCACTATGTTGCCTTTGAGGTTGACAACTAGAACCTTTATAAGGATGAGGCACACTCCACAACTTTGGAGGGTCCTCACCAAATCTCGGGAGCCACCAAGACTCCGGAAAACAAGATCCACGAGCACCAGAGCTTCGAGGACAACAACAAGGCTCCAAGCTACGATGAGCTAAGAGAAACACGGTTCTTGGCTCCAATGAAAAAAGAACAATAAGATCCCTAAGGGATGAGTGGGGTGATGACAAATCGGCTTGGTGGATTAGTAGATCTAGTGCTTCTCCTCCAAATCACAAGAGATCAAGGGCTTTGGTTGGGTATTTGGGGAGATCCTTGAAGATTGGAGTGGTCACAAATGGTGGAGAGAAGTGTTGTTAGTGACAAGTGCTCAAGGAGGAAGAATACCCCCCCCCCTTTTATAGGGTACCCCAATAAGTGGCCGTTGGAGGGGTATCTTTGACTTGCAGGAAACCCGGCCTTGGGCCGGCCAGGCCGGCGTGGAGGCCGACAGAGTGAGTGGTTAGTAGGCAGGCAGCCCGGCCTTGCCTCGGGCTAGGCCGGCTCCACAGAGCGAAGGCCGGCGAGGTGACAGAACCACCTGGCCTCGGGCTCTCTTCCGAAGCCGCCGGGGGACTATTTTTATAGTCGTTTTTAGGTCAAGACGAAGGCACGGAGATGAAAAGGGACGACATCGGAACAACGAGGGGGAGACAGGTGCTCTCACGCGGCCAGGGAATCTCCTTCCAAAAAATGATCCCCGCAAAATATTAGGTCATTTGACGTCGTTTGGGTCCCTAAAACATCAAAATATAGAAAATAGGGTATTGTGCCACTGCAAGGAAACTGTAATATATTCCCAAAATCAATATAAAAAATGATATAGCCCTTATATGATGCAAATATGATTGAAATATAAGTAATACAATGCAAAGTTCATGTATGCATTTTACATGCAACAGACCCTCACGGAGAGAGGTCCTGGCGGCGTTTTTACCGTGGCATCACGGGTTCCCCTTGAGGGTGCATCACCATGGCCTTGTGGACGCACGTGGAGTGAAAGTGTTATGGGTAGAACTTATGTATGTGTTGGATGTTCCACGGGCTTGGAACAGGTGTGTTGTCTTCAGTCTCCAAGCGTGCCGCTCCTGGGCGCGCGACGTGCGCTACCCGGTACGGTCCCTCCCACATGGGAGAGAGCTTGTGCAAGCCTTCCCTCGAGAGAATCCTCCTCAGGACCAGGTCTCCCACCTCCAGTGTGAGTGGCATGTTGTTGTTGTGGTAGTGGTGGAGCCTTTGCTGGTACCGCGCCGCGCGCATGATGTCTATGCACCCTTCTATTCTTGTAGACAGTGTTGGGCCTCCAACTGCAGAGGTTTGTAGAATAGCAGAAAGTTTATCTTTAGTGGGTCACCCAAGGTTTATCGAACTCAGTGAGGTAGAGGTCAAATATATCCCTCTCATGCAACCCTGCAATTACGATACAAAAAGTCTCTTGTGTCCCCAACACACCTAATACAATTTTCAGTTGTACAGGTGCACTAGTTCGGCGAAGAGATAGTGAGATACAAGTAATATGGATGAGTATAAGTGATAATAGAAACTGAAATAAAAATGCTATCAAGCAAACATGTAGCAGAACTGGTAGTAAACATTGCTTCAATGCTTAAAAGCAAGGCCTAGGGATCATCCTTGAAGATTGGAGTGGTCACAAATGGTGGAGAGAAGTGTTGTTAGTGACAAGTGGTCAAGGAAGAAGAAGACCCCGATTTATAGGGTACCCCAATAAGTGGTCGTTGGAGGGGTATCTTTGACTTTCAGGAAACCCGGCCTTAGACCGGCCAGGCCGGTGTGGAGGCTGGTAGAGTGAGTGGCTAGCAGCGCAGGTAGCCCGGCCTTGCCCTGGACTAGGCCGGCTCCACGGAGCAAAGGATGGCGAGGTGACAGAACCACCCGGCCTCGGTCCCGGCCTAGGTCGGCTAGGCAGTGCGCCCAGCCTCCTTTCGCGAGACCCGGCCTAGGCCGGCCAAGTAGTGCGAAGGTCGGCTACCTAACAGATCATGCCGGCCTCGAGGCCGGGCTCAGCCCGGCCAGGTCGGCTACCCTGTTTCTTCTTCCTTAACTTTTCTTCTCCCTTTCTTCCAATCCTTTCTGTGACTATTTGGTTCCTTTTAGAGAGATTATTTCACCACTTTGCATCACTGTGTAATTTCCAAATACTTCAAATAAACCATTAGTCTTACCAAGTGTTGTGGTCAAACATTAAAATAGGATTAAGGGACTCATGTCCTTTCAACTACTCCCCCTTCACCATGGTGACGATAGTGGAGTAGTTGGAGAATATGAAGACCACCCCGGCAGTGCCCCGCCGGAGTTTTCCCCGTCCAATCTGCAGCTCCGGGTCTTCTGTTTTGTGGTTTGTGTTTCTGTGGCGCTCTCTTCCAAAAGCCATCGGGGGACTATTTTTATAGTAGTTTTTAGGTCCACACGAAGGCAAGGAGATGAAAACGGACAGCATCGGAGCAACGAGGGGGGAGAGAGGTGCTCTCACGCGGCCAGGGAATCTGGCCGCGTGGGACCCCCCAAAATCCTCCTCGGACGTCATTTCACTTCCTTGGCTCCTACGCTTTGTTCCTTTAAAAAATGATCCCCGCAAAATATTAGGTCATTTGGACGTCGTTTGGGTCCCTAAAACATCAAAATATAGAAAATAGGGTTTTCTGCCAGTGTATGGTTAATTCCATAAAAATAGGGAAACTGTGAAATATTCCGAAAATCAATATAAAACAATGATATAACCCTTATATGATTGAAATATTAGTAATAAAATGCAAAGTTCATGTATGCATTTTACATGCATCAGACCCTCACGGAGATAGGTCTTGGCGTCGTTTTTACCGTGCCATCGCGGGGTCCCCTCGCGGGTACATCACCATGGCCTTGTGGACACACGTGGAGCGATCAGGTGTTATGGGTAGAACTTCCATATGTGTTTGATGTTCCACGGGTTTGGCACAAGCGTGTCGTCTTCGGTATCTAGGTGTGCCGCTCTTGGGCACGCGACGTATGCTACCCAGTACGGTCCCTCCCACATGGGAGAGAGCTTGTGCAAGCCTTCCCTAGAGAGAATCCTCCTAAGGACCAGGTCGCCCACCTCCGGTGTGTGTGGCCTGATGTTGTTGCTGTGGTAGCGGTGGAGCCTTTGCTGGTACCGCATTGCGTGCATGATGTCTACGCACGCTTCTATTCTTGTAGACAGTATTGGGCCTCCAACTGTAGAGGTTTGTAGAACAGCAGCAAGTTTCCCTTAAGTGGATTGCCCAAGGTTTATCAAACTCAGGGAGGTAGAGGTCAAAGATATCCCACTCAAGCAAGCATGCAATTACGATACAAGAAGTCTCTTGTGTCCCCAACACACATAATACAATTGTTAGTACTATAGGTGCACTAGTTCGGCGAAGAGATAGTAAAGTACAATAAATATGGATGATTATAAGTGATAATAACAATCTGAAATAAAAACGGCAGCAAAGCAAACATGTAGCAGAACTGGTTGTAAACGGTGTTTCAATGCTTAAAAACAAGGCCTAGGTATCATACTTTCACTAGTGGACACTCTCAACAATAATAACATAATTGAATGCATAAATATCATCTCTTCACTATCCTACTCCGAACCACTCTCCAGTCGGAAAACAAACACCAATCATTGCGTAGGGCTATAAGAGCACTCCTTAGAGTTCGCATCTCCCCATCTAGGTAATCCCCACACTATCACCATGAGACCGAGATGGTTCCAAATGAACACCACAATTTCATAGGGTCATCCAACACAAAATATAAATAGCATGCTAAACCACACGGTGCACACACTGTCACCTTTACACCGTGATCAAAGTGTATACGGAGATCTCATAACAAAGCCACTTGAGTAGCATAACAGATGAAGAGTAACATATACTTATTCAACTAGATTACAAGGCTCATGATCACATAAAGATCACACCATGGGAGACAGATGAAACACATATCTACCGGTTAAGCCCTCATCCCCGAGGGAGAACTACTCCCTCCTCATCATGGGAGTCAGCAACGGCGATGAAGATGGCGGTGGAGTTGATGGAGATAGTTCCGGGGGCACTTCCCCATCCCGGAAGGGTGTGGGAACAGAGATTTCTGTCCCCCAAAACTTGTCGGCGGCGGCGACGGAGCTACGGAACTTTTCGTGGAAGGAGGCTGGATATTTTAGGGTTTATGCATCGGAGGGGTTATATAGGCGAAAGGGCGATGTCAGTGGGCGCCCGAGGGGCCCACACCACCAGCTAGCGAGGCTAGGGGACCCGCGCCCCCTATGGTGTGGCCCCCCTCCGGGTCTCCTTTGGACTCCGTTGACGTGCCGGGAATTCTAGGACTCTGGGATTTTGCTTTGTCCAATTCTGAGAATATTTCCAGAACAACTTTTCTGAAACCAAAAAGAGCAGAAAACAGGAACTGGCTCTATGGCATCTTGTCAATAGGCTAGTCCCAGAAAATCCATAAAAATGACATAAAGTGTATAGGAAACATGTAGCAAATGGCATGAAAACAACATGGAACATCATAAATTATAGATACGTTTGAGACGTATCAAGAATCCCCAAGCTTAGTTCCTACTCGTCTTCGAGTAGTTAAAACGATAAAAATAAATAATTTCTACGGTGACATGCTACCAACATAAACTTGATCATCTAAATTGTGAAATCCTATGTAAAGCTGAGATCATAGTAGTCTGAACATAGTCATGATAGATATAATTTTAACAATGAAACTTAGTAATCATTTCGAATCTTGACAAGTAACACAAATAAAAGATCATGAATAATAATGCACTTGAAATTTATATGTTTGTTTCGAGCATAAAGAAAACATAGCAAGGTGATATTTCGCTTTTCCTTAAGAGTGGGGAAAAACATAAATGCCAAGATACCTTCAAAGTTCAAGTGGATGACTACAAAAAATTAATTTGGGAGTAAGTAATAACACATAATGAATCTATCCGTGATAATCTTTGGGACTGATGCACATTAAACTCAAAATGGCAACTACGCTCTCTTAATTGTGCATAAAGTTAGAAGATGGAGACTCAACATAAAAGTAAAAGAAAGTCCCTTCGTAGAGGGAAGCAGGGATTAACTCATGTGCTAGAGCTTTTTATTTTATTAAATAGAGGTATTGAAAACATTATTTTAGAGAGGTGTATGCTTATGTCAACGAATGGTAAACAGAAAATACAGTACGTCACAAGCCAACTAGACTTCACAACAGCGGCTCCCATCGAAGGACGCAACAGGTATAGAAGGTCATCCCTATTTCTCTTTTGTTTACACAATTATGCTTTGACTGATAAATCAGGGACAAAAATAGTTAAGATAATTTAATAATAACCAATTTTGGGGCTGGGCACCCCGCTGGCAGATCTTGTATCAATTTGGATAAGCGGATGTTCCACTAGTCTAGGTGTGTAAAGTCCAATTAATAAGTGAGATAAAGATTCTCTATCTACGTCCTCATGAGCTAAAATAGGGGCACAAAACATGAGTAATTTTGAAAGTTTAAAGGTAGCACATGAGAAATTTACTTGGAGTGGCGGTTAAATACCAGATGTAGGTAGGTATGGTGGACACATTTGGAAAACTTTGGTTTTTGGAAGTTGGATGCATGAGTAGAGCTCATACTCAGTACAGGTGGAGGCTAGCAAAGACTGGAAGCGACAAACTAAGAGAGAAATAATGGCCATAATCATGCATAGCGACAAAAACATTATTAATCAAAGCATACATGGTATTACAAGTCAAAAACTAAATGATCATAGAGGCTATAAGTGAATGTTTTGTAGTCATAAACATGGTGTAAGCATGCGCCAAGTCAACCAAATAAAACATTCGAAGGAGAACACCACAAATTTATGCTTCGATGTGATAAAAACAACTCATGATTCTTTCAATGGCACATTAAACACTCTCAGTTATTTGAGACGATTCATGCTACAATAATAACTACTAAGCATAGAATTAAAATAACATCCAACATGACATGATAAAGTCTAGCCATAGTCTATACAATCTTCTTTTTGCACAGTTATAAGCACCAAAATTGTACTACTGCTTTCCAACACCAATCATTTCAAACTAAAGAAAAACTCTCCAAGAGATATAGCAACGAAACAAGAGAGTACTACTACTAATCTACTATAATTAACAGCTCTGAATAAGAGATGCATGAAAAACATGAGCTAAAAGGATTTGCAGTACCTAGAAGAAAAACTAAGAATACGAGCATGATAGAAAACGAGTATTCATATGAAAAAGTCGAGCGTGTCTCTCTCCCACACAAGAATGTTGGGTTCCAACTAAGTTTATTGCAGCAAGTAAAACAAAATAAAACAAAACAAAACAAACACACGCTCCAAGTAAAGTGCATATGAATTGACCGAATAAAAATATAGTTTCACTAGAAGTGACATGATAAGCTTAGACGCTTCAGTCTTCTTGGAATTTTCTGGGATGAACCACGGGGGCATCCCCAAGCTTTGGCTTTTCACTCTTCTTGGTCACATTATATCACCCTCTTCTCTTGACCCTTGAAAACATCCTTCACACCAAACTCAAAGTAATTCTCATTAGAGGGTTAGTGCACAAAAAAAACTCACATGTTCTGCATGAACACAAGCGTTATTAATACTTTTAAACATTAGCTACATCCAATGATGTTTCGTGAAGAAAAGAAATCCACTCGACATAGTAAAAGAGAGAATGCAAGTAAAAAAGGCAGAATCTGTCAAAACCAGAACATTCTGTAAATATGAATTTTTTCGGGGCACTTATGTTGCTCAAATCGAAAAATGCAAAGCTAGAAAGAGTGTGTGAAATAACTGAGGATTAAGCACAAAAATTTGCAGGTCATTTTGATCTTTCTGTGAATTTACATGAATTTAATGGTGGACGGAGAAATCTTTTTCCTGCGCAGAAATCCAAATCTAACTTCAACTTTTTACTAGACACTTTAGTTGGCACAAAAAATACGAGAAAATAAAGATACAAAGGAGTTGCTACAGAAGTAAACAACACCTTGACTCAAACAAAACACGAGAAAATATTGCAAAAATAAAAACATGGGTTATCTCCCGAGAATGCTTTTCTTTAAAGCCTTTTAGCTAGGCATGATAATTTGAGAAGATGCTCACATGAGAAATATGAATTGAAGCAAAAGAGATAATCAAGAAGCAAATGTAAAACAAATTTAAGTCCAACCAACTTCCTATGAAAAAGAATCTTGTAGAAAAACAAGTCATGAAAGCACAAAGCAACAAGCATAGGAGTGCAACTTCAAAAACTTCAACATAAAGAGGGGAAACTTAATATTGTTGAGATACATAGAACCATGTTACCTATTTCATAATAACTTTTAGTAGCATCATGAATGAAATTAACAATATAACTATCACATAAAACATCCTTATCATGAGCCACAAGCATAAAAGAATTAATACTCTCCACATAAGCATAGTCAGTCTCATTAATAGTAGTGGGAGCAAATTCAACAAAATAACTATCATAATTATTCTCATCATCATAAACATCAAATATAGGAGGACTATTGTAAACATAATTAATTTTCTCCTCGATAGTTGGTGGAACTAGAATACCACAATCATTATAACTATCATATACTGGAAGCAAAGTATCATCAAAGAAAATTTCCTCCTCAAAACTTGGGCGACTAAAAAGATCATTTTCATAAAAACTAGCTTCCCCAAGCTTGGACTTTTCCATAGCATTAGCAATAATGGCGTTCAAAGAATTCATACTAATAACATTGCTACTAGCATGCAAATAAAGTTCCATAGGTTTTTTTATTTTCTCTTCAAACACTTCATGTCCAAACTCAAGATAAATATTATAAAGATCTCTCATATTTTTGTTGTTTTCAATTAAGCCTAACTAGTAAAAATAAAAACAAGGAACAAGTAAAAATAAGCCTAACTAGTTAAAATAAAAACAAGAAACAAAAAGATATAATTGCAGAATCCAAAGGAAATAACTTCGAGCACTCCCAAGGAACGTGAGTACCTTTTACCTTACCTCCCCGGCAACGGCGCCAGAAAAGAGATTGATGTCTACGCACGCTTCTATTATTGTAGACAGTGTTGGGCCTCCAAGTGCAGAGGTTTGTAGAACAGCAACAAGTTTCCCTTAAGTGGATCACCCAAGGTTTATCGAACTCACGGAGGTAGAGGTCAAAGATATCCCTCTCAAGCAACCCTGCAATTACGATACAAGAAATCTATTGTGTCCCCAACACACCTAATACAATTGTCAATTGTATAGGTGCACTAGTTCGGCAAAGACAAAGTGAAATACAAGTAATATGGATGAGTATAAGTGATAATAGCAATCTGAAATAAAAAATGGCAGCAAGCAAACATGTAGCAGAACTGTTTGTAAACGGTGTTTCAATGCTTAAAAACAATGCCTATGAATCATACTTTCACTAGTGGACACTCTCAACAATAATAACATAATTGAATGCATAAATATCATCTCTTCACTATGCTACTCCAAACCACTCTCCGGTCGGATAACAAACACCAATCATTGCGTAGGGCTATAAGAGCACTCCTTAGAATTCGGATTTCCCCATCTAGGTAATGCCCACGCTATCACCATGGGACCTAGATGGTTCCAAACAAACACCACAATTTCATAGGGTCATCCAACACAAAATATAAATATCATGCTAAACCACACGGCGCACACACTTTCACCTTTACACCGTGATCAAAGTGTCTACGGAGATCTCATAACAAAACCACTTGAGTAGCATAACACATGAAGAGTAACATCTACTTATTCAACTAGATTACAAAGCTCATGATCACATAAAGATCACACAATGGGAGATAGAGATGAAACAAATAGCAACCGGTAGAGCCCTCATCCCCGAGGGAAAACTACTCCCTCCTCACCATCGGAGTCGGCAACAGCGATGAAGATGGCGGTGGAGTCGATAGAGATGGCTCTTGGGGCATTTCCCCGTCTCAGTAGGGTGGCGGAATAGAGATTTATGTCCCCTGAAACTTGTCGGCGGCTCGGGGGCCTACGGAACTATTCATGGAAGGAGGCTGGATATTTTAGGGTTTATGCATCGGGGGGATTATATAGGCGAAAGGGCGATGTCGGTGGGCGCCCGAGGGGCCTACACCACCAGTTGGCGCGGCCAGGGGGACCCATGCCCCCCTATGGTGTGGCCCCCCGCCGGGTCTCCTTTGGACTCTGTTGACATGTCGGGAATTCTATGTATCTAGGATTTTGTTTCGTCCAATTCCGAGAATAATTCTAGAACAACTTTTCTGAAACCAAAAACAGTAGAAAACATGAACTGGCTCTGTGGCATCTTGTCAATAGTTTAGTCCTATAAAATCCATAAAAATGGCATAGTGTATAGGAAACATGTATCATATGGCATGAAAACAACATGGAACATCAGAAATTATAGATACATTTGAAGCGTATCAGCGCACGGCAGCATGATTCCTTTCCTCCTCGAGGAGCAGCAAGTCTGCGGTGTGGAGTTCTTTCTGCTTGTCCTCGTCGAATACAAGGGTCCGGGTATAGAAGGTCATCCCTCTTTCTCTTTTGTTTAAGCACCTGTATTAGAGTATTTTAGGAAGCCTCTTAAGACTTTTGTAAGTTAACTAGATGGACAACATGTTTGTGTAATCATGTTCTATGAAATATAAGTTGTGTGTTCATTTCACTCACTTGAGAATTTTTCTCCTAAGGAAAGTATTTGTTTTCCTATGTTTTCCACTAGAATTCTTAGGGGAATATTTTCAAAACTTTGGGACAGCACTTGTTATCAACTCATAATTGTTTTATTGCTTTTTAGGAATCAATTTGTCCTTGGAACAAAACTATTTGGAGAAGCTTTCATTAGATTTTTCCTATATAGTTTTGTCCTAAAAAATCAGCCAAGTAGCTGTTTTCAACCCCTGTTTTCCACCACAAGGATTATCCAATTATGGATTTTCTTTGATCAATTTTACTCTCTGTTATGTGGACAACAAAACTACATCCTTGGAAAAATTTACAAAAATATTTAACACACATATCCATGCTTGTTTTTGAGCCATCTTGTTAAGACAGATTTTTAGGCAGTTTAGAAACAGAGAAAGTGCTCAGTTTGCCATCTGTTTTCAAAGCCTTAAACCCCTCAATTTTCAGATCCAGTTGTTGTTTCTGAAACTTGGATTGTTGCTATTTAATGAGCATTTTGAATCATTAATTTTGGACTTGGTTTGCTTGTTGAAAACAACCTCAACTTTTTCTATCTCTGTCTGTTGCCAACACTCAGAAAAATTCAGAAAAACTGTCGAAACTGAATTTTCTGTCAGAACAGTAACTGCACACTTTTTAAAGTTGATGTATCTATTTATGTGTGATGATCTAGGATGAGTGGCTTTGCCATTTCTAATCCCCATGGTATAGGCTTCTAGAAGCTGGCCTTGGATGCCATTTTGGTTGACCAAGGAGGGAGGGAGTGACTAGTTAAGTTGACTGTTGTGAGGTAAGCATAGATGGTGGAATAGTGGCCTTTTGCAATACCCTGATTTTCCCTGTGGCCTTGGTCATGATTTTTGCACGTTGGCAACCCCAGAGGCACCTCCCATTGGCCATGCCACCCCTGGCACTCACCCAAAGGGCAAGCCATGCCCATGCCGTGCCTGCCCTAGTGCACCGTTGCCAAGCCGTGCATAAGAGCCACCCCAGGCCAATCCCTTGCGCCACCACCCTCCCCTCACTCCACTCACCCACCCCGAAGCAGCCACGCTTGCCCGTTCGCTCCTAGTCAGCGAGGCGAGCCGTGTTCTTCCTCGGGCCCGAGCAAAACGAACCCGAGGTAGCGCCGCGAGTACTGCATCCCCCGCCACCATTTTTCTTCGTGGTCGAGCCCCTGGCCCGTGCGCACCTTCCTGACATGCTCATGCTCGCGATCGCTTGCAGGAACGCCGGCGCCATCATCGGGAACGCCGCGGGTCTCCGTCGAGCCGCCGCCGCGCCCGTGACCGCGCCCCTGCACCGCCCAAGCATCCCTCTTCCACCCCTCTACCTTGCGCGAGCCCTAGGTGAGCTAAACCCCGATCCCGCCAAGTGTTCGTCTGCGGTCAGAGAGAGAGAAGAGAGAGCGCGGGGAGGAAGAGAGAAGGGGAGCCGTCGATCTGCGCATCAACGGTCTCCTTTGAACGCGCCCATTCGCGCGCGCGCGCGTGCGCTGGCAGGCTGGCGAGCGCCGTAGTGGGTCGCGCTGTGCAGATCTGGCCCGTTAGGCCTAGTTTTTATTTTCTATTTGTTTTGGCAGATCTTTGCATGTTTACTTTAGCTCCATTTGGCCTAGCTAGGTTAAACTTTTTGCTTAGCCAATTTTTGTGCGAATAGACACACATTTTCCAAACCATGTCCCACTGACAGATTCAAATTTCGAATCTTTATGGTTTTTTATTTAAATCATATGCTAGAGCGTGTCTATTTGCTTAGATCTATTGTAAATTTAGTTTTAGGTATCCAAAAGTTGCAAACTCAACAGTTTTGGATATCCCATGTCAATACCTACCAGTATAGTTTTACCTTGTATCAAGGTGAGCTCTAGATTTAAAATGGCATGTTCTTTACCAAAAGCATATGTCTTTGTTTGGGCACTTTTCATGCCAAATCTGTGATGTTTCTTTGAGTGAATCCAATTGGACAAGTTAGTATATGTTTAGGGCTATCTAGATCTAGCTTGGTTTGATGTTTGAAGCTCTGTAGAAAATTTGGTGGACAGATCTTGTTTCATCTGTTTTCTGCCTAGAATGTTTGTGTGAGTATTAAATAGTATGCTTATGTGTATGTATTAGATTCTTGTTTTCCATCAAGTTTAAGTTGTTTTCTGTTAGTATAAAGTTGTTTTCTTGAAGTACTAACATGCTAGGAGTTTATTGAGTAGTTGAAGATTAAATGAGAATAGCTATGTGAGCATATTAATTTTTCTAGAATTATTCATGCATAGGTTTTAGCCTTGTTTTCCACTAAGGAAAATATGAATGTTGGTAGTTGGAAACAGAGGATGAAATGTCCTTGTGGCATCATTATCTTAGTGTTTTCACCCCTGCTGTTTTTTCCTTGGTTTGTAGAAAAGCATGAGTAGCACTTGGGTGACTAGAAAATATTTCTCTCACATGTGTAGCATTTTAGCCTAGTATTTCCTTGTTTCATAGCTAGACTTTTTATTTTGTTTTGTGGGATCCAGTAGCATTTTGGTACTGATTAGAGGAGTATTTCACTTCTGTTAGTTTGCACCCTTGTGCATAAAATTAGCATGTGTAGTGTAGAATAGCTTAGTAATTTTTCTAGATTCCTACTAGTATGAGTAGGAGCTTTTGAAGCTTGTTTTCTTGTTTTGAGCCTTTTTCTAAATGTGACCAGAGGATTACTAACCTCTTTGTGAGTATTTTGCTAGGGGAACACCCACTGGTCATTTTTGCATCATGGTGGCATTTGACTTTGGCTTATTGTTGTGCACCATTTCCACCACTTGCAAAAATTAGCATAATATATGTGCTTGCCATAGAAATTGTTGTGAGTGTTTTACCCATCAAATGGTGTTTTGTAACATGGGTTTTACCCTACTGGTCCATGGTGCTCTTAGCTAGAATGATTGATTTTTGGCCACACATAAACACTAGGAAAAAGAAGTTTTTCCCACTATAGTTTTCATGCCAATTTTTCCTATGGGAAAATTGTGTATTTTGGGTGATGCATTTTAATTGCTTGCTGTATGTATCACTTGTAGCATTGTTTGCCTTTTGGTTGGTTCTGAAAGTGTGTCTTTACTTTTATTATACGACGATAGAAAACGAGGAAGGAGTATTTGAAGAAGAGGCTCACTTTAACTCCTGTTACTACCAAGACCAGGACCACCATCTGTATCAAGGCAAGCCATCCTAATGCTTGCTGTATAAATACTTATCATTATCTATCATGCATGCTTTTCACTTTTGAAGTTTTCACAAATTATATTCTTTAAAACTATTTTTGTTGTGAATACTACTACTATTAATATTATTAAGTAAATGATCATGTTAATAGTCAACTTGGTATTACCAAGCCCATAGCCACCAAATGGTATATAAATACCATTCACTAAATTAAAACTTGAGTTCTTAATTGAACTGTTTAAAATGTGTTTTTGTAAACAAATGCCTTATGGAAGAAAAACCTCGGTGGAAAGGTGAGACCTTGTCTACCGGGAGGACGTCATGATGGAAAATTTGAGAAATGTTTACAAAAGACACATAACCTAGTCTTCGCTGGACAACCATTATCGTACTGCCACTTTACCCCAACATGGGTACGGGGCTTGATTAGAAACTTGTTATGGTTAGTCTGTGTTCTATCTCAAGTGCTATAGGGGATTGGATCCTCTGAACCGAAATGTCGCTAGGAGTGAGGATACGGGACATACAAAGTGTGGGATTAATTTTCCCTCCGGATGCAGCAGTTGGGTCTCCTGTCTGGGCTGTGTGCGACACGGATTGTCGGGGAGAGTAAACCCAATTGAAGAGATAGTCATATACTAGCTTGTACATAGTGGATAGTCAAGATCAGCTATCTGATGTTCTCATACTGTTGTGAACAGTCCATGGTTGTTTCATGGCGGATTCTGGATCTCGTGGAAATGTGTACACCTCTGCAGAGTAAAACTATTTCGAAATAGCCGCGTCCTCGGATATGGACGGTTGAATGGCCATGTAGCTAGCATTGTGTCAATTTTCAAAAGAGGTTTTGAAGGAAGGTTTTGTGCCTGCGAGGTACTAAAAGGGAATAACTTGGTATCTGCGAGATACAGATGAGAAAAGGCTGGAATATTGATTACCAGAAGTTTTGCAAAGAAAACTTTCTTTTCTCAAAACATCTTATAAAACCTCTGAGATATGCGATATCTACGAGAGAAACTATATATATTATTTCTAAAACTTTTAAGGAGATATGAATATGCAAATCAGCCATGATAAATCTTTCATCTATGATGGGTAGCTGAACCTTATGTATGGCCTACCCATTCCACCAAATAAGCATGTATGCATAATTGTAAGCTCAGAAAGGGTGTCTTGCGGAGTACATTCAATTGTACTCACTTTGGTTTCGTCCCTGGTTATTTTTATTGGCCTGACTATGAGGAGCCACCTCAGGAAGAGTTCTATGAGGAGGAGTTCTACACTGATGACCCTGCGAATTAGGATCGTCTCCCAGTCAGCAGCCTGTAGGTTAAGGCGTGACTTGGGTTCTACTACGCTATGCTTATCGTCTTCCGCTGTGTTATTTTTCTTTGCATGTCCTGCGTGACAGTTGTCAAGAACTTGGTCATGTGACCATTTATGTAAGACTCTAATATTCGTGTATCGGATGATGTATTCTGTATGCCAACTTCGTATGTGGTTCACGACTGGTTCTTCTGGGATCGTGAATGAATGCATATGAGGGGTTCGGGACCTCCGGTCTGGGGCCTCTACACCAGGGTGACCCATGCTTGAGTTCAGCAGGGAGAACAGTCCCGGCCCCATAAATTAGGGAGAAAGGCGTTGCTCCGTGGGCTTGGTTGAGGTGGTGCGGATGGACCACAAGACCGACGGAAGCTCGTCGATCCACTTCTTCACGTGGGCCTTGAGCTTGTTGAAGCTTCTTGTCTTGAGTCCCTTGAGGACCTCGGCATTGGTCCGGTCCGCCTGGCCATGATGCTAGGTTGGCGCAGTAATACTTGAAGAGGCCGCTCGTGAAATACGCGCCATTGTCGGTGATGATGCGGTTCCGTACGCCAAAGCAGCAGACCAACCCTTTGATAAACTTCACTGCCGTCTTTGCCGGGATCTCCCGGACGGTCTCCACCTCTGCCCACTTGGTGAATTTGTCGATGGCGACATAGAGGTAGCGATAGCCCCCGAGCGCTCGCGGAATGGTCCCAGGATATCCAGCCCCCATACCGCGAATGGCCATGAGAGGGAGATGGTCTGCAATCCTTGTGCGGGCTGGTGTGTCTGCTTGGCGTGGAATTGGCATGCCTCGCATGTCTTGACTAGCTCGGTGGCATCCTTGAGGGTCGTGGGCTAATAGAAGCCGTAGCGTAAGGCCTTGCCGACAAGTGTGTGTGACGAGGAGTTGTGGCTGCAGTCCCCCTGGTGGATGTCCTTGAGGAGGTCCATGCCATCGTCCGCGGCGACGCATAGCAGTGCCATGCCGTTGGGGCGCCTCTGGTAGAGCCTATGGTCGATGACGCAGTACATCTTGGCTCGGCGAGCGACGCGATGTGCATTGCTTCGTCTTTGGAGAGTTCTCCTTTGAAGATGTAGTCGATGAGGCTCTTGTTCCAACATGCTTCCTCATGAGTGAATGCCAACACCAGGCGGTATCCCAAGGGAATTTCGCAGTCCAGTGCGCCTTGGGCAGGAGCTAGCGCGAGCTCTTCCTCGAGGTGCTGGTGGCCTTGTACTTTGTCGTCGTCGACGAGTGGGACGATGGAGGGCTTCTCGAGCCTCTCCTCAAAGACGCCTGGGGCATGTGCCCTGTTCCTTGATGCTAACTTGGCGATGTCGTCCGCTTCTTTGTTATCCGTCCGGGGAATGTGCTGCAGCTCCATGTCGAGGAAATGCTTCTCGAATTTGCGAACTTCCTCGAGGTATAAGGCCATGTTCTTATCTTTGTTCATGTAGCTCTTGTTGGAGAAGTTCGCCAGCAGCTGGGATTCCCCTTTGATGACGAGGGGCTTCATGCCCAATTCTATGACGGCCCTGATGCCGGCGAGAAGGCCCTCGTATTCGGATATGTTGTTGGAGACTTTGGCCTTGCAGACGAAGTGGAGCTGGACGGCGTAGTAGAGGTTATCGCCAGTTGGCGACGTTAGCATGATGCCAGTCCCCAATTCCCTGGAGGAGAAGGCGTCGTCAAAGTGCATGGTCCACTCTCCTGCAGTCAGCTTGTCGGGGACGACCGTCTCCTCCTTAGTGTCTTCTTCTGGCGGTGGGTTGGTCCACTCTGCGTTGAACTCTGATAGGGCTCCTCCCTTGATCGTCTTGGTGGTGCGCAACTGGAGTTCGAAGTGCTGGAGCTCGACAGCCCACTCCACGACGCGCCCCATGGTGTTGGAATTGCGCAGAATTTGCTCGAGAGGGAACGCAGATACCACCATGATTGGGTGTCCCTCAAGGTAGTGATGAAGCTTCCTCTAAGCCACAAGGAGCGCGTACAGAAGCTTCTGCTGCACGGGGTACCTCTTGCGAGCATCTCGAAGCATAGTGCTAATGAAGTAGACAGGGTGTTCGACAAGAGTGACTGTAGAGGTACTGGCAGTGAGTTCTTCCAACGCATTGGGGCTCTCCTGTGGCTTGAGTGGGTCCTCCTTGTGGAGTTCTTTCCATGAAGCGGTGCCCTCTCGGGGAGAAGCGGGCGTGGGCTCCGTGTTGGGCTGGGCCGCTCCTTTCTTGTCAACTGGCCTTTCCGTGACGAGAACGGCGGTGACTATCTGAGGGGTGGCTGAAAGGTTTAGGCGCAGCGGCTCTCGTGGTCGCGGGGCGACCAAGACGGGAGGGCTTGCCAGATACTTCTTGAGGTCCTGAAATGCAGCTGCCGCCTCAGTAGTCCATTTGAAAGGACCAGTTCGCTTCAGGAGCTTAAAGAATGGTAGAGCCTTGTCGCCAAATCTGGAGATGAAGCGCCCAAGCGCCGCCATGCATCCCGTGAGGCGTTGCATGTCCTTGATCCATCGTGGGGGCTGCATTTCTTCTATGGCTTCGATCTTGTCGGGGTTGGCCTCGATGCCGAAATGAGACACCAGGAAACCGAGTAGCTTCCCTACTGCGACCCCGAAGACGCACGTGTCGGGGTTAAGCATGATGTTGACCCTGCAGAGATTCTGTAAGGTCTCCTCAAGGTTGTTGATGAGCGTGTGCTCCTCACAGGTCTTCACGATGATGTTGTCGACATATGTCTCCGCATTCTTTCCTATCTGTGTTCCCAGGGCGATGCGCATCAGCCGCTGGAAGGTTGCCCTGGCATTCTTCAAGCCGAAGGGCATGCACACATAGGAGAACACCCCGCATGGAGTCGTGAAGGCAGTCTTCTCTTCATCCTCTTTCGCCATCTTGATCTGGTGATATCCCGAGAAAGCGTCCAAAAAGCAGAGTAGATCGCACCCAGTGGTGGAGTCCAGTATCTGGTCCATCCTCTGGAGAGGGTATGGGTCCTTGGGACAGGCCTTGTTGAGGTCGATGAAGTCGACGCATAGTCGTTCTCCGCATGTGTGCTTGGCAACCACGACGGAGTTGGAGATCCACCATGCGTGAATGATCTCGCGGATGATTTTGGCATCCAGAAGCTTCTCCACCTCTCAGACGATGAACTCTTTCTTCTCGGGGCCCTGGCGACGGGCCTTCTGCTTGACAGGGCGTGCTCCTGGGCACACGGCTAGATGGTGCTCGATCACCTCCCTTGGCACGCCGGGCATATCAAACATTGTTTGTGCGAACATGTCTACGTTTTCCCGAAGGAAGGCGACGAGCGCGCTTTCCTATTTGGGAGGAAACCCGGCCCCGATGATGAGGGTAGTTCACGTGCCGTCGGGATTCATGGAGACCTTCTTTGTGGCTTCCTTCTCTTGAGAGAATAGCTAATTCTTCTTCGGAGGCTCAACGAGGCATTCGAGGCTGTCCTCGTCGATGGGATGCGAGGTCGCCGACTCCTTGTAGGCGTCTTCCATAGAGTGCACCGCGTCCTTGACGTCGCCGTGGACAGTGAGTGGGCCACTGCTTCTAGGCATCTTGATGAGGTTGTACGTGTGGTGTGTGACGGACATGAACTTGGCCAAAGCAGGGTAGCCGAGAATGGCGTTGTAGGGGAGCCTGATGTGGGCGACGTCGAAGTCGATGTTCTCGGTGCGATAGGTCTGGCGTGTGTCGAACGTAACCATCAGGTGCACCCGTCCCAGGGGAAGGGTGGTGCCGCTGGTGGCACCGGTAATGGTCCTGGTGGCCTTTAGGCTATCGCGTGAGACTCGCAACTTCTCGAAGGACTCGAGAGAGATCACGTTGAGGCCCGCGCCTCCATCCACGAGCGTCTTGGAGACGGCAATGATGTTGATCGTGGGGGTGCAGACCAAGGGGATGGCTCCCACCGAACCAGTAGTCCTGTTGTAGTCTGTGATGTCGAAGGAGATTTCTTGCTGTGACCACTTGAGGCGTTGCGGGAGCAGTCCGTTCTACTGACGTACAGTGTTGACCTGTCGTGAGGCCTTCTTGAGGTGGCGGTTGGAGAGCGGGGCCAGCGAACCACCGAGGATGCACTCCACACGGCGGGTCGATGAAGCGGTGTGGTTCCCCTCCGTGGGTACGCTGTTGGCATCCCTTTGGGCGAAACGCCAGAGGGTCACGCTACCCCTAGGATCGTTAAGGGGAGAGTGATCGCAATGACGAAAACACGGGAGGAACTGCATGTGCAACGCCTCCCATGTGCCTACGGAGCTGTCGGGGAAGTTCAGTAACCACGCGAAGGGAGCACCGCAGAGCGCTAGGGGGAAGTACCTCATGAGGCACCTGTCGCACCCCCGGTCACTCGGATTCTTACTTTTTACCTCCGTAGGAAACCGCAAGGGGGAGCGTCACCGGTGTACCGAGGTGGGAGGCAAGGATGGAATGCCGCAGGCCACCTTGCCTCCCAAAGGTCTCTAGAAAACGGGTAGCAGCATCATGCCCTGGCACTTGCCCGCCGCTCATGGTAGATGGGTTAATTGTTCCAGGCTCACATGGGTGTTAGCCGCGGGAGCCGGTGATGCTGATCCGCGTGAGATGAATCTGGCGGAGGATGTCGAACGAGAATCGCGGACGGTGGCGTTCGACGGACAGCGCGGCGACCCCTATGCTCCTAGCGGGGCTCCCTGCAAGCACTGTCGGCCGCGCTCGTGCTAGTTTGATGGCTGCAGAATGAGCATCGCCTGCACAGGAGACTGCAGGGACCGTGTCGGGCCCATATGGATCTCACCACCGGGCGTCGTGCCACGTCTGCGGCACAACACGGGAGAGCGGGAGCAACGAGATCCGTCGCTGGGGAGGCTGGAGGCGAGGCTACCGATGGTGGTCCGCTTCCAGGACCAGGCCTTGTGGCCGGTGCGGTTGGTGCGAGAGGCGACCATGGCAGCGAAGATGCGAAAGAGCGCCTTAGCCCCCTACATGGCGCGCCAAATGTCGGAGAGGTGGTTTTGTCAAAAACAGGGTCACCTCAGGAGGTTCGAACACTGGGGGCTAACCATGTTCTCACGCACCTCGCGAGGCTTCAAGACGAAAGCTCGGCCAACAAGCAATGGTGACACGGTGAGTTTACCCAGGTTCAGGCCACCGTTGCGGTATAAAACCCTAATCCTGCTTGTGTGTGGATTGCGCGGTGATGAGTTATAGTACAAGGTGTGAGCTTGTGCTCAAGACTAGCTATGGTGGTTGCTCGGTGAGATGAGTCCTGGATGAGGTGGTCTCTCCTTTCTACGGAGGCCATGGGGCCCTAATTATACCTGCATTTTTTGGGCCTCCTTCCCGCTCATACTCGGCGGGAAAGGGCTACCACAAGGGGCCAAAGTGGAGAATGGCTGCGCTCTGTGCTGTCCCCTTGGTCGTGGTCGTCAAGGATAGTGCCACCATCCATGGCAGGGATATGGTGGCTCTGATGACGTTCCCTCTGTCTTGTAGCGCCAGACTGGTCTTCTTGCACCAAAGAGAAAAGCTTTGGGAAGGGCTTTGGCACGCGCAACCGTAGTGAGCTCTTTATACACAAGAGTGGCAACTGTGCCCAAAGCGTATATGTCGTACTGCGGCTCCTTCCTCATTGCGCGGGGAGGAGGACGTCAGCTCCACATGAGTTATCTCCCAGTGAACGTTGGTTCCTCTGGAGGAGAACGGTGACGAGGTAGAGATCCTCTCCAGGGGTTTGGTGATGATCTCCACAAGGGGGATTTCCTCGTCAAGAGGCCCTCTTGGTTGATAGGCACTCTGGTTCCCGCCTCTGGAAGGGATCCAAGGTGGATCACTTCCACACGGAGATAGGTCGGGCCCGCAGTAAACGGCGCAGAATACCCTGGTGTCCACGGGTCCGACATACGCAACTTCAATTTAGTTAAATGGGGTTCAAGCAAACATCACAACCTACAAATGCATTGGATTCCAAAGAAAGTTGTTGGTGGACTAAAGCGGCAGGGAGCTGCGCCAAAAATCTATAGAGACGCACTACACCTTTCCTCTACCAAAGAAGGATAAGCGAGTGCAACCTAAACCAACTACATGTACTTACCAATCAAATCCATCCAGGATTCACCCATTCGACCAAGTACATGTAAGCATCCGAAGGAAACTCACATATTTGATAATTTCGTAATGAAGTTATAGTTGAAGTGATTCTATTTAATAATCAAACTATTATTGATTAGATAGATTTAACTTTTCTAAGCTCTTGCTAGACAACACTTTCACCAAGTCTGTGTTGTGGTAAATTGTAACCACCCGTTAAGGTCCCCAAAAGGAGGGTGATGTATCGTAGTAGGAATTTTTCCCTTAGTGATGGGACCAAGATTTAATCAAAGCAACATGACTTATAGATCTATAGAACGGTGCTCGTCAACTACCGCTTTAACGAACATGGACCTGCACACAATGCACAAACTAACTTTGCCCCAACGTTTCAGGAAGATTGTCAATCTTCTCGTTTCGCGGAAAACAAAGAGATTGAATGTATGTTATTAAAAATATTAATGAAAGTGAAATGGATCAGCAAGCAAGTAATAATGAAAATCAAGTAAAAGAGGTTGTAATAAATGTAAAAGAATGGACCGGGGCCATAGTTTCGCTAGTGGTGTCTCTCCAAAAGATATCAAGCAAACATTTTGTGTAAACAAATTACAGTTGGGCAGACGATATAATTGGAACAATAAATAACTATGACAAGTAAAGTTCAATGTAGTATTCATATAGGAATTACGTAAAACATACATAGAATGTTATCCAACTGCATTTGTGACTAATAATCCACCTTGGGAGCACTTCAATATTTTCTTCCCGCTGGTATTAAGTTGTAAAAATAACATATAATTGCATTAAGTACAATACATAATGTAAGCATTTTTTTTATTATCATAAAATACATAAATTCCTGTATTTTACCCATAGGAGCAACATCAAATCCTTGGTCTTAGACATTTTTGAGACTCGAGCCCAGACATGAAAGAGGCATGAACCTACTATCTAGAACAAACCCTCTCTTGGAGATGGGTGCAATCACTTGCCCAAAGTAACTACGCACATCGGAGAGCAAGCAAGAACTAAAATAAAACATGCATATGATGATAGCAACAAGATCATATAAAAAAGATGAAAAACATGATCATAACTTCACAATTCATCGGATCCAAAAAAAAAACCTAATAAGTAGCAACTATCTAACGGTGATCTTGATCATGTTAGTAAGCTCACAAGATCTAAACATGGTAGCACAAGGAGAAGAGACCACCATCTAGCTACTTCTATGAACCCGTAGTCCAAGGATGGACTACTCACGCATCACCGTGGAGGCAATCATGGCGATAAAGAAGCTTCTGGTGATGATTTCCCCTATTGACAGGGTGCTAGAACATGACTCCAGAACCCTTGAATTAGGGTTTTGAGATGGCGGTGGATCTTTGTATGTTTCGTGGAAAATAATGCTCGCCCCGAACGTTTTAGGCCAGGGGGCTTTAAGTAGGCGAAGACGTGACTTGGGGAGGCAAGGAGGGACCAGGCGACAGGAGGGCGCAACCCCACCTAGCCTCGTGCCTGGGGGTTTCCTCCTTCCCTGTGTGATCCTCTTTGGCTCCCCTTTGGACTTCATCTTTGTATTGTGTTGAGACATTCGCTCTATTCTTTGGTTGAATTTTTTGGGGATATTTCTTTACCAGTTTTTCTGAAACTGAAAAAAGTAAACAAAAAAAGAAATTGTCACTTGGCATCTTGTCAATAGGTTAGTCTAGGAAAATTCCCTAAAATGATATAAAAAGATAGTATAAACATGTAGCAATTATATGAAAAACTAGCATGTAACAATCAAAAAATTATTGATATGTTATGGTCCTCAAAAAAGAAGATAAAATATATTGCTTCCTCGAGTCGAGAAAAAAGTGATGAAGGGTGTCCCGCACATATTTGGGGGTAATTGCATGCCCTCAATTCTCTCTATGACTTGCAATAGTTTCCTGCTTCGGCGAGCCTCTATGATTGTTCTTGTGAAGGTATGTCAATGCCATGTCCGAGTACGTATTATATTTAGCATGAGTTGCCTTGATGAAAGCATTGATATCTTCACACTCATTTGCTATGTCAATGTTGTTGGGTCGAGCAATGGGAATTTAAAATTTTTGCCATGCATGCTACGCAACATCCAAGGCCTTGCTATGCAGATACAAGTCAAGATAAATTCCAAAATCTGGTTTCTGAGATCGTGAACCACACACCATAGTAGCGGAAGAGGTTGCTAGTGTACGCTGCAGAATTTTAAAAAAAATATGCCCTACGTAGTTTGTTAAGATCACAATGGATATAATGAGGCATGCACATACATGCGAGGATCAGGATCACGAATCACCAGGAATCACATTCGATGTAGTTGTAAAAAAGATCTGAACAATCGTAGATCCTCACAACTAGGCCTGGTTGCAAGGATGTCGCTAAGTCTTCCCTCGTCAAGGATCAGACGTGTAATCTCGCTTATGGTGTGCACGCTTATGCTCATGTCAACCCACCAGCGCTCTGCCGTATAGGACTTGGCACCGACGAAGAGAGACAACCTTCCAGTGTTTGTAATTGGTAGCTCTAATCAACTATGATTCGAGCAATTTATGAAACTGAAAGTTCTCAACACATCAGAGGAAACTAGAATTAGAGCTAGTTCTAATCTGTCACACCCCAGTTTTTGGATTCTTGGACTGTGCTCAAGAAGACAAATATTAGGGCCAACAAATTATTTTTATAACAACATGATTGTTTGGACTAACATATGTTTATGATCTAAAACATATTTGCAACACAAGTTTTGTTTCTGGATAAAATCTATACCAAATGTTTCTGAAAACATTCCTATTAATTTTCCCTGATGTTTCTTATTATTACTTGAGTGGATTTTTATTCCAAGACTTGGATCATTCTTGTTTGCATCTTAAAAAAAAACTTTTAACCTTGTTGGATCCAAGAAAACAAATTTTCAAAAGAAGTTATGAAAGTTTCTTTTAAGTTTTCTATGGAAAACAATTCCTGAAAATAAAGCCAAGTACCTGTTTTCTACCCTTGTTTTCACTAAGCTATAAATTGTTATATTATGGTTTATTGACATTTAATAAATACTTGGTATATGTAATACAAACCCATAAGATCATTTTTATTTTTGGAGAAATAAAAACTATCTTTTGCTTGTTGATTTTGTGGTATAAAATTAAGGCAGAATAAGGCAGTTTTGAGAAACAGATAAAAACAGAAAGTATACCTTTTTTCACATTATTTTCATGGCCTTGAACTAGTTCAAAATTGTTTTCAAAAGTTGTTTCTGAAAGTATATAACATGGCTAACAAGTCCATACTTTGAAAACCAATTTTGGAAGGCAATTGAACCCTGAAAAAAAAAACTCAACTTTTTGAACCTTTGATCTGTTTTTCAACACTTAGAAAATTTCTAAGTCATAAGACTGAATTTTCTGAATTTTGCAAATGAACAGTAAGGGATACACTTTTGCACACTTCTTTTCTTCATGTTTCTTTGCACATTTTGAGTTTTTGCCTGAGCTAACTTGTTGACCAACTAATGTACTCGAACCAACATGCATTGGATACCTTCTAGAAGCCTTAGGCATGAAGAAAATGAGAGAGAGAAATGGTGAGGTAAGCAAGTATGGGCAACCCATACCTAGACCCACTTGACTTGCCCCTTGCCTACCCTTGCCTCCAAAGGCCAACCTTTCCATGTCCCATGTGTAATTGACCTAGGACACCATGTGCACTCAAATGGAAATGACCAAAAAGTCCCTTGAACACCTCATATGCCATCAAATGGTATGAATCCAAAGCCACACTTGCCATTTTTGCCCTTGCCCTTGACTATAAGCCCAACCCTTGATGTTTCCTTGCTCCATAGCCCTCCTCCACAGCCCCCCACGACCACACTTCATCCCCAAGCTGAGAGGAGCCTTGAGCCAGCCATGTGAGCTCCATGAGCTCCAAAATCGCCGCCGGCCATTTTTCTTAAACCGAGGTGAGGAACCTCAAATCCCTGCAGAAGTTTGCCTGACGTTTTGAGCTTGTGAAAAATAGTTTTCGTGCAGATTATTTTCTACAAAAATTCACAGCACTAGTTTTATGTTTTTCTAACCATTTCCCGCTGGTAGATCCAAGTTTGCACTTTTATTTTTGCCCCAATACCTGTTTTGCCACAGACTGTCTGTTTAGCCATTTTTGCATAACTTTTTGGATCTGTATCCATTTTGGTCAAATCAAATTTTTTTCAGTAGCCTATGAGTAGATCTATCCATAGGACTTGGCCTTACATCAACGCCAGTTACCAAATGGAAATGACATCCATTTCGGTAAAAGACCAGTAGGCTTTTCTAGACTTTTTATAAGGAGTTCAAAAATGATTTTTGAAGCAAATCTAATTGTATGAGTTTGGTATTGACTAGATCTATCTTATCCTAGCTTAGATTAATTTTTGAGGCTCTAAATTATTTTTGGTGGACAGATCTAGGAACAGAAGCTTTTCTGTTTTGTTTTCTTTTTTTTGTTTTTGTTTGAAATGAAATGTTTGGTTGGTTTAATCTTGCATCCTAGCTTGTATAGAGTTGTTAGGACTTGTTATTAAATGTTTTCCTTGCAGTACATCTACCTTAGAAAGTGTGTGCATGTTTAGAAAGCCAAAATAAAAATGGAACTAGCATTGGTTATTTTCTAGTTTTATTCTTTGGAATTTTTGTGTGAGCAAGATCTTTGTGTACTTGTTACCTAAGTTTGTGCTATGGTTGTGGTGAGTCCAGTACCATTTTGGTACTGTTATTGATATGCTATTATCTCCATTAACTTGCATGTTATCTTATAGCAAAGCATGAGTAACATTTGTTATTTTCCTAGTTTTATTATTTGGATTATTGTGTGGACCAATCTTGGTAGATTTGTTTTTAACTAAGTTGTGCTATGCTTGAGTTGCGTCCAGTATCATTTTGGTACTTTTATTTTGATGCTATTATCTCTGTTCACTTTCATGTTATTTTATAGCAAAGCATGTGTAACATTTGTTGTTTGTTTTCTAGTATTTATTTTGACTAGTTGTGTGAGCAAATCTTTGTGTGTTTGTGCACAAAGGTTTTTGATGTCTTTGAGTTGATTACAGTACCATTTTGGTACTGATATTAGGATGGTAGTATCTCTGTTAGATTGCACTTGATTTTATGGAGATGCATGTGTAGCTTTTGTTTGCTTGTTTTCACTAGTATTATTTTCACTAGTATGAATAGCATTGTATGGTTTGCTTGGTTAGGTTAATTTGTCATGTGTGACCAGAGGCTTTGTTACCTCTTCTTGCCTTGGTATTAGTGGGCCCATAACCCACTGGTCCCATTTGCATCTTGGTTAGGGATGCAAATCCCCAACCATACACTTGTGTGAAAATAGCATGTATTACTATATGTTTGATTGTTATTTTCCCACCAAGGAAAATAGATTGTTTGTTTCACTTATGTAAGTGAAGTTTTTAGTATTTATTTGTGAATCCTATTATGTTTAGGTGTGTTCCATTTGTTAGCATAATATTCCCTAGGAGCATGATGTTAAGAAATGATTCACTATTGAGTGCTAAATTAAATTGTTGCAAATGAAATAAATTCCTTTTGATTGATAGATTGTTTGTGAATGATTTTAAATTGAGTGTTTGGATTTTTGAAAACGTTTAGATAACTTTTCTTTAAGTGCATAGCTATTGGTTGTGTGATTTATACCTTGCTTACTTGCTAGTAATTGGTTAAAGAAAACAGAAATTGTTAGAATTAATTTCTGCATGCTTAATAGTTGTTTCATGGAATTATTTTGATGTTCTTGCTTCCTAGCATGAGTAGGATTTGTGTACTGTTATTAAGTAAACTTATATTCATGACTTGCTTGTTTAGGTTTCAGCATAATGGTAGCATTGTTTGCTTCTCTAGTGTTGAACTAGTGTCACCACTAGAAAATGGTGATTTTTGCTCTAGTATTACCATCTTTTCTTTTATGAGTGTATGAGTTTATTATAGCATGTTTAGGAAGTTATTACTTCTGTTATCATGCCATGAATTATTTATTTGCATGTGCTATGGTTGTATAATAATAATTATCTCTTATAGCATGCTTGTGCAGAAATTCCCATACTAGTATGCTATTAGTGCAGTCCTGTTTCCATGCTTTTGATAGGAGCATTTTCTGGAGTGATGTTTGTGTTTTGGATTGTTTTTATGACTTGATTCATTTGGTTTTTAGGTACTGGTTGTTTGCAATTTTTCATGATTGATGGATTCCAAAACCTCTAGTAAACAATAACATAGCAAATAAATAGTCTATTCATCTGTGGTGTTGTTTGCTTGCTTATTGGGTTTTGTTTTGAATGATTTACCTTAGCATGAGTTTATACTTGTGTTATGGTTGTGCTTAAGAGTATCTTATGAAACTAAATCATGAACACATTAAGTGATATTTGCTTGTGTGTTGCTAATACCCACTGCCATGGGTATTGTTCTGTCTGATTGTTTTTACCTTAGTAACCTAACCCTTTGCACCCACAAGCTATATTTTTAGCTTCTTAGATATCTTATTATGAGAGTAGTACACCACTCCATATATGGTATGTAAGATGTGGGGCATGGTTTTATAAACCATACATGTTGTCAGACGATAGTTTTGGACCGTGAGAGCTATGTGAGATGGTTTTCGCGATATTGTTTCGAGAGAACTCGTGAGTGAACATTTGTTGCTGTATGTGTTGCTTAGCTTAGTTGTTTGTCTTTTAGACCTGAGTGTGTATCTTTTATTCTTTTACGACGCTAGAAAACGAAGAAGAAGAAGAAGAAGCAGTTGTGGAGTTGTGCGTCAAGTTCAAGTTACTTCAAGGCCAGTGACATTAAGAGATTTAAGGCAAGCCATCCTGATGCTTGCTGATATTACACTTATCATTATCTATCATGCATGTTTACTTCTGAAAAGTTTTACAAAACTTTGATTTCCAAAAGTAAACTAATTTTGAAGTGAGTATCACTTCTATTAATATTATATATTATTATGCCATTAGTAAATACTTGGTGTTACCAAGCCCATAAGCCACCATGTGGTATTTATTACCATCACAAATACTAGTCCCTAAGTGGACACCTTAAAATTGTGTTTTTACAAAACAAAGGCTTTATGGAGAAACCCGTAGGAAAGGCGGATCCTTATTCTCCGGAGGAATGTGGAAGTGGTCAATTTTGGGAAAAACGTGTTTTTCAAAAATGACACATAACCTAGTCTTCGCCGGACAGCCTTTACCGTACTGCCACCCTACCCCAACATGGGAACAGGGCTTAACTTGAAGTTTGTCCTTGTTAGTGTGTGTTCTATCTCAATCGCTATAAGGGACGTCGTACCCTCGAGCCGAATGTCATCAAAACTCCCAATGTTGAGACATAAAAAGTGTGGGATTAATTTTCCCTCCGGACGCAGCAGTTGGGGCTCCTGTCTTGGCAGGGATTAGCCCGGTGCCGGGGATGCGGACACTCGACTGAAGAGATAGACATATACTAGCTTGAACTTAGTGGATTGTTATGATCAGATACCTGATGTTTACATACTGTTGTTACAGTCCGTGGTTGTTCACGGCAGGTGTACTGGATCTGGTGGATGTGTACACCTCTGCAGAGTACAACTTTTTCGAAGAAGCCGTGTCCTCGGATATGGACAGTTGAATGGCCATGTAGCTAGCATTGTGTCAATGTTTTTAAGAAGGAAGTTTTCAAAAGGTGTTGAGCTCGGGAAGTTCGGAAAGGAAGGGAATCTTGTACCGTGGAGGTACCGATGATGGAAAGCCAGAAGTTGTTTTACAAACTAAAAAGTTTTGCAAATAAAACTTTTCTACTCTAAGCAAGAATTCTGGAAACTGATTCCAAGAAGTTTTGCAAAGAGAAAATTCCCTTTTTAAACAAAAGTTTAACAACACCTCTTGTACATGTGATATCTACAAGAGAAATAAAACTATATTATTTTCTTCTGAAGTATCTTCTTCAACAAAGATACATATTAACTTGACTGCAACTGTTGTGTCATCTTATATGAACTCCATTGATAGTGAACCCTATTTATAGCCTACCTATTCCACCATATAAGCATACTTGCATATTTGGTAGGCTACATGATGGATGTCTTGCTGAGTACATTAAAATGTCCTCATTATGGTTTCGCCCCTGGTGTCTATTTGCGAGACTTTGAGAAGGAGTCTCAGAAGAAGGTCGATGAAGAGGAGTACGGAGCTGATGGCTTTGCAAACTAGGATCGTCTCCGGGTCAGCAGCCTGTAGGTTAAGGCGTGACTTGGGCTCTACCGTGTTATGAGTGTGTTTAGTCTTCCACTGTGTGTGTTGTGTGTTGCCCTGCGTGGCAGCCGTTTAGGCTTGGTCAAGTGACCATGCCCCTTTGTAAGTGTTTATGCAACCATGTAATGGATATTGTATCTGTGTACCAACTTGATATGTTGTTCACGAATGAATTTCTGGGATCGTGAATGTGTGCATATCGGGGGTGTCCTTGAACAGTGGTTTCGAAGGGCGGACCCTACAGAGTTGGTATCAGAGCTATCCTGACCTTAGGAGACCTTAGTTAGCATGGACGTCAGATAGGAAAGGAAAGTATTTTTGGGTAAAAATATATTTACTATCTAAATTATTCTTTTCTAAGGGAGTTTTAACTATAGTTTCCATTCTTATTATCTTTTCAAATCGTTCTAAAACCTTATCTCTCTGGGTTAAGAGTTTATTTCTTGCTTGTTTGCAACTGCCCCGCTCTTGTTTTTGAAATATCTCTCGTCTTTAAATTTTTCTGTCAAAAATAAAATAATTAGTGTTTCAAAAACAAACTTTTTGCACAATCTTACCCATGCTTGTATACTTGGCAATGTCCCGAGAAAGACCCAAATATTTGTCTATCCATAGAAAAAGGAGCAACCTTCTCAAGACCTCAACGCCAGGGTGATTCATCTAGAAGGACAAAGAATTGCTACCACCCCCGAGATTGAGGTGATCTCACCATCAAGCTTTAGTTAGCATGGGCGTTAGCTAGTACTCTAATAATAAAAGTTAATAAAACCAGTTCACTAAGATGACTATTTTCCAAAAAGAATTCTATACTCCATCCCCTCAGTGTTTCAAAAAGACTCTATTTACACTAAAGTTAAAAAGAAGCATCTTAAAATTTTGCACACTGTTACCTAACGTAATCTACTTTAAAATCTTGTGTAGATGGCATTTGTCTTCACCAAGTCCTTCCGGCTGGGATCGCATGCACCTTGCTACCGCCATTTTGAGGAGGATTTGATCAAGATGACTCGCCTGATCGGTCGCCCCACACCTGAGTTGAAAGGAGCCCAAATTCACCAAGATGGACGAGAGTTGTCCTGGTTGGTGGTCTGCACCATCCGTGCACCATTGCTAGCACCGTCAACCCCACAGATCACTTGGGAAGTCGTGGAGAACAGTTGGGAAGATGGTATCCTTAGAGTGATGCAGCTGACCATTGCCAAGCTCGCGAACTTCTTTCGCGGCAAGTTTGCAGGCACCCCTTATAGATACTTTGGAAGACGAGACGAGGATGACAAGCCAGTAGAAGTCACTGGAGACTTTGTGTTTGCTCGTCACTTCCAGCACCTGGAGGGACAGCTGTACAACACCCAGCTCTCCCTGGACAGAGTTAGAGAAGATTATGACCTCCGAGGCAGAGAGATAGACCAGCTAGAAGCCAGTCTTGGTGCATCTTCGGCTACCGAGCGTCGTCTCAAGGTACTGAAGAAGACCATGAAGTACACTGACTCCCAGCACCGCACACGAGCGAGAGCCCTTCAACTTCAGCTTGCAGCTAGCAAGGCCAGAGTTGAAGAGTTGGAGGAACAGCTACGCGCTTCCTCAAGCACTTAGGATTGCCGCAAGATGTTAGGAGTTGTGTTGTTTCCACCAAGACGCTTGTTTGTGTTTTTGTTGTGTGAACTCTGTTAGACCTATGTGTGTGCTAGTTGTGTTGTAAGCCTTCTGATGTAGCCTTGTGAACCCTTAAGTTAAGTTATGCTTGTTAAGACTCTGTTTCATGCGTACGTTAATCTTGGTTTGAGTTGGCGTTTGTTTCTTCGATGTTGCTTGTTGTTGTGGTATCTATCGTTCTCATCTCTCTTATGAGCCGGTATGTGTCATAAGTCTTCAAGAAAACCAAAACCACCTTTAGTTGCTCTCGTCTTACACCGTTCTTTGTCTTCAGCATGGTCAGCGATCTACCTCCGTCACCTGAGCCGACAATTGCTCAACTGTTTGCTCTGTTGAGGGAAGAAAGTGAAGTCGCTCGTGCTGAGCACATCGCCACCCATGTTATCCTAGAACGGTTAACTCTCGTCATCACCAACGCTGAGAATAATGCGTTCCTTATGAGAGGATACCAGCAACTGCTTGCTGGAGAGAGCCGCAAACGGAAGATGGTGACGCCAGGAGAAACTAGTTTATGGGTGACTCGCAGCGTTTTGCCTGCGATGCCACAATCTTCAAGGAGGCGTGTGACGGTCAAGCATAGAACCACGGGTTGCTTTACCTTTGGACAGGAAGGAAACTTTGCTCGCGAATGTCCCAAGAAGAACCGTATTCTAGCTCATCCTGAAGAAACCCAAGAGACCCAAGGTCCAACCCAGAAGAAACGCAAGAATCTGATGAGTGGACCTCGAGATCGAGATGATGTTACAGGAGCATCTAAGACTCCTGCATAGCCAATGGTACGTTTCAAACCACACCTGTGAACCCCCTTGTTTTGTTTGTCATCGTACCCTGAAAAGCCCGACGTAAATGGAACACTAGAAGTGTCACGTCGGAATAAATAAAATCTTAAATAACTAACTGTACTAACAGAATCTCATCTAATTTTAGTATAACACCCTATGGAGTAAATTAAATTTTTGCCACATAAAATTGTTGCCACCCTACTGAGTTGGTAAAATGGCTTCATCTAATTCTAGTTCGAGGCCTTACAGAATTGGTGACCTTACAAAATCAGTAATATAACCTCATCTAATCTTAAGCTTAACACCCTACAGAGTTGGCTCATCAATTTTCGTTTTAATACCCTACAGGGTGGTGTCTAAAACCAAATACCTTACAGAGTAACTTACAGAGTTGATATGTTACAGAGTTGTTATCACCCTTTTAAAACAAAAACGTGCAATCATTTTTTTCCAAAAACAAAGAGAAAGGTGCCTTAGGATGATTCTATAGCTGTTTTGAAGAAAGTGAAAGGTTGGAAAAAAAATATTGGACGGATAAGACTATGATCGTTACTAGGCAACAAGATCTCTCGTATGTATGTAATGGAGGAACCAGATCTTAGAATATGAGATGGTGGAAAACTCATTGAGGTTTAGCTTAGGTAGGAAAGATTGAGGATCATAGGATTTTTAGTGGAGTTGAATTATAATATAATATCCGGGGATAACCAGTTGAGGACCCCAAATATTTGGAAGTTATCATTAACTAAGATTTTGTAGTTTTCGAAGAATGGTTGAGGTTTAAAAAGATTGGTGGATATAAAAAGATGAGGATAGATTTTAGGAAAAATCAATAGGTAGTACACCGAGTTGGTATAGCTATATGATCTTGATAAACTACCTTTGGGGGAAAACCAAATGATTGGAGATATCAATTAAATTGAAGTAAGAGGAAGATAGTGGATTTTCCTAGATTTTTGAGATGAGCAATGGAAGGCTCATGCTAAATAAATGTTGGTGGATGTCCATTAAATTGAACATTTGAGATTGGGAAAAATAGGTTTTTATCTACAAAATAAACCCTGGTTTGATAGCATGGTTTTAAGGAACAATAAGTTCGAGGTTTAGAACATGGCACCCAAACCTTTGAGAAGAAAACAAATTTACCGGTGAATTCTGGTAAGATAAATCAAAGGGGGGAAGCCCCTGTAAATAATGTTGCAAATCACCAACAATGTTTTGTAAGAAAATCATCTAACATTGTTGGGTTGACCATACCCTCTTTTCACTTGCCTGCGAATCTCGGGACGAGATTCTTTTAAGGGGGGGAAGGTCTGTCACACCCCAGTTTTTGGATTCTTGGACTGTGCTCAAGAAGAAAAATATTAGGGCCAACAAATCATTTTTATAACAACATTATTGTTTGGACTAACATATGTTTATGATCTAAAACATATTTGCAACACAAGTTTTGTTTCTGGATAAAATCTATACCAAATGTTTCTGAAAACATTCTTATTAATTTTCCCTTATGTTTCTTATTATTACTTGAGTGGATTTTTATTCCAAGACATGGATCATTATTGTTTGCATCTTAAAAAAAACTTTTAACCTTGTTGGATCCAAGAAAAAAAAATCAAAAGAAGTTATGAAAGTTTCTTTTAAGTTTTCTATGGAAAACAATTCCTGAAAATCAAGCCAAGTACCTGTTTTCTACCCTTGTTTTCACTAAGCTATAAATTGTTATATTATGGTTTATTGACATTTAATAAATCCTTGGTATATGTACTACAAACCCATAAGCTCATTTTTATTTTTGGAGAAATAAAAACTATCTTTTGCTTGTTGTTTTTGTGGTATAAAATTAAGGCAGAATAAGGCAGTTTTGAGAAACAGATAAAAACAGAAAGTATACATTTTTCCACATTATTTTCATGGCCTTAAACTAGTTCAAAATTGTTTTCAAAAGTTGTTTCTGAAAGTATATAACATGGCTAACAAGTCCATACTTTGAAAACCAATTTTGGAAGGCAAATGAACCCTGAAAACAAACTCAACTTTTTGAACCTTTGATCTGTTTTTCAACACTTAGAAAATTTCTAAGTCATAAGACTGAATTTTCTGAATTTTGCAAATGAACAGTAAGGGATACACTTTTGCACACTTCTTTTCTTGATGTTTCTTTGCACATTTTGAGTTTTGGCCTGAGCTAACTTGTTGACCAACTAATGTACTCGAACCAACATGCATTGGATACCTTCTAGAAGGCTTAGGCATGAAGATAATGAGAGAGAGCAATGGTGAGGTAAGCAAGTATGGGAAACCCATACCTAGACCCACTTGAATTGCCCCTTGCCTCCCCTTGGCTCGAAAGGCCAACCTTTCCAATGTCCCATGTGTACTTGACCTAGGACACCATGTGCACTCAAATGGAAATGACCAAAAAGTCCCTTGAACACCTCATATGCCATCAAATGGTATGAATCCAAAGCCACACTTGCCATTTTTGCCCTTGCCCTTGACTATAAGCCCAACCCTTGATGTTTCCTTGCCCCATAGCCCTCCTCCACAGCCCCCCACGACCACACTTCATCCCCAAGCTGAGAGGAGCCTTGAGCCAGCCATGTGAGCTCCATGAGCTCCAAAATCGCCGCCGGCCATTTTTCTTAAATCGAGGTGAGGAACCTCAAATCCCTGCAGAAGTTTGCCTGACGTTTTGAGCTTGTGAAAAATAGTTTTCGTGCAGATTATTTTCTACATAAATTCACAGCACTAGTTTTATGTTTTTCTAACCATTTCCCGTTGGTAGATCCAAGTTTGCACTTTTATTTTTGCCCCAATACCTGTTTTGCCACAGACTGTCTGTTTAGCCATTTTTGGCATAACTTTTTGGATCTGTATCCATTTTGGTCAAATCAAATTGTTTTGAGTATCCTATGAGTATATCTATCCATAGGACTTGGCCTTACATCAACGCCAGTTACCAAATGGAAATGACATCCATTTCGGTAAAAGACCAGTAGGCTTTTCTAGACTTTTTATAAGGAGTTCAAAAATGATTTTTGAAGCAAATCCAATTGTATGAGTTTGGTATTTACTAGATCTATCTTATCCTATCTTATATTAATTTTTGAGGCTCTAGATTATTTTTGGTGGACAGATCTAGGAACAGAAGCTTTTCTGTTTTGTTTTCTTTTTTTGTTTTTGTTTGAAATGAAATGTTTGGTTGGTTTAATCTTGCATCCTAGCTTGTATAGAGTTGTTAGGACTTGTTATTAAATGTTTTCCTTGCAGTACATCTACCTTAGAAAGTGTGTGCATGTTTGGAAAGCCAAAATAAAAATGGAACTAGCATTGGTTATTTTCTAGTTTTATTCTTTGAAATTTTTGTGTGAGCTAGATCTTTGTGTACTTGTTACCTAAGTTTGTGCTATGATTGTGGTGAGTCCAGTACCATTTTGGTACTATTATTTATATGCTATTATCTCCATTAACTTGCATGTTATCTTATAGCAAAGCATGAGTAACATTTGTTATTTTCCTAGTTTTATTATTTGGATTATTGTGTGGACCAATCTTGGTAGATTTGTTTTTAACTAAGTTGTGCTATACTTGAGTTGCGTCCAGTACCATTTTGGTACTGTTATTTTGATGCTATTATCTCTGTTCACTTTCATGTTATTTTATAGCAAAGCATGTGTAACATTTGTTGTTTGTTTTCTAGTATTTATTTTGACTAGTTGTGTGAGCAAATCTTTGTGTGTTTGTGCACAAAGTTTTTTGATGTCTTTGAGTTGATTACAGTACCATTTTGGTACTGATATTAGGATGGTAGTATCTCTGTTAGATTGCACTTGATTTTATGGAGATGCATGTGTAGCTTTTGTTTGCTTGTTTTCACTAGTATTATTTTCACTAGTATGAATAGCCTTGTATGGTTTGCTTGGTTAGGTTAATTTGTCATGTGTGAACAGAGGCTTTGTTAACTCTTCTTGCCTTGGTATTAGTGGGCCCATAACCCACTTGTCCCCTTTGCATCTTGGTTAGGGATGCAAATCCCCAACCATACACTTGTGTGAAAATAGCATGTATTACTATATGTTTGATTGTTATTTTCCTACCAAGGAAAATAGATTGTTTGTTTCACTTATGTAAGTGAAGTGTTTAGTATTTATTTTTGAATCCTAGTATGTTTAGGTCTGTTCCATTTGTTAGCATAATATTCCCTAGGAGCATCATGTTAAGAAATGATTCACTATTGAGTGCTAAATTAAATTGTTGCAAATGAAATAAATTCCTTTTGATTGATAGATTGTTTGTGAATGATTTAAATTGAGTGTTTGGATTTTTGAAAAGTTTTAGATAACTTTTCTTTAAGTGCATAGCTATTGGTTGTGTGAGTTATACCTTGCTTACTTGCTAGTTATTGGTTAAAGAAAACAGAAATTGTTAGAATTAATTTCTGCATGCTTAATAGTTGTTTCATGGAATTATTTTGATGTTCTTGCTTCCTAGCATGAGTAGGATTTTTGTACTGTTATTAGGTACACTTATATTCATGACTTTCTTGTTTAGGTTTAAGCATAATGATAGCATTGTTTGCTTCTCTAGTGTTGAACTAGTGTCACCACTAGAAAATGGTGATTTTTGCTCTAGTATTACCATCTTTTCTTTTATGAGTGTATGAGTTTATTATAGCATGTTTAGGAAGTTATTACTTCTGTTATCATGCCATGAATTATTGATTTGCATGTGCTATGGTTGTAGATTAATATTTATCTCTTATAGCATGCTTGTGCAGAAATTCCCATACGAGTATGCTATTAGTGCAGTCCTGTTTCCATGCTTTTGATAGGAGCATTTTCTAGAGTGATGTTTGTGTTTTGGATTGTTTTTATGACTTGATTCATTTGGTTTTTAGGTACTGGTTGTTTGCAATTTTTCATGATTGATGGATTCCAAAACCTCTAGTAAACAATAACATAGTAAATAAATAGTCTATTCATCTGTGGTGTTGTTTGCTTGCTTATTGGGTTTTGTTTTGAATGATTTACCTTAGCATGAGTTTATACTTGTGTTATGGTTGTGCTTAAGAGTATCTTATGAAACTAAAACATCCACCTAAATCATGAACACATTAAGTGATATTTTCTTGTGTGTTGCTAATACCCACTGCCATGGGTATTGTTCTGTCTGTTTGTTTTTACCTTAGTAACCTAACCCTTTGCACCCACAAGCTATATTTTTAGCTTCTTAGATATCTTATTATGAGAGTAGTACACCACTCCATATATGGTATGTAAGATGTGGGGCATGGTTTTCTAAACCATACATGTTGTCAGACGATAGTTTTGGACCGTGAGAGCTATGTGAGATGGTTTTCGCGATATCGTTTCGAGAGAACTCGTGAGTGAACATTTGTTGCTGTATGTGTTGCTTAGCTTAGTTGATTGTCTTTTAGACCTGAGTGTGTATCTTTTATTCTTTTACGACGGTAGAAAACGAAGAAGAAGAAGAAGAAGAAGAAGAAGAAGAAGAAGAAGAAGAAGAAGAAGAAGAAGAAGAAGAAGAAGAAGAAGAAGAAGAAGAAGAAGAAGAAGAAGAAGAAGAAGAAGAAGAAGAAGAAGAAGAAGAAGAAGAAGAAGAAGAAGAAGAAGAAGAAGAAGAAGAAGAAGAAGAAGAAGAAGAAGAAGAAGAAGAAGAAGAAGAAGAAGAAGAAGAAGAAGAAGAAGAAGAAGAAGAAGAAGAAGAAGAAGAAGAAGAAGAAGAAGAAGAAGAAGAAGAAGAAGAAGAGAAGAAGAAGAAGAAGAAGAAGAAGAAGAAGAAGAAGAAGAAGAAGAAGAAGAAGAAGAAGAAGAAGAAGAAGAAGAAGAAGAAGAAGAAGAAGAAGAAGAAGAAGAAGAAGAAGAAGAAGAAGAAGAAGAAGAAGACTTGCTGATATTAAACTTATCATTATCTATCATGCATGTTTACTTCTCAAAAGTTTTACAAAACTTTGATTTCCAAAAGTAAACTAATTATGAAGTGAGTATCACTTCTATTAATATTATATATTATTATGCCATTAGTTAATACTTGGTGTTACCAAGACCATAAGCCACCATGTGGTATTTATTAACATCACAAATACTAGTCCCTAAGTGGACACCTTAAAATTGTGTTTTTACAAAACAAAGGCTTTATGGAGAAACCTGGAGGAAAGGCGGATCCTTATTCTCCGGAGGAATGTGGAAGTGGTCATTTTTGGGAAAAACGTATTTTTCAAAAATGACACATAACCTAGTCTTCGCCGGACAACCTTTACCGTACAGCCACCCTACCCCAACATGGGCACAGGGCTTAACTTGAAGTTTGTCCTTGTTAGTGTGTGTTCTATCTCAATCGCTATAAGGGACGTCGTACCCTCGAACCGAATGTCGTCAAAACTCCCAATGTTGAGACATAAAAAGTGTGGGATTAATTTTCCCTCCGGACGCTGCAGTTGGGGCTCCTGTCTTGGCAGGGATTAGCCCGGTGCCGGGGATGCGGACACTCGACTGAAGAGATAGACATATACTAGCTTGAACTTAGTGGATGGTTATGATCAAATACCTGATGTTTACATACTGTTGTTACAATCTGTGGTTGTTCACAGCAGGTGTACTGGATCTGGTGGATGTGTACACCTCTGCAGAGTACAACTTTTTCGAAGAAGCCGCGTCCTCGGATATGGACAGTTGAATGGCCATGTAGCTAGCATTGTGTCAATGTTTTTAAGAAGGAAGTTTTCAAAAGGTGTTGAGCTCGGGAAGTTTGGAAAGGAAGGGAATCTTGTACCGTGGAGGTACCGATGATGGAAAGCCAGAAGTTGTTTTACAATCTAAAAAGTTTTGCAAATAAAACTTTTCTACTCTAAGCAAGAATTCTGGAAACTTATTCCAAGAATTTTTGCAAAGACAAAATTCCCTTTTTGAACAAAAGTTTAACAAAACCTCTTGTACATGTGATATCTATAAGAGAAATAAAACTATATTATTTTCTTCTGAAGTATCTTCTTCAACGAAGATACATATTAACTTGACTGCAACTGTGGTGTCATCTTATATGAACTCCATTGATAGTGAACCCTATTTATAGCCTACCTATTCCACCATATAAGCATACTTGCATATTTGGTAGGCTACATGATGGATGTCTTGCTGAGTACATTCAAATGTACTCATTATGGTTTCGCCCCTGGTGTCTATTTGCCAGACTTTGAGAAGGAGTCTCAGAAGAAGGTCTATGAAGAGGAGTACGGAGCTGATGGCTTTGCGAACTAGGATCGTCTCCGGGTCAGCAGCCTGTAGGTTAAGGCGTGACTTGGTCTCTACCGCGTTATGAGTGTGTTTAGTCTTCCGCTGTGTGTGTTGTGTGTTGCCCTGCGTGGCAGCCGTTTAGGCTTGGTCAAGTGATCATGCCCCTTTTGTAAATATTTATGCAACCATGTAATGGATATTGTATCTGTGTACCAACTTGATATGTTGTTCACGACTGAATTTCTGGGATCGTGAATGTACGCATATCGGGGGTGTCCTTGAATAGTGGTTTCGAAGGGCGGACCCTACATAATCAGGAGAGGACACCTCAAAACCCAATTAGAGAGTCTCTAATTCAATTAGATGGGCTCTAATTAGACCCTCTAATTCTACTAGAGAGAGCCTTGAGAGCCAATTGTGTGTTTTACTTTGAGCCTTGGGTGATTTATGTAGTGGGGGCAAGGAGGAGACTTCCCGTAGGGAGAGGGGAGTCCTAGTTGTACTAGGAGGAGGGTAGCCGCACCATGGAGGTGGCCGCACCCCTCCCCTAGCCCAACTCGGACTGGGGGTGGGGTCCAACTCCACCTCCCTCTCCCTTCCCTTTTTTCCTTTTCCCTTTTTTATTTTCTCTTTTTCTCTCCAATAAATTCAGAAAAAAATACAGAGACAATGAAAACCAACTTGTGAAGTCACTGGGGCCCACCAGGCAGCCCCCAAAATAGGATTCGGCCATAAGGGGGAACATGCCCGTCTCGGTACTCCCTCCTTATATGGAAAGTCCCCGAAACTCCTCCGGGACCACTTGACCCCTATAGATAAAATCATCGATATTATCTAACGATGTTACAAACACATCTCTATCACCCGGGACCTCGCAAGTCCTCCATTACCTCTAATATAAATTCTGACTAACATTGGCATAATTTCTCTCTAATAGAAATTTCCCTGAAACCACTCCAATTGACACCATACTTGTTTCTAGGACATCGTAATGAGACAAAACATTCATAAAACCAATAAAAGCATATTAATTCTCTCAGTTAAAGGTTGGCACGGCTTAAGAGTGTGACCTGTAAAGTCTCGATAACACACGGACATGATCGGGAACTTACCAAACAATAACCACCAGCGGGACAGTGGACATCCATGATGGCTCCTGTGTGTTCCCGAAGAACGAGGGAACTGTTGGGAATATGCCCTAGAGGCAATCATGTATGATGTAATTCCCAATGTATTCATAAAGTTATAAAGTTGTCCTTGTTTTGAACATCTGATACATGTCATTGAATATGTGATTCGATTGTAGAACTATGTATTCATTTTGTTCATACTAGATTGTCCTTGGTCATTTAGGTTGTGCTGGACACACACCCTAGACTAATGTGAGTGTTGGCTGATGACACGGTTCCACTTGTCAGGGGCATGGTGATGCCATTCAAACGTTCACGGACTTGGCTAAAGAGTTTAGCAAGTCGGACTGAACCACATTGAGATGCAACGATCAAGTCGTCATTTCCATGTCTCAATCAAATGTAATCCTTAGACCTGAGGTTGTCGCACAATCCAAGTTGTGGATCACCGACTTAGGTTCTGTTAAACGATGCTTTGTGACAAGGCAGCTATAAAGGAAGAGTTCGGGTCGAATGAGAAGCAAGCTACGTGATGTGGATAATCAAGATGGGATTTTGCCCCTCCGAATGGAGAGATATTCTCTGGGCCCTCTCGAGTGATATGATTCAGGAAGCATGGCCATGCGCAACTCAGTTAAGTGTTAAATGTGTCTGTTGACTAAGAGTTAGTCAGATGAATCACATATCACGGATCGAGAAGGGAGTCGAGCTATTTAAGGGATGACGATAAATCGCCTATAGTTCGACAAGGTATATCGTGAGGCAAAAGGGACTAAGATGAATATCACATTGAAAGGTTTGTCGTCATGACTCAATGGGACTTGGGAGTCGGCATGTTCTGCTAGGAGCCGCTACCGATTGATCGATTAGGGCTTGGACTCCAATCGTGTCCAAGTCGCCATGAGCCTGTAGGGTCGCACACTTAAGAGCGGGAGCAATTGTATTGGTCGGGTTGGACCCGAACCGGAAATGGACTGATTTTGTGAGTCGGACTCACAGAGGGAATGGGCCACAAGTGTTGTGAAGCCCACTACCATTCGCTATATAAAGAGGGGCGCAGGTTGCCCAGCAGGCACGTTAGTCCACTCCCATGCGTTGGGAACCCTAGCCCCACTCAGTTCAGCCATCGCACCGGACCTAGCAGTCCGCCGTCGGAGCTCCTCCTCGTACGTGTGGATACCGGCAGAGGTGCTGTACGTTCAGCACTTCGACGTTCGCGGGATCGGATCGGCTGGATCGGATCATGGACTGCACTGCCTCGACGCGCTTCATTGATAATCCGCAACCGCGCGTCTAGTGGTAATCATCGTGGCCTTCTACCTCGGCTAGATCTTGGAAGTACCGCGTAGGAAAAAGTTTTGTTTATCTCTACGCGTTCCAACAGGAACCTATAAGTTACTCATTGCACATATTCCCTTGCACGATACCAATGATATCACGAGGTGATACTATGTGATTGAAACCTTTGATCCGGACTACCAGATTGTAGTATTGTAAGCTTTTTCCCTTGAGACCCAAGGTTTTATCGAACCGGAAAGTATGTGCTTGATGAGACTAGTGTGAATCCACAAAAAGCTTGCTTATTCCTGTTTTAACCGCACCAACTCTTGTATTGCAAAAGACATTGTTATCAACAATAAAAATAGGCATGGGCATAAGGTTTCACCTACAGTAGTGCATTAGTAGTATGGGATAAATAAGATAAAGTTAAAGCAATTTAGTATAATTAATATATATGCTATTTAGTTGTTTGTAGGCAATGCATTTGTAGTCCACTGTGACTCCGAGCACGGTTGAACATAAAGTAATTCGTCCAACCTTGGTCCTGTATTTGTTCTGTCTCGTGGGAATGCCTCGGTTTTTAGTTCTAAAAACAAATACGGAAGCATTAAGCACGATGATGTCATTCTTAGTTCCTAAGAGATTTGCTTCCAACAGTCTTACTGATTCTCCTGTGATATGTTGCAAACGTATCTATAATTTTTTATGCTTCATGCTTGTTTTCTATCCAATGCATTCATGTTTTCCACATGTTTTCCTTTGTTTTCCGGATGTTTTCATACACTAACCTATTAACAAGATGCCCCAGGCTAGTTGTTGTTTTCTGTTGTTTTTCTATTTCCGAAAAGTTCTTAAAGAAATATTCTCAGAAAGGGTTGAAAATCCATAGAGATTGTTTTTTACCCGGAACAAAGAAGGAGCCCAAAGAAGAGTCGGAGGGGAGCCAGGAGGCCTCCAGGGGTGCTAGGCGCAGCCCCACACTAGGCCGCTCTTGGTGGGCCCCTAGGCACCCTGGCCACCACCTCTTGTCGCCTCTTCGCCTATAATATGTCCTCAACCCTAATTTTATCGGGGACGAAGTTATTTTCCACAAAACATACAGATAGGCGTCCTCACTTCAAAAGTCCAATATATGGCTTTTGCATCCCTGTTCCGGCATCGTGCCGCAGGGTGTAATCGCCACTGGAGGCCTCTTCGTCGCCATGATGCTTCATGGGTAGTTCCCCCATGGACTACCGGTTCATAGAAGTAGCTACTTGGTACTCTCTCCCCCCCCCCTTAATATTCAATACCAGGGTCTCTTGATATGCCTCACGTGATAAAGATCCATCTGATGTAATGCTATGTGTTTTGTTTGATGGGATCCGATGAACCATGGAATTATGATTATTTTGTTCATGTCTTTGTATGAGAATCTTCACTTATATCCTTAGAGTGTTTTAGTGTGTTCTTGCATGCTCTCCGATGTGTATGATTATCTTGATCACATAGTTGCAGGCATCTCCAGTAGGAAGTATTTATGCTAGATAGTAGGTTCATGCCTCCTTTACATATGTGCTCGAGTGACAGAAACGTAACGGGTGGAGGATGTATTGTTGCCACTAGGGAGAAAGCAGTGGTGCTCTTGTCTATGGGTGAGAACCATTGCTTACATTACGTATTGTTCGTAATCCAATTATCTATTGCACACAAAGCAATCACTCTGTTGCTGCAACTTAATATCAGCGAGATTTGCTGGATATCTTTCTCAAGGTGGACTATTAGTAATAGATGCATGCTGGATAGCGGTCTATTTATCTTGATGTAATGCCTACCATGTTAGAACCCGTGAAATATATCTCTTCATAATAGCATTATTATGCCCCCACGATTTGTCAATTGCCTAGTTGTAATTTGTTTACCCAACACTTGTTCTATTGTTTGGAGAGTTACCACTAGTGAATCTGTGAACCCCGATCCATCTTTTACTATTATTGCTACTTTTTTACATGCTTTTACTACTTGTTTCCTTGTTGGTATGTTTATTATAGATTACAACTATCATTGCACAACATTAACTATCTTTTCACTGAACCAGTGCATCTATACAATTGCCATTGTATTGGGAGTGTTGAGGACGCGAGAGAAACATCACAACACCACTCCATCCACTGTTTTATTGCACCTTTTATTACTAATATATTTTGATAAGTGCTTCTTAGGTGTGGCTGAATTGACAACTCGGTTATTAAAGCTTATAGGTGTTCTTTGGCTCCCCTTGTGTCGAATCAATAAACTGGGTTACACTTACCCTTGAAGACTATTGCGATCCCTACACTTGTGGGTCATCATCCTGTCACAGACATTCCCGGTCAACCGTTCACTTCATCTCACTATACCGTTACCTTGATCAGTATTCGGGGTCTTGGGTACCTGACAAGTCAGCGAGGCACAGATAATAGAACACATACAAATAACATAGATGAACTCATTTGACTAATTATCCCATTTATATTGGGTACATAGCTGCAAGGTTAGGCCTCATCCCATTGCTTGAGAGAGACTACTCACACATCGCGATCATATCAACAATAGAAAATATTACAACAAAAATAGTAGTTGAATTGAATAGATTGATAGTTCTTAGAATGTTGCCAATCGCGATGGGGTCTAGATCACAAAGTAGAAGTATGGCTATGACTACGGTGGTGGTGGAGATGTGGTGGAGTTGCGATGGAGATGCGGCAGCACTTGGTGGTCTTGTGGAGAGGATGGCGGTGGAGAGGGAATGATGTGTGTCTCTCTTTTGGGGGTTGTTTCTTCTCCTTATATGGGACTCCAGCGAATGGACTAGGGTTTCAGGAGACTTCCTTCACGAATTGGCTCTGGGTCCAGTTGAGACTTTTAGTCAGTTTGACCTGACAGTCCTTTCTTACAGTGGTACGATGGGCAGTATGATCCCCACTGACCGTACTATGGTCGTTAAGTGTCCTGCAATGTCATAATTAATTGATTTACTGATCTTTATCTTCTCCTTCCGTTTAGCTCTGATTTCTATTGATTTCCCATCCAATATCTGCATTAAAAATAATGACATGGAGATTTGCAAATAAATTGCACATTAGTGATTAGGGAAGGTCTAGAGTGATATTTCTATCATTTTCATGCAAAAGATACGGTTTAAACATAGATAAAGATGTGTCATTTTAGGATGCATCAACATCCCCAAGCTTAAACCTTTGGTCGTCCCGAGCAAGTAAAAAAACTATCATAACAAACTTAATGTTTAAACCGAAAGAATGATAAGTTTAGTTCACTTACAATTCGTAGTCTAGTGCCTCATACTTCCTTTAGCTGAAAGCTCAATATAAATAGTGTAACATCGAAGTATCATAGCAGTTTCGGTAAGGCAAGACAAATAAAATAAAGATCATATTAACAGGGACATTTAGTAAAGCAAAAATTATTCTACTTCTTGTAGAAAACACAAGCCTGTTAAGGGACATGTAGAAGGATTAAATTTATCATAATAAGAGTGTGAGAGCAATGTTCAAATAATCATAATTTGAGAGTAGTTCATTGATTCCCACTGACATAAAGTAAGTGGCTCTATAATGCACTTTTTCTTTTCATTGAGTTTTAAGAACAGTAACTTAATAGTAATGAGGCCATGCCAAAAGAATTGTATATGTTTGATCAAGTGTATGAACACAAAACACGGGCTGCAAAAAATTGTCATCACTAAATACACTCATGACTTGGGTGTTAGAGGTTTCACTTAGATATTTTGATTGCTCAAGAGTCTGAAGAGTGTCTAGCCTGCTTAAGTGCATGACTCCCACGAGAGCACTGATAATTTTACCCACTGTAACATTTCTATTACAAGTGTTTAAACCAACTCATAGCTTATATCTGAGATTAACTCTAGAAGATCGTTCATAAGCCAACGGAGTTGTCAGCGTCCCAGGGTGCAACTAGGTGTAGAGACACGCGTAAAGCAATATGTACTACAGTGATTTTCACGGAAAATTTTTGGCATGAGTCTCACTTACCGTTAGGCATATATGCTATCATATAAATCTCTTCAAAGGCAATATTCAAGGCAATTAACATTAGATACTATGGGGTTGAGTACTTCTCCCATTAGAGTCTTCAAAGAGTTTTTTCCTACATCACCTAAGTCTAAGAGAATTTTTCTTGTTCATTTTAATTTATATAATTTGGTACTTTGGCAAGACATGGTTCACTAGAGGAAAATAGAGTAAGAACGGCAATACTAATTAACCAAGTGAATTAGATTCTTACTCTATCTATCAGTACTTGCTAACCCACATGCATCCAATAATTTGATGGTATACTAATCATATAAACTTGCAACTCAAAAAGGTGGGATTCACAGGACATACATCATGTCAATAAAATATTCCTCTCTTCCTTAGAATATGTTGTTTGGAAACTCATGAATAACCCCTCTTCTGCAAAATAAATGTGGTGCTAGAAACATTGAGAGAGTAAAGATAAACGGAAAAATAAGTTTTGTGTTTTTCTTGACGAGTTCTTAAGAATAGAAAATTGGCAACGAAAGAAATGCTATCGTAAACTTCAAAAATAAAAACACACTAAAACTGAAAATAAAAACTAAAAGAAAAACATTGGATGCTACTCCAATGCAAGTGATATAAAACACAACCTCAAAATAAAAACCGGAAACAAAAAATATAACTTGTCGCCACCTCTTGATATAGAAGTGTTAACAACCTCCCCAAACTTAAATATTTGCACATGGGAGATCATTTGTGGTGGTGACTAGAAATTTCTAGGGTACACGGTATCACTCCAAGAATAAAAATTGTTTGCAAAATCAAAAGAAGTACTAGTCTTGAATGATCTCGGTTCCATTACACTTTCTAGGTCATACCCCGATATCACCTTTATAGTCCCCACTTACAGCAAGGCGGTTGATGATATCCAAAGTATAAATTTTGATCATGTGGTCACTAGATATTCTTATAGTATAGGAATTATAGTCAATGTTAACTTCATATGCATTTTATAAAACACATAATGATTGTTTAGTCTCTTTTAGCAACAACATACACTTGGGTCGATTCAGTACTATTGTTACCCTAACAATCAACTCTTATGTTTTTCTATACTTTCTTCTAAGTCCATGATCAGGAAAATGTGATCATCTCATAAACACAAGCTAATCTTAGAGACAAGATAAGGATATCTTTTTTTTTATTCACACCCACACATAGTTTTTCCTTCGAAAACTCACTTTTCAAGTGTTATACGGTTTGTAGCATGATGACATAAACTTAATTTTGAACTTCTAGATACAATAATAACTGAATATTATTGTCTCTGAGCATGCCTCCAACAGTCTCCCACTTGCACTATAGTCAATTAATACTCTAGTTAGTATGATGACATAACACCTATGGAATTCCGGTGTTACTCACACTATGCATGTGGTATCTTAGACTTTTGTATTTCACCTTTTGATCTTATCAACATGTGATAACCTTGTGTTTGGATTTACTAGGAATTGGATTTCCGTGAAGCTGGTCCCATGACAACATTAATAATTCAAGCATCTCTGAATGAATTATCATATTATAGTTTGAAACCTCACTATGTCAAATGACTTTTATCAAATAACTTACAATCAAAAATGTCTAACATTGAGTTGCAACTATCCATACCAAAATATTGTAGAGTCCACTCGTAATACTCTAATGTTGATATTCATACAACACACGGTATCATCAATTGAAGAATCACAATCTGAATTAAAATCAGTAAAGATTTGATTGTGTAATACCACCACAAATACATATGTGAAAACGTATAACATTATTATTTGTAGCTATACAAAATTCCACTTAGTTGTTTTATACTTTGTAATATTAACGTTGAATATTTATGTGAGAATTTTCTCATCAGAATATTGCTTGGTCTTATTACAAACAATTAAATGCAGGAGAAAAACTTTTACTTAAGTCTTTCTTCTTTATACCGACTTGACTAAAACAATTCTAGTCAACAGAAATCTACCGATTCGTGCGTGCTTCCTTCTATGAGTATGAGATTGGTCAAATCAAAAATATTATGATTTGATCTCAACCCTTTATATTTTGCTCACTAGTGACTGCGAAGGCCATATCTATTGCAAAATATCATGTCATTTTTACTTTTGAGACAAAATACTTCATCTCATTGTAATTCAAAATTTCTTTCAGAATACATTTAGCATACACATCATATTCTTGTTTATTGAACTCCTTAACCTATCTCATAGACTCTAAATTTAATAAGAAATTTTCTAATATTTCATTTAAAACCCTTTTAAATCTTTTCATGATGCAAATTTCTTTGATTTAGGCCCATCCATATTAAAATATCATAATCAGCTCCCACTTACTTTTTAGTCCCTTTTCTTTATATAATGAAAAAGAAGTCCTTCTTGTTTCATTAACACGGCTGACATAATACTCATACTTGTAATATTTTAGATTACTCCAGTAATCCAAAATTAATTACACTTAGCAAAATAATTTGTTGATTGATCCAATAACAACACCACGCAATTTGATATGATAAGTCTTCAACTCATCATTATCATTTATTCGTACTTGATAAAAAAATCAATACTAGCTTTATGAATATAAAATATTCATATCTGTTTTTACTTGTGAAAATATTCATGTTCCTTGTGATTTTAAAATCACTTCAACTTATTCTCAAGATTAAAGAGTTAACACGAATATCTCCTTAAGCATGGATCTATATGATAATCCAATATCATATATTTATGAGTGCTATTATTTTGTTTCTTTTGTTTTGCACATTGTGGTCATTGTCTTGGAATTTTGATGACTATATCACAAAGTGAATATTACATCAAATTCCTCATATGACCTTCATTTAATATCAAGTTTAAACTTTATGTATCTCATACATAAATTTCTGTATAAGATGATGAATTGGAAACATTTGCATGTTTCCTCTTTCATTCAATATTTCTCCAAAGATTCACAATCCCAACTTAATATAATTTCGACGTCTCAATCATGAGAAGAAACTTTTCTCCTTAATCCAATGTGTTTAAAACACTTGGAGTTTAAAGTGGAAATTTATAACCAATAAATTTATTGGTTTCATGCACAACCCTTTAACAATTATGCATCATGCTTGAGCAATATTTCTTACTAAGAACTATCATTAAAATAACTCTAAGTTAATTAATGGCTAATTCCATAGTTAACAAACAAACAAAATAATTTGTTTAGTGGGTTGATAATTATTTTCGTTTAACGCTTTAACTTTATTACACAAAGACATTTGACAATTATAACAATGCTTAAATCCTTGTCTCGCAAAGATTTCATTATTACGATAATTTCGAATCTCTCAAAATTTATCATGAGTAATAATGACTAAGAAAATATTGTTTTTCAATTATGTTACAATTTCCATCAAGTCATTTGTACCTTAATCAAATTTCTTTGATTTCCGTTTTTTATTCAAAATTCTTCCACTGACTTTTATGAAACATGGAAACTTCAATTATTTCATCTATTCCATTTCTTCAATATGATTAACTTATCACATTAAATCTTCAATGGAATTAAGTCAATTGAGAAAACATCCATGACTTATGTGAATTTTGAAATTGGCCATATTAAATATTTTGGAGGTAGTCTTTCAACCTTGATAAAACAAATAAATGACTTATCTCCAATTTATTTAACAAGCCATAAATCTATTACTCAAACTTGAGCAATAATTTGAATCAAAACATTCAAGACTTAATAATAAAACTAATTGACATAACACAGTAAAGAAGATCATAAACTTTGAATTCCCAAGCTTGGAATTCCCACACATATTTTATAATTCAAACTCAACAGGGTTCACGAACATAAAATATTCATTACATAATGATCAAACTCAAAATAACTATTATTTTTAAGTCCTAGTGTTGATCTTCTCTATTGACTTGGACTGCATAAGATGACCAGCTACACTCTAAGTGCATTTGCTACGTCATTCGATAACATCCTCTTCTTTCCAGCATTTTCTCCTTCCAAAGTACCTACCACTAGTGCAAGTAAGCGCATCAATTAGTATTGCATACTAAATGACTTTTGTTGGAACTATGTCAATAGTGATGGTATAATTCTTATACCTGTCTTAGTACATGTAGGATCTCTGGTTTCAGTGTCAGCTCATGCTTCCTTGAGTAAGGAAAATAACATCTGAACTGGCCACTCTTCCATAATGGTATTTTAAAGCTTTACAAAACCATGAAATATTGGCATAAGTGATCCTAGTATGATGTCACATAAATGCTCCTGGGTTATTGGAAAACCAACATCTCTGAGCTTTCTTTATAATCTTATTATCCTGATTTCAAACAGCTCTGTGGGTTCACCCAATCCAAGCCGACTATTCATCACTTCCCTGGTCAGATTATAATGCTCATTGCGCACTTGATGTCTGAACACAGCTTTCAATTCCACTACTAGGTAGTAGGGATGATGGTTGCAAAACCGATCAACCATCTCACCATCAATGCATGTGTGCATGAGCTCCTTGACAACGCACATGTCATATTGGATATGATGTCCATCATGATCCTCATCTCGAGGCATGTGACCCAAAAAGTGGTCCATATGGGACTTCCTAAGAACCTCCATCAGAACATGAAACCATTCCCCAAAATTGTTTCCATCTGTAGCCAAAGGCTCACAACTCATCATCATATTAAATTGATATCGAACAAAGGGATCTATCTCTACAATAAAACAAGTCTATGTATACTTTATAGTTCAAAATTAATTTTCACTACTTAATTCAATAAAATTGAAATTAAGATATGCTCCCACTAAAACGGATATTCCTTAAGATCAACTTTTAGTGGAACGAGATACCAATAGATTATGATTAGAAGGATGTATCCACCTCAACCAACCATATCCTAGAGATTAGGCCACCATGCCAATCAAACATTTGATTCTCGCTCATATTTCGATGTGTGTGTTCCGAGATCATGACTTTCATGCTTGAACAACAAGACAACCAACTGATTTCTCCATATATAATGCACCTTGTAACCAAGTGAGAAAATTATAACCCGCGTCTCAGGAAGAAGAGGCACGATGACCTTTGTATCCAAGTGATGAACGCGTACGCATTCCGGTTTGACGGTGCAACAATTGGGAGAACACGGACTACCTTGATATTTTTAAGTGAGTAATCATCCTAATGAATGACTACTGTGCAATCAAGGTGAGATCAACAAAGGATAAACATCACAGGAAATTTATAATTCGTCTGATTTGGTGTAGCCTTTGTTCTTCGAGGATTTCTTGATGCATCTCTAATGAGGATCCTCCATCTTCGTTATTCTCACCATAGCAAAAATCTGAGGAAATTCCGTTGCGGTGAAAATTTCTTCAAGTATTTTCATGATGGAGAAAAGAGCACTTTATCCTATCATGTACTTCCTGATTGTCGATGTCAAACAAGGACAATTCTTTTGCATTGGCCATCATGTGAAAACACATTAACACAATAGCTATACAAACTACACGCACACTCTGCAAAAATAAGTTAGACGCCTCTAACGTTTTGTTTGCGGGTTTTAGTGTGGTTGTAGGTTCTATGATCAACTATCTTCATCAACTAGGCAATTCGAGTTATGTTTAATATCATTGCTAGATTAACTTTGCGAGATGATTGAAACACAGACATTACGAAAACATCTTGAGCCTCAATCTAAACTTATTCATAACCATGACCCCTGTGTGGATCCAATCCACATGCCCCTTCCACCATGTTGTTATATGATACCAACTATGAGGTGACCCAAAGCTGATGAAGCACTTCTTCGGATCAAGCGAGATATGCCAGGGGCAAATCGAGCGTCCTAGGATTGCCAGAAGTTTGTAAAAATTCATATCATGTTGTTGGAAACAAAACAAAAACGGCTTATTAGGAAACAACAAAAATAAACCGAATATTAGAGAGCTTTCTAACATAGTTTCACAAGTTTATGCAATACCCACACAAAATTGTGCTCTAGATCTGTACGCTTTGATACCACTGCTGGTCTACGCTATAGAATTTTAGAAAATTTTCTCTACATAGTCCGCTAAGATCACTATGTAGATAAAGAGGCAAGCCCATACATGCAAGGATCAGGATTAGGACTCACAGGGCAGTGGATTCGATATAGTCGTAGAAGAGATCTGAACAATCATAGATACCCACAACTAGGCTTAGATGCAAGGATGTCGCTAAGTCTTCCCTCGTCAAGGATCACACGTGTAATCCCTCTTATAGTGTGCATGCATACGCTCATGTAAACCCGTCAGCGCTCCGTCGTCCAGGATTCGGCATCGAAAAAGAGAGACAGCCTTCCGGCATTCCTAATTGGTATCTCTAATCAACTATAATTAGAGCTATTTATGAAACTGGAAGTTCTCAACACATCAGAGGAAACTATAAATAGAGCTATGTCTAATTGGTAGATGACACCTCAAAACACAATTAGAAGAGGCTTTCATTCAATTAGAGGGGCTCTAGTTAGACCCTATAATTCTACTAGAGAGAGGCTTGAGAGAACCAATTGTGTGTTTTTCTTTGAGCCTCGGGTGCTTTATATTATGGGAGGGATGAAGAGGCTTGCCATAGGGATAGGGGAGTCCTAGTTGTGCTAGGAGGAGGGTGGTTGCACCATGGAGATGGTCGCACCCCCTCCACTAGCCCAAGTCGGATTGGGTGGTGGAGTCCAACTCCACCTCCCTCGCCCTTCCTTTTTTTTCTTTTTCCCTTTTTTCTTTTCTCTTTTTCTCTCCAATAAATTCAAAAAAAAAATCGGGACAATGGGTACCAACTTGTGAAGCCACTAGGCCCACCTGGAAGCCCCCAAAATAGGGTTTGGCCATGAGGGGGAAATCTGCCCCCTCCCGGTACTCCCACCCCCCCCCCCCCGCCCCCACACACACATATGGAAAGTCTCTGAAACTCCTATGGAAACACTTGACCCATGTACATCGATATTATCTAACAATGTTAGAAACGCATTTATAACAAACCGGGACATCGCATGTCCGCTGTTACCTCTGGTGTAAATTCTCCCTAATATTTGCATAATTTCTCTCTAATAGCAACTTCCCTGAAACTACTCCGATTGACAACGGATTTGTCTCTATGACATCATAACGACATCAAAAATTCATAAAACCAATAACAACATATTAGTTTTCTCAATTAATTGTTGACGCGGCTTAAGCGTGTGACCCAGTAAAGGATCCATAACAAACAAACATGTTCGGGAACTTATCGAACAAAAACCAACAGCGGGACCGTGGACATCCATGATGGATCCGATGTGTTCTCGAAGAACGAAGGAACCTTATAAGTTACTCATTGAAATTATTCTCTTAACTTCATGATACCAACTATATCATGAGGTGAGACTATATGATCAAACTCTTTGATCATAACACATAAAAGTCATTACCAATATCATCCTCTTTTCTCATCCATATCCCCGATGACCTTGTGATTAATCACACTATGTCTAGCCAGACGATATGTCACCGGCGATACTGAGGGGGCACCGAGTGTGTATCTCTCTATCATCTAAAGGAGTTAAGTATTAGTCTTGAACAATATCAGTTCCATTACACTTTCTAAGTCATACCCAGATATCACCGTTATGAAATTAGGACAAGACGGTTGATGATATCCAAAGTATAACTTTTGATTGTGCGGTCACTAGATATTCTCATAGTATAGGAATTATAGTCAATGACAAGTTCACATGTATTTTCCAAAATACATTACAATTGTTTAGTCTCATTTAGCAACAACATACAATTGGGTCGATTCAGTACTGTTGTTATCTTAACAATAAACTCGTATGTTTTGCTAGACTATTAACCAAGCCCACGATCAGGAAAATATGATCATCTCATGAACCAAAATTTAATATTAGAGACAAGATTAGGAACTCTTGTTTGTTTATGTCTTCACACCCGCACAAATGTTTTCATTGAAAATTCACTTTTCAAGTGCTATAGAATGAGTTGCAATTTACATAATGAAAATAATAAACATGTTAAAACAATTGAGTTTACTACTACCACCAAATTTGGTCATAAATCTTAGAACACTTGATTTGATACTTAACAATAAGAATTTATACATAGATATTTCTCCTTATGATCATGATTATATGAGCTTCACTTATACCTACAATTGTGATTGCGATTTTATGAGATGCTATTTGTTTTCATGTGAAAATTATGTGCTAAATACATGCCAATTTCTTTGCTTAATGTCATGTGAGATTTTTTATCATGTCCACAAAACTAATGCACCCCATTATAGATACATATATTGTGCATACACGTTGTTCTTTTTGTTTCTTCCATGTTCATCTTACCAGAAGCCGAGGACGTCTTGTCTTGAAGAAAGGGAGGATGATGAGGATATAATAGGGGTACATGATGATTATACATGCTTGAGTTGGAAGGAAATATTGATCCTCACTAGAGTTCATTATAAGGTGAATTATTTCCTAGTAATAAATAATGTTTGTGTTATGAGAATGTTATACAACCTAAGTCTATGCATTTATGTATGATTGGGGTTTTTGATAACACAAACATGGATGGAAGAGAGCATCAATAGGAGCTATAAAACGTCAAGTACATCCTGGAAATCAAGAAAGAGCAGGTGGCAAACAAGAAGGAGTTGATGGAAAACAAGGAAATGATGCTGGAAAACAAGTCCTACAAGGGTGAAAACAAGCATCAAGGAGAAGGTGGCGCACCACACCATGTGGATGCGCCAAAGAGAGAGTCCTAGTGGCATAGGAGTTGGACCTGCGAGTCCCTAGTTGATAGAACTCTTTTTAAATTTGGATTGTAATAAAAGGAGTTGAATTAGAGTCCAACGCGAGCACGGATAGGAGGAGGTGCGCCCCACCTCTTGGCCGCACCCCTATTTCCTCATAAATAGCTGGCAATTGCGCCCCAAATAGGTTAGACTACTTTTAGACAAAAACGTCCATAGCCTCTAGATTGAAATTGCTTTGTAAGCTTTCATCTTGAAGTATTGATACTTTGCAAATTATGCGTGTTATCTACTATTCCATTGGTAATTAGAAGGTATATATAGAACCACTTGTAGTCGGTGGATTACATTGTGCAATCGTGTGTAGTTGAGAATATCCATAGGGATTGAAAGTTGTTGCATTGGCAATCAGGTATCATCCAGAAGAGATCTCGGTGAATCACTAGTTATCGTATCTATTTGTGTTGCGCTTCGAGAAGATCGGGCCACGCCATATGAGAAATTGCACTAGCAGCGGGGAGGCTGAAGGCACCACGGTCGGGTAGGAGAGGCGGCGTCCTCTCAGGAGGAAGGAGGCAAGGGGAGCTATTCAACGGGGGAGGTCGATGACGAGATTTGTGCGTGTGTGCGTGACTCTGTGTGTGTGTGTGGTGGAGGGACTTAGGTGCAAATAGAAAATGTGGCAGAGGTGGGAGTCGAAGAGTGACAAGGTGGTCCGGTGATGCATGTAAAATGCATACATGAACTTTGCATGTTATTACTTGTTTTTCCTACATATTAGCAACTTATATTCATGTTTTATAATGATTTGGGGGATTTTCTAAACAATCCCCCTTCTTTTGGTTCTAACCCTGTTTTTCCAGAAAACGTACTTTCTAGTGTTTCAGACTTTCCGGGATCTTCGGGAATCCAAAAAGGGAAAGGCCAAAGAGCACGGTTCAGAATTTTTGAGACGAAGACCATGGGCCAAAGTAGAGGGCCAAAAGGCCAACCAGGTGGCAAACAGGACCCTCCACGCGGCCAGATTCCTTGGCCACGTGAGAGGCCCCCTTTTTGCCCCCGTGGCTCCGATGCCGTCGATCTTTCTTCTCCCGAGTGTCTCGTGACCTAAAAACGACTATATAAAGGGTCCCCTGGCCTTTTCGAGGAGGAGGCGGCGCCGAGAGACGAAACCACGAAACAGAGAGACAGAAGGCTACCGCCGGAGAAGATCGGAGGGGGGGAAACGCCGCCGGGATCACCCCCGGAGGGCTCCACCCCCCTCCGGCGTGTTCATCATCAACATCTACAGCAAGATCAGCTCCATCTCTCCGCTGTAATCTCTTGGCAAACACGATGTATGATGCAATACTATATTCCCTAGATGTATTGTGTCTCCCTGTCTATGTTTGAGTAGTGAATTGTTCTTTGCAATGGTGAAATAGTTCGTTGATTGGTTGCATACATGTTTGTTATCTTCTATGATTGTCTTTATGTACAATATATGAGTGCACGCATATGTTGGGGAATGCATGTAAGGTGATCACCGGTAGAATAATGGAGTGGTGGTGACTTGGGAGTGACAGTAACCTGAGACCGAGCCACAAAGTTAAGTTATTGGGGGATATATATAGGGGACCTTAGAACGTAAGGCTATGGTAGGACTTTATGTCTTAATCAATCTTGTGCAGTCATTTACTTGGCCACATGATCCATCATAAGGGGTTGTAGATCATTTACTTGACTATACCTATTCATGGCTCCTTCCTAGAAGAAACAACTAAGACTAAAACATGTGCTTCACTAATTGTGACAACCACACGAACGAAACACTTATTGCTAGAACACTTGCTCCCTTGAGATACTTGAGATATTTGTTGCTTGCTACTTGTGAAAACTTGCTTTGGAAACTTGCTTTAGGATTACTTGCATTTTAAACTTGCTTCACTAGTTACTAGACAAACCACACTCCACGTCACTTGCTTTTGATTAGTTAGTTCCTTTTATTCAAACTTATTGCTTTGCATAAACAGCCATATAAGAGGGTTATAGGGCTTTAGAGAATAGATAGCTTACCTTCAGCTCCTCGTGGGTTCGACACTCAAATACTTATCGAAAGGTACTACAATTGATCTCCTGCACTTGGGAGTCATCATCCGGCTGGAGAGGTTTGGATTTGGGTGCAGGAGTTGGTCGCCTCCGGTTGGGCCACCCAGGCCTGGCCGGTTGGCTTCCTTCCACCCAAAAAAAAATTATTTTTATTTTAGCATTTTTTTCTTTTATCAAAACATTTGACAAGATATTTTTAGGAAATATGACGAATGGTAGAAAAACAAAAATAGCTTTTAGCCAAAATATAATTTTGGAGCTCAAAACTATGCGAGCAAAATTTGCATGAAGGCATGTGATGCAAAAAAAACATGCAAAACTAATTGGGTGAAAACCCGAGGACATTACAGGGAGGGACGCTAACGCCTTGCGAGCATGTCCCTTTGAATGGACGACCAAATGCGCTTGCAAAGATGACATTGGAAGAGAAGATGCCCCGTGAGTCTTGTACTTGGTTTCAAATAGAGAAACGGACGTATTTTTGTCTTTATCCTCGGTATTACATGGGTTTCTAAGTCTAATCCAATCTTTCATGTAGTCCATCTGACGAAATCAAAGCCATCTAAGTCAGTGGCAAACTTATTTAGTTGCATCACACCGTGGCATCAAAACTTGTTTCTTTTATGTGCATGGCCTCAAAACTTTGTAGGCTTAACTTTGTATACTCGCTCTGTCTCATATTAATTTTCTCAAATTTGGACAAGAGTAGATGTATCTAACATTAAAATATGTCTAGATATATCCACTTTTTTCAACTTTGAGACCCCCCAGCACTTTTTAATGCCGGATGTCAAAAAAAAATCCCAAACGTGTCCCCATGACCTTGTTTTTCGCCGGTTTTGTCTAAATTTTGACACGGCACTCCCGGCCAAACCCAGTGCACCGGGGGCACTCGGGGGGTCCGGCTCTATTATTTTGCATGCAGCAGAGCCACAGTCAGTGGGAAAACTCCCTCTCTCTCCTCTCTTTCTCCCTCTCTCTCTCTCCTATCTTTACTCTTTCCTCGCACATGGCACACACGGCTCTCTTTTCTCTTTCCTCGCACACGGCACACACTCGGGGAGCTCGGCATCTCTCCTAGAAGCGGAGACGCCCGGCCGCCCGCCCGGCCAGCACGCCGCCGCCTGTCCTACGGCCTCTCTCGCTCGCCCGGGTGACCTTGCTTCGTCCGCCCGACACGCCGTTGTGTTGCCATCTCCATGCCGCATGCTCCCACATCAGGCGCACCTCGAGCAGCTCGCAATCGTGCTTGCTTTTTCTCCTGGTGCTCGGCCTTGCGGCCGAGAGGCGCTCTCTCCCGCACTCCCGGCCGCGTGCCTTGATACGTTGCAAACGTGTCTATAATTTTTGATGATCGGTGCTTGTTTTCTACCCAGTACCTTTTCTTTTCTACATGTTTTCTTCCGTTTTCCTTCATCTTCCGGATGTTTTCACTGACTAACCTATTAACAAGATGCCCCAGAGTTGAAAATCTACGGAGATCATTTTTTACCCGGAACAAAGACGGAGTCCAAAAAAGAGTCGGAGGGGTGCTAGGGCGCCTGGTGGGCCCCTGGGGGATCTGGCCACCGCCTCAAGTCGCCTCTTCGCCCATAAATTTCCCTTTACCCTCAAAAGTCTAGGAACATAGTTATTTTCCACGAAACATACAGAGAAGCGTCGTCACCTCAAAAGTCCAATCTAGGGCTTCTGGAGTCCTGCTCCAGCACCCTGCCGGAGAGGGGGATCGTCACCGGAGGCCTCTACATCGCCATGATCGCCTCCGGACAGATGTGTGAGTAGTTCATCTCGGGACTACGGGTCTATAGCAGTAACTAGATAGTTGTTCTCTCCCCTATGCCTCCATGTTTACAGTCTCGTGAGCTGCCTCACATGATCGAGACCATCATTATGTAATTGTTAATGTTGTGTTTGCTGGGATCCAATGAACCATGAGATTATGATTATTTTTTTCATGTCAATCTGAGATGCTTCACTTATATTTGTAGAGGGTTATAATCTTTTCTTGCAATGCTCTTCGGTGTTTATGATTACCTTGGCCATGTAGTTGTTTTCACCTCCAAGAGAGGGTTTATATGCTATATAGCGGGTTCATGCTGTAGCACCCTACCTTCTTACAAAGGTAGAATACTTGTGTACCTGCTATTCCCGGGATCACTGATAGCATACACATGGCAAAATGAAATATTAATTGCAATATCATCATTCTACAGCGTATGATCCATTGGATACGAATTAAAATAGTCTTACAAATGGCATAGTCAACATGGACTAGCCAAAATAACATAGTTCAAAGCAAATACAACGGAAACAAATCTTCAATGAGCCTCCTTCTCTTCATGCGCCACAGGCAGACATGTTGGGATGTAGACTCGAGATCCTAAGCAGTTACTCATCATATGAATGACATGCACGTTGGAATATGCAGCCCCCACAGGGGAGGAGGTCAGTACAAACAATGTACTGGCAAGTGACACTTGTATGGTGGCAGTTTTGAGGAATATCTAGCTACATGATATTTAGCTGGTGGAGTCTGGGCTATTTGCATAAAGCCAGTTTTGTCCTATATTTGATAAATCATTTTAATAAAAATGAAAACTTATGTACAACCATCATGGCTAAATCCACCATGAAGGTTGACAGTTCATCATGGCTAAATCCACCATGAAGTTTGATAAATCGTCATGGTTAAATCCACCATGAAATTTGAAAATCGTCATGGCTAAACCCACCATGAAGTTTGGTAAATCATCATGGCTAAATCCACCATGAGGTTTGATTGTGGCATCATGGCTAAATCCACCATGTGCCCTAAAATGGGTTTCTACCATGTTTTATATCATTCAGAAAAGATGAGGAGATCCTTCGGCACCAACTCTGTCTAGCTGCTCAACTGTCCCATAACCGGGGACACGGCTAAGATCTTAGTTTTTAACTCTGCAGAGGTTGTGCACTTTCACCTTGAGACTCATTTTCCCCGAGAGAAAAATAAGACAAGATCTTTGGGAAGAGGGATTCAGCCATACCAGTATTGACTCGTTGCTCCTAAAATTCTACCACCCCTTGTCAATACAACAGGAGGAACCCCCACAACTTACTAAATCTTGGCAGAGCCCATATTACCTCAAGGCTGCACTGGAAGCTAACTATACAGGGAAGACCTACAAATCTCTTTAATCCTGGGTGGCAATCCACAAGTGTACCCTCAGGTGATAACCACCACATCCATGGCTAAATCCACAATGAACATGGCCCTGAGTATCCACTCAACATAATCCATTCATACCAATCCACCCAGGTGTTTCATTGGGTTGTTAATTTTCAATTTTCAAAACATCACAACCCAACATGTATCATCAATAGTTGTGATAATATTCTGGCATAGCCAAACTAGTATCTACTAGAGGTTTCGGGTTGGCTACACACTACTAGGTATTTCCAAGCATAGCATATACTTTGGAAAATAAATAAAATCACCTATGATGCATACTACTGAAAACTCTAATGCAATAAAAAGTGGGACATGAGCATCCCTTGCCTTGGTAGCCGCAACCAGCACAACTACAACAGTCACAGAAGTTGTATTGATCTTCTCCACAATCTAAACAAGCAATAACAATACCAACATAAACACACTACTCAAACAAACAAACATAAACATGTATGCATGCATGAATGCAAGATTTGTTTTACACATGTTGGTTGTTGTGTTGGGGTGTGTTTGGCATTGTATGTGATTCACTTAGTTGATACAAGGCTCTGGTTGAGTTTTATTCCATTACAATAGTTTATTTACTCTAATTTAGTAGTCCTTTTATAGATCTTTGGGTTAATTGAATTTTAAACACACTTTTCAGTTTCTGTAAAATTTGGTCATTGGTCTCTCTGGACAGAGAGTATTAATACCAAGGTGACCCAATTGGTTTTACTCAAAAATAGATTTTATAATTTGAATTATGAGCAGATTACTGATTTGACTAAATTTGAAATAGAAAGTGTGTGCACAATGACAATTTGGTTTTCTCTGGTCCCATGGTGTTCTACAAGTTCTAAGGAATCCAGAGACTACAAATTTACAAAAATTGGGATTGTAAAACTCAAACTATGCATTAAATAATGTTTATGAGTGGTTTTGGATATTTAAAAACTACTCCAAAATTTTATACAGAGACCACCTAATATTTTTTATATTTGGGTAGATAATTTGATTAGCTTTCTATAGGTTCAAGCCTCACCATTTTTGGATCAGTATTTATTTTTCTATTGAATTTACAGTGTGACAGATGGTTCTGTTTTCAAAAAGAATTCAAAATGATTTAAACTGGGTGGGGGGGCTGACTAGCGCTGACTCAGCGGCCAAGTGGCAGTGCGCGATTGGCTCGGGCGTGCACGCGCTGACTGCGCCGAGTAACGGTCAACAGACCAGATCTGACCGTCCGCCGGAGATCTAACGGTCAGGAAAAGATGGGAGGGGGAGAGGGCTCACCTCCGGCGGGATGTCGCCGGAAAATGGTAGGCGGTGGCGGAAGTCCCCGGGAGTTCGCCGGAGTTGCGCTCCCGCGGTCCTCGAGCTCGTCGGAGCGGTCGCAGCAGCGTAGAAGGGCACGGCGAGGACGACGAGCTTCACGGCGGAAGCTCTCGCTTCCGGAAGCGACGAGAAGAGGGGGCCGGAGGCGCGGTGATCGCCGGCGATCTCGACGCGCACGACGTGGCCTCTGTGCTGCGCCAAAGAATTCGAGGCACGGCTTAGGGGATGCGAACGGAATAGAGGAGGAGGGGTAGGGGGAAAACGACGGCCGGGGTACCTTATTCCTGCCGGAAACAGGCGAGAGCGACGGCGGCCGTGGTTATTCCGGCGAGAAATTTCTGCGGCCTGGAGGCGTGTTTTCGCGAGCCGGTTGGCGTAACAGAGAGTGGGAGGCGGGGGTTTATCGGGGGGCGCTCTGGGTGTGGAGAGATGGGCGAGAGGCGAGGTGGCGATCGTGGGGGTGCGCGGTTGCTCTCCGGCAAAAACGGGAGGAGGTTGGGGGCGAGCGTCAGCGTGACGCGGGCGTGGCATCATCTGGGCCCACATGGCAGTGAGGCAGAGAGAGGGGCACGGCTAGTCTGTTTTGCGCGCGTGCGTTGAGATAACAGCTGGGCCCATGGGCCGCCGCGAGAGAGAGAGAGACAGGGGGAAGGGGACTGGGCCAGCCGATTTCTTCCCTTTCCCTCTTTTTTTTGTTTTGTTTTATTTTTCTTTTCTGATTTCTTTTATTACACTAAGGAAACCCCAAACGAATGATTGAATATGCCAACTAAATTTAGATGGTTTTGTAGAGTATTTAGATTGCAAGGTTTTAAACTTTTGGAATGTTTGGTGGCTTTTGAAAATTCAAATTTAGATCCAAAATGGATGAATTTGCATGGAGTCAATATAGGATTATTTTTAGGGGTATAACCCATAGGGTTTTCGTTTAGTGCTGTTTAAATTTTTAAATGTGCTTTTGAGTGACTATGTTATGATAATATGTATGCATGTTAGTTTGATATTTTTGAAAAACTCTAGGATGTTACAGACTAACCCCCTTAAGATGAAGCATGTCCTCGGTCTTCGGAAAGGCTCGCAAATAGGTGAGGGTGATCTTCTCTAAGGTCTTCTTCCCGTTCCCAGGTTGCTTCTTCCTCGGTGTGGTGATTCCACCGAACCTTGCAAAATTTTATGGTCTTGGTACGGGTATTCCTCTCAGCTCTTTCCAGGATTTTGATGGGTTTCTCCTCATAAGTCAGGCCACTTTCTATTTGTACCTCTCCTAGGGGTACTGTATCACTCAAGGAAGTTTCTGACATCTCAGGATGGCATTTCTTCAGCTGACTGACATGGAACACATTGTGTATTGCTGAAAGTACTTCTGGTAATTCCAATTCATATGCTACCTCTCCTTTGCGAGACACCACTTTGAACGGTCCTATGAATCGTGGTGCTAGTTTTCCTTTGATTCCAATTCTCTTCACACCTCTAAGGGGTGATACTCTCAAGTAGACTCTATCTCCTGTTTCATAAGAAACATCTCTACGCTTGTTGTCAGCATAGCTTTTCTGTCTTGACTGTGCTATCTTCAGTCTATCCTTGATTAATCTAACTTTCTCTTCAGCCTCTTGAATGATGTCAGGACCAAAGAAACTTCTTTCTCCTAAACCACTCCACAAAAGGGGTGTGGTACATTTCTTTCCATACAGGGCTTCAAACGGTGCCATCTCAATACTAGCTTGATAACTATTGTTATAAGATAATTCTGCATACGGCAAGTTATCATCCCAACTAGATCCATAGTCTAGGACACATGCTCTTAACATATCCTCCAGAATCTGATTTACTCTCTCAGTTTGGCCATCTGTCTGAGGGTGAAATGTTGTACTGAACTCTAATCTGGTTCCTAATGATTCATGCAGTTGCTTCCAGAAGTGTGAGGTAAATTGGGTACCTCTGTCAGACACAATACTCTTGGGTACACCATGAAGACAGACAATTTTCTTCATATAGATATCAGCCAACTTTGCACTAGTATATGTGGTCTTTACGGGCACAAAGTGAGCTATCTTTGTCAAACGATCAACTACTACCCAAATGGAATCATACCCTGATTTGGTTCGGGGTAATCCAGTAATAAAGTCCATACCAATTTGGTCCCATTTCTAGTCTGGCACCCTCAATGGTTGCAACAATCCTGCTGGTTTCTGGTGCACAGCCTTTACCTTATTACAAACATCACATTTGGCTATGTATTCTGCAATATCTCTCTTCAAATTGTTCCACCAAAATCTTTCCTTCAAATCCATGTACATTTTGGTGTTACCAGGGTGAATGGAATAAGGTTACTCATGGGCTTCTTGGAAAATCAGTTTCCTCAGCTCAGGGTCATTGGGTACACAAATACGTTTATCGAACCAAATAGTTCCTTGCTCATCCTCTCTGAATTCGGTTCTCTTTCCTTCACTTAGTGCTTCCTTCAAGGTTTTCTTGATTGCCTCTATTTCCTTATCTCCATCCTGACTTTTACGGATTCTATCCATCAGTGTTGGTTGAACCACTAGTGATGCTACAAATCCTTCAGGTGCCACTTCCAAACTGAGGTCTTGGAGGGCTTTACATAGATCATGGGATATCTCTTCGGTTGAGAGACAGTTTACATAAACCTTACGGCTCAAGGCATCAGCCACTACATTAGCCTTACCGAGATGGTATTGCAGGCTCAGATCATAGTCCTTGATGAGTTCCAACCATCTCCTTTGTCTCATGTTCAAATCCTTTTGTGTGAAAATGTACTTCAAACTCTTGTGATCGGTGAAAACTTCACAACGCTTCCCCATTAAATAGTGTCTCCATGTTTTCAAGGCATGAACCACTGAAGCCAATTCAAGATCATGTGTGGGGTAATTGACTTCATGTTTCTTAAGTTTCCTTGAAGCATAAGCTGCAACTCTACCTCCTTGCATGAGTACACTTCCTAAACCTTGACGTGAGGCGTCACCGTAAACTTGGAATTCCTTCTCCAGATCAGGCAAACACAAAACAGGTGCAGACACTAATCTCTTCTTCAACTCTTGAAAGCTGGTCTCACAGGTTTCAGTCCATTCATACTTCTTCTCTTTCTTCAATAGCTTAGTCATTGGTTTAGCAATCTTGGAGAAATTTTCAATGAATCTCCTATAGTAACCAGCCAAGCCTAGGAAGCTACGGATCTCTCCTACATTCTTGGGTGGTTCCCATTCTGTTACATCAGTAACCTTTGAGAGGTCTTGATGGAGGGATGATAACCCGGTAGGCTAACGCCAAGGAGTAACTCGGCCCAAAGGACGCTGCACAAGACCCGGCTAAGGAATAAAGGGGTTCTAGAAGGCCCATGAGTGTAGGCCTCATAACCCGGATTGTGGGTTCCGATAAGGAAGTTTAGGGTTTTGTAAGTAGTGTTCGGGTAGGATTCCGAGTACGTCTTGGATGGCAAGCCAGGGGATCCGGGTATTATATAAACCGGCCCCCAGGGTTAGATCGATGAGTACACAAGAGAGACACGAGTTTACGAGATAGAGATTGTGAGATATCGAGCATCCATTGTAATACGATTATCGAGATAGTATATTCAGATCGGAGACTCGGCGACTTGATTGCCGGCTACCAGATCGCATATCACCATGGTTTCCTTTGAGCTAAACCCTCTCCCAAACACCAGAGTCGATTTGCCCCAAGACAAGTTACCCCCAGTAACGTCTGCCGTGATTATCCCACGACAGTTGGCGCCCACCGTGGGGCCTACGTCCAAGGGTGTTTACATCACGGGAGAAGCTCGGGAGAACATGAAGAACCTTGTCATCGGCGAGATCTACACGAACCCCGAAGGAGAGAATATGGTAGATGATTTTGGCTGGGGGCCAGAGTCGGATCTGCTCGAATCCGGATCTGTCGTGACAATCGGCCGGATCAACGTCTTCATTGGCATGGTACGTACGTCCGGTTCAATCCCTGACGAGTTTGGATTTGATTCTGTGTCAGGGGAGGCCACTTGCGTTCAGTCTGATGGAGAGGAATCGGTCGGGACGATAGATCTGACAGAAGAGCCCACCACGAAGAGGGAACAGCCGGAGGAGCCGGCATGGACCCCGCGTGGCCGGGTCGTGAGAGAAGACGACACCGAGTCTATCCTGCACCTGTGTAACATCCCTTATTTTTGGAAAATGCAAAAATCACAAAATTTTGAAACTTTTTGTTTTCATATTGTGCAAGTCACAAAAAAACCAAATGAGAAGCAAGAAACAAAAGAAAACAATACATATTTCAATGAAATTGAGTTCACCAATCCAATTATGCCTTGTTCCTTAAACCCTAAAACCTTATTCAAAAAAATAAGTTTCTTTATATAAAGGGAATATCTTTTAGTTACAAACCTTTACCTAAAATGTTTACAACTCCAATATTAATCTGAATTTATTTTATGGCATCAAAAATCAAAGAATTATAAACCTTAATAAAGTCCTAATCCCCAAAATTATTTTGATGAGAATAAAATTATTAATAATAACTTTTAGTTGTTATTCCAAGTTTTAAACATGAAGGGGTGAAAATGAAATGCATTTCTGTGATAATAACATAACAAAAGGTTTTGAAAACAATATTATGACTAGTGGTTTTATTCTAAATTTTATTGATCAACAATAATAATTATTTGATATAAACTAATAAAATAGCATTAAGTTACTATTAATAAATCTTTCATATCCTAAAATTATTAACTATGAAAATGGTTTGAAATTGACTTCCAAAATTATGATTTCAACATTTATAATGTCACTAAAATCTTAGTTGACCAATAACTATGTTTTATAAAAATTTATATTAAAAATCACATTAAGTAACTATTAAGGAATTATTCAAATTCCCAAATTCAAAAATAAAATATGTTGTCTTTGTTTCCAAAAATGATACTGTTGGAAAGTATTTGAAATTTCAAGAATTTAGAATTTTGTTTCATGTCATTTGGATCAAGAAAACAGAAGTTATTAAAAATTTAATTAAACAGAAATTAAAAGAAAAATATCGATGACGTCACGCATGACGTCATCATCTTCTTCCTCAGAAGGAAACTGCCCCGACTGTTTCGGGTAGAATTTTTGCGCCCTGATTCCGGCCATCAAGGCCATTATTGCTTTCCCTCTCGGCACCGATAAATAGCCCACGGACTCCTATTCATTTCCCCTCCCGAAACTTCTCCATTCGTGCCCCCATACTGAGTCAATAGCTCACCGGAGTTCATACCCATGCGCCGCCGTTTTGCTCGATTCCGGCCAGGTGAGGATGTCCCCAAGTCCGAGACTGCTCCCCTGTGGTTCCCCTTGTTCCCGCTCATCCCCTAATTCCTTCTTTGGATTATTTTTGCGCATGATTTCGCCGCGCCGTGCTCGAAAGGAGCTCACCGATGCTGCCACCACCTCCATCCGCACCGCGCCGTTGATTCCGGAAGCGAGCAAGGTCACCGTGGCCACCATCTGCTTCACGGTGTCGAGACGCGTCTTCCCATGCCCTCGATGACCCCGGAAGGCCCCTGGAGCGCCAACACCGTCAAGCGGTACGTCGCCGGCCGCCGCGCGCACCATCTCCGGCGACCTAGCTCCGGTAAGTCACCGTCCCCCTCTCTGTGCCGTTAGATCTAGATCTAGAGGCCTAGATTAGATCATTTCTGCGAAGGGGTACGCCACCATTGGATTCAGATCCAGTGGCTCAGATTGATCCACGTCATCGGCCCAGTCAGCACCCAGTCAGCACACCCATCCAATCACAGAGCCCCACGTGGCCAACCTTATCCACAGAGTTTCTGTTTATTTTTCCGAATAGAAATTAATTGGCAGATTTGCAGAATAGTCCCTGTAACTTGCAACCATCATATCTTTTCAACCACTTGGTCAAATTTAGCAATCTTGGACTTTTTGAAAATCCCTTGACATCTAGAAACTTTTGGCACTGTCCAAATTCAAATTTGACAAACTTAAATTTGTTCAAATTCAAATATGCTTGTCTGGTGAAATTTGGCATAATTCAAATTCTACAAATCCAAAAATTGTAAATAAAATATATTTGGAAACCTTAGGATGTGTACTTTCATATCCTCTGTCCCAAAATAATGTTTGAACAAATTAAAATTGAATTTAGAATTAAGTTGTCTATTTGAGTATTTTTGACACAGATTAATTTCTATAAATATTTTCAATATAGTTCCTTTTGAAAAATTGTTCCATTTGATAACCTTGGACAAGAAACAACCTTGCCCAACCATTTTGGACACCCTTGGACCATGATCATGTAATTTTAGCCAAACTTCCATCATAGTAGTCCACCTAGTTGGTTAAGTATTAGAGTTATTTCTATCATTGTTTACCTTTGTTGTTATGGCTATTTTGGAGCCAAGACCAAGTACCTAGTATGTGTAAATCACATACAAGACCAAGTGGTAAACCTTAGACCCTAGTACCTTTGTTTTCTATCTACTTCTCCACTCCCCTTTCATGCTTCAAGATTTCATCAAGTTGGGATTTGTGAGAACCATGAAGTACAATGGAGGACTTAACCATCTAGAGATTTTCAACCTGAAGATAGAAGACCAATGAAGGACTTAGAAAATAAAACAAACTTCAGAAGCATCTCCAAGAAGTGGAAGCACTTAGAAGAAAACCAGAAAAACTTCTAGAGGACTAACACCTTTCTCTCTAAGTCTTTTCCTTCCCTTTTCTATTCTTCTCCTTTCAACTTGGAGGCAACATGAAGAGCTACAAGGAAGATCAAAGAATAAGATTTGAAGGGAAGACTTGGACTCCACAACTAGAAGCAACTCAAAGAAGTACAAGTGTATGAAGAAAATCAAGGAGAAGACATCTACCCCTCTCTTTCTATCTTTCTTCTCATTTTCTTTCTCTTGACTTAGTGGTATTTTGTGCCCATTCCATACCCAAACCAATTAGTGAAGTGAAAGCCATGAAGAATTTATCAACACCAAGAGAAGAATCCATTCAAGGAACAAGACTACAATAGAAGCATGAAGATGATCTTCAAGAAGGCAATCACATGAGGTCTAGAAGCAATCCATACAAGTTGAAGAATAACAAGTTGTTTTTGCCCAACCATTGACCCAAATGGAAAATCCCAACACTTTATATTGTTTTCTCTATTGCTATGAAGTTAGTAGACCTACCCTAACCACAATGGAAAATACTAACATAGTCACTCAAATATTTTTGAAGGTGAATATGACCAAGTGTTTGCATGTATTTCTTTAGTGAAGAAGTAATATGTTTATTCTTAGTGAACTCTTGGAACTTCCTCGACAAGTACGGTTATAATAAAGTTTGATCACTACAAACTCCACCTAGTCCTTCCCAAGTAAACCATTGGAATTTCCCTAACAAGTATTGAGCTCAAATCTTGACCTTGCCCTAGCCAACTTGGTCCAACTCCTTTGTTATGTTATTTGCTCTGTTTGCTTTCTCCACCTATGTGTTTGATTGCTAGGATGCTTGTTTATTTTGTTATTGTGTTTTCAATGAATAGATTGTACGGAGAGCAACGATCTTTTGTGAAGAGAGTGTGATATCTTCACCAACTTCAACAAGGCAAGTAACACATCATCAACTACCCATTATTTTCTATATGCATTAGTTGATTTTGAGTAGTATGCATGATAGGAAATTTTAATAAGTTATATTACGCTATGCTATATCCTAGTAGTGTGTAGACATCCTTATACCTTGTTATTTTGATGCCTTGGTACTTATTTAGATGCTTATCCATGCTACAAAAATTGTTTTACTAGATGTTGAGGAAAAACTATAAGTATAACTAATGAATGAACCACCTGGGTGGAAGTGGTAAGACTGGGTTATGTTGAGTGTTGCCTCAGGGCCCTTGTCTAAGGGTTATTCCACTTGAGGTTGTCACTTGCGGATGGCCACCCAGGAACAAAGAGATTACTATGTCCCTCTAAATCTAGTAGCTTCCCGTGCAGCCTTTTGACAATATGGGCTCTGTCTTGATCAATTAAGTTGTGAGGGTTCAGCCCAGGCTTGACAAGCAGATGTAGCAAAATTATAGGTGGAACGGGTCTTGCCGGTGGGTTTGGACTTCTTCTTCTGAAAGATCTCGTCTCAATTCTCTCCTTTCCATGATGCATTCCGGGTGTATAGGATGTTTGGGCTAATTGAAGACAAAGGGTGAAAGTGCACAAGCTCTGCAGAGTCAACAAACTAAGATCTTAGCCGTGTCCCCGGTTATGGACAACTATGAGCAGCTGGACAAGGATTGACGGAAGAATCTCATCATCAATTTCAATAAGTAAAATTTTGACCAAGTGAACAGTATTGTGGTGCTTGGATCTTACTCCAATGTTGCCACCCCTTTGAAAAGAAAAGTTTGTTTTACAAAAGAGATAGGACAAAACTGGCTTTATGCAAACTTAGCCAAAACTGCACTCAGCCAAATAAGCATGTAGTATTAGTCTTGCCATTTATATCCACCATAGTGTTACTTGCCAATACATTAAATTGTATTGACTCCCTTGTGGCTGCATATTCCATATTGCAGATGTTTCTGAAGACGAGTGAGGATTTCGTTTAGGATCTCGAGACTATCGCCAACATGTTTTGCCTGTGGCACATGAAGAAGATGGGCTCAATGTTGTACTATGTTTTCCGCTGTATTTCTTTGTTTTCTGCTAGTCTTCTAAGACTATGCAAGTTGTAATCCTATTTTGTAAAGACTGGATCATGCGATGTAATAGAATTTGATGCATTTGCATGATATTTCATTTTGTACTGTGGTGCTAGCAATTGATCCAGGGACTAGCACATTAACACAGGTATTCCATCTTTAATAAAAGTTGGGATGCTACAAAATGGTATCAAAGCATTGTGTTGTCTGTAGTATTCGAGACCCTAAGTTTGGAAAAGACCCTAGGATTGAAAATTTCTATGTTCAAACTTTCTAGAAACAAAACAATCATCTTAATATTTCTCATATCCTCTCATCTACTATTCACCTTCAAAATTTTCTAGATGACCTACTTCTTGAATACCATCAAGGCAAGATTGTTGATGACCATACCAAGAAGTGCAAGAAGTATTTCCACCACATGAAGACCTACACTCAAGATTTTTGAAGAATTTGAAGAAAAACATAGACTTCCCAACAATCAAGAACACCTCAAGACATGGAGAGAAGAATATGAAGAAAAGCTCAAGAAGATATAGATGAGACCACCAATCTAGTTCCTTTGTTAGAGCAACGTTAACGTGTTAGTGTATTGATCATATCAATGAGTGTGGTATGACAATATTAGTATTTTCTAAAAACCATGTTGTTTGGTGTGGTGAATGTGTTGCTATATGTTTGTTATGTGTTGTTTGTAAGATGAGTTTCTTTGATTTGCTATTTTGGATAAGAACCTTCCTTAGCCATCTCTCTAAATCCCTACTCATTCCTACTAGACCAAGCCCAACACCATACTCATTCACCAACCATAGTGAGAACCATTTGGAATCATACAACCTTTACCCTATTGATACACAAGCCATCCCATTTGAGGAATGCTAGTATCAAATTTCCTTCTTCTGTGTGAAGGAACAATCACATCCATGATAAAATGCCAACTACCTAATAAGGATCAAGCCAACCTTGGAGCTATCAAGCAATGGAAGAATTTGCCTACCATGAGAGTTTCTTTAGAAATAGCATGGTGTTTACCTTCAATGATGACAACCAACAAGATGGAAGATTGCCAAGGACATCAAAAGACCAAGTTGAGAGTGACCAAAGGACTTTTGATTGACCCAAAGAGTGACCCCTCAGTGTCAAAGGTAGTTCAACATACCTATGTTGGTCTACACCTCTACCACAAAGGAAAGTTCTACTCAAGCCAATCTCAAATAAATCTACACTCTAATCTAATGAAAATAGACTACCCACAAAAGTTTCTTTTAAGGGTGGTAGCCCACCCAGTTGTTTTGGAATCCAATTACCCAAATCTTTCTTTCTAACCTTCCCAAATCTCGGGACGAGATTTCTTTTAAGGGTGGTAGTCTGTAACATCCCTGATTTTTGGAAAATGCAAAAATCACAAAATTTTGAAACTTTTTGTTTTCATATTGTGCAAGTCACAAAAAAACCAAATGAGAAGCAAGAAACAAAAGAAAACAATACATATTTCAATGAAATTGAGTTCACCAATCCAATTATGCCTTGTTCCTTAAACCCTAAAACCTTATTCAAAAAAATAAGTTTCTTTATATAAAGGGAATATCTTTTATTAACAAACCTTTACCTAAAATGTTTACAACTCCAATATTAATCTGAATTTATTTTATGGCATCAAAAATCAAAGAATTATAAACCTTAATAAAGTCCTAATCCCCAAAATTATTTTGATGAGAATAAAATTATTAATAATAACTTTTAGTTGTTATTCCAAGTTTTAAACATGAAGGGGTGAAAATGAAATGCATTTCTTTGATAATAACATAACAAAAGGTTTTGAAAACAATATTATGACTAGTGGTTTTATTCTAAATTTTATTGATCAACAATAACAATTATTTGATATATACTAATAAAATAGCATTAAGTTACTATTAATAAATCTTTCATATCCTAAAATTATTAACTATGAAAATGGTTTGAAATTGACTTCCAAAATTATGATTTCAACATTTATAATGTCACTAAAATCTTAGTTGACCAATAACTATGTTTTATAAAAATTTAAATTAAAAATCACATTAAGTAACTATTAAGGAATTATTCAAATTCCCAAATTCAAAAATAAAATATGTTGTCTTTGTTTCCAAAAATGATACTGTTGGAAAGTATTTGAAAGTATTGACCCAAAGAGTGACCCCTCAGTGTCAAAGGTAGTTCAACATACCTATGTTGGTCTACACCTCTACCACAAAGGAAAGTTCTACTCAAGCCAATCTCAAATAAATCTACACTCTAATCTAATGAAAATAGACTACCCACAAAAGTTTCTTTTAAGGGTGGTAGCCCACCCAGTTGTTTTGGAATCCAATTACCCAAATCTTTCTTTCTAACCTTCCCAAATCTCGGGACGAGATTTCTTTTAAGGGTGGTAGTCTGTAACATCCCTGATTTTTGGAAAATGCAAAAATCACAAAATTTTGAAACTTTTTGTTTTCATATTGTGCAAGTCACAAAAAAACCAAATGAGAAGCAAGAAACAAAAGAAAACAATACATATTTCAATGAAATTGAGTTCACCAATCCAATTATGCCTTGTTCCTTAAACCCTAAAACCTTATTCAAAAAAATAAGTTTCTTTATATAAAGGGAATATCTTTTATTAACAAACCTTTACCTAAAATGTTTACAACTCCAATATTAATCTGAATTTATTTTATGGCATCAAAAATCAAAGAATTATAAACCTTAATAAAGTCCTAATCCCCAAAATTATTTTGATGAGAATAAAATTATTAATAATAACTTTTAGTTGTTATTCCAAGTTTTAAACATGAAGGGGGTGAAAATGAAATGCATTTCTTTGATAATAACATAACAAAAGGTTTTGAAAACAATATTATGACTAGTGGTTTTATTCTAAATTTTATTGATCAACAATAACAATTATTTGATATATACTAATAAAATAGCATTTAGTTACTATTAATAAATCTTTCATATCCTAAAATTATTAACTATGAAAATGGTTTGAAATTGACTTCCAAAATTATGATTTCAACATTTATAATGTCACTAAAATCTTAGTTGACCAATAACTATGTTTTATAAAAATTTAAATTAAAAATCACATTAAGTAACTATTAAGGAATTATTCAAATTCCCAAATTCAAAAATAAAATATGTTGTCTTTGTTTCCAAAAATGATACTGTTGGAAAGTATTTGAAATTTCAAGAATTTAGAATTTTGTTTCATGTCATTTGGATCAAGAAAACAGAAGTTCTTAAAGATTTAATTAAACAGAAATTAAAAGAAAAATATCGATGACGTCACGCATGACGTCCTCATCTTCTTCCTCAGAAGGAAACTGCCCCGACTGTTTCGGGTAGAATTTTTGCGCCCTGATTCCGGCCATCAAGGCCATTATTGCTTTCCCTCTCGGCACCGATAAATAGCCCACGGACTCCTATTCATTTCCCCTCCCGAAACTTCTCCATTCGTGCCCCCATACTGAGTCAATAGCTCACCGGAGTTCATACCCATGCGCCGCCGTTTTGCTCGATTCCGGCCAGGTGAGGATGTCCCCAAGTCCGAGACTGCTCCCCTGTGGTTCCCCTTGTTCCCGCTCATCCCCTAATCCCTTCTTTGGATTATTTTTGCGCATGATTTCGCCGCGCCGTGCTCGAAAGGAGCTCACAGATGCTGCCACCACCTCCATCCGCACCGCGCCGTTGATTCCAGAAGCGAGCAAGGTCACCGTGGCCACCATCTGCTTCACGGTGTCGAGACGCGTCTTCCCATGCCCTCGATGACCCCGGAAGGCCCCTGGAGCGCCAACACCGTCAAACGGTACGTCGCCGGCCGCCCCGCGCACCATCTCCGGCGACCTAGCTCCGGTAAGTCACCGTCCCCCTCTCTGTGCCGTTAGATCTAGATCTAGAGGCCTAGATTAGATCATTTCTGCGAAGGGGTACGCCACCATTGGATTCAGATCCAGTGGCTCAGATTGATCCACTTATCCACGTCATCGGCCCAGTCAGCACCCAGTCAGCACACCCATCCAATCACAGAGCCCCACGTGGCCAACCTTATCCACAGAGTTTCTGTTTATTTTTCCGAACAGAAATTAATTGGCAGATTTGCAGAATAGTCCCTGTAACTTGCAACCATCATATCTTTTCAACCACTTGGTCAAATTTAGCAATCTTGGACTTTTTGAAAAGCCCTTGACATCTAGAAACTTTTGGCACTGTCCAAATTCAAATTTGACAAACTTAAATTTGTTCAAATTCAAATATGCTTGTCTGGTGAAATTTGGCATAATTCAAATTCTACAAATCCAAAAATTGTAAATAAAATATATTTGGAAACCTTAGGATGTGTACTTTCATATCCTCTGTCCCAAAAGTTTGTCAAATTTAGAATTAAGTTGTCTATTTGAGTATTTTTGACACAGATTAATTTCTATAAATATTTTCAATATAGTTCCTTTTGAAAAATTGTTCCATTTGATAACCTTGGACAAGAAACAACCTTGCCCAACCATTTTGGACACCCTTGGACCATGATCATGTAATTTTAGCCAAACTTCCATCATAGCAGTCCACCTAGTTGGTTAAGTATTAGAGTTATTTCTATCATTGTTTACCTTTGTTGTTATGGCTATTTTGGAGCCAAGACCAAGTACCTAGTATGTGTAAATCACATACAAGACCAAGTGGTAAACCTTAGACCCTAGTACCTTTGTTTTCTATCTACTTCTCCACTCCCCTTTCATGCTTCAAGATTTCATCAAGTTGGGATTTGTGAGAACCATGAAGTACAATGGAGGACTTAACCATCTAGAGATTTTCAACCTGAAGATAGAAGACCAATGAAGGACTTAGAAAATAAAACAAACTTCAGAAGCATCTCCAAGAAGTGGAAGCACTTAGAAGAAAACCAGAGAAACTTCTAGAGGACTAACACCTTTCTCTCTAAGTCTTTTCCTTCCCTTTTCTATTCTTCTCCTTTCAACTTGGAGGCAACATGAAGAGCTACAAGGAAGATCAAAGAATAAGATTTGAAGGGAAGACTTGGACTCCACAACTAGAAGCAACTCAAAGAAGTACAAGTGTATGAAGAAAATCAAGGAGAAGACATCTACCCCTCTCTTTCTATCTTTCTTCTCATTTTCTTTCTCTTGACTTAGTGGTATTTTGTGCCCATTCCATACCCAAACCAATTAGTGAAGTGAAAGCCATGAAGAATTTATCAAGACCAAGAGAAGAATCCATTCAAGGAACAAGACTACAATAGAAGCATGAAGATGATCTTCAAGAAGGCAATCACATGAGGTCTAGAAGCAATCCATACAAGTTGAAGAATAACAAGTTGTTTTTGCCCAACCATTGACCCAAATGGAAAATCCCAACACTTTATATTGTTTTCTCTATTGCTATGAAGTTAGTAGACCTACCCTAACCACAATGGAAAATACTAACATAGTCACTCAAATATTTTTGAAGGTGAATATGACCAAGTGTTTGCATGTATTACTTTAGTGAAGAAGTAATATGTTTATTCTTAGTGAACTCTTGGAACTTCCTCGACAAGTACGGTTATAATAAAGTTTGATCACTACAAACTCCACCTAGTCCTTCCCAAGTAAACCATTGGAATTTCCCTAACAAGTATTGAACTCAAATCTTGACCTTGCCCTAGCCAACTTGGTCCAACTCCTTTGTTATGTTATTTGCTCTGTTTGCTTTCTCCACCTATGTGTTTGATTGCTAGGATGCTTGTTTATTTTGTTATTGTGTTTTCAATGAATAGATTGTACGGAGAGCAACGATCTTTTGTGAAGAGAGTGTGATATCTTCACCAACTTCAACAAGGCAAGTAACACATCATCAACTACCCATTATTTTCTATTTGCATTAGTTGATTTTGAGTAGTATGCATGATAGGAAATTTTAATAAGTTATATTATGCTATGCTATATCCTAGTAGTGTGTAGCCATCCTTATACCTTGTTATTTTGATGCCTTGGTACTTATTTAGATGCTTAGCCATGCTACAAAAATTGTTTTACTAGATGTTGAGGAAAAACTATAAGTATAACTAATGAATGAACCACCTGGGTGGAAGTGGTAAGACTGGGTTATGTTGAGTGTTGCCTCAGGGCCCTTGTCTAAGGGTTATTCCACTTGAGGTTGTCACTTGCGGATGGCCACCCAGGAACAAAGAGATTACTATGTCCCTCTAAATCTAGTAGCTTCCCGTGCAGCCTTTTGACAATATGGGCTCTGTCTTGATCAATTAAGTTGTGAGGGTTCAGCCCAGGCTTGACAAGCAGATGTAGCAAAATTATAGGTGGAACGGGTCTTGCCGGTGGGTTTGGACTTCTTCTTCTGAAAGATCTCGTCTCAATTCTCTCCTTTCCATGATGCACTCCGGGTGTATAGGATGTTTGGGCTAATTGAAGACAAAGGGTGAAAGTGCACAAGCCCTGCAGAGTCAACAAACTAAGATCTTAGCCGTGTCCCCGGTTATGGACAACTATGAGCAGCTGGACAAGGATTGACGGAAGAATCTCATCATCAATTTCAATAAGTAAAATTTTGACCAAGTGAACAGTATTGTGGTGCTTGGATCTTACTCCAATGTTGCCACCCCTTTGAAAAGAAAAGTTTGTTTTACAAAAGAGATAGGACAAAACTGGCTTTATGCAAACTTAGCCAAAACTCCACTCAGCCAAATAAGCATGTAGTATTAGTCTTGCCATTTATATCCACCATAGTGTTACTTGCCAATACATTAAATTGTATTGACTCCCTTGTGGCTGCATATTCCATATTGCAGATGTTTCTGAAGACGAGTGAGGATTTCGTTTAGGATCTCGAGACTATCGCCAACATGTTTTTCCTGTGGCACATGAAGAAGATGGGCTCAATGTTGTACTATGTTTTCCGCTGTATTTCTTTGTTTTCTGCTAGTCTTCTAAGACTATGCAAGTTGTAATCCTATTTTGTAAAGACTGGATCATGCAATGTAATATAATTTGATGCATTTGCATGATATTTCATTTTGTACTGTGGTGCTAGCAATTGATCCAGGGACTAGCACATTAACACAGGTATTCCATCTTTAATAAAAGTTGGGATGCTACAACCTGCTGGAGGATCGGTACGAGGAGAATAGCAGTGATGAAGAAGAGTATGAATCTACGCCAAGCATTGTACGCCAGGTCGCGGTTTACACGGCTCCTGCAACCAATCTTAATGAGGGGAACGTGACCGCGGCCGCCGTTGGAGCGACGCAAGCATTGGCCCAACAGCAAAATCCGGTTGATGGAAACCCGGTTCTGACCCGGGTGGACGGAGAATCGGCATCAGTTACCAGCCATGCGGCGGATAGTGAGTTGCAGGCAAACACGTTCGGATATCTGGCAAACCAGACGCCACGGGCGGGTCCTTCAAACCCGCAACACCCGGCCCTGTTCAACAACAACCTGATCCTGGATCCCACCGTTCTAGCCACATTCATAACCCCGGAAAACGCGGTGGAACGTGTTAGGGATCTGGATGTAGCCCGTCGTGCATTGGAGCAACAAAGAAGGCAAGTGGAAGCAGAAAAACAAGGGGTAGCTGCGCGCCGGCGTGAGCTGGATGCATTGGAAAACCGGCTCCGAGAAGAGACAACCAGGGTGCATCAAAGGCACCAGACCAGATTACCGACAACGGGTGGAGTCATAAACCCTGCCGCACTATTCATCACACCTCAGGATCAGCCGATTCCAGCAGTGAACCAAGGAACTGTACATCAACCCGCAACTGGAGGAGCACAGCCGGTAAACGTGCAGGCCGGGTTACCCATATTACAGACTGGAGTTACTACCGGCAATACATTACCACCACCATCACGATTTCGCACGCCAGCAGGTCATTACAACAACCCCATGGATAATGTGTACGCAGCAACACTCGCATTGAATCAAATCCCCGTGAGAGAGTCACCCCACGCAGAGGAGACCCGGCGGGCGATAGATCTATTGCGCACTGCGGTGGCGCAGGAAGTTAATTACCCGGACAACAGAAGTGGAATGCATGGGACACCGTATATCAGCCAGCAACGAGGCAATACCGGCAATATTCAGACAAGTTCAGCGCGACGGAGGGCAGAGCAGCAGCAAATGCCGCCTCCTCCCCGCGTTCAAGCAGTACCAGCAGCATCAGCAGCGCAAGCTATTGTGGATAGTTCTAGAGCCAGGAGAGCCGCGGCCGGGTCTGTGGTGCACGGACCAGCGGCAGTGCCGCTGTAACGTCCGGGGTTTTTTCCCCAATTAGTTTTTGTTTGCTTTTCTTTTGTGCATCATGGTTCATGCATCATATCACATGGCATCGATAAAACTATTTTCTACAATATTTTAAATGGTTAAAAATCTCTTTACTAAATCCCTAAATCACTTCTCTTATTACCTGAAAAATAAATAAACAAAAAAAAATTACTTTGGGTGGCAGGCTAGCCTAACCAGACCAGCCCACCACCAAACCCTAAGCCCACCTAACCTAACACACGCTACACACGCACGCACACAGAGCCACGCACGCCACACCCAGACACAACGCACACACGCACACAACACCACGCAGCACACAACTCACGCACGCACACGACCCCAGACCCAACCGCACCTCACGCACACAACACCACGCAGCCACACAGAAACCGCACGCACACCCAGGGATCGAAGCCCCGTCGTCTGCCTCCTCCCTATCGAGCGCCGCCAGGAGCTCGATCCCCTCCTGGCCGCCCTCCCGAGCCCGGCCCTCCTCTGCTCCGGCTGGCCGCCGCCCTCCCTCACCTCCTCCACCTCGCGCCCGAGCTCCCTCCTCTCCCGGCGCCCTCCTTCCCCGACCTTGGTGCCCTCCTCCGGTTCTGCCGTCCGCCGTCGCCTCCATGGACGCCGCGCCCGAGCTCCCCCGTGCCGACCACCTGCTCCGGCCGCTGCCTCCGGCCGAGTCCCTGCAGCGCTGCCGGCTCCTTCCCTCCTCGCGCGCGGGAGCATCCCCGAGCTCCTCCCTGCCCGCATCCCCGGGGGTGCCGACGCCCCGCCGGGCTCCTCTACTGCCTCCACGCGCGCGGACGCCGCCGCCGCCACAACCGTCACCCGCCGGAGACCGCCGCTCGAGCACGTCCGCAGCCACCGGTTCCTGCCGCTCGAACTCATTCCACGATGCCCGCCAGGTGCTCGACCGAGTGCCCGCAAGCGGTTGGCGCCACTCCATCTCGCTGTGGTGGACAGGGTCTTCGTGCCTCGGGTTTCACGTGTAAGTCCCCGTGTGGTGGATTCACACGTCCGAAGACCGACCCCGATGACAATGGGTGGCCGCCGTACATCACCTCGTCGCCATGATCTTCTTCGACAAGAACGTGCCGTGAACGACTACCGCCGCCCCACATGTACCTCGTCGACAAGTACCGCCACTCCGAGGACCTCGGACCAAACCTCGACCACGACTACTCCCCCGACGAACCGTGAACGACTATATCGCCTTCGTCATGTCCGTTTTGCGTTGGCCGCCTTCGTGCGCGCCCAAAGACCGGGACCGTCACGATCACCTCCGACCCCGAAGACGATGCGGTAGCGGCTCGCCCACGACTACTACGACTACACCGGCTCCGGACGTTGAACGACTACGTCGACGACGATGATCGTGTGGTTTGAGAACGAACGTCTACTTCCTCTTCGGACCTCGATGAAAAGATCGACAACGACCACCGATGACGTGAACGACTACCTCGGCTACGGAACGAGAACGACTACTTCCTCTACTATGACTACGTCGACTACTTCCACGACATCGACGACTTTGTCTACTTCCCATTCTTCGTCTACTTCCTCCACGCACCAACGACACCGGCGTGATCCGAAGATCTCTTTCCAACGTGCGAACCCAAACCCCTATACCTATGCCCTATTTTCTATAACATATCAACTATAATTAAAATGTCATCTCATTCATGTGTTGCATTGCATCTTGTGGGTGCGGGTAATAATAATATCACCTAATAATTAATTATGGAATGAGTTGGAATAATTAAATATTGTTCCGGTTCCATTTAAAATTGCATAAATCATAACTAATTCATTTCAACTCCAAATTTGAAAAGTAAAATATGTTTTCCAATCAAAATTCTATAAACTTTGCAAATATCAACTTTGTTTTCTGTTTTGAATAATTTAAATTGCTGAAAACAACTATTTCTTAATTAATGCATTAAAATTGCTAATTTGATAACTTGCTCATTTTAATTCCAAATCCAACAAATAAAATATGTTTTCATATAAGGAAAATGCAATTAATCTGCTCATGTCATCCATGTTCATGTTTGCACCTTGCATGTTGCATTTGTAGTAGTGTTATGTATGTTCACCTAATAGATAAATATGGAATGTGTGGGCTAATTAATTCCAACCGTTGCCCCATTCCATTTAAATTGCCTAACTCACCTACTTTATTGTTTGCCATTCTAAACAACAATTAAATTGATGGTTAGATAAACAACTTGAACCAATTCCTATTTCTCCGGACTCCGGTTCCGATTAAATTGCTTAAGTTGTTTCCCCTGTTGCATCTTGCCATGCCATGCATATAAAATAGGATCATGCTGGATCTTTTGCCGTAGTAGTAATTGTTTCATCCGGTGTTTGTTCGAGGTTCGTTGCTTCTTCCTGGATAGGACGTTGAGATGATGTGAGCAACGACAAGTGCTGCGGATGTATCTCTACTTGCTGGATTCCAGGCAAGTATACTCACTTGCTGCCAAATGGCTGCCTTTCATCACTTGTTACCGATTCTTTCCGTTGTTCTTATTCTAGCCTTTTGATTCGATGCTTGTGTCTCGATCCTATCATATGTTACCTTGCAGCCATGATATAGCCTTCCTTCCACTTCCTATTACCTGTTGTTTGTTTACCTTGTTGGCCCTCGTGTCGTAGTTGCATGCTTAGTGTTGTTTGCGCTCAAGTCTTGTTGTCCGTCTTATCACCTGTTTAGTTTGATAGTTGGGTTTCCATTCAATCAACAACATGTTAATATTTTGGGTAATAATAATTTGTTGATAAGGCACCGGCAGGAGGCCCGGCGTGGTTTTGAAGCCTGCTAGTGTCGACCCTAATTAGGAAAAGGGTCTTGTCTACTGATCCAAGATGAGCGCACTAACCGCATGTGGGAAGCGAGTATGGGCGCCCCCCTCAATTTGATTCGATTCGTATCTCGTCCAAATCGCCTCATTTAGTTCGGGTTTTCCATTTGCCGCATGCATGATCTTGCGAACCCAGGCCAGGGTGGAACTTTTGTAGTCTGCATTTAGGGAGACACGTTCTTAGAGTGCTATGAGGGTCCCCTTTTCTTCGTGGGGCTTGATTAGCCGTGCGCTCAATTGCACGGGGTTCTTTGGGCTTGATGCAAAGAAGAGTTGAGTTGTGTTGAGTGTCCCGCTTGGTGGAAGGGCCCTTCCATCTGGGGGGTTATTCTTACGTGTACGGCTAAATTGGTGCAGTCCTGCAGGGTAAATCTTCTCGAGAAGCCGTGTTTTCCGCGGTTATGGATGACTTGGTGAAAGAACTGGCTAACAAGTACTCAGAACAACTTACACCTAACTAATGCTAATTTTGACTAGTAATAGGATTATTGACACAATAAGTTGAACATCATTAATCCAACAGTGTGAGTTATCCTTGGGTTGCTTCCTTAGTAGGGGGCAACATTGGATGGGTTTGTTTGGGTGGTTAGTTCTAGTTGGTTACGATACACTATCTTATCCCCCTCTTTTAGCCGGATGTTGTATCGAGTCTCTGTAGTTAGTTAGTGCAGCCCGCTGCCGCCTCTTTGCAATAATCCTTTCCTTTCCGTTGAACCCAAAGTATTTGTATCTTGTGATGACTGGTTACGCCGGTATCTTGTGAGTATGGTTTATCCACTTGCCAGTACTTAACCGTACTGACCCACGAATCCTTTTTCGTGGCTGCATATTCAACATTGCAGTCAACAGGTTTGAAGTCTGACGACGTTAGCTTGGGAATCCCTCCGTCTTGGCCTGGGCAGGGATTGGACGCCATCGGTTATCTTCGGGACTCTTAGTCCAATTTGTATCTTGTCCGTAGTCGGACACTATGTTGTTTCTTCCGCTGTTATTTGGATCTTTGTATTGTATCAGTTGTATCCTTGGCTCGTTTGAGTCCTCTTGTATATATCTTTTCTGTGGTTGTTGTGGATTATTCGTGAACTGTTGTAATGTTATCACAAGTGGCAACCTGGAATCGTTTATTATGTGGATTTTGGCGGAAATGCTGAAATCTGCATAGTGCCCGATCTCGGGGCGTCACAAATGGTATCAGAGCCTTGGTTCCGATTCCCGAGATTGTTTCGATACGAATGGTTATCGAAGCAACGGGTCCGCAAAGCCTGTAGGATAACCTCGCTAACGGTCGTTGTTTCTAGAATGTCAAAAATTATTTCTGCTAAACTATTTTGGAAACATCTCAATAGGATTCTTGTTTTCTCCTTATCTCTATTCTATTTCTCTTCTCATCTTATTTGTTTTGGAGTCTCTCTCCCTCTCAATCTTTCAAAGTTTTAGGATCCTACGTGGGTGGACGTTTTCCGAGCCTTTAACCTAATAGGTTCGATCATCGGAAGATTCCTGGTGGAAGAACATCGTCATCAGCCCGAGCAAGATTCCCTTGTTAGTGGTGTCGAGAAACCCTTGTTAGTGGTGTCGAGGAGATCAACTGGAAGTATGAAGAATCGATAGTCGAACTTCTTTCCCCTCCCGGGTTAGTAGGTGGATTGCGAGGGCGCAATCCCTTGTTAGTGGTGTCGTCTGTAACGTCCGGGGTTTTTTCCCCAATTAGTTTTTGTTTGCTTTTCTTTTGTGCATCATGGTTCATGCATCATATCACATGGCATCGATAAAACTATTTTCTACAATATTTTAAATGGTTAAAAATCTCTTTACTAAATCCCTAAATCACTTCTCTTATTACCTGAAAAATAAATAAACAAAAAAAAATTACTTTGGGTGGCAGGCTAGCCTAACCAGACCAGCCCACCACCAAACCCTAAGCCCACCTAACCTAACACACGCTACACACGCACGCACACAGAGCCACGCACGCCACACCCAGACACAACGCACACACGCACACAACACCACGCAGCACACAACTCACGCACGCACACGACCCCAGACCCAACCGCACCTCACGCACACAACACCACGCAGCCACACAGAAACCACACGCACACCCAGGGATCAAAGCCCCGTCGTCTGCCTCCTCCCTATCGAGCGCCGCCAGGAGCTCGATCCCCTCCTGGCCGCCCTCCCGAGCCCGGCCCTCCTCTGCTCCGGCCGGCCGCCGCCCTCCCTCACCTCCTCCACCTCGCGCCCGAGCTCCCTCCTCTCCCGGCGCCCTCCTTCCCCGACCTTGGTGCCCTCCTCCGGTTCTGTCGTCCGCCGTCGCCTCCATGGACGCCGCGCCCAAGCTCCCCCGTGCCGACCACCTGCTCCGGCCGCTGCCTCCGGCCGAGTCCCTGCAGCGCCGCCGGCTCCTTCCCTCCTCGCGCGCGGGAGCATCCCCGAGCTCCTCCCTGCCCGCATCCCCGGGGGTGCCGACGCCCCGCCGGGCTCCTCTCCTGCCTCCACGCGCGTGGACGCCGCCGCCGCCACAACCGTCACCCGCCGGAGACCGCCGCTCGAGCACGTCCGCAGCCACCGGTTCCTGCCGCTCGAGCTCATTCCACGATGCCCGCCAGGTGCTCAACCGAGTGCCCGCAAGCGGTTGGCGCCACTCCATCTCGCTGTGGTGGACAGGGTCTTCGTGCCTCGGGTTTCACGTCTAAGTCCCCGTGTGGTGGATTCACACGTCCGAAGACCGACCTCGATGACAATGGGTGGCCGCCGTACATCACCTCGTCACCATGATCTTCTTCGACAAGAACGTGCCGTGAACGACTACCGCCGCCCCACATGTACCTCGTCGACAAGTACCGCCACTCCGAGGACCTCGGACCAAACCTTGACCACGACTACTCCCCCGACGAACCGTGAACGACTACATCGCCTTCGTCATGTCCGTTTTGCGTTGGCCGCCTTCGTGCGCGCCCGAAGACCGGGACCGTCACGATCACCTCCGACCCCGAAGACGATGCGGTAGCGGCTCGCCCACAACTACTACGACTACACCGGCTCCGGACGTTGAACGACTACGTCGACGACGATGATCGTGTGGTTTGAGAACGAACGTCTACTTCCTCTTCGGACCTCGATGAAAAGATCGACAACGACCACCGATGACGTGAACGACTACCTCGGCTACGGAACGAGAACGACTACTTCCTCTACTATGACTACGTCGACTACTTCCACGACATCGACGACTTTGTCTACTTCCCATTCTTCGTCTACTTCCTCCACGCACCAACGACACCGGCGTGATCCGAAGATCTCTTTCCAACGTGCGAACCCAAACCCCTATACCTATGCCCTATTTTCTATAACATATCAACTATAATTAAAATGTCATCTCATTCATGTGTTGCATTGCATCTTGTGGGTGCGGGTAATAATAATATCACCTAATAATTAATTATGGAATGAGTTGGAATAATTAAATATTGTTCCGGTTCCATTTAAAATTGCATAAATCATAACTAATTCATTTCAACTCCAAATTTGAAAAGTAAAATATGTTTTCCAATCAAAATTCTCTACACTTTGCAAATATCAACTTTGTTTTCTGTTTTGAATAATTTAAATTGCTGAAAACAACTATTTCTTAATTAATGCATTAAAATTGCTAATTTGATAACTTGCTCATTTTAATTCCAAATCCAACAAATAAAATATGTTTTCATATCAGGAAAATGCAATTAATCTGTTCATGTCATCCATGTTCATGTTTGCACCTTGCATGTTGCATTTGTAGTAGTGTTATGTATGTTCACCTAATAGATAAATATGGAATGTGTGGGCTAATTAATTCCAACCGTTGCCCCATTCCATTTAAATTGCCTAACTCACCTACTTTATTGTTTGCCATTCTAAACAACAATTAAATTGATGGTTAGATAAACAACTTGAACCAATTCCTATTTCTCCGGACTCCGGTTCCGATTAAATTGCTTAAGTTGTTTCCCCTGTTGCATCTTGCCATGCCATGCATATAAAATAGGATCATGCTGGATCTTTTGCCGTAGTAGTAATTGTTTCATCCGGTGTTTGTTCGAAGTTCGTTGCTTCTTCCCGGATAGGACGTTGAGATGATGTGAGCAACGACAAGTGATGCGGATGTATCTCTACTTGCTGGATTCCAGGACAGTATACTCACTTGCTGCCAAATGGCTGCCTTTCATCACTTGTTACCGATTCTTTCCGTTGTTCTTATTCTAGCCTTTTGATTCGATGCTTGTGTCTCGATCCTATCATATGTTACCTTGCAGCCATGATATAGCCTTCCTTCCACTTCCTATTACCTGTTGTTTGTTTACCTTGTTGGCCCTCGTGTTGTAGTTGCATGCTTAGTGTTGTTTGCGCTCAAGTCTTGTTGTCCGTCTTATCACCTGTTTAGTTTGATAGTTGGGTTTCCATTCAATCAACAACATGTTAATATTTTGGGTAATAATAATTTGTTGATAAGGCACCGGCAGGAGGCCCGGCGTGGTTTTGAAGCCTGCTAGTGTCGACCCTAATTAGGAAAAGGGTCTTGTCTACTGATCCATGATGAGCGCACTAACCGCATGTGGGAAGCGAGTATGGGCGCCCCCCTCAATTTGATTTGATTCGCATCTCGTCCAAATCGCCTCATTTAGTTCGGGTTTTCCATTTGCCGCATGCATGATCTTGCGAACCCAGGCCAGGGTGGAACTTTTGTAGTCGGCATTTAGGGAGACACGTTCTTAGAGTGCTATGAGGGTCCCCTTTTCTTCGTGGGTCTTGATTAGCCGTGCGCTCAATTGCACGGGGTTCTTTGGGCTTGATGCGAAGAAGAGTTGAGTTGTGTTGAGTGTCCCGCTTGGTGGAAGGGCCCTTCCATCTGGCGGGTTATTCTTACGTGTACGGCTAAATTGGTGCACCCCTGCAGGGTAAATCTTCTCGAGAAGACGTGTTTTCCGCGGATATGGATGACTTGGTGAAAGTACTGGCTAACAAGTACTCAGAACAACTTACACCTAACTAATGTTAATTTTGACTAGTAATAGGATTATTGACACAATAAGTTGAACATCATTAATCCAACAGTGTGAGTTATCCTTGGGTTGCTTCCTTAGTAGGGGGCAACATTGGATGGGTTTGTTTGGGTGGTAAGTTCTAGTTGGTTACGATACACTATCTTATCCCCCTCTTTTAGCCGGATGTTGTATCGAGTCTCTGTAGTTAGTTAGTGCAGCCCGCTGCCACCTCTTTGCAATAATCCTTTCCTTTCCGTTGAACCCAAAGTATTTGTATCTTGTGATGACTGGTTACGCCGGTATCTTGTGAGTATGGTTTATCCACTTGCCAGTACTTAACCGTACTGACCCACGAATCCTTTTTCGTGGCTGCATATTCAACATTGCAGTCAACAGGTTTGAAGTCTGACGACGTTAGCTTGGGAATCCCTCCGGCTTGGCCTGGGCAGGGATTGGACGCCATCGGTTATCTTCAGGACTCTTAGTCCAATTTGTATCTTGTCCGTAGTCGGACACTATGTTGTTTCTTCCGCTGTTATTTGGATCTTTGTATTGTATCAGTTGTATCCTTGGCTCGTTTGAGTCCTCTTGTATATATCTTTTCTGTGGTTGTTGTGGATTATTCGTGAACTGTTGTAATGTTATCACAAGTGGCAACCTGGAATCGGTTATTATGTGGATTTTGGCGGGAATGCTGAAATCTGCATAGTGCCCGATCTCGGGGCGTCACAGCCGCGTCCAGCCGCACCCCCCGCAGGATCACACGTTTCCCGGGCGAGGCCGGTTCCGACTAATCTCGCTGGGCCTAAGTGTCTGTCGGATAACATCAGGGCTGAGCCTTACCCGGATAAGTTCAAGGAACCGGGTAAAGTAGTGAATTATGAGCCGACTATGGATCCGGAAACATGGTTGAGCAGCTATGAGATGGCTATGTCGATTCGCAACGCATCTGAAAATCTTCAAGCCAAGTTCATGTACTTAATGATGTCAGAAGGAGCAGCCAAGTTATGGTTCAACAATTTACCGGAAGGATCTATCAAGTCATGGGAGGAGTTGAAAACTGCGTTTATCAAGCACTTTCATGGGACGTGCAGAAAGCTATTTACTATTGATGACCTAGAGCGGTGCGTCCAGAAGAAGGGAGAATCGGCGCGCAGCTGGGTGCGCCGAGTTATGGAGATACTTCACTCATCCACAGATATTCAGCCCAAAGATGCGTTACAGGCTATGGCAAAGACGTGCAAGTACATACCTTTAGTACAAAAGTTAACTCGCATGAAATCCAGTCGGAATGCTTCAGAGGTTACGATGGGAGAGCTAATGGACGCATGCAACAAACACGCTGCAACGGATACTACAGAAGAGGACGCCGATGACAAGAAAGCAAAAGCAAACACAAGTAACAATGGAAGAACCGGCAATGGATCAACGCCGGGTAACAATGGAGGTAACAATGGGAACAACCAGAACAAGCGCCCGTTTGAGGGAAGCTCCGAGTTTGTCGCTAGTACAAAAGCCGGGTCTTCGAGACCTAGGGCAGAAGGAAATTTCAATGTAGGAAACCATAACGGAGGAAATTATCAAGGACCGCCAAGGCCGGGTAACAATTGGGATATCTTCAGAATGGCGTGCCCAAAGCACAGCAGGAACGGTAGGCCGGCTAATCACTCATTGGAGCAATGTGCGGACCTACAGAGATGGAAGAACGAGGAAGTAAACAAGGCCATGCGAGGTGCAGGTCGGGGAGGAGGACAGGGTCCAGGTGGAAACCCGGGCAACGGCCCACCCCCAGCCGGTAACCCGGCAGGCGGAAATCCGGGTAATAACCAAGGGGGAGCTGGAGGTTTCCAAGCCAACCCCAAGCAATTGGGACAATACCACCTGCATACTACAGGAATTTCCAACAAGCATAAAAAGATATTAAAGAAGGCAGTAAACTCGGTTTCCTCAGCCGTTCCGAGATACCTGAGATGGTCGGAGCAGGATGTAACGTGGAGCAGAAGGGATCACCCGGAAAGGATAGAACACCCGGGAGTCTTAGCATTAGTGGTTGCGCCGCAGGTTAATGGTTATGAGCTGAAAAAGGTCTTAATGGACGGCGGTAGTAGCATCAACATCTTATATTGGGAAACCTTCCTACGCATGGGCCTCAAGGAGTCCCAGCTACAGAAGAGTTCAACAGTTTTTCATGGGATAGTACCGGGTCACTCAGCGTGCCCCGAGGGAAAAAATCACATTGGAGGTAGCTTTTGGAGAATCGAAGGACAATTTCCGGGTTGAGTGGCTCACCTTCGAGGTGGTCAAGCTGCACAGCCCTTATCACGCGCTATTCGGAAGGCCGGCTTATGCTAAGTTCATGGCCAGGCCGTGTTATGTGTATCTACAGCTAAAAATCCCGGGTCCCAAGCAAACCATCACCATACATGGGAGCCGGGATATAGCGGCTGAGTGCGACGAAGGAGATGCGGCAATGGCTGAACAGGCTTGCAGAAAAGAGGAACTCAAGTATTACCGGTCTCAAGTAGACCCGGATGACAGAACAACGTTAAAAAGGCCGAATACTGAAGATGAGAGAGCGAAGTTCAAGGCAGCGCAGGACACCAAGATGGTAGCTTTTGTCGAGGGAGATCCCTCTAAGCAATTTGCTATAGGATCTAACTTGGACAGCGAGCAGGAAAAGGCACTTGTGGAGTTCATTCGTTCGAATCAGGATGTGCTTGCCTGGACGCCCAGCGATATGCCGGGTATCCCTACAGAACTGGCAGAGCACAGTTTGCACGTTGATCCCAAGTCCAGGCCTGTGAAGCAGGGCTGAGAAAGATGAATGAAGAAAGAAGGAAGGATATAGGAGAAGAAATTGCACGGCTGCTTACAGCCGGCTTTATCATGGAAGTATTTCACCCGGAGTGGCTAGCAAATCCGGTTCTCGTGATGAAAAAGAATAATGAGTGGAGGATGTGCATTGATTATACGAGCCTCAACAAGCATTGCCCAAAGGATCCGTTTGCACTACCAAGGATTGATCAGATCATAGACGCAGTGGCTGGAAGCGACCTATTATGTTTCTTGGATGCATATTCCGGGTATCATCAGATCAAGCTCAAGAAGGAAGATTGGGAGAAAACATCGTTCATAACCCCTTTTGGGGCCTTTTGTTATAAGACCATGACGTTCGGATTGAAGAACGCTGGCGCAACCTACCAACGGTGTATTCAGAAGTGCTTTGAGGACCAAATCGGACGCAATGTTCGCGCATACGTGGATGATGTGGTGATCAAGACCAGGAAAGCGGAGACATTTATTGATGATCTAAAGGAAACGTTCAAGAACCTGAGAAGGTACCAGATGAAACTTAACCCGACAAAGTGTGTCTTTGGAGTCCCAGCCGGGAAATTACTCGGCTTTATCGTTTCTGAGAGAGGAATTGAGGCAAATCCGGATAAAATCAAAGCTATCCAGAGTCTGAAAAAGCCGGAAAATTTGAAGCATGTTCAGAAACTCACAGGGTGCGTAGCAGCGCTTAGCCGGTTTATATCCAGACTCGGAGAGAAGGCGATACCCTTGTATCGGCTCTTGAAGAAATCTGATAAATTCGTATGGGACCAAGAGGCGGACGAGGCGTTCGAGGCACTAAAGAAGCAGTTATCTGAGGCACCAGTCCTAGCAGCCCCGGGCCCTAAAGAGCCCATGCTATTGTACGTTGCAGCCGGGCCCCGGGCGGTTAGCACAGTCGTTGTTGTCGAGCGTAAAGAGGATGGGAAAGATCACCCGGTCCAGAGGCCGGTTTATTATGTCAGCGAGGTATTATCAGAGGCAAAACAGCGTTACCCACATTGGCAAAAGCTGGTTTTCGGGGTCTTCATGGCCAGCCGGAAACTGAAGCCGTATTTTCAGGAACACCCCATAACAGTGGTTAGTTCTATACCAATGTCAGATATCATCAGAAACTCGGACGCAACAGGTAGAATAGCCAAATGGGCGATCGAGATGGGAGATTATCATATCAAATACGAGCCCAGGTCAGCAATCAAATCTCAAGCTCTAGTTGATTTCATTAACGATTGGACTCACACAGGCATGCCCACCATGGCTCCAAACTCTGAGTCTTGGATAATGCACTTTGATGGTTCCAAGCAATACGAGGGATCAGGAGCTGGAGTGGTGCTAACATCACCCAAAGGAGACAAGTTAAGCTACGTGTTGCAGATTCACTTTGATTGTTCCAATAACGTGGCCGAGTATGAGGCCTTATTGCATGGCTTAAAGGTGGCCAAAGAGATGAACATTAAGAGGATACAATGCTTTGGAGATTTGGACCTTGTGGTACAGCAGGTTTCAGGAACTTGGGATAGAAAAGATGCAACTATGGCAGCATACCGCAGAGAGGTGGACAGGGTTGCCGGATGTTTTTCCGGGTATGAGGTGGAGCACATAGACAGAAGAAAAAACGAGGCAGCAGACGCACTCGCCAGACTCGGCTCGCGCAGAGAGCCGGTTCCACCTAATGTTTTCTTAGATGAGCTATGGCGACCATCAGTTAAAACCGAGTCTGAGGAAGAACTCGCAAATCAAGACCCGGATGTGGAGCTCGTGGCCACAGTACGTGATGTTCCCGAGTGGACAGAGCCGTTCCTGGCCTACCTATCACGGGGCGAGTTACCACAGCAGGAGGTATTAGCAAGACAAATTCTGAGGCGAGCAAAAGGATATTCTATCATCAATGGGGAGTTATACAAAAGAAGTGCAGCAGGAGTCTTTTTGCGCTGTGTAGCACCAGAAGAAGGCCGGCAGATCCTCAAGGAGATCCATGAAGGTGATTGTGGGCATCATGCATCCACAAGATCCCGCGTGTCCAAAGCTTATCGACATGGTTTCTTCTGGCTCACGGCCCTAGCAGACGCGGAGCGCTTGGTGGCAAGGTGTGACGGATGTCAAAGGTACGCTCGCCAAACCCATGTGCCGGCTATGGAATTGCGGGCTATCCCGTTAACTTGGCCGTTCGCTGTGTGGGGTATGGATATGGTCGGCCCCTTTCACATGTCACCTTGCAAAAAGACACATCTCTTAGTGGCTATTGATAAGTTTACCAAGTGGGTTGAGGTCATGCCAGTTACCAATTGTGAAGCAATTACAGCAGTCAAGTTCCTGAAAAGGATTATCTATCGGCTCGGGTATCCACACAGCATAATTACCGACAATGGAACCAACATGTCCCTTGGCGAGATGGAAAAGTTCTGTGGAAACAATGGCATCCGTTTGGACATAGCCTCAGTGGCCCACCCACAGGCTAATTGACAAGTGGAGAGAGCAAATCAGGAGTTGCTTCGTGGATTAAAGCCACGGTTGCGAGTCCCGTGTATCAGAGCTGCGGGTGCATGGGTTGAGGAGTTACCTTCAGTGGTTTGGGGTATCAACACCACACCTAACAGATCTACTCAGATGACACCGTTTTTCATGGTTTATGGTGCAGAGGCGGTGTTGCCGAGTGACATTATTCATGATTCGCCTCGAGTATCGGCTTATGTCGAGGTGGAGAACGAGAAGACCCGGCAAGACGCCGTGTATATACTAGAAGAAGAAAGGGAACAAGCTTTGGAGAGATCAGCCATATATCAGCAAGACCTGCGAAGATATCATAGCCGGCGCGTGAAAACCCGGGTCTTCCAGTAAGGAGACCTGGTTCTGCGCCTGGTACAATCAAAGGAAGGAAAACACAAGTTATCACCGCCATGGGAAGGACCGTTCATCATAAGCCGGAATCTGCACAACGGATCATATTACTTGATAGATGCAAGGGAAGAGTCGGCTACGGTTAATGACACCGCTCATACCACTTCATCTATGCAAGAGAAAGAAAGACCATGGAACGTGGCTCAGCTACGTCCCTACTATACTTAGTATAGGCTAGATTTACAAGTGGAATTACACGATGTAACAGGCAGCAGGTTTCAGACGCACTCTTTTCCTATCCAGGGTACCTAAGGGGACTGGAGGGTTTTTAATGAGGCGGCTTGCTGACCTAACTTTTCTCATATCAATAAAGAGATGGTTAAAGCAATATACTATTTCCTTTTCATCTGTTTTTATCAAGTTTTTATTTCTGTTATGTTTTTTATCCTTCTTCCAGGTAAGTATTATTTACTGTTTTTAGTATATTAGTTTCTTTAGCAGTTTGCATATATTTAGGTCTTGGGGGCTGATTGCTTGAATAGCACAGTTACAAACTCAAAGACCCGGCCACGATGCCTATGAGTTATAAGGGTCGATTACTCGCAAACGAGTACGCCTGCAAGCTTATAACCGGACAAAGGAGCCAAACTTCTTGACTTTTCTTACTTAAGCTCGATGTGACTCGCACTAAAGTGGCATGATTTGCTCGCATATGATCACAATCAGTCATGATGCCCAATGGGACTTGCCTGACCCTGTCTTCGTATAGATGTAGCAACATGATTATCCACGCGAAAGCCGGCTTACAGTACAAGAGAGTCAAAAGGGTCATCTAAACCACAAGTTATGCAGAGTACAAGGTTAATAACCGGAAACTCAAGGTTTATTAAGCATAACTTCAAACCTATGTGAAACGGCTCTAGGTTTCGGGCTTAGCAGAAATGATTTGTTCTCTTTAAAAGACCCAACACCCTAGACTCGGAAGTTCGGGCCTTGGGGACTGGGGAATTTGAAAAAAGAAACAAATTATTTAGCCATTAAGCTCAAAAACCCAAAAATCCGAGTCTTGGGGACTTGGAGACTTAGAGAAAAGCCCACCTGTCAAAACCCACGAAACCCGGAAACCGAGTCTCACAAAAGGAACCATAAAGAAAGTCGGAATATCAAGAATATATAAGCTCAATAGAAGATAGATATCAAATTCACCCAAAGGCCAGAAGGGCCACGAAAGCTATTAAGGTATCAAAGTGCATTACAACCCACAATAGCAGTATCATAAAGCGCACAAGCGCGCTATCAAAAGAATAATTATTTTACAAGGTCATTGGTCGAATGAGGTATTGAGACGGCATCAGTCAAGAGTTTACTCGGCTTCCTGGGTTGAGTCTATAGCCTTACCCTTGTCTTCTGGGTCTTGGTCTTGCGTTTGCTCCTCGGAGGCCTTCCTGGTATTGTCACCCGGATTGGCAGTATCAGGGCGAACAGGCGGGCGGCCAGCCGGCGTAGAGGAGGAGGGCGCTGACTTCAACTCGGCTTCCCTCTTCGCGGCTTCCTCCCTCTTCCTGGCCGAGTCAGCATCCCACTTTTCCAAGATATAAAAGGGTAAAGGCATATCCTCCTTCACAGGTTTACCTTTGGCGTCGTATGAAGTTACGAAGTTGCTTAAATCCAGAGAATCGGCAAGTGTAGTCGCCGAGTGACGCACCTCAGACTGCACAGCCTTGATATCCTTGAGGCTGAATCTAGAACCATCAGCCTTGAATTCTGGAAACCCGGCCACCAACTTTGTCGGGTCAAGCTTTGGAAAGTAAGCTTTAGCCAGCATAAGCCCCCGGGTCATCCCAACCCGGCATGCCGAGCGTTTCCAGAGCTCAATCCATGCGGGAACAGTGGAACACGCATGGATCAAGGTTTCCATACCCGGATATCCATCAGTTGGCCACTGTATGGTGTCCAGGATCCATTTAGTGCCGGCGCAGAACCTCCGGAGCACATTCTTTAAATTCTTCACCTTCTGGATATCATCTTCTTCTGAGGGCGCAAGGTTAGCAACTGCAATGTAAACAACAAAGGTTACGTCAACAACATCCCGGGTATCAAGGATCAAGAAACAAACCGGGCCACGAACCAGCAAGCAACAATATCTCACCAAGAAGGACACGATAAGTGTCGGCAACTTGGGCCGATAATTTTTTCAGCGCAGCTTGAACAGTAGTGTACTTCTTCTTGTACTTCGTGACATCCTTGTTAAGCGATTCCACCTCAACCTCAAGCGCCTCTCGCAGCTTTACCTCAGTCTCCAGGAGTTGATTTGTCTTAGCCAAAATTTCCTCGGTCCGGGCCATTTGTGCCTATAAAGGGACGGAAAGATAAACGTTAGTCGGATATCATAACCAGCCGAGTATTAAAAGGAGTACCGAGTGTAACTTAAACAAGTTAGACTCGGAACTTGGGGACTAGATGGGTAACATGAGATATCAATTAGTATTACCCGGTGTTCAGTGGCCATGCGCTCTAACATAGTGTTCTCTGTGGCCTTCATGGCAAGGAGGGCACTCATCATTTGGTCGAAGGAGTGATTGTCTGAGTTGGAAGACCCGGGATCTTGGTAACCCGGAGTTGGAGTTTTCTCCTTGGCAGGGGAAGGCATCCGAGTCGTATGAATATCAAAGTTTGGCTCGCCTCCCCCCGTGCCCAGGACTATGGCCTCTTCCTCCTCGCGTGCATGCGAGGCTATAGGATACTCGGCTTCTTGATCAGCCGGGCCCTTCGGTGGCGCTTGCCGCTCTACCTCGCCGCTAGCCGCGGCAGTCATATTATCAATCGGGTTCTCCTTACCCGGGTCTTCGGTTTCTATGTTTTTTTGGTCACTGATAGTGACCGTGGCTCTGTGGATGGTATAAATAAGCAGTTAGCATGTAACTGGAGAAAATTATGGAAGGGTATTAGAACATCAGGAGAAGAACCGTACCCAGGGTTCACCATGAAGTCCAAGGGGAACTCGCTGCTAGACCCGGACGAAGCTGATAAACGTTGAGAAAGTAAGACATGGAACTGCCCCGCTAAGGGGTGACTCGGAAAAGGAAAACCTTGATATTCGGGAAGAGGTTGAAAAGTACCAGCACGTCGAGCCGGGGATGACGGAATACCCGGGTTAAGTGTGGATTCACCCGGAAAGTTCCGAGTCACTCTGCGCTTGGTCGCGGGTGGATCCTTCAAGTACGGCCAGTCGGATAATTCTCGGTTTAGCTCGCACATGTTAGCAAAGGAGTATGGTTTATAAGCAAGGGAGCGGTATGGAACCTTGAAGACGACCCCGCGGGTTCTCCTCTTGGTCCCGACCTCGACTTCCGGCTCAATTTCGCTTTTGTCGCTCTCGGTTTCTTCCGAGTCCCTCTGGTCGTCCTTGTCACCCTTGTCATCCATCCCTGAAAGGCGTATGCATATAGTTGGAAAAAGAGAAAAATGGGAAAGCAAAGTGATAGAGGTTGGGGTGATTGGAATCCGGGTGATACCTTTGTCTGTATCGACCAGTTCTTCCTCTTCTTCCTCCGGGTCACCGGAGTTGGGAGGGGTCTCAATACTCCAGAAAACGTTGTCAACCTGAAATAAAAGTATGAAAATGAGAGTTAGTAGTTGTATCAAGTCAAAGTACGAGAACAAGTGTATAAGTATCAGATTTTTACCGCTGGAGCCGGGTTATCCCGGGTGAACGGCGCTAACCCGGCTATATTCTTGATCACCTCCAGTTTCTCAGTCAGGAAGCTCTTGATGGTCTTGTTGGTGTCACCAGCTGGGTAATTCTTTGAGGAATATCGGAGCGCGTCTGTGACGTGCCCCGAGTAGTCACACATCAGCTTGGCGCGAATGGAGTTGGGCTGGATCCGGAAGTCCACCCATGTCTTGACCAAGTTAAGCCCAAGGAGGCCTTGGGCAGAAAGAACGGCTATTTTTGATAGAAGGGGATGGATGGCTTCTCTGTCCGACTCAGGGGGAAAGCATTAAAAGTGTCGGAAATATCCAAGAGACCCTCCGAATAACCCGGCAACTTCCTTTCGCCGGGTGGGGAGGTATCCCGGCAATAAAAGAAGGAAAGTTGCCAATGCTTGACATGTGAGTTCAGGTTGAGAGTCGGCATGGGAGAATTCTTGCGGCGCTGGATAGAAACCCCGTCGCAAGCGAAGAGCGCCCCGTCACCGCTTTTGCGGCACGGTTTGCACTGGAAAAGTTCTATAAATAGAGCCAAATTTGGCGGAATGCACAAATAAGACTCACACAGGACTATGAAGTGGGTAATGTTCAACATAGAGTTAGGCCCTATGTCGAACACCCGGAGGCCGTAGTGGCTAAGGACTTCATGGAAGAAAGAGTGACCCGGGGGGCGAAACCCCCGGATCACGTGCTCAACGAAGCAAATTACCTCGTCGGCGTTGGGGGTAGGTCGGGTCTCGTCACCCGGTACCCTCCAGTGGATCTCCTCCTGAGGGGGGAGGACGCCTAACGCGGCCAGCTCTTCCAGCTTGGCCTTGGTCACAGAAGATTGCGCCCAGTTGGCGGATATGGACTGGATCACCCTTGGCTTAGCCGGCTGCTTCCCTTTATTCTTGGGAGCCATTGGTTCAGTCTGCAAAAGTACAAGACAAAAAGATATGAAGCATTAAACTCGGAAGTTGTGGATTTACCGAGTATCGATAAAGCAGTGTAAAGACTACGAATTATCCGGGTATCGAAGAGCAGTACAGAAATTATGGGATATCTACGTATCGGCCAGCATTTATGGAAAAAGGTTGATTGCTTGTGTATCTAGTGCAAGTAAAAGAACCGGGAGAGGAGGATTTTCCGGGTATCTATGAACAGCCGCGGAAATCTGGATGAACTACGTCTGGATTGGAAATTTTGCTATCAATTTCGCGGTGAGATTAACGATTACGAGCGATAGGGGAATGATGTGTGGTCATCTATTAAGCAATTGGACAGGCTAGCATGGAGCTACGCGACCTAATCCGGCGCGGGGCAAGAAATGGCCCGCGGCGGACCTAGATCTAATCTAGGTCGAATGAAGAAATTACCTATTGAATCGAGGGAAATAGGAGTCTTACCGGTGCGGATTGGAGGAGGATGCGACGGCGGCAGATGGCGCAGTCGTGGTGCCCACGTGCGATTCCCGGCGGGCAGCTCGGAGGTGCGGCGGCGGAGTTTGGCGGCGGCGCGGGGCAGATTGTGGAAGAATGCAGCCGGCGGCGGCTCTGCTCCGGCGACGTGCGCGCGGTCTCCGTGGCGGTGCTCTGTGAGCTCGGTTGGGAGCACTGGTGAGGAGGAAGAGGGAGGAAGGAATGGGCCGTGGGGGTTAGGTCACCCCCTAGGTACCTATTTATAGGTACGGGTGGGGGAACCTAGGCCAACGAGCGGGAACCGGAATTTTTGGGATAAGAGATACCCGTCCTGATTTTCCGGGATATCAAGGTTAAGTGCTGGACGGGATATCCGGAATGGATAGGAAGTGAATCCTTTCCGCGATATTCGGATCAATTAATGAGCAAAGTGAGCCGGGTCTTCTGCATCTTCCTTGGAACATTGACCCGGAAAATTAAAGATGGACTTAGAGAAAGCCGGTTTATTATATGGACCACCAATGGAGTTAGGCCTAGCTGTTTATCAAAGCAACCTAACCCGGCCTCTATGAGTTTGTATGTTTGCTATTTTTGCAGGGAATAGCGTGCGCTTCAAGGAGGATCCCGTGAAGCCCAGGCTATTCTTGGGACTACTGATGGAGGGATGATAACCCGGTAGGCTAACGCCAAGGAGTAACTCGGCCCAAAGGACGCTGCGCAAGACCCGGCTAAGGAATAAAGGGGTTCTAGAAGGCCCAGGAGTGTAGGCCTCATAACCCGGATTGTGGGTTCCGATAAGGAAGTTTAGGGTTTTTTAAGTAGTGTTCGGGTAGGATTCCGAGTACGTCTTGGATGGCAAGCCAGGGGATCCGGGGATTATATAAACCGGCCCCCAGGGTTAGATCGATGAGTACACAAGAGAGACACGAGTTTACGAGATAGAGATTGTGAGATATCGAGCATCCATTGTGATACGAGTATCGAGATAGTATATTCAGATCGAAGACTCGGCGACTTGATTGTCGGCTACCAGATCGCATATCACCATGGTTTCCTTTGAGCTAAACCCTCTCCCAAACACCAGAGTCGATTTGCCCCAAGACAAGTTACCCCCGGTAACGTCTGCCGTGATTATCCCACGACAGGTCTACTGCAATTCCTTCTTTAGACACAATGTGTCCTAGAAATCCTACTTCACCCAGCCAGAACTCACACTTGCTAAACTTGGCATAAAGCTTGTGTTCTCTCAGCTTCTCCATTATCAAACGAAGGTGTTTCTCGTGTTCCTTAACACTCTTGGAGTAGATTAGTATGTCGTCAATGAATACTACGACAAACTTATCGAGGAATTCCATGAACACCTTGTTCATCATATTCATGAAGTATGATGGGGCATTGGTTAAGCCAAAAGGCATCACCGTATACTCATATGACCCATATCTAGTGACAAAAGCAGTCTTGGGAATATCGTGTTCCCTAATCTTGAGTTGGAAATATCCAGACCGTAGATCTATCTTGGAAAACACACTATCTCCTTCCAACTGATCAAACAAGTCATTGATTCTAGGGAGTGGGTATTTGTTCTTGGTCGTCATCTCGTTCAACGAACGATAGTCCATAACCAAACGCTGACTTTTGTCCTTCTTCTCCACAAACAAAACTGGTGCTCCCCAAGGGGATGACCTTTCTCTTATGAATCCTTTACCCAACTGCTCCTCAAGTTGCTTTTTGAGTTCTTTCAGTTCATCTGTGGACATAGGGTAAGGTCTCTTTGCTATTGGTCCTGCGCCCAGAAGCAAATCAATCAGAAATTCCACATCTCTATCCGGTGGCATTCGTGGTAACTCATCTAGAAATACATCTGGGTATTCTCTCACCACAGACACTTGGTCTAGGCTAACCTCCTTAAGATGGTTTAGGCTAACCCCCTTAAGATGGTTTAGACTAATATCTTTAGGTTCCAAGTGGGGTTTGTACCTAATTCTCTTTCCCTCTGGGGTTGATAGTGTGATTGATCTATTGACACAGTCTATGACTCCTCCATAGGTAGTCATCCAATCCATACCCAAGATAACATCTAGTCCTTGTGATGGTAGGATTACTAAGTGGGTTGGAAATTTGTGGGTTCCAATTTCTAGAATTAGTATCCCGCATTCACTATTGACAGACATCTCACCACCTGGGGAACTCACTTGGAATACTTTTCCTATTGATTTAGTGGGTATTTTATTTTTGTCCACAAATGCCTTTGATATGAATGAATGTGATGCTCCAGTATCAAATAAAACTAATGTTGTAAAGGAGTTGAGTGGAAACGTACCCATCACAGCATCAGGTTCATTCATCACCTCCTCAACGTCAAGGTGATTCACTTGCCCTTTCTGGAAGGGATTGGGCTTTGCTGCTTCAATGTCCTTTGGCTCTGTGCATTTATCAGCAAAGTGTCCTTTCTTCTTGCACTTGAAGCATGTCACTTCTGATATGTCCTTCCTGCCCTCTGAGTTTGAGTGATGGTGCCCATTATTTCCATGGTGATGGCCATTACGATGGCCATTGTGATTACCATTGTAATGTCCATTGGAGTTATTGCCTCTGTACCCACCATTGTATGTGTGGCCATTGTTCCTGTTGAAATGACCTCCATGCTTGTGACCACTATAGCCTCCACTATTCTCAGAAGAGTGATGCCTCTTGTGAGAGGTTTCCGTGTGGTTCTTGCCATTCCCAAACTTCCTCTTGCGGTTCTCCTCCTTGTTGATGTTGTTGTCCAGGGTGATGGCCTGGTCAAGCAGTGTCTGGTAGTTTGGAGCATATGCCACAGATAGTGGTATCTTCAATTCTCCCTTGAGTCCATTCAGGAATTTCTCTTTCCTCTTGGCATCAGTATCAATGTCCTCTGGGGCATACCTGGACAGTGCACGAAAATCATCCATGTATTCCTTCAGGGTTCTTCCACCTTGCTTCAGAGTGCGGAACTCATCTCTCTTCAGGTTCATAATGCCTGATGAGATGTGGGCATTATGAAAGCCAGCTCTGAATGTGTCCTAGTCTAGACCTTCCACAGGATGGGTGATTTGAAATGTCTCCCACCACATTGCGGCTGGTCCCTCCAGCAGATGTGCGGTGAATCTGACCTTCTCCGCATCGTTGCATTCGCAAGCAACCAAGTCCTTGTTAACTGAACGGAGCCAGTCGTCAGCCACCATGGGCTTAGTAGCAGTGGTGACTTGTTGGGACTAAGCCTGAGGAATCTGGTAAGCCTATCCACTAGAGGAGGTAGTGGGGGAGGGTTGTTTTTGGTGTTGTTGTTGTTGTCGTTGTGTTGCATGAACTGATTCATCATCTGCATCAACTGAGTTTGGGATGCCAGCATCTGCTGAAATCCTTCTTGGGTTGGATCTGGTCGTGGAGGCATCTGGGGTTTTAAGAATAGAGGAGAAATGAGATTGGAAGATGGACCTAGTGGGAATAAATTTCTACCCATGCACAAACATCAAACAAACAACAAACAAACTCACAAACAAAAGATATAACAAAGGTTTTTAGAAAACTAAAAGAGTCGTGGGTATTGCCATACTTCAAGTTGTAGGACAATACAGGAAAGCATAAACGAGGTACAAAAATCTAAGGGATCATCTAAAAGACACTAGATCTTGATTCTTCACTTGCGAGTCTGGAATAACTGGTAGTAGTCTGTGGCCCTCAAGTGCTTCTTCAGAGGGAAGCGGTTTCCTGTCGAGCTCACCTCGATGCTAGGGTCCCCCTCAGATGAACTTTCAAACACTCGCTCCTCAGGGTCCTCTTCTTCCTCTTCCTCTGTAGCTGGAACTAGATGGTCTTCCTCTACAGTAGGTGTGTGGTGATCAACCAGGGCTGGGGGTACTATGGGCTCCTTCCCTCTCTGTGTCACCCTCAGTCGGGCTACTTCCCTCTGCAGTTCCTCAACTTGGTTCTTCAACTGGTCTCTCTCCTGCTTAACCTCGTCCATCTCACTGGAGTCCTTAGCGTAGTAAGCATTCTGCACTCGGAGGGCAGCAATTGTCGCATCCTTGAAATCAAGCTTTTCCCGCAGATCATTGTTGATGTCATCCAGGTTCAACATTGCTTTCCCTAGATCCCTAAACTTCTTTCGCTGGATATCAAGTGCCTCCATCTGATTATGCATCTCATCCTCCATGTTCGTCGTCATGAACTCTAACTCCATGAGGTGGTGACGTATAGGAGTGAGATGTTGGTGGCTACGATCAATAGGTATTCCTGACTCATCCCTCTCTCCGAAGAGTCGGAAGACACTGCCGTGAGTGATATGATCTCGGTACCTATGACAGATGCGAGCGATGGCGTCAAGCATGGCTGAACTCACTGAAGCTGTGTAGTCTGGGTAGTACTGGACGTATTCCAAGCCATGGTCGTCTGGGTCCGCTGTACGTCCAGAAATATGGGTCGTGATGCGCCACCTCTGAGCACCAGTAACCTCAATAACCTCTGGCACACCGTGGAAGTGAGGAGCGGGCATTCCAATATCCATGGCTAGGTCATATAGGTTCTTACTCATCCAGAACTCTGCATCTCCAGCAAAAGCAAACCTATCATCGACGTCATCGACAGCCGGGTCCATCTAAAATTTTGGAAAATGAAAGGGATAAGGTTAGCACAGGGTAAGAATATACAAGAATAGAAAAAAGAAAAAGGCAAAAGCAAAATGAAAGTTTTCATAAGGGTTTGACATAGTTTTGTTCCTATGGTTTCAAATCCTAGGGTCTCGATCCTACAGGCAACACTATGCTCTGATACCATTTTGTAGCACCCTACCTTCTTACAAAGGTAGAATACTTGTGTACCTGCTAATCCCGAGATCACTGATAGCATACACATGGCAAAATGAAATATTCATTGCAATAGCATCATTCTACAGCGTATGATCCATTGGATACAAAATAAAATAGTCTTACAAATGGCATAGTCAACATGGACTAGCCAAAATAACAGAGTTCAAAGCAAATACAACGGAAACAAATCTTCAATGAGCCTCCTTCTCTTCATGCGCCACAGGCAGACATGTTGGGATGTAGACTCGAGATCCTAAACAGTTACTCATCATATGAATGACCTGCACGTTGGAATATGCAGCCCCCACAGGGGAGGAGGTCAGTACAAACAATGTACTGGCAAGTGACACTTGTATGGTGGCAGTTTTGAGGAATATCTAGCTACATGATATTTAGTTGGTGGAGTCTGGGCTATTTGCATAAAGCCAGTTTTGTCCTATATTTGATAAATCATTTTAATAAAAATGAAAACTTCTGTACAACCATCATGGCTAAATCCACCATGAAGGTTGACAGTTCATCATGGCTAAATCCACCATGAAGTTTGATAAATCGTCATGGTTAAATCCACCATGAAGTTTGAAAATCGTCATGGCTAAACCCACCATGAAGTTTGGTAAATCATCATGGCTAAATCCACCATGAGGTTTGATTGTGGCATCATGGCTAAATCCACCATGTGCCCTAAAAGGGGTTTCTACCATGTTTTATATCATTCAGAAAAGATGAGGAGATCCTTCGGCACCAACTCTGTCTAGCTGCTCAACTGGCCCATAACCGAGGACACGGCTAAGATCTTAGTTTTTAACTCTGCAGAGGTTGTGCACTTTCACCTTGAGACTCATTTTCCCCGAGAGAAAAATGAGACAAGATCTTTGGGAAGAGGGATTCAACCATACCACTATTGACTCGTTGCTCCTAAAATTCTACCACCCCTTGTCAATACAACAGGAGGAACCCCACAGCTTACTAAATCTTGGCAGAGCCCATATTACCTCAAGGCTGCACTGGAAGCTAACTATACAGGGAAGACCTATAAATCTCTTTAATCCTGGGTGGCAATCCACAAGTGTACCCTCAGGTGATAACCACCACATCCATGGCTAAATCCACCATGAACATGGCCCTGAGTAGCCACTCAACATAATCCATTCATACCAATCCACCCAGGTGTTTCATTGGGTTGTTAATTTTCAATTTTCAAAACATCACAACCCAACATGTATCATCAATAGTTGTGATAATATTCTGGCATAGCCAAACTAGTATCTACTAGAGGTTTCAGGTTGGCTACACACTACTATGTATTTCTAAGCATAGCATATACTTTGGAAAATAAATAAAATCACCTATGATGCATACTACTGAAAACTCTAATGCAATAAAAAGTGGGACATGAGCATCACTTGCCTTGGTAGCCGCAACCAACACAACTACAACAGTCACAGAAGTTGTATTGATCTTCTCCACAATCTAAACAAGCAATAACAATACCAACATAAACACACTACTCAAACAAACAAACATAAACATGTATGCATGCATGAATGCAAGATTTGTCTTACACATGTTGGTTGTTGTGTTGGGGTGTGTTTGGCATTGTATGTGATTCACTTAGTTGATACAAGGCTCTGGTTGAGTTTTATTCCATTACAATAGTTTATTTACTCTAATTTAGTAGTCCTTTTATAGATCTTTGGGTTAATTGAATTTTAAACACACTTTTCAGAATCTGTAAAATTTGGTCATTGGTCTCTCTGGACAGAGAGTATTAATACCAAGGTGACCCAATTGGTTTTACTCAAAAATAGATTTTATAATTTGAATTATGAGCAGATTACTGATTTGACTAAATTTGAAATAGAAAGTGTGTGCACGATACAAATTTGGTTTTCTCTGGTCCCATGGTGTTCTACAAATTCTAAGGAATCCAGAGACTACAAATTTACAAAAATTGGGATTGTAAAACTCAAACTATGCATTAAATGGTGTTTATGAGTGGTTTTGGCAATTTAAAAACTACTCCAAAATTTTATACAGATACCACCTAATATTTTTTTTTTTTGGGTAGATAATTTGATTAGCTTTCTATAGGTTCAAGCCTCACCATTTTTGGATCAGTATTTATTTTTCTATTGAATTTACAGTGTGACAGATGGTTCTGTTTTCAAAAAGAATTCAAAATGATTTAAACCGGGGGGGGGGGGGGGGCTGACTGGCTCCGACTCAGCAGCCAAGTGGCAGTGCGCGAATGGCTCGGGCGTGCACACGCTGACTGCGCCGAGTAACGGTCAACAGACCAGATCTGGCCGTCCGCCGGAGATCTAACGGTCAGGAAAAGATGGGAGGGGGAGAGGGCTCACCTCCGGCGGGATGTCGCCGGAAAATGGTAGGCGGTGGCGGAAGTCCCCGGGAGTTCGCCGGAGTTGCGCTCCCGCGGTCCTCGAGCTCGTTGGAGCGGTCGCAGCAGCGTAGGAGGGCACGACGAGGACGGCGAGCTTCACGGCGGAAGCTCTCGCTTCCGGGAGCGACGAGAAGAGGGGGTCGGAGGCGCGGTGATCGCCGGCGATCTCGACGCGCACGGCATGGCCGTGGTTATTCCGGCGAGAAATTTCTGCGGCCTGGAGGCGTGTTTTCGCGAGCCGTTTGGCGTAACAGAGAGAGGGAGGCGGGGGTTTATCGGGGGGCGCTCTAGGTGTGGAGAGATGGGCGAGATGTGAGGTGGCGATCGTGGGGGTGCGCGGTTGCTCTCCGGCGAAAACGGGAGGAGGTTGGGGGCGAGCGTCAACGTAACGCGGGCGTGGCGTCATCTGGGCCCACATGGCAGTGAGGCAGCGAGAGGGGCGCGGCTAGTCTGTTTTGCGCGCGTGCGTTAGATAACAGCTGAGCCCATGGGCCGCCGCGAGAGAGAGAGAGACAGGGGAAAGGGGACTGGGCCGGCCGATTTCTTCCCTTTCCCTCTTTTTTTTTGTTCTGTTTTATTTTTCTTTTCTGTTTTCTTTTATTACACTAAGGAAACCCCAAACAAATGATTGAATGGGCTAACTAAATTTAGATGGTTTTGTAGAGTATTTAGATTGCAAGGTTTTAAACTTTTGGAATGTTTTGGTGGCTTTTGAAAATTCAAATTTAGATCCAAAATGGATGAATTTGCATGGAGTCAATATAGGATTATTTTTAGGGGTATAACCCATAGGGTTTTTGTTTAGTGATGTTTAAATTTTTAAATGTGCTTTTGAGTGACTATGTTATGATAATATGAATGCATGTTAGTTTGATATTTTTGAAAAAATCTAGGATGTTACACATGCCTCCTTGTTGCCTCCACTCGAGTGACATAAACATGCGGGGGGGGGGGGAGGATGTGTTGTTGCCACTAGGGAGAAAATAGTGGTGCTCTTGTCTACGGATGAGAACCACTTCTTATATTACGTATTGTTCTTAATGCATTTGTCTGTTCCACACATAGGGATCATTTCGTTGTTGCAACTTAATACCAAGAGATTTGCTGGATAGCTTTCTTGAGGTGGACTTTTAGATATGGATGCATGCTGGATAGCGGTCCATATGCCTTGATGTAATTCCTACAATGTTAGAACTCGTGAACTATATCTCGTCATAATAATATTATTATACGTTTATGATTTGTCAATTGGTCAGCTGTAATTTCTTCATCAAACATGTTTGTTTTCTTTGGAGAGACACCACTAGTTAACCTATGGCCCCCGGTCCTATTTTCCTCATATTGCAAATCTTTTTTTAAGCAATTTTCATGATTGTTTTCTCGTTGTTCCATTCTTACTTTTATTACTCTACAAGACTCTATACGTTTAATTGTCCTGTTTCCAGCAAGACCGGAAGATTGACAACCTACCAAAAAGTTAGGGTAAGAGAGAGTTTGTGCTTATGTGCAGGTTCCACGCTTTGTCAACATCGATAAATTTGGGGCAAGAGAGAGTTTGTACTTGTGTGCAGGTTCCACGCTTGGTCAACATCGATAAACGGCGTCGTTGATACAAGTAATCTTCTTCAAGAATAGGAAGTCCTACTGGTTCGATAAACTTTGGTTCCATACTAGCTGAAAATTTACACTAGACTACATCATACCTTCCGCTTGGGGTCTCCCAACGAGCCTGTGATCACGTCAGCGTCACGCCTCCGCCCTCGAGCTGCATGGCGGCGAGCGCGCATGGCGGCGTGCGCCTCGCGCGGGACGACAACGAGGAGGTGGCCGAGGCAGCGACGTGCGCCTCCAACACCAACGCAGCAAGCACGGACAACTTGGCCTCACTCCGGGCACGCCTTGGCCTCGACGTCCAGGACGTCGGCGGAGCTCGTTCTGGCAGTGCCTACTGTGAGTGGACAGGTTCGTCCAGTTCGTCCAGCGCGGCGGGGGCATGGCGGAGGGGATGCAACTTGTCGCCATCCTTCTCGCCGGCAAGGCCGACGAGACTCTCGCGTCGCACCACTACGAGTTCAAAGGGCAAAGGCCGGGGATGCGCATCCATGATGCTCTGCTCGTGGCGGTGTACCGCAAGTCGCTGTGGAACGCCGTGCGCACGGCGCTGGCACGATCATGAACTACATGGAAGTGGATGTCGGGCTCTGGTTCCATACTAGCTGAAAATTTACACTAGACTGCATCATACCTTCCGCTTGGGGTCTTCAACGAGCGTGTGATCACGTCAGCATCACGCCTTTATCCTCGAGCTGCATGGCGGCGAGCGCGCATGGTGGCACGGCCTCGAGCGGCATGGCGGCGTGCGACTCGTGCGGGACGACGACGAGGAGGTGGCCGAGGCGGCGCCGTGCGCCTCCAACACCAACGCAGCGAGCACGGGCAGCTTGGCCTCGACGTGCAGGACGTCGGCGGAGCTCGTTCTGCCAGTGCCTACTGTGAGTGGACATGTTCTTCCAGTTCGTCCATCGCGGCGGGGGCATGGCGCAGGGGGCTGCAACTTGTCGCCATCCTTCTCGCCGCCGGCAAGGCCGACGAGTCTCTCGCGTCGCACCACTACGAGTTAAAAGGGCAGAGGCTGGGATGCGCATCCATGATGCTCTGCTCGCGGCGGTGTACCGCAAGTCGCTGCGGCTTTCCACGGGCACGTCGTGCGCACGGCGCTGGCACGATCATGAACTACATGGAAGTGGATGTCGGGCTCTGGTGCACCGTCTGCTCGTCCGCTTCGAGCCGACGGAGAGAAGATGGTGGCGGGGCTGGAGCTAGGTAAAGCGAGTTGCTGCCACGCGCCCTCCGGATGCGTCTCGTGTGGGGGCACGGCTGAAAAAATTTGCCCGTGACCAAAAATTTCGTCGGCATAATTTCAACCGGATGAAAAAATGCCTCCTGAGAGAGCAAACGGCTGAAGATGCTTTTAGCTCCGAAGAGTTTGTCACAGCCGGCTCACAAATGCGCCCCAAGAAGAGCGGTGAAACTCGAAAAATACTACGTTGAACCTGGGTACATATGCTCCTGCCTAGGAAATCCATTTTTCAAAGGTTCAAAAATTCCAAGAAAAATTAGGGAAAAGAAACGACTTTTCATTTGCCTTTGTAAAAAAGACAAATTTATGACACATTTATACTCCTATATAGCACTATATAGGAGTGGAAAATTTATATTTTTTCGTATAGCCAACGTAAATATACAGATTTATTACGAAACTCACTCGCCACGCATTGAGATTGCATTACCTTTTTTTTTTGAGAAGGAGATTGCATTACCTATGCATCTAATTTTTTGCAGATTTTTTTTATTTTTAAAAAGTGGTTTAAATCAGCATTTAAGAAAAAATTAGGCAGGAGCGGGTGCCCGCCGGTTCATTCTAGCCGCACTGGGTGAAACTCCCGTCAAATATAGCCTAGCTCCCGCCCCACATACGGAGTACATCAACGTGTACGGCAAAGGCTCTGGCCTTCACACTCGTCGGCGGTGACGTCACGCGCCGCGGGCTGCAAACCACCCCGTGGCGCACACCATCGGCTACGGCGTGTGAACACCGGCCACGAACACCGTGTGCCGCCCACACACACACCCGCACGGCCGCACGACAACGAGCCTTCTGGAACATACGCGATACATACGCCCCAGCCTCGCTGACGTGGTGGTCCCACGCGTCAAAACCCAGGATTCCTCGTGCCCGTTCCTTGTACTCTATATAGACAGGCCGTGAACCCCAAGAATCAGAAAGCCAACCAACCCCCGGCAGCAAAAAAACGCACAAACAGCCATCGCGATACTCGCAAGGCTTCCCCTCCGTCTCCGTTCGCTCTCTTCTTTCCCCATGGCGACCACCCCAACGACGGCGCCGGCGAAGATGCGGGCCCTGCAGTACGAAGCCTACGGCGAAGGCGCCGCCGGCCTCAAGGTAAATTACGCATCTCGCGGTGCAGTCGTTTTGTGCGGCACAGTGGGGAGAGGGCCCGAACCTTGTGAGTTTGCTCTGTACTTTGGTCGGCGAGATTGGTATCTTTAGTGCCGAGGACGGTATGGCTGATTACCTGGTAGTACTACATAAACCAGCCATAGCTCACTGCCTAATCGGTTCGTAAGTACTTGCAGTATCAGCCGTTTCCTGGGAAACCCCGCTCGAGATTGTAGATCGCAATCAGTTCACATGAATTCTTTCCTCATATTTGGAGCCCTGCCTTACTCCAGTACAGCTTTACTTTTAGAGCATATGATTTGTGGTGGCCTGCTGGGTACTTTAGTCTTGGTTGGATAATCTATTGAGTGAATTCTTGTAGCTATTTGTAGAAGATTGGTTAGATTACATGTTACAGTGAAATTAGTTTAATTAGATTAGATTCCTTTAAAAAAAAAGTTAAATAGTTGTTCACATGCCTGGTGTTAGTTGTTTGAAAAAGCACTGGATATATAAAGTTTTGGTGCTCTAACTCCCGAGTCAGCACTCCTAAATTATAATATTCAGATGACCAAGTCACTTGTGTGAGTGCTGATTTGTGAGCCAATTGGAAATTAGTTGGCACATGCCTGGTTTTTGATAGATGCCTGGAGATAGCTTCTCTGTTCTTACTCCCTAGTCAGCACTTCTAAATCCAGATGACGAAATCAGTTGTGTGAGTGCTGACATATGACTCAACTGGTCAACCGGGAATTCTTTTCTCCGAGAGTCAAGAGACTAATCTAGGGAGGCTAAATTTGCCTGAAGGCTTCAGGCCCTTTGCCCATTAACAAGATTACAGAAATATGTCAACTATGGAGTTTGTTCTATGGGAAAAAAAAAACTGTGAACATCGAGATGTCTTCTTTCAAGAAAATGAACCTGTAACTATTTGAAACCTATATAAATATATATTTTCAATATCTCTCTGATGCAGCATGTGGAAGTTCATGTCCCGTCAGCAAAGAAGAATGAGGTACTGTTGAAACTACAAGCTGCAACCGTCAATCCAGTTGACTGGAAGATACAGAAAGGGGACTTGCGGCCTCTGCTGCCTCGTAGATTGCCTTTTATCCCAGGTAACTGTCCTTATACACAGTGTAACTGTGTGAATTCTAGCTATTTTGTCTCAATTGTTCATTTGCCCTTTCATATATAAAGTGCAAAATAGCATCAATACAATATTACTGGATTGAGTTTGTTTTCAGCTTTAGCTGTCAGTTCTTCTACTTCCTGATGTGTCTATGCTCATGTGTAATGAGCAGATACTGGATATGTGATTTGGTTTGTCTTAATATCTTTTGGCTTGTAAGTATATGAACAAATTTCTCCTACGCACTAATTGGTGTGCTGCTCTAAGTTTAGAGCACATTGTTTGCTTTCTCATTATGAAACTGTTCGCATGAACATATATTTTCAGTATCTAGATAAGTTTAGAGCACATAATTTTCTTTCCATTATACGGCAGTTCCCAGAACTGCCGTAGACATTAGCTTTCCTTTAACAAGCTATCCAGGGTGTCTCACACATTGTAACAACAACAACCAAGCCTTTCAGTCCTAAACAAGTTGGGGTAGCCTTTCACACATTATAATTAAACAGTATTAAATCTTATTAGTACTAGATACATCAAAAAACTTGCTAATAGTTTTATCTCTACTTCTCCTTTCCTGCAGTGACTGACGTTGCAGGAGTAGTTGTTGATGTTGGTCCTGGAGTGAATGATCTCGCAGCAGGAGATCAAGTTGTTGCCATGTTAAACTCTCTTGTAAGTAAAACTTCATTCCTGGCAACACCTTTCTATGTTTGTCATCTTCACATAAAAGATGAAGTCACAACAATCATCTCTCTTTCAAATAGTGCAGTAAGCTCATTAATGTGAACATTATCTTGTCTCTTACAGAATGGAGGTGGACTCGCTGAGTACGCTGTAGCAGCCGCAAACCTTACTGTCAAAAGGCCACCTGGGGTTTCTGCAGCCGAGGGTGCTGGTCTTCCCATTGCTGCTGGTACCGCGCTCCAGGCACTGAGGGCCATTGGTGCCAAGTTTGATGGCACCGGCAAACCCTTAAACGTGCTAATCACCGCAGCCTCTGGTGGCGTTGGCCTGTACGCTGTGCAGCTTGCAAAGCTGGCGAACCTTCATGTTACTGCCACCTGTGGCGCCCGTAACATGGATCTTGTGAAGAGCTTGGGCGCGGACGAGGTGATGGACTATAAGACCCCAGAAGGGGCTAGCCTGCAGAGCCCATCGGGCAAGAAGTACGATGGTGTGGTCCACTGCACTGTCGGCGTGACCTGGTCGACATTCAAGCCGTTGCTGAGCAGCAGCGGAAGAGTGATCGACATAACCCCGAACTTCTCCGCCATCCTCACCTCTGGCCTGCACAAAGTCACGTTCGCAAAGAAGCGCCTTGTGCCCCTGCTTTTGTGGCCCAACAAGGCAGACCTGGAGTTCTTGGTCGGATTGCTGGAGAAGGGCAAACTGAAGACGGTGATCAACTCGAGGTTCCCATTGAGCGACGCCGGCAAGGCATGGCAGAGCAGCATCGATGGCCACGCCACAGGCAAGATCGTCATTGAGATGGAGATCTGATCGCCGTTAATGCTGCAGCAGACTTCCATTCATACAGTGGGGAGAAATGTTTAGGATGTATCCATTATAGACTAGTCTTGTGTGCGTTTGTTTATTCGACTTCCAGTCATACAGTGGGGAGAAATGTTTAGGATGTATTCATACAGACTAGTCTTTTGTGCGTTTGTTTATTCTGGTGATGTTCGTTTTTCTTCAGGGAATATATTGTTTAGATGGAAATCAGTATAAAATAGAACAGTTGTTCTGTCAAGTATATAGTTTGTTGATGCTTCGTGGGTTATTTAGTTCTAAACAATTTTTGTCAGAATTCAAACCCTCTTTAAAGAGTTTTTTCTTTTGGAATAATAACCTCAGGAGAGCTGCTATAATTTGAGTACCAAAGGCCATACTGCTGGAATAGCGGAATAGGCGCTCCAGCTGCTCTCCAAGCATTTGCATCTTCTTTGATTCTGTTGATCAGTGCGGCAAGATTCAAATCTTTTTTTGTTAAAAGTTACGACGGTTATGTTCCTTCCAAATTTCCCTGCAAAGAAGTTTTGCTGCCATCGGAGCCACCTTGGTATCGGCAGGCTGATTGAGCACCAGTCGCCTAAACAGTCATGGATGGATAAATTGGACGCATTCCAACAGTCGGAGTTTATTTGGAGAAGGTTGGCGAAGTAGGTCCATACTTGAGTGCTACAAGTGCATTCGGAATTTCGGTGAATATGTAAAAGGCTGTCTCCAGGTTCCTGCGGCAGAGGGGGAAGTACTCGTTGTCCCACTGACGCAAGAGCAGCTTGTCCGCTATCAGCGCCCTATCAAGCATTAGCTTCTGTCTAAGAATTTGCATCTTGCCGGCGCCCACAATCTACTTTCCAAACGACGAGTTTTATGAGTTTATAATATGTGCTACAAGTCCCGACGAATTGCAGCCGGTACGTGGACTGGGCTGAGTAGGCATCTTTGTTTCCAAACCTCCACGAGATGTCATCCTCTTGCAATGTAGTAGTAGTAGGATGAACCAAATTAGGGAGCTAACAACTATTGATAGAGCACAGCTCCAAAGCACAAAACATGGTCGACGATAGCATTCACTGGATCTTGGAATAAGCAGACTCGACAACAAATTAACAGGTTACTTACCTGGCCATGATTGATTATACGGTGCAATCAACCTTTTCTGACAAGTAGTTTCCATCAATTCAATACGGTAAAGAAAGTAGAAACACATCAGCTGCTCAAAAAATGCCAAAACTTACTAGGACTGCATCTGAATAGATGTAATATTCTACAATTAGTAACCAATATCACCACTGCTTTCCTTGCCACAAAACAAGGCGAGCATCAAATTTATGACCTGAATTCCCTGAACAACAACCTCACATTAACCCAGCTCACGATACACCTCTTTTTGTGGATCTTAGTAAGTCCAAGGACAACGAAATAGCAAACTTCTAGGAACTCATAGCTACCAAACTCACTTCGCAGCTGCGCGGGCACCGCCACGACCACCGGTGCCAGAGTGGTCGACCCGCTGGTAGCCAACTTCACCGCCTCCACGAGCTGAGCCACCTCTACCACCGCCTCTGCCTCCGTATTCAGATCGGTAGTTGAAATCACCCCTTCCGTAGCCTCTCCCTCCAGTGTAACTGCCACGGCCTCTCGCCCCTTCACCTCGAAAGTTCCCACCTCTACCTGGTGGAAACCTTCCTCTGCTACTGCCTGAAGCCAGAAAAAATAACGCATTTAGCAACTGGTGAGAATGGTAAGAGCTGTGGCAGACAGTGGAATTATGGCACAAATTGTGTCATATACAGTTTAATAAGTGACAAGCATAATTGTTATTCTACTAACAAACGTGGATTTATTTCATGTCAAAAATTACTCCCTCCGATCCATAAAAAGTGTCGCTCACTTAGTATAAAGTTTGCACTAACTTGGTACGACACTTTTTATGGATCAGAGGGAGTATTAACAATTCATATGAGCATCGTGTCCTATCCCAGAAATGTAATTTATCAGCAATATGCAAAAACACGGAAGAGTGAACAGAAAGTGGTATCCTGGAATAATATTAATAGGCACAAATGACAGCATTAATAATAGTATATGTGAGCAATAAAGATGTGCGACAATTTCACTTGTCAAACGATGAAATTTCAAATATAACCTACATTACAGTTCATGGACTGATTGAGTATTTATCACCAAATAGGAAACTTAGAAACATATCTGAGTCCCTACCATAAGACCCAAAACTTGTACAGAGTAATAATAATATGTACAACAGCCACGAGTGTTGTGTGTGAAACATACCACGTGAACCAGGGGTTCTTTTTTCTTCAACATGACATGGCCGGTCATCTATCGTCACGGGAGAAGCCTTCAGAGTAAAGGGTTAATGAGATTAAAAAAAAACATAAGTTAGTGTGGAGCTTAACAAATTGATTTGAGCAGTTGTAGAAGTTGATTCCAGAAGATTAAATACAGAAGCAAAACTAACAATCTAGGATAAAGAAAGTAAGAAAATTAAGCAACAAGTGGAAGCTCCAATTAAATGCCAGTCAGTAGTGGCGTGACTAGAACTAATTATCAAACCAAAGAATTAGAAGGTACATTCCTCAACAACCTTGTACATGGAACACCAAAGAGCATGGAAGAACATTCTCTACTGATAGTAGAGGCATGCCTGTATTACGGAGTTGAGAATACGGTTTGAATATCTCCAGTTCCCACATTCTCTGGTTACATTGTAGAACTATTTTTATCTACTACTCCCTCCGATTCTTTTTAGTGTGCGTGTAAGTTTCAGCCCACATACCAAGGTGGTGATTTTTTGGTAAAAAATGGACTACTTTGCCCCTTATTTCTTACGGTGGAGATGCTGAGCAATTTATTCCATGCATGCAAACCATTGGTCCACCTCTCGTGACTCCTCGATTATTGGGCGCACTACTCTCTCTCTCTCTAGTATTCTGCATGCATTCTCTTTCCGCCGCCGCATGCATCTGCTTTTACCGGCGAGGAGTTATTGCAGAAGAGGAAGAGGAGGGGTATGCTAGGAAAGAATCCCTCCATGATACTAACACGCAGAGTATTTAGGAAAAAACAGAAAAAAACTATACGCATACTAAAAAGAATCGGAGGGAGTACAAGAAAACGTTATCACTAGTCTACTACAACTCTCTATATGCATGCACCCTTTCCTTCCTGATATTAAAAAGGAAGGAAATAAATGAAATCTTCCCTCCTGCTCTCCACTTTCCCTGATCCTTTGTAACAGAAATTCTAAGGCAGCATGATCTCAAGTTTACATAGAAACATAACAAACTTGTTTTGCTTTTAGTTAAGACGAAATTAAAAAATTAAAGTATCAAGGGAACAAACATAGAACGAAAAAGAGAATTAAAGAAATGGTATGCTCATGATTATACGGTTCCACATACATCTATATCCCTCAACACAAACCCACTACAAGCAAACCATTTAGTTACAAATACATGATGTAACTATAATGAAATGAAATGACTCGGTGACATTTGGCCAGCCATCTGTAACTAGAAGAAAATTGATAGGGATCCTTCAATATAACAGAGAACAAGCTGATAATTAATAGGTGGACTAAAATTACCGCTAACGCGCTTTGAACTGAGCTGGCATCCTCAAATTCTATAAAGCCGTAACAGAACCCTTGAATCTGCAATTTGAGATGGAAATTCAAAAGGATATATTTAGAGTTGAGCTTAGTGATAACTCTTACCATCGTGTTGAGGGAAGAAAACATACCTTGTGGCTTCTAACTTGGATTCCGTCGGGTTTTATAGTACCAAATCTCTTGAACTCTTCTTCTAACTGGCTGGGTGTGGCGTGTAACGGCAGATTCTTTACATATACCGCAAGAGCGTCAACTTTGAAAAGTTCGAAAAAGATTGTCAAGCATTTCGGTAAGGGACTAAAGGAATCATAAGTTTAGGGTGCGATATTGGAATTAGATAGTACCTTCTGGATCTTGAATGTTGCTGCTCTCAGGATTCTGAATGAAAGCTGGAGCATCAACAGCTGGAGCAGGAGGAGGAGGAGCTTGCTTCTCTAGCTTTGGTGGAGCAGGCCTGTAAGGAACCGCAGAATTCGGTGGCAAAACTGCTTTCATGACTTTGACCTGGAGCACGACAAGAATGCAATGATAGTGACAATCTCAAAATGTGAAATCATACAGACACAGAGCAGTCAATGTAAGTACGATCCAGAGCACCAACAAGCTTGAAAAAAAAAACTGTTCAACCAAAGACAGGAGCACTAAATAAACAATCATGATGTACCATAACACACTTTGTTTTTCCATTTATGTTACCCAGGAAAAATTAAATACGAAAAAGAACACGTGTTAACATTTATTATGCTGTGTAGTTTTAACATTTCAGATTCAGTTTATGCAACCAAAAAGAAACTGAAAAGTGAGAACACAAAAGCTTCATGTGAACATTTAGCCTTCCATATTTTAAAGCATTAAAAAACTTCTATCTATTGATTAAACATGTGTGTGGCGAGGTTCGAACATATGAAGAACCTGTAAAGCGACCGTTATATCTCACGATCAGAATTAGAGTCTTAAGAAATAAATAAGCACAGTTTAAAATATCATATGTGTGATTTCCAGCATGGTAAATGGAAATAACAGTTTTCCAAAACCTACAATTGAAGCGTAAGACTTCTTAGGGGCCTCCTCTTGCGGTACGGGGGGAGCCGAAACTGGTACGGAGGCTGCAACATTATTCGGCACTTCATTTATGACCTCAGGAACCGGTGTTTCCTCGACGACAGGCACCTCGGTTTCATTCGGTGGGTTGTAAACCTCTTCTTTCGGATCCTCCTCCTCCTGAGGTGCAGGCTCAGACAGATCCTGATCTGGCTGCGGCTGTAACTCTACAGACAGAATGTTGTGCGGTTTAGCGAAGGATCACATGGTTCATAGGAAAATAAAAAACGGATGTGAACCCACACAACATACCCAGGTCGCGCGGCACACTCTCGGTAGGTCCATCGACAGTGCCATTTGCCAGAGCTGCAGCAGGGGCAACCACTGCATCCGACTCCTGCGCCGGCTGCTGCTGAGGCGGCAGCAGAAGCGCCGGGGCGGCCTCCCCCTGGCCAACATAACGTAAAATGTCGTTGAGCACGAAGTAGCCCTTCTCCTGCGGCGCGAGGAAGAAGGACTGCACGAACTCGCGGCACACGTCGTCCTTCCCCGTGAGGTGACCCGTGACGAGCACGGTGACGCCGCCGCAAAGCGAATCCTGCGCATCCACCCCCTTGATCTCCGCCCGCGCGATGTCCATGGACTTGATCTTCTCGTTAATCGCCTGCAATAGGAAAGCCCCTGAGAAAGTCTCCCAACATTCGAGCCCCGGGGACGGCCAGATCTGAGCCGAGGAAAACACGGAATGAAGAGTGAGCGGTACCTCCATGGTGGTGACGGTGTCGAGGTCGGCGCCGTCGCTGACGGGGCGGCCGATGTGGCTGGCCTCCTGGTAGAAGCGGAAGACGAGATCCGGGGACTGGTGGAGGATGTTGTAGTACTGCGTCACGAAGGCGTTGCCCACCTGCAGGAGGAAGAAGAAGAAGAAGAAGGCCGTGCGTACGGCGCACAGAGGAGGGGAGCGCACGGCACGAATCGAGTCAGGGCGGATCGAGGCAGCTCGGCGACGCACGGATCGGGAGGCGGGGTGGGAGTCGGGTAGCTTACCACTTGCGCAGGCGGCGTCGGTGCTGGCGCGGCGGCAGCGGGCGGAGGCGGCGGCGCGGCCATGGTGGGACGAGGGTTTTGGGTGGGGGAGGAGGAGGCGAGGTGGGGGAAGGGTTTCTGTGTGTGGCGTCGCGTTTCCCGCAAAATTTGGGCGAGGGAGGAAGAGAGGGGGAGGAGCGGCGGCGGCTGTGGGGGTTATACGGGAATGGGAGGGTGGTCGAGTGTGGAGTGGGGTGAGGCGAGGGCTGGGCGGGCGAGCCAGCGGCCGTTGGAGGATGACGGGTGGGAGATTCGGACGGCCGTGATGGGACGGCGCGGGTGGGGAGTGCGTGCGTGTGTTCCTGTGGTTTTCGCTCGTTTTGGGGCTTCAGCCAGTCCGTGCCAGTGACACTGCTCAAGCCGGCCGCTCCACCGGTCGAGACGCTGGGCGCGGATGTGATGTGCGCGCGCGCCGTACTTTCGGTTGCCGCGATCGGGTGCCAATGGTGTCGTCGTGAGTGCTCGTCCTATGCGTCCCCTCCAACGGCAGCGCGGAGCTCTCCTCCTCCATGCCTCCGGCAGGCACCTCCGAGACCTGGCTGCAGCCGCAGAAGGTCAAACGATGACGATGCCACCGCCCGTCCAACTCGAGCCGATGCCCCTCCTTATCGGCGGCACGGGAGCACGGCTGGCACATCGGCAGTGTTGTACCAGAGCTGCTCGTACAGATCGTTCTCCAGCCCGTCGATGTCGACGAACCATGCATCGGTCTCCTCGCCGGTGAGCCGGCTGCCACTCTGCCCGCCGAGCCTGTCGGCCTCGGCCTCCATAATCTACATCCTCGCGCCCGGCCGCGCTAGTGACTCGGTGTTCCTGGCAATCTGCGTGGCCACCCGATCTCCGCAGGGTCGGTGTAGTGGCTGGCAACGGTGGCTTGTATGTGTATTCCACTATTCGCAGAGCGAGTTGATGCGCCGCCGAGCGAGTCGATTGTGTCGATCTCACGGGCGTAACGTGTCAGAGCAGGATTTGAGAAAGATCTTGACCAGCCCAAAACTCGTACTGCTACAGTGGAGCCTCTCTCCCTGTTCCTCGTGTACTCGTGTCGCTCACTTCGTGTTTTTTGGTTGGCAGCTCCGGCCGGCTGCTAGGACGCCGTGCAGCGGAACAAGTGACCACGCGTGTACCAAGCTTAAGAGCATCTCGGCATCCGCCATATTACATCACGTGGCGCTACGTCCGTATAAATATGTTCGTTGTCATCAATGACATAGCTTAATATCTCGAGTCCATATAGATATGGTCGTTGTCATCAATGACAGACCTTAATATATCGAGCGAGGCCCACTTTATTATGCCTAGACATCCCACATCTCCACTGGTGTCCGCCCATATTACAACACGTGGCGCTACGTCCGTATAGATGTGGCCGTTGTCATCAATGACAGAGCTTAATATCTCGATATCCCATATATCAATGCCAGAGCTTAATACCTCATTATGTCTGGACGTCCCATATATCAAAGTTGTCTCTCTTCTCAAAATCAATAGGGTAGATAAAAAGATTGAAATATAGATTGGATTCGTGAACCAATCGAAACTTCGGAATTGAGGATTGGACTAAGAATTCTTTTAAGATCGAACTCGAAAAGGGGTAAGAAAGACGGCCATAAAAGGTACCACGTCCATTTGAGACAACATGGGCAAAATAGACAGATCACTAACGGTCAGAGGAGTTGGATTTCTAGTGAACTTCTCATGGTTAAATCAAATGTGTTTTTCAACATATAGTATGCCTTCTTTCTTCTTTGCTGAACGTATGGGCTTCTTCCACTTGGCAGCTTCCGCAGAAAATATTTCTCAAGAATATTTGATCTTAGAATTTCGTTGAGTCACATCCATTCCTAAAGGAAACGAAGAGAGCATTACGTATTGCCAATTTTATTAGTTAAGTTTCAGTTATGAGCTTTAGTTTCTCCTCGAAAATGGCATCGGTTTTAATAAGTAGCGATGGTTTCTCTTCTTGTTGGTGGCCAAGACAGGAAAGCAAGGGGGATACTATATGGTGAACTGTGCTTTATGAACTTATACCACACTAGTCAAAATGTTAGCTTAGCCAAACTAGCCGAGACCGAAAAGTAAGTAAGGAAAATAATGAAAGGGGGACAAGAATGATTACGTAGGACATATCTTCCGCACTGTATACGGATAGATGGGGTTAATGCCTCCAATGGCATCCCCCCACTAGATTATTCTTTATTTATTTTAGCTGTTTTTGTCGTTTTGCTTATTTTTCCACTTTAGCATTATATTCTTCTCCAATTCTTCTTCTAAGTTGCTCTGCGCCGAAAATTGGATCTTGGCCTATTTCCATCCAAGAATCACGCACAATGAATCTTCCTTTTGTGCGTATGTCGGACCTTTACATTTTGTGTGTGGTCGGTTGAAAGAGCATTTATTGTCCCTTAAGGTTTTGTGCGTTAGTTAACAACACTAGTATAGTTAATCAAGTGTTAAGTGGTGCAGGTTGTCGAGATAATTTTTACAAACACCAAAAAGTCGAAGAAAAGGTTAATGGTTCTTCCTCTCTTTTGGTCGGATTATTGGGCCTGGAGGAGGCGGATATTCCGGGGGGTGCAGATATTCCGCCCCTCAAAACTGAGGAGGAAAATTGACTAAGGACCATTTTGCGATATCTCCTGGTGCTCCCAGATATTTGGTCAGAAGTTTCCACTTCCAGGGGCCGGATATTCCGTCCCCAGCAACTTGGTGAAGGTTTTTCGGCTAAGGACTGAAGTGTGACACCTCCTAGTGTGCCCGGAAATTTGGCCGGATTATTTGGCCTTGAAGGGGCGGATATTCCATCCCCACCAGGGGCGGATATTCCGCCCTAAAATTTCTTCAACGGCTACATTTATGAGAGGGGGTATAAATACCCCTCTCCTTCTTCAACCTCAAGTTAGCTCCTCCAGCATTTAAGTCTCCATTAATTGAGCTCACCAAACTCAAGAGATCTTCCAATCCATCCACCCAAACTCACTGATCTTTGGAGGATTGAATGAGAAGCCCCCGATCTACACCTTCACCAAGTCGTTCTTCATTTCCCCCGCATTCACTTGAGGGATTTGTGTCTAGGGTTTCCTTGTGGAAAACTTGTGGAAAACCTAGACCTCATTGTTACTCACTTGTTGTTTGTAGCAGATTGTTGGTATTCTTGAGAGCCCCCAGTTCAGTTGTGGGTGTCTACCTCAAACTCAGTGTAAAGGCTCTGGATTCCGCCTTGAAGGATTCCATAATGGAAGGTGAACTAGCCCTTTGTGGTGAGGTTCACCGGAGAATAGGGCGAGGCCTTTATGGCGTTGAGTAGGCCTTCGTGGCAAAACTCAAACCCCTCCAACAAGACGTACTCTCTTCAAAGGGAGGAACTCGGGAATACATCTTTGTCTTCGCGTGCTTCCACTATCGGTTCATTCTATCCTTTACTTTTACTTTATGTTTTTATCTTTCTTAGTGTAGCTCTTGCCATATAGGTGAATTCACCGTAGTAGAATATCTAGAGAATTTACATTTGTTTCAAGCCTAAATCGAAAAAGCATTAAAATTTAGAAGTAGCACCTATTCACCCCTCCCCCACTAGGTGCCCATACTATCCGTTCATCGGTCGAATGGTAGTGCCACCAGACTCGACATCAACCACAAAAACTTCCTCTTGTTGTTGAGCTTTCACCTCAACTACATCGGTGGCATAACTCCCACCGATGATCATGTTCATCGTTTCCAATGCACATAAGTTGTATATACGCGAATTGATTTTGACTAACAATTCAAATGATAACACACAAGTTCCGTATGCACGATTGATAATCGAAAACACACCTCGTTGTCATTGAGAAATTGATCGTCCAACAAGTAAAATTGTTACTATTTATAGGAATTGACAAAAGAACATTATATCAGGGTCGTGTCTATTGAAGGATAGTTACTAGTTAAGTCTGAGAATAATTCATGGTTGTTTGATTTTTATGAATGATATCTTCTAATTTCACGCCCATGTTTTCAATGGGTTATTTTGTGGCAGATCTCGGTAATTATTTATACATCTATAACATTGATGATAAATATCAAACGACTAATGATTCAAATATCACTTATATATGCCACTGTCGTTTAGTTTATATCGAAAATAAACACATGGGCGTATAGATATGGCCGTTGTCATCAATGACAAGCTTAATATCTCGAGCGAGACCCACTTTATTATGCCTGGACGTCCCACATTTTTACTGGTGTCCGCCCATATTATATCATGTGGCGCTACGTCCGCATAGATGTGGCCATTGTCATCAATGACAGAGCTTAATATCTCGATATCCCATATATCAGTGACGGAGTTTAATACCTCATTATGTCTGGACGTCCAATATATCAAAGTTGTCTCTCTTCTCAAAACCAATAGGATAGATAAAAAAGATTGTGATGCAGATTGGATTCTTGAACCAATCAGAACTTTGAAATTGACGATTGCACTAAGCGTCCGTTTAATCGGACTCGAAAAGGGGTAAGAAAGACTGACATAAAAGGTACCACGTCCCTTTGCGAGAACATAAGCAAAATAGGACGGTCGACGGCCGGCTGCTAGGTCGTCGTGCAGCAGAACAAGCGAGCACGCGTGTACCAAGCTTAAGAGCATCTCGGCGTCCGCCCATATTACATCATGTGGCGCTACGTCCGTATAGATATGTTCGTTGTCATCAATAACAGAGGTTAATATCTCAAATCTGTATAGACTAGCAAATATGCCCGTACGTCGCAACGGGAGATAAAAATGTTTATCATCATTATCCATTCTCAAAAATAAAAATAAAAACAGTATAATTAATACTTAACAGTCCAATAACTGAATCATAAATCTTCCATTAGTAAAAGAACTGCTGTAGTAAATGAACCGTACGAATGAGAGATTATATATATTTTGGTTAATAGAAAGTTGACGGTTTAAAGTGTGAAGCATGGTGCAAATTAAAATCAACGGTTTGATTGAATTTATTCCATAATATGAATATCTGATAGTAGAAAAAACATATAGGCGCAATATATGATGTGCATTTGTCGGATCATGTTTATTTACAAACTTAAGGAGTTTTATCTCACTAAAGTTCCGATCAAAGAAATCCCCATTGTTTCTAATTATTTTAAGCCAAACATCTATTCTTGTGCAAAAATCGCGTGCCTCTACTACCCTAAGGATGACATGCTCAAACATCTGAACTATTTTTTCAAGAACATCTTCGGGTGGGGCCTTTGTCTTGCATAGCCTGCATGGTTTTTCATATTGAAGAAAACTTGAATGGTAGATATAGCGATGTTATAGTGATCCAATGTTGAATAGACAAGAGTCTGCATAAGAAAAATGATCAGACCATCTTAGACAAAGATATCAATCATCGTAAGAATTCTCACGTCTCAACTGGATTTTTCTTCTCCTTACAAAAACTGAATTTTACAGTCCTGAAAATAATGCTCTTAATACATGATTTTTTTGCCCGCTTCAAGGTGTTATTTATTGTAGTTGATCATGAACTTTCTTTTCGTTTCCAGCTGATGTAGTATGAATATCTATAAAGTTTGGTTTCTAAAATATCTATAAACTTTGTCTTGTAAATCACCGAGCGTCCATGATGGCAGTATAGTATAATTAAATCACAATTAGTGAAAGAATGCAATAACTTCGGAAGTTTAATTGAATGATGCAAACACATTTCCTGCTTACCATCAAAATCAAGCACAATAGTGACATGTGTTGTTCTCGGCGGTGATTTCTGTGGACGTATGCTGAGTCGACATTCATTGAATCAGGCAGATCTCTAGAGTGTAGCTTTTCATCATCATAGTCAGTTCCTATCACATAATTTAGAGGCAGAAATACCTTGCTTTCTAAATCATAATGGTTTCATTTGAAGATACATGGATGCGTCATCAGGGTCTGTTGTGCTCATATCTCTATAGGAGTGGCACGGGCGCTCTACCAAGTCAACAATATCCATACAATCATGAAAAGAAGTACTTATAAACCCATTATGCTATCAAAGTTTTCATTAGAAAAGCCTTCTGATAAGTAAAAGTCTAGAACATCCCAAAGTTGCATTTTGGTTGTATTATTCCTCCATCGCACAAGGATTTTTAGAATTACCTACCTTGCACTTGATGACAATGTTTTGTTACAAAATTTATAAAAAGTTTTAAGGAAGAAATATGTTTTCCATCAATTTGCATAAACCTTAGGACGGTCGGCGTGGCAATTTATCTGCCTCAATTGTAGAAATTTAATTGATTTAGGGGAAGATGAGCGTGGTGTTGCAGGCTTCTTTGCACCTGCACATGTTGGGGAGGGCTAGTACTGGTACTTTCTGCTCCGTATTTTTCTGGTCAGCTCCAAGATGTTGTTTGCGATTGGATTTGGAGGACTGTTCTGATTGTTCTATACCAGTTTACAGTTCTAATTGCCATTCAGGTGAATTTGCATGTCCTTTGCCTAACTTCATTAGCAGTAGACGTTGGAATTCACATACATACATAAGAGGCTAGCGGATTTGAGCTACAACAATGTCGAAGAAGTAATCTGGCATGGACGCACGGTCTCCTCAATTGTTCTACCTCATGCTGGCGGCTCAAATCCCGCTGGCGGCCAAAACGATGTCTCTGCTAGCACAACGGAGGCATGCCTTCCGGCCGTCAGCACAGAGAGCGGCGCCTCCCGGCCATGGTAGGCGGCTACAGCAGGGGCTTCAGCAAAACGGCGTCAGCGTCTTCACCAGACCGTCAGCACAGAGAGCGGCGCCTCCTGACCGTGCTGGCTACGGCAGGGGCTTCAGCAAAACGGCATCGGCGTGTTCACCAGCATCATAGGCTCGATTGGTGGCGTAGGGTGACATAGGCGGTGCAAATATGGTGGATAGTACCGTCTGATAGTTGTTGACCTCCACGCCAAGAAGATGCTCAGCGCCTCCGGCGGCCGTATTCCCAAAGAAGCTCCAGTCGGGGAAGTGCAAGTGGCAATATCGTAGGTTCGTCGTCGCACCGGCAATGAAACCGATTTCTTCCCCTGCGCTGGATCTGAGGCTAACATGCAGGACTTAAAAAGGAGAGAAATTTTTTGGTATGCCATGAGGAGTTGGATTCATATTTGTATTGGACTGTGGATCGGGGGAGTTGAAGAAAGCAATCGAAGGACGATTTGCAAGGCGAACGAACCAGAGGACGTAGGGAAGAGACGGAAACTTAGGACGTACCTAGAATATGTATCATCACGATATCAATAAAAATTATAATATAGATTTTGGTGGAAGGGCAAAATGTTAAAACAGCAGGTTGGACTGGAAGAAGCCTTTCTCTCTTTATTATTATTAGGTAAAGATATGGTCTTTGTCATCAATGACAGAGCTTAATATCTTAATATCTGGAGTGTGGCCCACCTTATTATGTCTGGACGTTTCACATTTCACTGGCATTCGCCCAGATTATATCATGTGGTGCTTCCGTATAGGTCAGAAAGACTGCCATAAAAGGTACCACGTCCCTTTGCGAGAACATAAGCAAAATAGATAGCTCACTAACGGTCAAAGGAATTGAATTTCGAGTGAACTTCTCCTCGTTGAATCAAATGTGTTTTTTCACATGTAGTATGCCTTCATCCTTCTTTACTGAACCTATGGACTTCTTGCATTTAACAGCTTCCGCACAAAGTCTTCCACTCCTAAAGGAAACGTAGAGAGCATTACGTATTGCCAAATTTTATTAGCTATTATAGTTTCTCCTCGAAAGTGGCATCAGTTTTAATAAATAGCGCTGGTTTCTCTTCTTGCTGGTGGCCAAGGCAGGAAAGCAAGGTGGTACTATATGGTGAACTGTGTTTTACAAACTTATACCGCACTAGTCAAAATCTTAGCTTAGCCAAACTAGGCGAGACCGAAAAGTAAGTAAGGAAAATAATGAAAGGGGGGCCAAGAATGATTACGTAGGACATATCTTTGGCACCGTATCCGGATAGATGAGGTTGTTGCCTCCAATGGCACCCCCACTAGATCATTCTTTATTTATTTTAGCCGTTTTTGTCATTTTGCTTATTTTTCCACTTTAGCATTATATTCTTCTCCAATTCTTCTTGCAAATTGCTCTGCGCCAAAAATTGGATCTTGGTCTATTTCCATCCAAGAATCGCGCACAATGAATCTTCCTTTTGTGTGTATGTCGGACCTTTACATTTTGCTTGTGGTGGGTTGAAAGAGCATTTCTTATCCCTTAAGGTTTTTGTGTGTTAGTTAACAACACTAGTGATAGTTAATCAAGTGTTAAGTGGTGCACGTTGTCTAGATAAATTTTACAAGCACCAAAAAGTCGAAGAAAAGATTAATGGTTCTTCCTCTGTTTTGGTCGGATCATTGGGCCTGGAGGAGGCGGATATTCCGGGGGGCAGATATTCCTGAGGAGGAAAACTGACTAAGGACCATTTTGCGACATCTCCTGGTGCTCCGGATATTTGGTCGGAAGTTTCCACTTCCAGGGGCCGGATATTCCACCCCCGGGAACTTGGTGAAGGCTTTTCAGCTAAGGACTGAAGTGACACCTCCTAGTGTGCCCGGAAATTTGGCCGGATTATTTGACCTTGAAGGGACGGATATTCCGTCCTCACTAGGGGCGGATATTCCGCCCTAAAATTTCTTCAACGCCTACATTTATGAGAGGGGGTATAAATACCCCTCTCCTTCTTCAACCTCAAGTTAGCTCGTCCAACATTTAAGTCTCCATTAATTGAGCTCACCAAACTCAAGAGATCCCCCAATCCCTCCACCCAAACTCATTGATCTTTGGAGGATTGAATGAGAAGGCCCCGGTCTACATCTTCACCAAGTCGTTCTTCATTTCCCCCTCATTCACTTGAGGGATTTGTGTCTAGGGTTTCCTTGTGGAAAACCCAGACCTCATTGTTACTCACTTGTTGTTTGTAGAAGATTTTTGGGGTTCTTGACAGCCCCAATTCAGTTGTGGGTGTCTGCCTCAAACTCATTGTAAAGGCTCTGGATTCCACCTTAAAGGATTACATAGTGGAAGGTGAACTAGCCCTTTGTGGCGAGGTTCACCGGAGAATAGGGTGAGGCTTTTATGGAGTCGAGTAGGCCTTCATGGCGAAACACACACCCCTCCAACAGGACGTACTCCCTTCAAAGGGAGGAACTCGAAAATACATCCTTGTCTTCGCATGCTTCCACTACCGGTTCATTCTATCATTTACTTTTACTTTGTGTTTTTATCTTTCTTAGTGTAGCTCTTGCCATATAGGTGAATTCACCGTAGTTGCATATCTAGAGAATTTACCTTTGTGTCAAGACTAAATAGAAAAAAGTATTAAAATTTGGAAGTAGCACCTATTCACCCCTCCCCCTTTAGGTGACCATACTATCTGTTCATCGGTCGAATGGTAGTGCCACCAGACTCGACATCAACCACAAAAACGTCCTCTTGTTGTTGAGCTTTCACCTCAACTACGTCGGTGGCATAACTCCCACCGATGATCATGTTCATTGTTTCCAATGCACATAAGTTGTATATACACAAATTGATTTCGACTAACAATTCAAATGATAACACATAAGTTCCGTATGCACGATCGACAATCGAAAACACACCTCGTTGTCATTGAGAAATTGACCGTCCAACAAGTAAAATTGTTACTGTTTATAGGAATTGACAAAGAACATTATATCAGGGTGGTGTTTATTGAAGGATAGTTATTAGTTAAGTCCGAGAATAATGCATGGTTGTTTGATTTTAATGAATGATATCTTCTAATTTCATGCCCATGTTTTCAATGGGTTATTTGTGGAAGATCTCGAAAATTATTTATACATATATAACATTGATGATAAATATCGAAGGACTAATGATTCAAATATCACTTATATATGCCACTGTCGTTTATTTTATATCAAAAAGAAACGCATGAAGAAATTCCATGATGATGGAATTTTGGAATCATTTAATAAAGAACGAAAAGGGTTTCCGACAAGTTTATGGTGTGTTTTTCGCCAAGTTGAAATAACTGTTGATCTGATAATGGCACATAAATTGTTTTTCCAGTGTTTCTCCTTTGTGCAATTTGTGAAAAATTGATATAAATATCTAACACGAAATTTATGTTGTGACTTAGAGAATACCTTATAAACTACATTCATAAACCCCTTAGAAAACATTACAAATTTCAATTAAGAACAATATCAGTGCATTTTCAAATAGCAACAACAGTCAGAGAATTTTCTTATGACAGAAAAATCAGGGCATGTGAGGTACTCCCTCCATTCCTAAATGTAAGATGTTTTAGCATTTTCCATATTCACACATGTATATATGTATCTAGACAACTTTTGGTGTATATGTTCACTTATATTAGTATGTATCTAGACAACATGAGCAATAGCTACAACATCTTATATTTAGGAACGGAGGGAGTAATATTTAGTGAACATATAGGTAATTTTAAAGATTTTTTTGTGTTAACTAAATATACCTTATATTTGTCACTCATGATTGTGAAGGCAACTGTATTTATGATATTAAGATCATCTCTCGAGGTGGTTAAAAACCATTCCCAATAACTTGTTCACTCAACCTCCATCTACACACATTGCTATCGGATAAATGCAGTCATGGAGGTCATTGCCAATTGAAGTAAGCAAGTGTCCCTTATATATATTTTTTATGTGGCACCCAACAATATAGAAGAATAGTTTGCATCCTTTCAATAATCCTTTATTGAGTGCATCATAAGACCACAATAATCTTGCCAAATGTTTCTTTGCAAACGCATATGTATTGTCTTTTATTTCATTTGTGCTCTAAAGAACCTAGAGACATGATTGATCTTCTCGGCTCTTGCCCATATTCCCATGATACATTGCAAACATATCTATATTTTTTGATGCTCCATGCTTGTTTTCTACCCAATACCTTTTGTTTTCCACATGTTTTCTTTCGTTTTCCGGATGTTTTCATGACTAACCTATTAACAAGATGCCCCAGGCCAATTGTTGCTTTCTGCTGTTTTTCTATTTCAGAAAAGTTCTTAAGGAAATATTCTTTGAAAGGGTTGAAAATCCACGGAGATCAATTTTTACCCGGAACAAAGACGGAGTCCAAAGGAGAGACGGAGGGGAGCCAGGGGCCACCAGGTGGGCACCAAGAGCGACCTCCCCCTTGGTCGCGCCCAGTGGGCCCTTGGGAGCCCTGGCCACCGCCTCAAGTCCCCTCTTAGCCCATAAATTGCCTTTAACCCTAAAAATCATGGGGACAGAGTTGTTTTCCACAAAACATATAGAGAGGTGCCGTCACCTCGAAAGTCCAATCTAGGGCTTTTGGAGTCCCGCTCCGGCACCCTACCGGAGAGGGGGTCGTCACCGGAGGCCTCTACATCGCCATGATCGCCTCCAGACAGATGCGTGATTAGTTTCCGTGGACTATGGGTTCATAGGAGTAGCTAGTTGGTGATGTCTACACACGCTTCTATTCTTGTAGACAGTGTTGGGCCTCCAAGTGCAGAGGTTTGTAGAATAGCAGCAAGTTTCCCTTAAGTGGATCACCCAAGGTTTATCGAACTCAGGGAGGAAGAGGTCAAAGTTATCCCTCTCAAGCAACCCTGCAATCACGATACAAGAAGTCTCTTGTGTCCCCAACACACCCAATACAATTGTCAGTTGTATAGGTGCACTAGTTCGGCGAAGAGATAGTGAAATACAAGTAATATGAATGTTTATAAGTGATAATAGCAATCTGAAACAAAAATGGAAGCAAGCAAACATGTAGCAGAACTGATTGTAAACGGTGTTTCAATGCTTAGAAACAAGGCTTAATGATCATACTTTCACTAGTGACACTCTCAACAATGATAACATAATTGAATGCATAAATATCTCTCTTCACTATGCTACTCCGAACCACTCTCTGGTTGAATAACAAACACCAATTCATTGCGTATGGCTACGAAAAGCACTCCTCAAAGTCGCATTCCCATGTCTAGTTAACCCCACGCTGTCACTATGAGCGCCCTAGAAGGTACTAGACAAACACCACAATTTCATAGGGTCATCCAACACAAGATATAAATATCATGCTAAACCACACGGTGCACACACTGTCACCATTACACCGTGATCAAAGTGTCTACGGAGATCTCATAACAAAACCACTTGAGTAGCATAACAGATGAAGAGTAACATCTACTTATTCAACTAGATTACAAAGCTCACGATCACATAAAGATCACACCATGGGGGAGAGAGATGAAACACATAGCTACCGGTAGAGCCCTCAGCCCCGGGGGAGAACTACTCCCTCCTCATCATGGGAGACAACAACAACGATGAAGATGGCGGTGGAGTCGATGGAGATGGTTCCGCAGGCACTTCCCCGTCCGGCAGGGCCGGAACAGAGATTTCTGTCCCCCGAAACTTATCGGCAGCGGTGGCGGAGCTACGGATGTTTTTTTGTGGAAAAGGTCGATTGATCTAGGGTTTATGCATCAGGGGGCATATATAGGCGAAAGGGCGATGTCGGGGGGTGGTCAGGGGGCCCACACCACCAGGTGGCGCGGCCAGAGGGGACCCGCGCCACCCTATTGTGTGGCCCCCTCTGGGGCTCTTCGGGACTTCCTGAACCCTCTAGGACTTCTAAGACTTCTGGCTTTTGAATCTTCCAATTCCGAGAATATTTCTAGAACAACTTTTCTGAAACTAAAAACAACAGAAAAGATGAACTGGCTCTGTCGCATCTTGTCAATAGGTTAGTCTTGGGAAATCGATAAAAATTACATAAAGTATAAGGAAAACATGTGGGAAACAACAAGAAAACAACATGGAACATTGATGGCTCCCAAGTGCAGGAGATCAATTGTAGTACCTTTCGATAAGTATTTGAGTGTCGAACCCACGAGGAGCTGAAGGTAAGCTATCTATTCTCTAAAGCTCTATAACCCTCTTATATGGCTGTTTATGCAAAGCAATAAGTTTGACTAAAAGGAACTAACGAATTAAAAGCAAGAGACGTGGAGTGTGGTTTGTCTAGTAACTAGTGAAGCAAGTTTAAAATGCAAGTAATCCTAGAGCAAGTTTCTAAGCAAGTTTCACAAGTAGCAAGCAGCAAATATCTCAAGTATCTCAAGGGAGCAAGTGTTCTAGCAATAGGTGTTTCGTTCGTGTGGTTGTCACAATTAGTGAAGCACATGTTTTAGTCTTAGTTGTTTCTTCTAGGAAGGAGCCATGAATAGGTATAGTCAAGTAAATGATCTACAACCCCTTATGATGGATCATGTGGCCAAGTAAATGATTGCACAAGATTGATTAAGACATAAAGTCCCACCATAGCCTTACGTTCTAAAGTCCCCTATATATATCCCCCGATAACTTAACTTTGTGGCTCGGTCTCAGGTTACTGTCACTCCCAAGTCACCACCACTCCATTATGCTACCGGTGATCACCTTACATGCATTCCCCAACATATGCGTGCACTCATATATTGTACATAAAGACAATCATAGAAGATAACAAACTTGTATGCAACCAATCAACGAACTATTTCACCATTGCCAAGAACAATTCACTACTCAAACATAGATGGGGAGACACAATACATCAAGGGAATATAGTATTGCATCATACATCATGTTTGCCAAGAGATTACAGTGGAGAGATGGAGCTGATCTTGCTGTAGATGTTGATGATGAACACCCCCCTCCGGGGGTGATCCCGACGGTGTTTCCCCCCTCCGATCTTCTCCGGCGGCAGCCTTCTGTCTCTCTGTTTCGTGGTTTCGTCTCTCGGCGCCGCCTCCTTCTAGAAAAGGCCAGGGGGCCTTTATATAGTCGTTTTTAGGTCACGAGACACTCGGGAGAAGAAAGATCGACGGCATCGGAGCCACGGGGGCAAAAAGGGGGCCCCACACGCGGCCAAGGAATCTGGCCGCGTGGAGGGTCCTCTTTTCCACCTGGTTGGCCTTTTGGCCCTCTACTTTGGCCCATGGTCTTCGTCTCAAAAATTCTGAACCGTGCTCTTTGGCCTTGCCCTTTTTGGAGTCGCGAAGCTCTCGGAAAGTCTGAAACACTAAAAAGTACGTTTTCTGGAAAAACAGGGTTAGAACCAAAAGAAGGGGGATTGTTCAGAAAATCCCCTAAATCATTATAAAACATTAATATAAGTTGCTAATATGTAGGAAAAACAAGTAATAACATGCAAAGTTCATGCATGCATTTTACATGCATCAACATCCCCAAGCTTAACCCATACTCGTCCTCGAGTATGAAGGTGATAAAACTAACATGGACTTTGCATTTTAAAACAATCATGGAATATCAAAGAAGATTATTCATGCTACATATAATCAAATGATTCATAATGTAGATGAGTAGAAACATACAATTCATGTTATAAGAAATATCAAATATGCAAGCAAAGATGCTTCATGAAAGTTCACAAAGTGTATAATGAAATAAAAGCACTATGGACCAAATGCATACACAAAATGAAAAATAAAATCCTATATTGGTCAAAGAATAGCATAATGGAAAATAGAAAACATGGTGGACACTTTGGAGAAAATTGAGTAGAGGTAAAACATGATCAAGTCTTATTTAGCCTCTAAATTATTCAACTAAAATTACTAATTGAAATGTGGCATCCATTGGTCTAAGACTCTCATTTCCCCTTTATCACTAGCATCTTAAATTGTGAATGTTGAAGTAATGTGATTGACAAGGTGTTGGTTGAATGCCTCATGCCCCGTGAGTGTGAAAACCTACTCCATGATTGCTCAACTTAAGATTCCTAATAAGCTTTGTACAATCATAATAAGTATTAATGACATCATAGAGAACCGCAAAGAGGTACCTCTTTCCCCATGACATGGAAACCAGCCCATGTCACAATGACAAGATGAACAAACGGAGTAGACTCATCATCCTTTTTTATTTCATTCACTATATGCATAGCTTCTTATTTTATTGTAGGATGTGTTTGTAGAGTCCACTCTAGCTGTAAGTAAATTTCCACCATGATCAAGCATGGCTTGGGTTAGTGGCCCAATGCGTTTCTCTAGTCATAAATATACTTACTCATCAAAACTTACTATTCCTCTATTTCATTTCGGCATGGCAGGAGTCCAAAAACAAAAGTACATGATATCAACCAAATGTAAATTTTTGTGCAATGTTTAAAGCTTTCCAGTGATACACGTTTATAGCTAGCTCCCAACCAAACACTTTTCAAACGCAAAACCTTTAGCTCTCGTTGTTGGGTCATGTTTATTAAGTGCAATGAAAAGTAAAGGTGTGCATTCAAAAGTTCGTGAGAGTCCTATCCCAAATTCAGCTCATGACAATTAATAAAGTGAATATCTTAATTTAGAACATAAATAACACTATAACATGGTGAACATACTCGGAATAGCTCTGAAGCTAATAGGTAGATATGGTGGACTCACTGGAAATACTTGGCTAAAGGGTGTTGGAAACAAGTTTATATTTGTTGGAATTTTTACTTTTTTGGCTAGCAAGAGGGAGATAGTTGACCAGCTACTATGCATGCATTAGTTTCCATAGAACTACTCATTTCATGACAAACTAAGTAAACTAACAATTAACATCAAAAACATGAATAAGAGATAGCTCATGACAACACTATTGCAAATTTCTACACCTAAAACAGCATATAAATCATGCAACTATAAGTATCTTTTATAATCAACTAAAGCATCCCTTTCCCAAGTCATAATACTAGCATCCAATACATTCCAACCCCAAACTCCAGTAGCTCAATCTCATATAAAATGATGGGTGTGGTCTTATCAAAACAAAAATAAAAACAAAAACTAGACGCTTCAAGTCTCTACGATAAATGCTTTGCTTAGAAAAACAGAAAGTAGACGTGTGCTAACCAAAAGAGTGTAGCTCCAGTGGGGTGTTCATCACATCCCCAAGCTTATGTTTTTCACCATTATTGGATGTCTTGAGGCGCAGCTCCTCTATTCCCTGTGAAAAAAAACTTCACAAAACATGTTTCTCCCATTCTTTTTCTGTGGGGTGAGATTAGCAAGGACAAACAAATCACATGCTTGCTGTGCAAAATTCCAAATCAAATGATCCAGTAGATAGACAATAAGGTTCATTATGTTTTATGTTCACTCTCTTGCTTGAAAGAATCATGGAAATTCGATTCCCAAGCCCAAAGAGTGCATAAAACAAAAGAAGGAAGAATCTCTCCAGAAAAGCAACAGCAGCAAAACGAACGTTTTTCCCTAAGCTAGACTCGTAAAAAAATTAAGCCAATTTTTTTGCTTACAGAGGAAGAAAAGTTGCAGAACATACTAAAAAATTAGCTCAATCCGACATACCAATAAAAAACGTAAAATCATACGGTGAGCAGACTCGTGCTGAAACAGAAATTTCATGCACTAGGATAGCAACTTATAAGTCCAAATGGGTTTGACTTGAATCTTTATTGAAAACTCCAGAATTAAAACAAAAAAAACTAATCTCTGAGACAGCAAGAGGACACTAGGAAAATCCAAACAAAAACAACCGGGTTGCCTCCCATAAAGAGTTTTCTTTATAGCCATATAGCTAGGCTTTACTTACTTAACATCATGATGGTTGGAGTGAGGTGGCTCGGCATCCCCAAGCTTGGATTCTTGTACTTATTTGATACATGTAGGGTGAGCCCAGGGGTACATCCCCAAGCTTAATTGGTTGTCCCTCTTGATCTTTGTTCATCTCACTCAACTCTTCCTCCTGAAAAATTCTTCTTACACAAATCTCAACATAAAACTTGATTAGAGGGGTTAGTGCCTCCATAAATAAAATCCACATAGGTGCAACAAAGGCACATCATGAGTTGATTATAAATATTAAATACTGTTACTACAGTTGTGCATTGCTCCTTGATCAAAAGAACCACACAAAACACAAGTAATGAGAGCAATGCAAAATAAAGACATAATCTGCCAAAAACTGAACAACCCGTAAAGAGTGAATTTTTAGAGGCACTTAAGTTGCTCAAATCAGAAAACTTAAAACTAATGAAATATGTAGTGATAACTAAATATTGATGTCTTAAATTACCAGGTCAAAATTCCACTTCTGTGATTTTAAACATTTTTCGCAGTGAACTAATATTTTTATTGTTTTTAGCTTTGGAAAAAGTTTTAATGATAGAGACTTTGCAATGGTTTCATTGGCATGAACAACACATGTTCAAGGTTGACCCCAACTTCTCCATTACTCATCCTTCTCATTTACTTTCCCAAATTGTTTATAAAATGAAAATCTTAAACTAAATGATACATAACAGTAGGTAAAGGAATTTTACATGTTGTAAAGACATAAATGTGTGCTCAAACCGAATAGGAAATTAAAGCATAAGGAACACACCAAAAAATATTAAACAATTTATTTTTAAGTCTAACCCATTTCCTATGCATTGGCATTTTGTAATGAAACAAATAAAATAAGCACATAATAGCAAGCATAGAAAGGTAGATCAAGTGCAACTTCAATACTTTCACCATAAAGAGGGGAAACTTAATATTGTTGAAATATGTGTAACCATGTTTCCCTCTCTCATAATAATTTTCAGTAGCATCATGAATAGGTTCAACAATATGAATATCACATAACATTATTATCATGAGCCACATGCATAAAAGAATCACTATTCTCCACATAAGTAAAATCCTCATTAGTGATAGTGGGAGTTAAACATTCATAATTTTCATTGCAATCATCATATATAGGAGGCATAGTATCATCAAAGTGAATTTTCTCTTCCAAGCTTGGGGAACTAGAAATATCATGCTCATCAAAACCAACTTCCCCAAGCTTAAAACTTTCCATAGAATTAGCAAGTATATCATTTTTATCCTCAATAGTAGGGGGACTAAAAATATCATATTCATCAAGACAAAGTTCCCCAAGCTCATGGTTTTCCTTAGCAATAAAGGTGTTCAAAGAATTAGTACTACCACAAATATGATTGCTGTGCAAATAATTTTTCAATTTCTCCTCAAACACTTCATGTCCTAATTCAAGGTAGATATTATACAGTTCTAAAATTGTTTGGTTGTTTTCCATTTTATATTTTTTTTTTGTGTTTTAGGTTTATATGTTAGTATGCAATGCAAACAAGAATAAAAGCTTAGCACAACGCTCCCCGGAAACGGCGCCAGAAAAGTGCTTGATGACTCCCAAGTGCAGGAGATCAATTGTAGTACCTTTCGATAAGTATTTGAGTGTCGAACCCACGAGGAGCTGAAGGTAAGCTATCTACTCTCTAAAGCCCTATAACCCTCTTATATGGCTGTTTATGCAAAGCAATAAGTTTGACTAAAAGGAACTAACTAATTAAAAGCAAGTGATGTGGAGTGTGGTTTGTCTAGTAACTAGTGAAGCAAGTTTAAAATGCAAGTAATCCTAGAGCAAGTTTCTAAAGCAAGTTTCTAAGCAAGTTTCACAAGTAGCAAGCAGCAAATATCTCAAGTATCTCAAGGGAGCAAGTGTTCTAGCAATAGGTGCTTCGTTCGTGTGGTTGTCACAATTAGTGAAGCACATGTTTTAGTCTTAGTTGTTTCTTCTAGGAAGGAGCCATGAATAGGTATAGTCAAGTAAATGATCTACAACCCCTTATGATGGATCATGTGGCCAAGTAAATGAGTGCACAAGATTGATTAAGACATAAAGTCCCACCATAGCCTTACGTTCTAAGGTCCCCTATATATATCCCCCAATAACTTAACTTTGTGGCTCGGTCTCAGGTTACTGTCACTCCCAAGTCACCACCACTCCATTATGCTACCGGTGATCACCTTACATGCATTCCCCAACATATGCGTGCACTCATATATTGTACATAAAGACAATCATAGAAGATAACAAACTTGTATGCAACCAATCAACGAACTATTTCACCATTGCCAAGAACAATTCACTACTCAAACATAGACGGGGAGACACAATACATCAAGGGAATATAGTATTGCATCATACATCGTGTTTGCCAAGAGATTAAAGTGGAGAGATGGAGCTGATCTTGCTGTAGATGTTGATGATGAACACGCCGGAGGGGGGTGGAGCCCTCCAGGGGTGATCCCGGCGGCGTTTCCCCCCTCCGATCTTCTCCGGCGGCAGCCTTCTGTCTCTCTGTTTTGTGGTTTCGTCTCTCAGCGCCGCCTCCTTCTCGAAAAGGCCAGGGGACCCTTTATATAGTCGTTTTTTGGTCACGAGACACTCGGGAGAAGAAAGATCGACGACATCGGAGCCACGGGGGCAAAAAGGGGGCCCCACACGTGGCCAAGGAATCTGGCCGCGTGGAGGGTCCTCTTTTCTACCTGGTTGGCCTTTTGGCCCTCTACTTTGGCCCATGGTCTTCGTCTCGAAAATTCTGAACCGTTCTCTTTGGCCTTGCCCTTTTTGGAGTCCCGAAGCTCCCGGAAAGTCTGAAACACTAAAAAGTACGTTTTCTGGAAAAACAGGGTTAGAACCAAAAGAAGGGGGATTGTTCAGAAAATCCCCCAAATCATTATAAAACATGAATATAAGTTGCTAATATGTAGGAAAAACAAGTAATAACATGCAAAGTTCATGCATGCATTTTACATGCATCAAACATCAGAAATTAAGCATACGTTTATGGCGTAATCAACATCCCAAGCTTAGTTCCTACTCGTCCTCGAGTAGGTAAACGATAAAAACACATAATTTCTGAGGTGACATGCTACCAACATAAACTTGATCATCAATAATGTAAAAGCATAAGTAAGCTGAGATCATAGAACTTCAACACAAGCATGATAAATAGAATTTTAATAATAAAGCATAGCAATCACCTTGCATCATGAGAAGTAACACAAATAAAAGATCATGCATAACAATGCAATGAAAGATATACATTTGTTTCAAGTATAGAGAAAACATGGCGAAGTGATATTTCGCTAGTCCTTAGGAGTGGGGCAAAACGTAAATGCCAGGACACCTTCAAAGTTTAAGAGGAAGACTAGAACAAATAATTATAGAACAAGCGATAACACATCATGAACCAATTAATAATGTTTCTCGGACAAATGCACATAAAACTAAAAATGGGAACTATGCTCTCTCAATTGTGCATAAAGTTAGAAGATGGAGACTCAACATAAAAGTAAAAGAAAGGCCCTTCGCAGAGGGAAGCATGGACCACTCATGTGCTAGAGCTTTTATTTTATTAAACAGAGGTATAAAAACTTGACACTCCTACCAACCATCTTTCACAAACCATGGCTGACCGAATCCTCGGGTGTCTGCCAACAATCACATACCGTGAAGGAATGTCTATATTTTAAGAGAGGTGTATGCTTATGTCAACGAATGGTAAACAGAAAATACAGTACGTCACAAGCCAACTATACTTCACAAGAGCGGATCCCATAGAAGGACGCATCTGGGTAGAAGGTCATCCCCTTTCTCTTTTGTTTACACAATTATGCTTTGACTGATAAATCAGGGGCAAACATAGTGAAGAAATTTGTGTTATTAATTTGGGGCTGGGCACCCCGCTGCCAGCTCTTCTATCATTGGATAAGCGGATGAAGCCACTAGGCCAGGGTGTGAAAGTCCAATCAACAAGTGAGTTAAAGATTCTCTATTTACGTCCTCATGAGCTAAAACAGGAGCACAAAACATGAGTAATTTTGAAAGTTTTAAAGGTAACACATGAGCAATTTACTTTGGAGTGGCAGTTAATTACCACATGTAGGTAGGTATGGTGGACACAATTGGAAAACTTTGGTTTTTGGGAGTTGGATGCACGAGTAGAGCTCATACTCATTACAGGTGGAGGCTAACAAAAGACTGGGAGCGACAAATCAAGAGAGCATAAGAACCATAATCATGCATAGCGACATAAACATCATTAATCAAAGCATAAGCGGTACCACAAGTTAAAAAACTAAATGATCATGGAGGCTATAAGTGACTGGTTCATAGTCATAAACATGGTGTGAGCATGCGCTAAGTCAACCAAATAAAATATTCAAAGGAGAACACCACAAATTTATGCTTCAATATGACAAGAACAACTGATGATTCTTTCAATGGAACATTAAACACTCTCAGCTATTTGAGGATAATCATGATACTAAATAACCACAAGGCTTTAGAACTAAAATAACATCTAGCATGATATGAAAATCTCTAGCCACGGTCTATACAAGCTTCTACTTGCACCATTAAAAATTCTACCTCAAGCAGCAATTTCTTTTCCCAACAAGCACCATACAAAACATGCTTTAACAAAAACTCTCTAAATTCTATAGCAAGCAAGAATGAGAGTACTCACATAAATCTACTAAAACTAACACCTCTGAATAAGAGATGCATGAAAACAATGACTAAACGATGTACTAGCAAAAAGTGAACACTCACGGAACAATAAGAATGAAAACTAGAGTGTTCTAAGCAATGAAAATGGAGTGTGTATCTCTCCCACACAAGTATGATAGGTTCCAGTGATACTAATGCAGCAAGGAAACAAAACAAAACAAAATAAAAACAAACATACGCTCTAAGTAAACTTCATATGATGTGACTGAATAAAAATATAGTTTCACGAGAAGTGACCCGATAGATAGTTGATGAAGAAGGGGATGCCTTGGTCATCCCCAAGCTTGGATGCTTGAGTCTTCTAAAAATATGCTTGGATGAACCACGGGGGCATCCCCAAGATTTGACCTTGCACTCTTCTTGATCACATATATCACCTCTTCTCTTGACACTTGAAAACTTCCTTCACACCATACTCAAACAGTAATTTGCATTAGAGGGTTAGTGCAACAAATAAAAATCCATGTGTTCTGTATGGCACAAGTGCTATTGATACTTTTAAACATTAGTTACAACCCCTGATATTTCGTACAGCAAAGAAATCCACTTGACATCACAAAAGAGGCAATGCAAGAAAAATGGCAGAATCTGTCTCTAGCACCCTACCTTTTGATAAAGATAGAACACATGTGTATCCTGCTATTCCCGGGATCTCTGATAGCATACACATGACAAAATGAAATATTCATTGCAATAGCATCATTCTACATCGTTGATCCAGTGGATAAGAAATAAAATAAACTTACAATTGGCATAGTCATCATGGACTAGCCCAAATTAATAGGGCTTCAAAGTAAACAGAGCGGAAATAAATCATCAATGAGCCTTGTTCATCTTCATGCACCACAGGCAGAACATGTTGGCGATAGACTCGAGATCCTAAACGAAATCCTCACTCGTCTTCAGATTTATCTGCACGTTGGAATATGCAGCCCCCACAGGGGAGGAAGTCAGTACAAACAATGTACTGGCAAGTGACACTTGTATGGTGGCAGTTTTGAGGAATAACTATCGACATGATATCTGGCTGGTGGAGTCTGGGCTATTTGCATAAAGCCAATTTTGTCCTATATTTGACAATTTCCTTTTAAACAAAAGAAATCATTTGTACAATCCTTCATGGTTAAACCACCATAAAGGTGAACAAATCATCATGGCTAAACCACCATGAAGTTTGAAAGTCATCATGGTTAAACCACCATGAAGTTTGGTTGTGGCACCATGGTTAAACCACCATGTGCCCTATAAAGGGTTTCTACCATATTTTATTTCATTCAGAAAAGATGAGGAGATCCTTCGTCATCAACTCTGTCTAGCTGCTTAACTGGCCCATAACCGGGGACACGGCTAAGATCTTAGTTTTTAAACTCTGAAGAGGTTGTGCACTTTCACCTTGAGACTCATTTTCCCCGAGAGAAAAATGAGACAAGATCTTTGGGAAGAGGGATTCAACCATACCAGTATTGACTCGTTGCTCCTAAAATTCTACGACCCACTGTTAATACAACAAGAGGAACCCCCACAACTTACTTAATCTTGGCAGAGCCCATATTACCTCAAGGCTGCACAGGAAGCTAACTAAACAGTGAAGACCTACAAATCTCTTTAATCCTGGGTGGCGGTCCACAAGTGTACTCTCGGCTGATAACCCCCACATCCATGGTTAAACCACCATGAACATGGTCCTGAGTAGCAACTCAACATAATCCAAGCAAGGTTCAGTCCACCCAGGTGTTTCATTGGGTTGTTAATTTTCATTTTTCAAAACATCACAACCCAACATGTATCATCAATAGTTGTGATAATAATCTGGCATAGCTAAACTAGTATCTAGTAGAGGTTTCAGGTTGGCTACACACTACTAGGTATTTCTAAGTATAGCATATACTTTGGGAAAATAAATAAAATCACCTATGATGCATACTACTGAAAACTTTAATGCAATAAAAGTGGGACATGAGCATCACTTGCCTTGTGGAAGTTGGTATAGAGGCACTCTGACGGGGGGGGGGTGATAACCCGGTAGGCCAAACTCCAAGGAGTAACCCGGCCCAAAGGACGGTGCGCAGGATCCGGCTAAGGATAAGGAAGCTTGTGGAAGGCCCAAGTTTGTAGGCCCAGTAATTCGGATTGTGGGTTACTGTAAAGGAAAGCTAGGGTTTGTGCGCCGTGTCCGGGTAGGATCCAGGATGCGCCTTGGGGAATAAGCCAGGGGGTACGGGTGCTTTATAAATTGACCCCCAGGTCTAGTTTTAGACAGAGATCTCAGAACCCTAGCAGTAGCGCTTGATATCGAGCATCCAGTGTAATCCTAGAATTGAGTTGTTATATTAAGATCGGAGACTCGGCAACTTTGATTGCCGGCTACCAGATCGAATTGCACCATGTTTTCCTCTGAGCTAAACCCTCTCCCAAACACCCGTGTCGTCTTGCCCCAAGATCAGTTACCCCCGGTAACGTCTGCCGTGATTATCCCACGACAGTTGGCGCCCACCGTGGGGCCTGCGTCCAAAGGTGTTTACATCACGGGAGAAGCTCGGAAGAATATGGAGAATCTTGTCATCGGCGAAGTCTACATCGACCACGAAGGAGAAAAGATGGTGGACGATTCCGGCTGGGGGCCGGAGTCGGATCACCTCGAATCCGGATCCGTCGTGACGATCGGCCGGATCAGCGTCTTCATTGGTATGGTATGTGCTTCCAATTCGACCCCTGACAACGTTGGATCTGATTCTATGCCAGGAAAAGCCACGTCTACCCGATCAGATGATGAAGAATCGATTGGAACGACACATCCGGCAGAAGAACCCATCGCGGAGTGGGAACAGCCGGAGGAGCCGGCATGGACCCCACGCGACCGGGCCGAAAGAGAAGATGATACCGGGTCTATCCTGGATCTACTGGAAAATCGGTATGAGGAGAACGGTGAGGAAGAACAGCATGAATTTACACCGGATATCATACGCCGAGTTGCAGTCTATGCGGCCCCTGCGGCCAACCAAGGAAACGCAACCGCGGCATCAGTCGGGGCGGCTCAGGCAGAGGCCCAGCAACAGGGCGCGGCTAACGGAGACCCGGTCTTGGCCCGAGTTGATGGAGAGTCGGCGTCAGTAACCAGCAGAGCAGCGGATGAGGAGTTGCATGCAAACACGTTCGGATTCTTAGAAAACCGGACACCAGGGGCGGGTCCTTCGAACCCGCGCCACCCGGCCTTATTCGATAACAATCTGATTCTAGATCCCACGGTTCTCGCAACGGTTATCACTCCGGAAAACGCAGCGGAACGCGTCAGGGATCTGGATGTGGCTCGTCGTGCGCTGGAACAGCAAAGAAGGCAGGTAGAGGAAGAAAGGCAAGGGATGGCCACGCGGCGGCGTGAGCTAGATGCGTTGGAAACCCGGCTCCGAGAGGAAACGTCTAGAATACATCAAAGGCACCACACCAGGTTACCAGCAATGGGCGGGGTTATTAATCCGGCTAATTTATTTGTTACACCTCAGGACCAGCCGATACCAGTGGTGAACCAGGGAACCGCACCCCAACAGGCGACATCAGCGACACATCCGGCAAATGAGCGGACCGGGTTACCCCCACCACAAACTAGAGTCACAACCGGCAACGATCTACCACCACCGCCACCATCACGGTTCCGCACACCAGCCGGCCACTACAATAACCCCATGGACAATGTATATGCAACGACACTCGCGTTGAATCAAATCCCTGTGGGAGAGTCGCCCCATGCAGAGAAGACTCGGCAAGCCATCGATCTGTTGCACACTGCGGTGGCACAGCAAGCCAATTATCCGGATCACAGAAGCGGTATGCACGGGACGCCATACGTCAGTCAACAGCAAGGGAATATCCAAACAAGTTCAGCGCGACGGAGGGAAGAGCAGCAGCAAATGCCGCCTCCTCCCCGCGCTCAGGCAGCATCAGCAGCACAGGCCGTCGTGGACAGTTCTAGGGCTCGGAGGGCCGCGGCCGGGTCTGCAGCGCATGGACTTCCCGCAGCATCGCGCCCAGCCGCGCCCCCCGCGGTATCACACGTTTCTAGAGCCAGGCCGGCCTCAACCGTTCTTGCGGGGCCTAAGTGTCTCTCGGACAGGATCAGAGCTGAACCTTACCCGGAAAAATTCAAAGAACCGGGGAAAGTAGTGAATTATGAGCCAACTATGGATCCCGAAACATGGCTAAGCAGTTACGAGATGGCAATGTCAATTCGCAACGCGTCCGAGAATCTCCAAGCCAAGTTCATGTACCTGATGATGTCGGAAGGAGCAGCAAAATTGTGGTTCACCAATTTGCCGGAAGGATCGATCAAGTCTTGGGAGGAATTGAAGACCGCGTTTGTCAAGCACTTTCACGGGACCTGCAGGAAATTATTCACTATTGATGATCTAGAGCGATGCGTCCAGAAGAAGGGAGAATCGGCGCGTAGTTGGGTGCGCCGGGTCATGGAGATACTTCACTCATCCACGGATATCCAGCCCAAGGATGCACTACAGGCCATGGCAAAAACATGCAAGTATATACCTTTAGTGCAAAAGTTAACTCGCATGAAGTCCAGTCGAAATGCGTCGGAGGTTACAATGGGAGAATTGATGGATGCGTGCAACAAACACGCTGCGACGGATACTACGGAAGAAGAAGCTGATGAAAAGAAGGTAAAAGCAAACACAAGCAATAACGGAAGAACCGGCAGTGGATCAGCATCAGGTAATAACGGAAATAGCCAGAACAAGCGCCCGTTTGAAGGAGGCTCCGAGTTTGTCGCCAACACGGAAGCCGGGTCTTCGAGGCCCAGAGCAGAAGGAAATTTCAACGGAGGTAACCACAATGGAGGAAACTATCAAGGCCCAGCAAGGCCGGGTAACAATTGGGACATATTCAGAATGGCATGCCCGAAGCACAGCAGGAATGGCAGGCCAGCTAACCACTCCCTAGAACAGTGCGCCGATTTACAAAGATGGAAAAATGAGGAAGTGCACAGAGCTATGCGAGGTGCAGGGCGGGGAGGAGGACCGGGTCCAGGGGCAAACCCGGGCAACGGCCCACCCCCAGCCGGTAATCCGGCGGCTGGAAATCAAGGTAATAACCAAGGGGGGGCAGGAGGTTTCCAGGCTAACCCCAAACAATTGGGTCAATATCATGTGCATACCACAGGAGGCTCCAACAAGGACAAAAAGATACTGAAGCAAGCGGTCAACTCAGTTTCGTTAGCTGTCCCGAGGTACTTGAGATGGTCAGAACAGGAGGTAACATGGAGCAGAAGGGATCACCCAGAAAGAGTGGAGCACCCAGGAGTCTTGGCACTAGTAGTCGCACCGCAAGTCAATGGGTACGAACTGAAAAAGGTTTTAATGGATGGTGGAAGCAGCATCAATATACTGTATTGGGAAACCTTCCTACGCATGGGTCTCAAGGAATCTCAGCTGCAAAAAAGCTCAACAGTTTTTCATGGGATAGTGCTGGGTCATTCAGCATGTCCCGAGGGAAAAATCGCATTGGAGGTAGCCTTTGGAGAGTCAAAGGACAACTATCGAATTGAGTGGCTTACCTTTGAGGTAGTCAAATTGCGCAGCCCTTATCACGCGTTATTTGGAAGGCCGGCTTACGCCAAATTCATGGCTAGGCCGTGTTACGTATATCTACAGCTAAAAATCCCGGGTCCCAAGAAGACCATTACCATACATGGAAATCGAGACATAGCAGCTGAATGCGACGAAGGAGATGCAGCAATGGCCGAGCAGGCCTGTAGAAAAGAAGAAATCAAGCAGTACCAGTCTCAAGCAGACCCGGAGGGTAGAGCCACATCAAAAAGGCTGAGTACTGAAGGCGAACGAGCAAAATCCAAGGTAACACAAGATGCTAAAATGGTGGCTTTTGTCAAGGATGACCCCTCCAAACAATCCGCCAGCGAAGAAGAAGCTGCACGATCACTCACAACCGGCCACGTCATGGAAACACCTTACCCGGGTTGGCTAGCAAACCCGGTACTCGTCATGAAAAAGTCTAACGTGTGGAGAATGTGCACCGGTCACGCCAGTTCGGGACCGGTGTCCACGAAGAACTAAACAATGTAACGGGCAGCAGGTTTCAGACGCGCTCTTTTCCTACCCAGGGTACCTAAGAGGACTGGAAGGTTTTTAATGAGGCGGCCTGCTGATCCAAACTTTCTCGCAGCAATAAAGAGATGGTTATCAAGTCCTATTTTGTTACAACCTGATTGCAAGTAAGTAGTATCCACGTGGCATCAGTATTTCCGTATCATTCAGAATGTTGAGTATACACAGGTCTCGGGGGCTAGCGGCTCAAGTAGCCAAGCTAGCAACCCAAAAGACCCGGCCTTGATGCCTATAAGTTATAAGGGCCGATTATTCGCAAACGAGTACGGCTGCAATCTTATAACTGGACAAAGGAGCCAAATTTTCTTGACTTTTCTTACTTAAGCTCGATGTGACTCGCACTAAAGTGGCATGATTCGTTCGCTTACGATTACAATCAGCCATGAAGCCCAATGGGACTTGCCTGACACTGTTCTCGTATGGATGTAACAACATGGTATCCACGCGAAAGCCGGCTTACAGTACAAGATAGTCAAAAGGGTCATCTAAACCACAAGTTTATGCAGAGTACAAGGCTAAAAGCCGGAAACTCAACAACTATCAAGCATAACTTCAGTATTCACACAGAATGGCTTTAGGCTTGCGACTCGGTAAAAAATAATTTGTTCTCTGAGAAAGGCCACACCCCCATGACTCGGACTTTGGGTCCTGGGGACTGGGGACTTCGAAACAGAAACAAACTACTTGGCTACCGCAGTTCGAAAAACCTCACCATCCGAGTCTTGGGGACTTAAAGAAAAAGTCCACGTATCAAAGCCCCTGGTACTCGGAAAACCGAGTCTTACGAAGGGAGCCAAAATAGAGAATCGGGTATCGAGAAAAAGTTCAAAGAATAGGCAAGCAATACGGTTATCAAAAGGCCAGGAAAGCCGCAAAGTATATCACGGACTAAAAGTACATTACAAGGTACGACGTCGGTATCAGGGGTGCACAGGCGCACCATCAAAAGCATAACAGTGTGAATACAAAGCATTACAAGGTATTATGATAGTATAGCCCTATTCGGCCTCCTAAGTACGGCCTTCCGGGTCTGAGTCCTGGGTTTGCTGCTTAGCCTTCCCGGCACCCTTACCCGGACTCATTGCATCAGGGCGGACTGGTGGAGGGACGGCTGGTGTAGAGGCAGACGGGCCCGATCCTAACTCGGCCTCTCTCTTCGCAGTCGCCTCCCTCTTCCTGGCCGAGCTAGAAACCCACTTCTCCAAGATATCAAAAGGCGGGGGCGCTTCCTCCGTAATAACTTTGCCATCAGCGTCGTATGCACTCATAATCGTATTTAGATCCAAGCTATCGGCCAAAGTGGTAGCTGAGGGGCGCACTGCGGCTTGTATGGCTTTGAAATCCTTGGGTGTAAATTTGGAACCGTCAGCCTTGAATTCGGGAAACCCGGATGTTACCTTTGCCGGGTCAAGCTTTGGAAAGAAAGCCTTGGCCAGAGTAAAAGCCCGGGTCATTCCAATTCGGCATGATGAGCGTTTCCAGATTTCAATCCACCCAGGCACAGTGGAACAGGCTTGAACGAGATTCTCTTCACCCGGATATACTTCCGTAGGCCACTTCACAGCATCCAATATAAATTTTGTGCCGGCAAAGAAAGTCCGGAGCACAGTCTTGAGGGTTCTAGCCTTGACAATGGCATTTTCCTCTGGGGCCGCAAGGTTGGCACCTGCAGTCGTAACAAAAGAAAGAGCGTATCAGTAATCCCGAGTCTGTTATAATAAAGCAAAGACATGAAGCCAATCGACAGCAGAAAACTTACTGAGCAAGATCTGATAAGTATCGGAGACCTGGTCCGATAGTTTCTTCAGTTTGGTCTGAGCGGCATTGCACTTCTTCTTGTATTTGGAAACATCTTTCTTCAAGGTTTTCATGTCATCCTCAAGGATTTCCCTTCGTTTCATCTCGGCAAGAAGAAGTTGTTCGGTCCTCAGTAAAGTTTCATCAGACCGGGTTATCTGTGCCTGTAAGTAGCAAGGAAGGCAAGTATTAGTTGGATTGTAGGGAAAGCTGAATGTGGCGTAAAGTACCAAGCATCACTTTTGCAAGTTATACTTGGAACTTGGGGACTAGGTATGCAATATGAGATACAAAGTGTCCTTACCTGGTGCTCTGCAGCCATGCGCTCCAAGATCTGGCTCTCCGAAGTCTTCATAGTGAGGAGAGTGTCCATCAACTGATCGAAAGTGTCTTTACTCGTATCAGAAGACCCGGGGCCTTGGAAATTCCGGGAAGGAGCTTTCTTCTTAGTAGGAGGTGGAACCCGGGTCATTTGTGTGTCGGAATCCGACGCTCCTTCTTCTGCACCCAAGACGGTGGTTTTGTTCTTCTTGCTTGCATGGGAAGCAATTGGATACTCGGCTCCTTGCGTGTCCGGGTTTGGCGGCGACGCTTGTTTTTCACCGCTGGACGTGGCTGTAGTCTTATCAGCCGAGCTCCCCTTACCCGGGCCCTCGGTCCCCGTTTCCTCTTGATCGCTGACAACGACCGTGGCCCTATAAGATGTTGTCAGTGACCAGCTAAATACACAGTCAAGAGAAGGTGATAAAATATGGTGGAACATCAGGAAGGGGATCTTACCCGGTATTCACCGCAAAGTCACAAGGAAATCCATCGCTGGACTCGGGAGAAGCTGGAAATTATCAAGTTAGATGTCATATGGGAATGGTTTAAAGAGAATGTGTTGACCCAGAAAAGATGGGGTAATTACCAGCCCGCCGCGGGGGGGTCGATGAAATACCCGGGTTAAGGGCATCATCACCCGGGTGATTTCGAGTTGACCTACGCTTGGTTACGGGCGACTCCTTCAAGAACGGCCAGTGGGATAACGTCAAGGTAGTTCAAGTATATCATTAAAGTAATGCGAGTTGAATGCGAGGAGGAGATATGAAACCTTGGAGGTGGCCTCTTGAGTCTTTCTTTTGGATCCGACCTTGACTGTCGGCTCCAGTTCTTCCTCGTCGCTGGCGGATTCTACCTTGCCATCGGAGTTTTCTTCCTCGTCATCTTCTTGTTCTGGATATCATCAAAAGTTATGGTTGGAAATGAAGGGGTTATGGTGAGTTCAAGGGAACCAAATAAAATCCGGATGGTACCTTCGTCCGAGTTAACAGTTTCTTGCCCCTCTGGACTTTCGGAGCTAGGGGAGGCATTGGTCTTCCAAAAATCATCGTCAGCCTGAAAAGTGTTAGCATAAGGGTTATTAACTGCATTAAGTGGAAAAAGCAAAGGTAAAGGCATCAAAGTCGGGTTTTCACCTTGGGGCTGGGTTCTCAAGCGTGAAGGGCTCTAACCCGGATATGTTCCGGATTACCTCGAGCTTTTCGGTCAGAAAGCCCTTGATGGTTTTATGAGTATCGCCAGCTGCGAAGATGTTGTCGGAGTACCGAAGCGGGTCTGTAGGTTTCCCTGAATACTCGCACATTAACTTTGTGCGGATGGAGTTGGGTTGAATCCGGAAATCTACCCAAGTCTTCACCAGGTTGAGCCCGATGAGGCCTTGGGCTGTGAGAGTGGTGATTTTGGCTAAAAGAGGTTGAATTGCCTCCCTGTCCGAGTCAGGGGCAAAGGCACTAAATTTATCAGAGATGTCAAGAAGACCCTCTGAGTAACCCGGCAGCTTCCTTTGGCCGGGTGGGGAAGTGTCTTGGCAGTAGAAGTAGGAGAGCTGCCAGTGCTTGACATGGGAATTAAGGGTGAGGGGTGGCATCAGAGAATTCTTGCGGCGCTGGATGGAAACCCCGCCGCAAGCGAGAAGCGCCCCGTCACCGCTCTCGCGGCACGGTTTGCATTGAAAGAGCTCGATGAAAAGAGCTAGACTTGGCGAAGTGCACAAGTATGATTCGGAAAGGACTATGAAGTGGGAGATGTTGAGAACAGAATTAGGCCCGATATCAAAGACGCGAAGACCGTAATGATTTAAAACATCACGGAAAAAGGGGTGACCCGGTGGGCGGAAGCCCCGGGTCACATGTTCCACAAAGCAAATTACCTCGCCTTTTGTCGGGGTGGGCCGAGTCTCCTTACCCGGCACTCTCCATTGAATATCCTCTTGAGGAGGAAGGACCCCCAGCTCCACTAGCTCCTCCAACTTGGATTTGGTGACTGTAGACCGCGCCCAGTTGGCGGATATGGAGTTGGCGGCTTTAACTTTGGTTGGAGTTTTCCCCTGCTTTTTGGGAGCCATGTGGTTGACCTGCAAAATGCAAAGTAAAAGGATAAGAGGACTAAGACCCGGAAGCTGTGAGCCGGCCGAGTATCGGTGGGGTAATATTGAGACATGAAAAATTGCGTGCAACCCGGGAGTTAGCTCACCGAGTAAAGTTCGAAATTGTCCGGGTATCAAGTATTATGACGAAAATTATGGAGATCTAAATGTTGAAGGGGTTCTTTGGGGACGATGGATGGCCGCATAGACACTTAACGCGAATAAAAGGAACTAAAAAAGGGAAGTCCGGCCGGGTGATTGAGGCCAAGGCGGAAATTTTGAGTGGATCGGGCCCAGATTGGGAATCTTATCTTCGGATTTGTGGCGAAATTAGTACTTGCAGGTAGTAGGAGAATGGATTGGAACCCATAACCTATCTATTATGCGAGCTGGAAAGAATGTTAGCAACTTAATTTGGCATGGCCGAGGAATCGTTGGCGGGTCGATTTGGATCTAATTTAAGGTGAAATCAAAAAGTGCAAGGGCGAATTAATGGACGCAAGTGGCTTACCGGAGGAGATCTGAGCGAGGCTTTGCGGAGGCAGATGGCGCAAGCCTGGTGTCCCTTTGCGGTCCTTGACGGGCCGGATGGGGGTTCGCCGGCGGATCTCGGCGGCGGCGCGGGGCGAGTCGTGGCGGAGCGCAACCTCCGGCCGATGGGCTCCGGTGATGCGCGCGGGATTTCCGTGGTGGTGCTCAGTGGGAGTGAGCTGAGAAGGAGAAAGGAAGCGGAATGGGGGGAAATGAGCCGTTAGGGTTCGGGTTACCCCCAAGGAGCTTATTTATAGTATAAGTGGGTAAGCCCGGTTCGGTGAGTGGGGACCGGGAGTTGCGGAGGTAAAACGGCTATTTATTCAAGTTTCTGCGAGATATGCGCCAAATATTGAGCAAGGCATCTGGATAAAAGAGAGAAGGGAATCCATCCCGCGATATCAGGATCGATTATCAAGTATGGAATTAGGGTTTTAGACCTGGAAAATTAAAGGTGTTTGGGGGAAAAACCCGGGTTACTACATGGCCACCGTGGAGTAAGGCCTAGCTGAATATCAGAGCATCTTAACCCGGCCTCTATATGCCTGTATGTTTGATATCTTTGCAGGGAATAGCGAGCGCTTCAAGGAGGATCCATGAAGCCCAGGCTATTCTGGGGACTACTGACGGGGGGGGGGGGGGTGATAACCCGGTAGGCCAAACTCCAAGGAGTAACCCGGCCCAAAGGACGGTGCGCAGGATCCGGCTAAGGATAAGGAAGCTTGTGGAAGGCCCAAGTTTGTAGGCCCAGTAATTCGGATTGTGGGTTACTGTAAAGGAAAGCTAGGGTTTGTGCGCCGTGTCCGGGTAGGATCCAGGATGCGCCTTGGGGAATAAGCCAGGGGGTACGGGTGCTTTATAAACCGACCCCAGGTCTAGTTTTAGACAGAGATCTCAGAACCCTAGCAGTAGCGCTTGATATCGAGCATCCAGTGTAATCCTAGAATTGAGTTGTTATATTAAGATCGGAGACTCGGCGACTTTGATTGCCGGCTACCAGATCGAATTGCACCATGTTTTCCTCTGAGCTAAACCCTCTCCCAAACACCCGTGTCGTCTTGCCCCAAGATCAGTTACCCCCGGTAACGTCTGCCGTGATTATCCCACGACACACTCTCTTTACAAATAGAACGTTGCTCTCCGTATAATCTAAACAATACAAATAAATAACAATAAACAAGCAATTCACCAACATACAAACAATACAAAAATATATACAATACAGAAGCATAACAAGTTATTCATATTGATTGGTGTTAATACGGACAAGGATTTTACACATAATTCAATATGCAAAAAGAATTATGATGAGGTGGTTATTTTTTGGTCTTGTATGGACAAGTTCAAGGTTATCACAATATAAAATGGAATTATAGTGTTTTGGGTTAGGTTTAACACACGATTCGATTTGCAAAAAGAATTATGGTAAAGGGGTTTAGGGTTAGCTACTAGGGCATGGGTTGGTCAAGGTCACGAATATTACACAAGGTTTGTCTTAAGGGTTTTAGAAAACAAAATCATGATCAACATGATTTATTTCATGGCTTTGGCTTAGTAGGGTTGAAGAAATTTACAATATGGCTTGTAAATTTACAAAAGGCATTGCGCTAGGGGTTTCTGGTCCAAAAGTTAATTTCCATAAGTTCAAGATGACATGGGTGTTGGTTTTGATCAAAATGATCACACCACAAATTTACTAAAAGGGGGTTTCCATCAAACAACAATTAATTTATAATGGCTTATTACTATGGATGGTTTATATGAAAATTATTACATGGAATGGGTTCTCTGGTCACAATTGGTTTTCGTACTGGTTTCTCTGGTCTAATGTTACTAAATGGAACAATTTTCCAGAAGAAAACTAATTAAAATTATTTATAGAAGTAAAACTAGGTGCAAAATACTCAATTGGTTGTTTAAATTCTGAACTCCATTTTAATTGGTTCAATTATTATTTTGGGACAGAGGGTATGAAATTACACATGCTAAGGATTCCAAAAATATTTTATTTGCAATTTTTGGATTTGTAGAATTTGAATTATGCCAAAATTCATTAATTAAGCATATTTAAATTTGAACCAACTTAAGTTTGTCAAATTTTAATTTGGGCAGTGCCAAAAGTTTCTAAATGTTTAGGGGATTTCAAAAAGTCCAAGTTTATCAAATTTGGCCAAGTGGTTAAAAAGTTACGATGATTTGAAGATTCAGGGGCTATTCTGCAAAACTGCCTTTTGATTTTCTATTCGGAAGAAAAACCTGAAACAAGTGGATAAGGTTAGGCTACGTGGTTTCCTGTGATTGGTTAGACCGGATGACTGGGCGTATACGTGCCGTGCTGACGGGGCAGTGTTGACTGGGCAGTTTTATTAAATCTTGGACGTTGGATCTAGATCCAACGGGGGCTTACCCCTTCGGGTGAGATCTAATCCTAGGCGTCCAGGGAAGATCGGACGGCAGAGGGGGAAGAGAGGGGATCACCGGTGGTTGTCCCGCCGGAGATGGAGCTCCGGTGGTGTTCCTGGTTGGTGAATACCACGACGAGGCTCAGCGCATCACGGGAGAAAGGATGGGCACCGCGTCGGAGTCTTTCGCTTCCAAGAGGAGTAGCCCGAGGCGGACGGCAACAATGCGATCGCCGGCGATCTTGGAAGTGCACAGCGGCGACGTTTCTGAGGCGGAGAAAAACAGAAGAGTGCTCACTAAGGAGCGCACGAGCTTGATGATTCGAATGAGCCAAAAAGGGATGGAGGATGTCAGCTACCTTGGCCGGAGTCAAAGATCTACGGTGGCTCGGTTGAAGAACTCCGACGAGGAATCTCTTTGGCTTCGGTGCACGAATGGAGAGGTGAGGAGAGGGGAAACCATGAGGAGGAGAAGGGATACAAGATGGTGGTCTTAGGGGGACGTGGGCGCGCGAGGGGAACGCGGGGCAGAGATCGTGGGCATGTCGATCGGTACGGGCGCGGAACGGTTGGAGGTAGGAGAAAGAGGCCGACGTCAGGCTGACCTCAGATGGGGCCCATCTGTCTGAGAGAGGGAGGAGAGAGAGAGAGGGGGCGCGTGGGTTGGGCTGCCTGGTGTTTCTTCCACGCGCGTGCAGGCGGTAGGAAAGGGGGAGGGAATGGGCCGGCCTGTTGCTGGGCTGGCTCGCCTCCTTTTTTTTGTTCTTCCGTTTTTTTTCTGTTTCCTTTTCTTTTATTTCCTGTTTTCTAAATTAAAACATATCTTTTAATTTATAGATCCAATTTGCCTCAAATTTGTTTCTATAGTTTTGTAAAAACTATATCTTTCAAAATAAGAACATTTGGTGTTAATTCCAACATATTTATATTTTGTGTTTTGAAAATAGGGATAATTCCTTAATAGTACTAATGATCATTTTAAATAGAAAATTTATAATTAATTGGAATAGGGTTTAATAAAATTAAGAGAGGTTGTTTCAAATGTATAACTTGGTTTTCAAGGTCTATTACTAGTTTTCAAAAGCAAAATAATTTATATAAACACTTTATTTGTTATAACTTGATATAATATTTGAAAAGCATTATGAAAATATTTTTATTCACATGAAATAATTTTTGAGGCATGGATAAAGTATTAGAGATATTAATTCTCTGACTTTTAATATCATAAACATTTTCATAGTTATAAATGGGTTGAGAACATGTTTGTAAATCGGTTTGATAAGAAGGAATATTTCCTCTTTATACTGAAAACTAGATTTGGAATAGGTTTAAGGTTTAAGGAAGAAAGTTTCTTTGGGTTCCAAATTCCAATTTCATTGAAATGTGTATTGTTTTATTTTTTTTCTTGCACATCATTTGGTTTTTTGTGACTTGTTTAAAATGAAAACAAAAGTTTCAAATTTTTGTGATTTTTGAGTTTCTCCAAAAATCAGGGATGTTACACTGTCAAAACCAGAACAGCCTGTAGAGACGAATTTTTTCGAGGCACTTACGTTGCTCAGATTTTCAGTTGCGGAATTAGCCGAGGAATAAGAACAAAAAAATTCAGTTCATTCTGATCTTCCTGGTTTTTTCACGATTTTTTACGGTGGACAGCAGAATTATGTTTTCTGCGCAGAAATCCGAAAACCAACTCCAACTCTCGTCAGAAACTTTACTTGACACTACTAAAACATGAAAAGAAAGATACAAAGGAGTTGATACAGAAGTATACAACCCCTTGACTCAAAGAAAACATAGAAAAATTGTAACATCCACCTTTTTTGTAATAAAGGGTTTGTGTTTATGTTTTTACTCATGTCATGTCATGCATGCATTTTGAACCCATGGTTGTATTTAAAAGAACTGCATTAAAATTTAATAAGGGAATTTGTTAAAATCACTTAAAAGTGCCAAATCAAAATAATGGTTTAAAATGGTGCAAATTTTGTCAACCAAAATTATGTTGAGGTTGCAAATGTAATAAGGAGCCCAAAAATATTTTTTTGTCAATTTTTACCTTTTACAGAAAAGCCCTCAAAACAGTTTTTAAACTGCTATTTTAAAAGGAGCAGGGACTGTTTTGCAATTTCCAAGAGGACAGGGGGTTTTCCGGAAAATCTTTCTTGTCATCTTCTTCCTCGCTCCAGTAGACAGGAAGCTCCTCGACGCCGCTCGAGCCACCTCCTGCTTGCCCCTCTTACAAGGATAAGGCCGAGGAGAGAAGGCCGCGCCCTCCTCTACCTCATCCTCGCCTCGGACTCCCTCTCTCTGTCCCTCTCCATTCAAGGGAGACCCAAACCCTAACCCTAACCGTCGCTCATCCGCTGCTCGCCGCCGGCGGTATGCTGCACCAGCGCCCCCGCCGAGCATCATATCGTCTCTGCCGCATCCTCCTGGTCCGCCTCGAGCACGCACGGCAGCCGGGACGCCCGGGAGGGCCCCAATTCCTTGCCGGCCATCCGCCACGGCCGCCGTCGTTCCCTCCTCTCCGCCAGCGATTAAGCCACCGCCTCGCCGCCCCGACCATACCAACGCGTTCAGGGTGAGCTGCTGAGCACGGGGGTGCTCTCCCCTTCCTCCCTCCCTCTCTGTCCTGCCTTGTCACCGTCGACGCTGTCCGCCATTGCGCCACCGCTCGCCGCCGCATCTCCGGCGACAATATCCGGGCGACACGGCCACCCCTAGCTTCCCCATGCTCCCCTCCACCCCGTGGTGGGCTTTGATTCCAAAACCCCGTGCAAAATCGTCGGATTTCATCGCAGCAAGTGAGGTTTGGCCCCGGGATGACGTCACCATGACATCGTGCCCATGTCACCGCCCGTTTTTATATTTAATTTCTTTTAAACGGAATTTAACTGACACGTGGGCCCAACCCTATTTAAATTACAAAAAACAATAAAAATGGTAAATTCAATATCTTCTATTTGGTTAATCAGAAAAATATGATCAATATACCAAAAATGTTCAGAAAAATATAATCTACTTGTTTATAAAATTTTCAAACATTGTTTGAATAACTTTATTTTTGGCCATGATTTGAATTTAAAATAATTCATTTAAAATAAAGAAAATAAGATTTTATTCAAGAAAATTAGAAAATTACAAGTTATATGTCAAAATGTTTAGAAAGACAACTGCAACCTAGTTATGGTGTTTTCAACCCCATTTGAGCATTTTAACTTTGTCGCACTTTCAGAATATCCCGAATCGGCCTCTAAGGTCCACTTCGGAACTAATTTCAGTAAAAATGCTTTTCTATCGTATGAACCCTAGCAACCCATGAAACATGTTTAGGGCTTCTCTTTAACGCATTCAAATGTTCATGCATACATGACACGCATTGCGTTGGTGTTGAATGGTTTTCTCTCTCTTTCCGGTGTTTGCTCTTATCGGTAGACCTCGAATCGGGAGTGAAGTTCGACACCCCTTTTGACGAATACTTGGTCTAACCAACCAAGTCAAGCACTTACCCCTAAAGCCTTTATCTGGTTTTCTTGAAGCAAGGCAAGCATAACCTCTTATCTGCCCATATATGTCTTTGAAGTGTTTTCTTTCTCGTACGATGCATGCTTTTACAAAGTATCTGGAGTCAGTAGATAGAGTTGTCCTATTTATTTGCATAACCCAGATATCATGATTCACTGCTCCTAGCAGCCATAGGTTTTGTTTGTGTGTATCGCTAGAGCCTCCAATATGCCATGCTTAGTCATACATGCCTGTTGATCTCTGTTCCGTCTGGTTGATGAATCAGAGTTACGAAATGAATCTAGTATGACATGATGACGTGGTAAGGTTCGAGATGTGTGTTTAATATGATAAAAGGTTTGGATGAGTTTCCACATGGGATGTGGTGATTTGCCTCGTTCATGCCCTTAGGAGTGAGTTCTCGCCTTTGAAGCCAAGACTGAACGTGCAACCACACGGTGATTGGATTCCCCTCGGTTTCAACTTGTCTAGTTTTTTCCATGAGTTGCGTAGTTCGGGCATTCCATTTGAATTTGCGGGGGATATTAAAAACGTTTTCAAAACTAGGACGTGGTGGTGTATCAACGCTCTGTGGGTAGATAAATGTCGAGCATTGCGCACAACGATAGAGACCCGACAGGAGATGGCCACTCCCCATTGGCGGTCCATCTCTACTCGGAGCGACTCATGGAATAGGCGAAGCAAGGGAAAGATCGTGGCCAGCCACCCTCTGCCGGCACATCGTCGGAATTGTGCCAATAGCTTGGCACTAAGAGTCGGTTGGCACGTGTGGGTAAAGTTGTACACCCCTGCAAGGTTTAATCTTTTCGAAAAGCCATTTCCATGGTTAAGGACGACTTGGTGACGGATTCTGAGATCATAGATAACTTGAACCAGACGTAAAATATGTTGTTAACGAATGATTAGTTTCAAGAGGTGGTTCCAGTTATCATGTGCTAGAGATGATTCTTCGGATGAGTTGAAGGCAATGCACGAAGGAAGTGTGTTCTTTTAAAAGATTGTGAAAAGCTTCTTTGTCTCTCTCTATTCGAAACAAAATTGGCTTTACGCAAAACAACCTTCTTAAACCCTTTTAAACAAGCAGATATATAATAGGTTAACTAAGTCTTGTTGAGTACCTCCAGTACTCATGTTTGCTCCAACTTGGTTCAGGTGGAGTTCCACGCTTTGGTGGTGTATCAACATGGACATCAACGAATAGTTTGGGGTTCCCAGGTGGCAGCCTGGAATCTATGGGCTGGGACGTCGCCTTATGTTGCGGCCTCTTAGGAATTTTGGTTCTTGTTGATTAGCAACATAGTTTGCCTTCTGTTGTCTGATGTAATATTGGGTCGTGTGACCTCTGCTTGTAAGCTTTACTCTTTTATTACTTGCTTAATAAAGCTTCATGTATAGAGTGATGCTTTGATCGATTGTCGGTTTCGAGCTCATTATTATACAATTTTGGCTATTCCTGCGTAGTTGTCGTAGTCGAGGGGTTTTGGAGCCGATGATCCATGTCCGAGCACGCCTGCCGATGTGATTCGGCATGGGGCTTGGTAACCCTAGTAACCCTCGATTGTTGTTGCACTTCCTGGACACATAGCATCTTTGTATAGCTTTGCTCCCGTTCCTTCAGTTAATCCGGCTCGTGGACGTTTGGTTATGCATAGTTGGTTATGACTAGCATGGACACAAGGAGTTGTAGTACCGAGGTGATCCGGCCTGTGTGCCGACGAATCCGGTCTGCCTGCCGTTGTTTGTTGCGGCTGGGGCTGGTAACCCTGAAGCCCTTGTGGGTCCATGACTAGGAGCACATAACAGTATGCATATCTCTGGGTTCGGGGTCTGACAAGTCATGGTATCAGAGTAGGACTTCCAGTAGGAAAACCCTTGCTAATGGTTGGTGTTGAGTCTAGAGTTTCTGACAACTATTTCGAAATGACAAATGAGTTGTGCAAACCTTCTTAGGATTCTTTTTAATCCTAATCTGGTATCGCTCTAACTCCGACTCACCTTGTCTCATTTGATTTCAAATGTTTTCCCTCTCGCCTGTTAACTTAAAAGTTAGGAGCAAGATCGTTGGTAGTTTTTCCTAGTACTCCGTATCAGGTTGCTAATGTTCTCAGAGATTCTAAATTACCTCCATCGGTCTAAATCGTTGATTTCATTTGACTCAATTGATCCATATCAAGTCACGAATCATACTGTTGCATTCTTTCCCATGGGAGTGTTTCTCATGGTTCCATTTCTTTGTACCTAGGATGTCCGGGTGTACTCGAGATTCCGTTAAAAGTGGCCATGTTGAGGGAGAGTCGTCATCTTCCTTAATGACGCAAGTTCTTTAGGATATCGAGGCCAACCGCCTGAGAAATGAGCATCTCCTTTAGCGTGTGGCGCAAAACACTGAACGTCGTCATGACGAATGCGTTACATTTGGGGATTTAGTTCATGCTAAGGTTCCATCTTTCAGCAATCTCAAGGAACCCATTGATGGTGATGATTGGCTTCATACCATCGAGCGCAAATTTAACGCTCTCCATGTTCCAGAAAGTGACCGTGTGAACTTCGCCCCTACCAGCTAGAGGGTGAAGCTGGTTCATGGTGGGAAGGTTTCTTGGTGTTGCAATCGCCGGGACATAAGGTTACTTGGGAGGAGTTTCGTAAAGAGTTTCGTGCTACCCATGTTCCTGAGGCAGTTATGGACTCCAAAAGAAAAGAGTTCTTGGATCTGACCCAGGGACAGATGGATGTTTAAATTTACGGGCGTGAATTCACCTGTTTGGCTCGTTATGCACCCCTAGATGTTGCATATGATGCAGATAAACAAGAGTTGTTCCGCAAGGGTATGGATTCCGTAGTTCGCTATGAGCTACTGTCTTTCCAGTTTACAACCTTCCACGACCTTTACAATCATGTTCTTACGTTAGAGCGTGGCAACAAGGAAATGGCAATTTCTTTGAAGCATATTTCTGGAGAGTCACGTGCCTCTTCTTCTGGTTCCAGGAAGCGTCATTGGTTCATTCCGTATAGTGCTATTCCATATCCATCAGTTGTTCAACAAGACCACCTTGGTGGGCATTCCAGAGTTGTTGGTGGTAAGAAATGGCTGGTGACTTGTCATGCATGTGATGAACTTAGCCATTACTCCAACAAATGTCCTCAGAGGATATCTTCTGCACCTCAGCCCGTTCCTACACGTGTTGTTAACCGTGGTCATTTGAGCCATGTTCTGATTGAAGAAGCTCAGAAAGCACCTGATGTCGTATTGGGAATGCTTCGTGTTAACCTAGTTCCAGCCTCTATTATGTTTGATTCCGGAGTGTCACACTCATATGTATCAAGAGCTTTTGTGGTGTTGCATGACATACCTCTTGCGAGTATGGTTCCTCCGTTAATTATTGCCACCCCAGGGTCCTTCTGCTGGACTAATCAGTGTTGCCCTGGTGTCCCAATTGAGATAGGAGGTTTGGTGTTTCTTTCTACACTCGTCATAATGGACTCAGATGACATCAACGTCATACTATGCATGATCTGGTTGTCAACACATCATGCTATGATTGACTGTGCAGCCATGTCTGTTACCCTGATTCATCCATATGGCAAGACAACTCGGTTGGTGTTCCCTTGTGGGACAGTTCAACCACAGCCACGTCCTCAGCTTAATGCAATCGAAGTCTGACCATCTCTCGAGATTCATGAGGTACCAGTGGTGTGTAAGTTTCCGGATGTCTTCCCGGAAGAGCTTCCTGGTATTCATCATGATTATTCAGTGGAGTTTGTTGTTGAACTAATTCCTAGACTGGCTCCTACTTCTGAAAGACCATACCGTATGTCTCTAGAAGAGTTGGTTGAGTTGAAGAAGCAAATAGAGGAGTAAGAAGGGAAAGGCTTCACCCAGGCCAACACATCTTCTTGTGGATATCCTACACTCTTCGTCATGAAGAAGGATACCACAGTTCCCCAGCTGGATAGTGAATTTTGTCCGTTCAATGATGTGGCAATAAAGCACAAGTGTTCTCTCCCTCGGACAAATGGTTCGTTTGGCTGTCTGATTGGTGCTACTATCTTCTCCAAGATACACTTAAGTATGGGTTATCATCAACTTCAGACTAGCTCCGGGGATGTTCTTAAAGCGGTTGTCAAAACTCGTTTTGGTCTTTACGAGTACACTGTTATGTTCCCCGAACTCTCTAATGCTCCAACCATGTTGATGGGGCTTATGAAATCCATTTTCATGAAGTATCTTGACAAGTTTGTTCTGGTTTACCTCGACGATGTTGTAATCTACTCTCAGACCGAAGACGAACATGTTGAACATCTTCGGCTAGCTTTGAAAAAGCTTCGTGAGCATCATCTCTATGCCAAACTCTCCAAGTGTGAGTTCTGGTGGAAAGAGCTCCTATTTCTAGGCTATGTCCTATATGCTGAAGGATTTGCAGTTTTCCCTAACAGAGTTCAAGCCATATTGGACTCGGAGTCACCTAAGTCCATCAAAGAGGTTCGAAACTTCCTCAAACTTATCGGTTGTTATCACCGCTTCATTGAAGGTTTCTCCAAAACTGCCAAGCCAATGACTGATCTTCTTAAGAAAGATAAACAGTTTGTATGGTCAAGAATGGAAGAATAGAGTTTCCGGTTGTTGAAAACCAAGCTAGCTAATGCTCCTATGCTTGTCCTTCTAGACACGCGCAAGGACTTTGTCATCTTCTGTGATGCCTCTCGTCAGGGTATCGACTGTGGTCTATTGCAAGATGGTTGTGTGGTTTCTTATGCTTCTCGACAACTGAAACCACATGAGCTCAAATATCCAACTCATTCTCTTGAGTTAGCAGCGGTTGTGTATTCCTTGAAACAATGGCGTCATTATCTGCTAGGGAATCACTGTGAGTTTTATTTCCACCATCAGAGCTTCAAATATCTTTTTACCTAACCAGATCCGAGTCTCAGACAAAAGAGATAGTTGGAACTAGTCAAAGAACCCAATGTAGAGGTCAATTGTCAAACTGATAAAGGTAAAGTCGTGGCTGACACGATAACCCAGAAGTCTTACTGTAACAGCTTGATGATACAACAAGATCAATCTTCTCCCCACAAAGAGTTCTCCAAGCTCAATCTTGAGGTTGTTCCCTCTGGTTATCTGGTTAATCTAGAAGTAAAACCATCCTTTAAACATCAAATCAAAGAGGCCCAAAAGCGGGATCTAAGCATTACCTTGGTCAAGAGAAAGATTTCACGTGGAATTCCTACATGTTTCACTGTTGATGATCAAGTTATCGTTTATTTTGGTGAATAGATTGTTATGCCGAAGAAACGGAGTCTGAAACAACTTATCCTCTGTGAAGCTCATGAGTCACTCCTCTTTGTTCATCCTGGTAGCACCAAAATGTACCGTGATCTATATCAGAGGTTCTGGTGGACCAAGATGAAGCGAGATATCGCTCAACTTGTGGTTGAATGCGATGTTTGTCGTCGAGCTAAAGCTGAACATCAAAGACCAGCTGCTACTCTCTACCCCATACCTATTCCTGTTTGGAAGTGGTATGAAGTTGAGATGACTTTCATTGTTGGTCTTCCAAGAAATGACCAGGGACACACCTCTATCTGGGTAGTGATTGATCGTGTGTCAAAGTTTGCTCATTTCGTTCCTATCCACCAGAGCATCATTTCTAAACAACTGGCAGATTTGTATGTCTCCCGGATAATACCTCTTCATGGTGTTCCTATGAAGATCCTTTTTGATCATGGAAATCGGTTTTCTTCAAAGGGATGGGCAAGTTTCAAGCAAGCTATGGGAAGTCGTCTACATTCCACCATAATCTATCAATCATCCCGTAGTGATCACCTCGGGAGTCTGAATCAAACTCTTGAAGACATGCTTCGAGCTTGTGTTGTATCCTTCGGTAAAGATTGGGAGAAGTGTCTTCCATCCTCCGAGTTCGTTTATAACAACTGCTTCCAAGTTATCTTATCCAAAGCTCCATTTGAAGTTCTCTATAGTAGAAGTTGTTCAATTTCGTTAAATTGGTCAGAAACCGGTGAAAGACAGTTTTTGGACCGAAGAATCTGATCAATGAGACTAAAGAAACAGTTCGTATCATTCGTGAATATCTGAAAACTGCTCAGTTTTGCCAGAAGAGTTATTGTGACCGCCAACAAGAGATTCGTTATGATGTTGGCGGGCAAGCATATCTTCGAGTCACACCTTTGAAGGGTGTTCATTGTGATGTCATGAAGGGAAAATTACCGCCTCGCTATGTTGGTCCTTTCCCTATTCTTGCAAAAAGTGGGAATTTTGCTTATCGTCTCCACCTACCTTCAACGTTCCCACGGGTTCATGCTTTATTCCACGTCTCACAACTCTATCATTACTTCAAAGATTCCAATCGCGGTGTTGATCATGAAACCATTGGTCTTAAGGACGATCTGACCTACCGAGAATGTCCTATCCATATCCTCGAGGCAGTTGAACAAAAGATTCGATGCCGAAGCATCAAGTGCCTCAAGGTTCAGTGGTCTCATCATTCTGAAGCTGAAGCAACCTGGGAACGAGAAGATTGTTTACGATCTTAGTACCCGTCCTTCTTTGCTAAAACCTAGGTATCTCGGGACGATATTCTTACAAGGGGGTAGACTTGTAACATCCACCTTTTTGTAATAAAGGGTTTGTATTTGTGTTTTTTGCTCATGTCATGTAATGCATGCATTTTGAACCCATGGTTGTATTTAAAACAATTGCATTAAAATTTAACAAGGGAATTTGTTAAAATCACTTAAAAGTGCCAATTCAAAATCATGGTTTAAAATGGTGCAAATTTTGTCAACCAAAATTATGTTGAGGTTGCAAATGTAATAAGGATCCCAAAAATATTTTTTGTCAATTTTTACCTTTTACAGAAAAGCCCTCAAAACAGTTTTTTAAGTGCTGTTTTACAAGGAGCAGGGATTGCAATTTCCAGGAGGGCAGGGGGTTTTCCGGAAATTCTTTCTTGTCATCTTCTTCCTCGCGCGAGTAGACCGGAATATCCTCGACGCCGCTCGAGCCACCTCCTGCTTGCCCCTCTTACAAGGATAAGGCCGAGGAGAGAAGGCCGCACCCTCCTCTACCTGCTCCTTGCCTCGACCTCCCTCTCTGTCCCTTTCCATGCACGGGAGACCCAAACCCTAATCCTAACCGTCGCTCATCCGCCGCTCGTCGCCGGCGGTACGCCGCTCTCGCGCCCCCGCCGAGCATCCCATCGTCTTTGCCGCATCCTCCTGCTCTGCCTCGAGCACACGCGGCAGCCGGGACGCCCGGGAGGGCCCCAATTCCTCACCGACCATCCGCCACGGCCGCCGTCATTCCCTCCTCGCTGTCGGCGATTAAGCCACCGCCTCGCTGCCCCGACCACACCAACGCGTTCAGGGTGAGCTGCTGGTCACTTGGGGTGCTCTCCCCTTCCTCCCTCCCCCTCTGTCCCGCCTTGTCACCGTCGACCGCCGTCCGCCATTGCACCACCGCTCGCCGGTGCGTCTCCGACGACAATATCCAGGCGGCGCGGCCACCCCTAGCTTCCCCATGCTGCCCTCCACCCCGTGGTGGGGTTTGATTCCAAAACCCCGCGCGAAATCGTCGGGTTTCATCGCGGCAGTGAGGTTTGGCCTCGGGATGACATCACCGTGACGTCATGCCCACGTCACCGCCTGTTTTTCTATTTAATTTTTTTTAAACGGAATTGAACTGACACGTGGGCCCACCCTATTTAAATTACAGAAAAAGAATAAAAATGGTAAATTCAATATCTTCTATTTGGTTAATCAGAAAAATATGATCAATATACCAAAATATTCAGAAAAATATAATCTACGTGTTTATAACATTTTCAAACATGTTTGAATAACTTTATTTTTGACTATTATTTGAATTTAAAACAATTCATTTAAAATAAAGAAAATAAGATTTTACTGAAGAAAATTAGAAAATTACAAGTTATATGTCAAAATGCTTAGAAAGACAAATGCAACCTAGCTATGGTGTTTTCAACCCCATTTAAGAATTTTAATTTTGTCGCACTTTCAGAATTGCCCAAATCGGCCTCTGAGGTCCACTTCGGGACTAATTTCAATAAAAATGCTTTTCTATCATATGAACCATAGCAACCCATGAAACATGTTTAGGGCTTCTCTTTAACGCATTCAAATGTTCATGCATGCATGATGCGCATTGCATTGGTGTTGAATGTTGTCCTCTCTCTTTCCGATGTTTGCTCTTATCAGTAGACCTCGAATCTGGAGTGAAGTTCGACACTCCTTTTGACGAATACTTGGTATAACCAACCACGTCAAGAACTTATCCCTGAAGCCTTTATCTTGTTTTCTTGAAGCAAGGAAAGCATAACCTCTTATCTTCCCATATATGTCTTTGAAGTGTTTTCTTTCTCGTACGATGCATGCTTTTACAAAGTATCTTGAGTCAGTAGATAGAGTTTTCCTATTTATTTGCATAACTCGTATATCATGATTCACTGCTCTTAGCAGCCATAGGTTTTGTTTGTGTGTATCGCCAGAGCCTCCAATATGCCATGGTTAGTCATACATGCATGTTGATCTCATTCCATCCGGTTGATGAATCAGAGTTACAAAATGAATCTAGTATGACAGGATGACATGGTAAGGTTCGAGATGTGTGTTTAATATGATAAAAGTTTTGGATGAGTTGCCACATGGGATGTGGTGATTTTCCTCGTTCAGGCCCCTAGGAGCGAGTTCTCGCCTTTGAAGCCAAGACTGAACATGCAACCACACGAGGATTGGATTCCCCTCGGTTTCAACTTGTCTAGTTTGTTCCATGAGTTGCCTAGTTCGGGCGTTCCATTTGAATTTGCGGGGGATATTAAAAACGTTAAAACTAGGAAGTGGTGGTGTATCGGCGCTCTTTGGGTACATAACCGTCGAGCATTACGCACAATGATAGAGACCCGACAGGAGATGGCCAGTCCCTATTGGCGGTCCATCTCTACTCGGAGCGACTCATGGAATAGGCGAAGCAAGGGAAAGATCGTAGTCAGCCACCCTATGTCGGCACATCGTCGGAATTGTGCTAATATCTTGGCATTAAGAGTCGGTTGGCACATGTGGGTAAAGTTGTACACCCCTGCATGGTTTAATCTTTTCGAAAAGCCGTGTCCACGGTTAAGGACGACTTGGTGACGGATTCTGAGATTATAGATAACTTGAACCCGACGTAAAAGATGTTGTCAATGAATGATTAGTTTCAAGAGGTGGTTCTGGTTATCATGTGCTGGAGATGATGCTTCGGAGGAGTTGAAGGCAATGCATGAAGGAAGTGTGTTCTTTTAAAAGATTGTGAAAAGCTTCTCTGTCTCCCTCTATTCGAAACAAAGTTGGCTTTACACAAAACAACCTTCATAAACCCTTCTAAACAAGCAGATATATAATAGGTTAACTAAGTCTTGTTGAGTACCTCCAGTACACATGTTTGTTCCAATTTGGTTCAGGTGGAGTTCCACGCTTTGGTGGTGTATCAACATGGACATCGACGAATAGTTTGGGGTTCCTAGGTGGAAGGATGGAATCTATGGGCTGGGACGTCGCCTTATGTTGCGACCTCTTAGGCCTTTTGGTTCTTGTTGATTAGTACCATAGTTTGCCTTCTGTTGTCTGATTAGTACCTCTGGTTGTAAGCTTTACTGTTTTATTACTTGCTTAATAAAGCTTCATGTCTAGAGTGCTGCTTTGATCGATTGTTGGTTTCGAGCTCATTGATATACAGTTTTGGCTATGCATGCGTAGTTGTCGCAGTCGAGGGGTTGTGGAGTCGAAGATCCATGTCCGAGCACGCCTGCCAATGTGATTCGGCCTGGGGCTTGGTAACCCCAGTAACCCTCGATTGTTGGTGCACTTCCTGGACACATAGCATCTTTGTATTGTTTTGGTCCCGTTCCTTCAGTTTCATCCGACTCGTGGACGCTTGGTTATGCATAGTTGGTTATGACTAGCATGGACACAAGGAGTTGTAGTACCGAGGTGATCCGGCCTGTGTGCCGATGAATCCGGTATGTCTGTCGTTGTTTGTTCCGGCCGGGGCTGGTAACCCTGAAGCCCTTGTGGGTCCATGACTAGGAGCACATAACAATATGTATATCTCTGGGTTCGGGGTCTGACAAGTCATGGTATCAGAGCAGGACTGCCTGTAGGAAAACCCTTGCTAATGGTTGGTGTTGAGTCTAGAGTTTGTGAAAACTATGTCAAAATGACAAATGAGTTGTGAAAACCTTCTTAGGATTAATTTTACTCCTTATCTAGTATCGCTCTAACTCCGAGTCACCGTGTCTCATTTGATTTAAAATGTTTTCCCTCTCGCCTGTTAACTTCAAAGTTAGGAGCAAGATTGTTGGGAGTTTTTCCTAGTACTCCGTGTCAGGTTGCTAATGTTCTGAGAGTTTCTAAATTACCTCCATCGGTCTAAATTGTTGATTCCATTTGACTCAATTGATCCATATCAAGTCATGAATCATTCTGTTGCATTCTTTCCCATGGGAGTGTTTCTCATGGTTCCATTTCTTTGTACTCAGGATGTCCGGGTGTACTCGAGATTCCGGTGAAAGCGGCCATGTTGAGGGAGAGTCGTCATCTTCCTTAATGACGCAAGTTCTTTAGGATATCGAGGTCAACCGCCTGAGAAATGAGCATCTCCTTGAGCGTGTGGCGCAAAACACTAAACGGCGTCATGACGAATGCGTTACATTTTGGGATTTAGTTCATGCTAATCTTCCATCTTTCAACAATCTCAAGGAACCCATTGATGCTAATGATTGGCTTCATACCATCGAGCGCAAATTTAACGCTCTCCATGTTCCAGAATGTGTCCGTGTGAACTTTGCCCTTACCAGCTAGAGGCTGAATCCGGTTCATGGTGGGAAGGTTTCTTGGCATTGCAATCGTCGGGACATAAGGTTACTCTGGAGGAGTTCCGTAAAGAGTTCTGTGCTGCCCATGTTCCCGAGGCAGTTATGGACTCCAAAAGAAAAGAGTTCTTGGATCTGACCTAGGGACAGATGGATGTTGAAACTTACGGGCGTGAATTCACCCGTTTGGCTCATTATGCACCCCGAGATGTTGCAGATGATGCAGATAAACAATAGTTGTTCCGCAAGGGTCTGGATTCCGGAGTTCGCTATGAGTTAATGTCTTTCCAGTTTCCAACCTTCCACGACCTTTACAATCATGTTCTTACGTTAGAGCGTGGAAAAAAGGAAATGGAAATTTCTTTGAAGCAGATTTCTGGAGAGTCACGTCCGTCTTCTTCTGGTTCCAAGAAGCGTCGTCTGTTCATTCCGTACAGTGCTATTCCATATCCATCAGTTGTTCAACAAGGCCACCTTGGTGGGCATTCTAGAGTTGTTGGTGGTAAGAAACGGATGGTGACATGTCATTCATGTGATGAACTTGGACATTACTCCAACAAATGTTCTCAGAGGATATCTTCTGCACCTCAGCCCGTTCCTACACGTGTTGTTAACCGTGGTCATTTGAACCATGTACTGATTGAAGAAGCTCAGAAAGCACCTGATGTCATATTGGGAATGCTTCGTGTTAACCTAGCTCCAGCCTTTGTTCTGTTTGATTCCGGAGTGTCACACTCATGTGCATCAAGAGCTTTTGTGGTGTTGCATGACATACCTGTTGCGAGTATGGTTCCTCCGTTAATAATTTCCACCTAGGGTCCTTCTGCTAGACTAATCAGTGTTGCCATGGTGTCCCAATTGAGATAGGAGGTTTGGTGTTTCTTTCTACACTCGTCATAATGGACTCAGATGACATCAACGTCATACTGGGCATGGACTGGTTGTCAACACATCATGCTATGATTGACTGTGCAGCCAAGTCTGTTACCCTGATTCATCCATCTGGTCGGACAACTCAGTAAAGTCTCATCTTTTATAATATTTTGTATGTAAGTATTTGTGTGGCAATTATTAACACAATAAAGATGACAACCATGCAGGACACTACTCGTATCAAGAGCACTCATATCTACCAAAGAAGTTTGTCTTGATAACTCTTCACACCCCAAAAATAATGTAAGTTCACCATGATGATTAGGAGTGATCATGTCATCACAATACAAACTTCCAGTATTCGAATAGCTATTACAGCATGAGCATTGAAAATTGATATGACCCACTTTACACCAAAGTTCACAAATAAAAGGATAGATGGCACAAACTTTTTTACCAAGATCGTCTAAAGCTAACTCTTCACACCCCAAAAATAATGTAAGTTCATCATGATGATTAGGAGTGATCATGTCATCACAATACAAACTTCCAGTATTCGAATAGCTATTACAGCATGAGCATTGAAAATTGATATGACCCACTTTACACCAAAGTTCACAAATAAAAGGATAGAGGGCACAAACTTTTTTACCAAGATCGTCTAAAGCCCTGTCCTACTTTCTAGTTTTTTCATTCCTATGATGGATGCAAAAATTTTGTTCGGTTTGATTCTTTTCACAAGGTCTAAGTGCTCCACAAAAATTAACATGCTTATAAGAAATAGTACTTTCAGAAGTTTGAGCATGTTCATTGAAATCATTAATAATAGTTTCATTTTTCATGTAAGTGTCTTTAAAAGGTTCATGATGTATGTCCCTATTTGATTTAGGAACATTAATATAAGAATCAAAGGATCTATGCCAACCAACAATCATTTGAGGATCAAGACCATATTTAGCACTAAGCTCTTGAAAATCAGTAGTTTCAGCGAAAGACTTAATGCAATCATACTCATAGTTTATACCTGATTCTTTACCTTTGTCGTTATTCCAACCTCCATTATTGGTTTCAATTGTTTCAAGAAGATCCCGTTTAGCTTCAACCTTCTTACTTGAGAAAGACCCCTCTGAACATGCATCTAGATAATCCCTGTAATGTCCTGAAAGCCTTGCATAAAAATTAGTAACAATTATTTCCTTAGGAAGCTCATGGTTAGGACATTTAAGTATTAATGTTTTCAGTCTTCCCCAAGCTTGAGAAATGCTTTCTCCGTCATGAGGCCAAAAATTATTAATGTATTTCCTATCTAAATACAGTTCATGAGAAGAATAAAATTTAGAGTTAAAGAGAGATTCAAGCTCCTCCCACTCCAAATGATGAGGATCATCTAGCAGCTCATACCACTCCCTTGCTTTGTCCTTAAGTGACAAAGAGAATAACCTCCTCTTAACTTTTTCCATTGAAATACCTGCACACTTGAACAACCCGCATAATTCATGTATAAAGAGTAAATGATCACGAGGATGGACAGTTCCATCTCCAAAATAGCAGTTTCGTGACACGTTCAACAGTTTTCATAGGTATTTTAAAAGGAACACTTTCAGCAGGAGGATTTAAATATCACAAGCATCATTAGATTTATCACATATGGGAGATAAAGTATCATCAGAGAAAATTTTCTCCTCTAGAGCCGGGGAACTAAAAAGTTTAGAAAAACTAGCTTCCCCAAGCTTAGACTTTTCCATAATATTAGAAATAATGGTATCCAAATAATTAATGCTAATAACATTGCTACTAGCATACAAATAAATCTCTCTCATATTTTTGTTGTTTTCCATTAAGACTAACTAGTAAAAATAAAAACAAGCAACAAGTGAAAACAAGCCTAACTAGTGAAAATAAAAACAAGAAACAAAAAGATATAATTGCATAATCTAAAGGAAATAACTTCGAGCACTCACACCCGAGGATGTGAGTACCTTTTACCTTACCTCCCCGGCAAAGGCGCCAGAAAAGAACTTGATATCTACGCGTGCTTCTATTCTTGTAGACAGTGTTGGGCCTCCCATTGCAGAGGTTTGTAGAACAGCAGCAAGTTTCCCTTAAGTGGATCACCGAAGGTTTATCGAACTCAGGGAGGAAGAGTTCGAAGGTATCGCTCTCAAGCAACCCTGCAATCACGATACAAGAAGTCTCTTGTGTCCCCAACACACCCAATACAATTGTCAATTGTATAGGTGCACTAGTTCGGTGAAGAGATAGTGAAATACAAGTAATATGAATGTTTATAAGTGATAATAGCAATCTGAAATAAAAATGGCATCAAGCAAACATGTAGCAGAACTGATTGTAAACCGTGTTTCAATGCTTAGAAACAAGGCCTAAGGATCATACTTTCACTACTGAAAACTCTCAACAATGATAACATAATTGAATGCATAAATATCTCTCTTCACTATGCTACTCCGAACCACTCTCCGGTTGAATAACAAACACCAAGGCATTGTGTAGGGCTGCAAAAAGCACTCCTCAAAGTCGCATTCCCATGTCTAGTTAACCCCACGCTGTCACTATGAGCGCCCTAGAAGGTACTAGACAAACACCACAATTTCATAGGGTCATCCAACACAAGATATAAATATCATGCTAAACCACACGGTGCCACTGTCACCATTACACCGTGATCAAAGTGTCTACGGAGATCTCATAACAAAACCACTTGAGTAGCATAACAAGTGAAGAGTAACATCTACTTATTCAACTAGATTACAAAGCTCACGATCACATAAAGATCACACCATGGGAGAGAGAGATGAAGCACATAGCTACCGGTAGATCCCTCAGCCCAGGGGGAGAACTATTCCCTCCTCATCATGGGAGACAACAACGGCGATGAAGATGGCGGTGGAGTCGATGGAGATGGTTCCAGGGGCACTTCCCCGTCTCGCAGGGTGCCGGATTAGAGATTTCTGTCCCCCAAAACTTGTCGGTGGCAGCGGCGGAGCTACGAATGTTTTTTGTGGGAAAGGTCAATTGATCTAGGGTTTATGCATCGGGGGGCATATATAGGCGAAAGGGCGATGCCGGGGGGTGGCCAGGGGGCCCACACCACCAGGTGGCGCGGCTAGGGGGACCCGCGCCACCCTATGGCGTGGCCACCTTGTGGCCCCCCTCCGGGGCTCTTCGGGACTTCCTGGACCCTCCGGGACTTCTAAGACTTCTGGCTTTTGAATCGTCCAATTCCGAGAATATTTCTAGAACAACTTTTCTGAAACTAAAACAACAGAAAACAGGAACTGGCTCCGTGGCATCTTGTCAATAGGTTAGTCCCGGAAAATGTGTAAAAATGACATAAAGGAGGGAGAAAACATGTAGCAATTGGCATAATATTATCATGGAGCATCAGAAATTATAGATACGTTGGAGACGTATCAGGGTCTCCCAACGATCGTGTGATCACGTCACATCAAGTACTTTTTCTTGCACCGTTGCTAGGAATTTCTAGCTTGTTGCAGGGGGAGTATCACACTTCCACTCTCTTTCTTTTGTTTTGTTCTTTCTTAGTTTACTTTTGTTTAGTCCTGTTTTCTCTTTATCAAAACCCCCCAAAAAGTAGTTCTCTAGTTTCTAGTCTTTTATTTGAGTTATCTTGCAATCATGTCTACCAATGATAATACCAAGATTTGTGTCTTTACTAGTACCAATAATAATAATTTCATATGCAGACCAATTGCTCCACCTGCGGCTACATCAGACTGTTATGAAATTAAACCCGCTTTGAATCTTGTCATGAAAGATCAATTTTATGGTATCGGAGAAGATGCTACCTCTCATTTAAATAACTTTATTGAGTTATGTGACATGAAAAAAATATAAAGAGGTAGATGGTGATATTGTTAAATTAAGATTATTCCCTTTCTCTTTAAGAGGAAGAGCTAAGGAATGGTTATTGGCTTTGCCTAAAAATAGCATCGATTCTTGGACTAAATGCAAAGATGCTTTTATTGGGAAGTATTATCCACTTGCAAAAATCATACAACTAAGGAGTAACATAATGAACTCTAGACAATATGATAATGAACATGTCGCTCAAGCTTGGGAAAGAATGAAAACTATGGTTAAGAATTGTCCCACACACTGACTAACTACGTGGATGGTTGTCCAAACCTTTTTTTCAGGGTTAATTTTTTCTTCAGTTTATTGGATTAACCTGCGGGAGGAACCTTCATGAATGTCGGATATATGATAAATAGTGGTATATTCGGCATTGGCCGAAGGCCGGATTACCCAGGTGGCCCATAGTTAATGGAGCAATGAATTCCATTGGGCAGCCTAGTAAGCTGACGCACATGAAGACAGATTCTAGAAGAACTTAGATTACGGCCCAATACGTAATCCGTTGTGGAGAAGAAGCCAGACATCCTGTTTACCAAGAATAGGAATACCTTCCTTAGAATCCATGTTTTCCTTCCTGTAATCCCTAGCCAGGATGCATATATAAAGCCGGACGGGAGCCGCCTCAGGGCAATATAGACAAACAATCGTAGACTCATATTGTACTTTGTATACATCAGGCTTTAGCCCTGATTTAGTGAGTTTGAAGGAGTAGGACACCGCAATTGTTGCGACGTACTGAACCTGGGTAAACTTGTGTCCCTGCCTACGGTAACTTCCCTAAGTTTCCACCCATGTTCTACCATAAGGCTTATGGCACCCCCTGCCATGAATCAAACTACAAATTCTCAACAGTTGTCCCCACCATGGGGCCAGCGGCGTCTGGGTTACAGTCCGAGTGGAATACTCGGCGGAATTAGCAGCACAATCATAGTCGGGAGCCTCATCGACAACGGTTCCTATTTGCCAGCACGGAATCACCTTATAAGTGATGGCGTCCTTCCTATCGGATCTGCTAACGTTTCCCTAGGTTTGACGGTGGAAGCAATGGGTTTCCGTGGTGGAAGCAAATTTATCCCACCCGCGCTATTCCTAGTAGAAGACGGCTTCGATGCCGGATTCGGTACAGATGTTCCCTATTCATACATTGGGGCAGACCAAGATCTACTAATTGCATATAGCTAAAGTATGACTAGTTACAGTGCCTCTCAAGATATGCCCATCCCTAGATCTCACTTTGCAGGCATGGTGCAAGCAGAACCCGCTGAAAATACGGAGGACGAACAACCCATTGAAAAGGCAGAAGATGATAAACCCACATAAAAGGTGGATGACCTGAAACCCGCCAGTCAGGTGGAAAACTTGGACGTCGAATCTATTCTCGCTGCGATCAAAGCAAAGTTGGATTCGGAAACCGGATCTGCATCCTATGACGCAGATTTCAACAATGATGGGGTGATTTTGAAAGAAAGATTAAATCCATGTAGGAAGGTTTCCACGAAGTCCTCATGGCTAAACCCGCTAAAAAGGAGGATAGTAAGGAGAAGGAGGAAACAGGTCCCGAAACGCCTGCACCAGTAGATAATAGAAACGAAGAAGAAGAGGATGAGAAAACCCGAAATTCCCTGATGTTCAGGAATTGACAGAAGATGAAGCCTTAAATAACCCCCATCCTCCAAGAAAAGGAAAAAATCTATCAAGAAGCTATACGCCAAAGCCCAGAAGAAAAAACTAGACAAATTGGCAGACATAGCTAACCAATGCCTGGAAGTTGGTGGAAGCAGCAGCGTGAAGACGGTAGAGAAGAAAAGGAAGAAGTAGGTTGACACAGTTTCAGCCCCCCAAACATCAGAACAAGATGAAGCCGATTTGCTCCAAACCCCGGTTAGAAGGCGTGAACCACCGGAAGTGCTGGAAGCCAGGAGACAAGCAATAATGCGGCAATGATACATATCAAACATATCTATAATTTCTATTGTTCCATGTTGTTTTCATGCCATATGCTACATGTTTTCTAAACACTTCATGTCATTTTTATGGATTTCCTGGGACTAACCTATTGACAAGATGCCACAGAGCCAGTTCCTGTTTTCTGGTGTTTTTGGTTTCAGAAAAGTTGTTCTGGAAATATTCTCGGAATTGGATGAAACAAAATCCTAGTGTCTTAGAAATCTGTCACGTACACGGAGTCCAGAGGGGACCCGTAGGGGGGCCCTAGAGGGCACACACCATAGGGCGGCCCGGCCCTGTGGTGACCCAACACACCACTGCATGTGTAGTGCGCAAGTTGGTGACATAATACTCATAGAAGGACTAATACATGAATATTACATCTCTCAGAGTGGTACAAAAGAAACACAGCGGGTCCAAGCAAAGTTATAGGATACAAACTTCATTACAAAAATTTGAGAATATCTTTGATGAATCAAGAAGATCTTCTGCAAATACAACATCAGAAGAAGCAATTTGAAGCTCCAAGCTGGAGAAGAACTCCAGCTCAGAACTAAACTACTTCGGCTGATATCATTCCTAATCTATGGCTTGTAACAGCTAAATCCAAGAATGGACTCCACCGTCAACTTGATAGATTATCCTCCACCGGCGTTGTTGATGACGATGCTTTACCAACTAAGTACTAGATCACTCCACCTAGCTTCATGAGGTAGCGATGGCTTCACAATGACAGCTTCCTTAGGGCTTCAACTCTAAGCAGGGGGTCAAACGGGAACGAATGAGCAACGAGCGTTACTCAGCAAGTTCATGATATATAGTGGGTAGTTTGATACACTAAATACAGCTTTAGACTCGAAAGGGTCATAAGCTAATGCAAGGTTTTGTAAAACTTTCTTCAAGAGGTTGCTTTTAATTCTGAAAACTATGCCCGCCAGATCTTCACAGGACTAGAACTTCATGGAGTTGCCTTTCCTGCGGCATCCGCAGCTCCTTCCCGGAACAGGGGGTAACATGCCACATCCTTTTACACTCTACAGAGGTGCGTTACTTTACCCATGGACGACCAAGACCATGTTGCACAACCAGGTGTACATTCTTGTCCACTCCCACTCAGGTGTGGGGCCCGGTTGTTGGTCCAAGCCAAACCGCGCTTCTCCGCACAACGCATGCCCACCCATTTCCACCAGCAGGTTGAACCCCTGATTCCACCCCTCACGATGGAGATCTAGGCGCCCCTGGCAGACACTCATAGACCCCAGAGTCCGTGGGACGTAAGGGCTCCCACCCATGTGCATGTAGTCCCGCAAGACCTACAGCGTACGTCTCTGGCAGTCCATTGACATGCGAACGAGAGAAGATCACATCTGACTTACTCCCCCCATAGAAGACCCATGGTTAACGCGGTATTTACGGTGCAAGAATCCTGACGACAGTTGTTCTTAATTCCTAGGTAATACTTTCCCATGCAGATGGAACCTTCCTTTGACCTATTCATCTTACCATGGTCCCATCCGCCCACCAAACAGAACACTACCACTCGGGTAGTCATTCAATTAGTCATATTATTATAAAAATAGGATCATACATTCTTTTGAGAGTAGGTGATAATATGATAGGGTTTTTGCAGATATTTCGTTATGAGATACTGCAAAGGATATGAGAAAGTGATGAACTTGCCTGAGATTGAAATAACCATAATAATCAACGTCTTCCGGGTTCGAGGGTCACGTAGAGAAATCCCGAGATCTGAAAGACAACAAAGTAGTCCCGGTAAGGATTACAGAAAACACTGGCAAGATGATACATGCTTAGTAATGAGATGCATCGTGTAACACCCTGGAAAATACCCCAGCTTACGAATGTAAGCCACGTTTGAAACGATAACTTTGTCACATAGATTTTAGATGAATTGTTTCATTACTTGTGGTGATGTGGTTTATTACTTCTTTTAAACTTACATGTGTTTCACTTTTACTTAACAAACAATGATCATCATGTTTAGGTAGAACTGTTATCTCATGGTTAGGCAATAAGACAACAACATATGGAAAACAATTATTGAAAAGATAATAGACACATTTTATTATATGTTCAAAAGTGTAGAGCTAATGACAAAGAGTTTAATTGAAAAATGATGATTTAATACAACTAACTCTATCATCACAATACTTGCTAATGACTTGGGATGATAGGTTTAGTAGGTGTGAAAACAGAAGGGTTTTATTTATAAGGAAACTAATGATGTGGCAGTTATTTCTGGTTATAATGGAATATTATAGAATTTCATTATACCTTTAGAAATAATTTTATAAGTTGAACAAAATGTTTTATGTTTGACATATTTGAATTTGAAATTCTTTTCTCTTTAATTTGATATAACAATCACTGCTTTCTGAAAACATTTGAATAAATTGATAATTTATTAATTTTAAATGAATTAAATGACTGGGCAAAATATTGCACACATGAAATATTGGTTAGATGACTTTGAAAACATCATAGATGAGTTGCATTTGTCATTTGGAGCATTTTGGTATATAACTTCTATTTTTCTGAGTTTTACGAATTATTTTTATTATTTTTCTCAATTTTAAATGATTTAATTTAATTAAAAAATATTTAAATTTTAAATTTTATCAAACATTTTTTAAAAGTTCATAAACATTTAGATTATATTTTTGTGATTACTTTAAGATATTATCTATATTTTTCTGAGTTATGGAATTACAGTTATTGAATTAATATTTTTTTTTGTTATTTTTGAATTGACAGGTGGGACCCACGTGTCATATTGGATTTAAATAAAAGAAACGGAAAAGGAAATCCTTTGTGACGCCATGCTGACATCAGCTTGATGTCAGCAATGGCCACACATGCCCAATCCCGTGAGCAATCGGGTGATTCCCCGCGCGATTCTCCAATTCCTCTCTACCAATGGTTAGAGGAGACTCTCATGAGTCTACTGGTGGTAGCGCCGCCTCCCTTTGGTCGCCGGAGTTACGCTGGTAAGCACAACCACGGCGAACGGTGATCGGAGCATGGTGACAATGACCATATGGCCACTATAATTTCAACGAGATGCACTGAAAGGTAGATGAGCTCACCCAGAGCGCGTGGAGATGCTCGATGAAGCACGAGCTGGCCAGAGACGATGGAGAGCTTCCACGGAGGCCGAAACAGAGAGCAACGAGAACGACCGAATTCTCTGACTCCCGACCTTCCCATCTCACGAGATTCGGTGGAGAGATATAGGAGATCAAGGCGCATCAATGGGTTACCTCCGTTCTTCGCGAGGTGGACGGATACGACAGGGGCGAGTGGCGGCCGTACGGCTAGGGTTAGGGTTTCTGCCCAGTATAGAGACAGAGAGGGGATGGTGCGAGTGAGGAGGAAGAAAGGAAGGTCACGACCTCTCCTGGTCTTATCCTCGCAAGCAGAGACGCGGGTAGGAGGTGGCACATCGACGATGACCGCCTCTGCCTTTTGGCCGGAGGTGGAAGAAGAAAGAAATAAACGTTTTCCGAATAACCCCCTGGAACTATTAGTATTCACCACTAGGTCCTTCTGGTTAAGAAAACTGATAATAATACCTTGTTTTCAAGGCCTTTTTGTAAACATAAAAATTATTAAAAAAATATATTTGAATTCCTTATCAATTTTACACCTCACCATATTTTGTTTTGGTGAAATTGAACAATATTTGAATTTTTTATTTAGGGTGTTAAATTAAGTGATTTTTTTCTTTTCTTACCATTTAATTGGTTAAATGGATTGAAAATTATTTTAAGCATGATTATCATGAGCACACAATGAACATGTGATTTAACAAGGTGGTATAACTTAATTGGTCAATTTTGAATACAATTCCTTATAGAAAATAATTTGGTAACACTACTGGGTAATGTTTCTATGCACTATTATGAAAATCACCCAATAGGAAATTTTATACCATGTCATACCAAATGATTTACATGGGTGAAGGGACTTGTTTTCTTTTATGAAACCATGTGATCTTACATAGTTGGAAGTTTTAGCAATTTTTGGTTGACCTTTTACTTTGGTGTGTGCAAGCCTTCTTTGATAAATTAGGTTCTTTACCAAGTGGAAAACATGTGTGTCTTTGGAACCTATTTGTTTGTTTTTCACCAGTTTCCAAATGTGGATATTATCTCCTGTTGTTTTATAACATGTAATCATTTACATGGTTATATGTAGATGAATTATTGTTATCATCTGTTAGTCTTACATATGAAATGGATATGGAAAACAAGGTATTAAGCCTGTTACCATTAACCTCCACATATCAAAGACATGTGGATGAAATGGCTGGTTATCATTTCATACTTGATAATTATTACCATTAAAGATATTATTATGAGCTCCTCATCTCTGATGAGTTTGACAGAGGGTACTTGTTCTCTAATATATCTTAATGATTCATTGGATAATTTCTTATGATCTCTTACTAAGGCAGTGTTGCTTCTTGTGGTCTTCTGTTGCTTGATTTTCTTCTCTCTAGTTGCTACTAGTCTTCTGGTACTGCCTTTGTCATTTGCAAGAAAGATCAGCTCATGGATTCGATCTTCAACTATCTCACCCTTGTGGTGAAAACAACCAGTTACTCCAAGCAAAGATTTTACTTAGATGGTTATAACGTATGTGAATTTATTTTATGACATCAATTAGCCTTAAGCATATAAGAAGAATCTGTTGACAAGTTTGCAAGGCTTGTCCCCAAATTACTTTTCATATACAAGAGGCTGAGATGTACTAGGTTATTCAACCTTTTGTTTGTTTGTGTATGACACTCAATTGTTTGAGTATACAAAAGTGATCAGTTAACAAGGTAATTAGTCTTGTTACCAAACTACTTCTATATAACACTAAAATTGGAATATCACACTATTTCAAGAGGGTTAATAAGATCAGATCAAAATATAAGAGTTTCCAAGTACTCTTATAGTAGGTTAGAGTAGCACTTCTAGAACACTCTAAATAATCTTCTTGAAGATCATCTTGTGGTAGTTCCTATTTTCTTGTGGGTGCTTCTCTTGTAGAATGACTTTGAGAAGATTAGAAAACAAGATATAATCTAGGAAAAGTAGAAAGATCTTGATTCACACTTAGTTAAACTTTTATTCTTCTTTAATATACTTGTTATTTTGTTTCCCATAAGGTATGATCTCATGACCTACATGGTTGGTTTTCTTAGTTTCCAATTTACTTCCTCTCATAGGGGTTATAGCTTGCTGTTATCCTTAGTTGTATCCAGAGATACTTTTATTTGTTGAATGATGATTTGGATAGAAATGTGGAATGCTTATGGAATGATGACTTAATAGTAAGTTGATCAAATGGTTCATTGATGTGTTGAGATTTCAGATACTCACTTATATAAGACGAATGAGACAATGAGCATGTAAAGCTTATTGGGTTTTAATGACTTATGTCATAGTTATTATTTGTTTTCTCTGGTGTCATGATTTTACTTTATATTCTTCTCTTTATTAACTTTGTCATTCATAATTCAGATATAGAGGTTTGGGAATATCATATGTAATGATCAAGGTTTAACAGCAGTTTAAGAAGATTTATTTCTTCTTTAAGATACTTCTTTTATGGTTGATGAGATATGTACATATTCGATAAATATGTTAATACAATTATTATGTCATTTCCCACTTGTGGGTTTGAGTTAACACTAGTTTGTATCTGTTGTGTTCTATTGAACCTTTGTTATATTTACTTATGAAGGTGCACTTAACAATTATGAGATAATTTATAAAGGTGTTGTGTGAATGGGTGATAACTTAAGAATTCATGATTAGAGAATACATTATCTCTACTGATGTGTTGGTTCAATTGTGTATTACTATCTTGTGGAAGTGTGATTATCACTTATGTGCTTTGGATACTCACCCCTCTTTGAGTTCTAGATACCTAGGGAATTATCCTAAGTCACTTATAGACTTGTGGTTAAGGTTGTTGAGGGTTTGTGTTGGTCAAAACCAATTTATGGTTTGTGTAACCAGATGATTTGGTTCCTTAAGATACTTGTTATAAAGATCATTCCAAATGTACTCTTGACTAGATGAACTAGACCTATTTCATCATGTCAAGTGAAACTTTGGTCACTTTGATTCGTTTAAACTTTCGCGCCAAAATTTCCCGTACTTTTAGATGCATGCTTTGCAAATGCACATATTATATTTAGATCCTTATAACCTCCCAAGCACTGGGATGTTACAGCCCCCTTGGCCATGCCACCAGGTCGTGTGGCCACCCTGGCCACCCACTGACGTTTCCCTTTCGCCTATTTAAGCTCCTCCACGGGTTAACCCTAGATCCCGAGACTTTTTCCACCAAAAGTTCCGAAGCCGCCGTCATCGTCAACCCTAGTTCGGGAGGGTTCTGAAGCTCTCCCTGCCGGGAGAGGGAATCATCAGCGGAGGGTTCTGAAGTTTCGAAGCTGCCTCTAGAGTGATGTGTGAGTAGTTCATCCTTAGATTACGGGTCCATAGAAGTAGCTAGATGGTTGTTATCTCCTCTGTATGCCTCATGTTTAGATCTTGTGATCTGCCTAACATGATCAAGATCATCTTATTGTAATGCTACATGTTGTGTTTGCTGGGATCCGATGAATATTGAATGCTATGTCCAATGATTATCAACCTGTCATGTTTATGTTATCTATGATCTTGCATGCTCTCTTACTAGTAGATGCTTTGGCCAAGTTGATGCTTGTAACTCCAAGAGGGAGTATTTATGCTCTATATTGGGTTCATGCCTCCCTTTCACTCACGATCGAGTCAAAAAAATGTAACGGGTGGGGGATGTGTTGTTGCCATTAGGGTGAAAACAATGATGTTTACATTGTTTATATTACACACTTTACTTAAGGCAATAATCTGTTGCTTGCAACTTAATACCCGAGGTTTGATTGGATGACGCTTCGAGAGTGGATTATTAGCCATATATGTAGTTGGATAACGGTCTATGAATTATGCTGTAATGCCCGCATGACTCACATAGTAATCATCATGTCATGCATATGCAGTATGGTGCAGCCTTTATAGCTGTCAATTGCCCATCTGTAATTTTTTTACCCAGCATGTTATCTATTTTTTATGGAGAGACACCAGTGGTGAACTGTGGACCCCGGTCCATTTCTTTACACTAATAATACAAGCACTGCCACCACTTTTTTCTTACTGCAATTATTGTTTTCCTCTCATTCATTGCCATCATTGTTCTCCTTAATATACTGCAAACAAGTATTGTTTTCCACACTATACGTCTAATCCTTCTTTTTCAGCAAAACCGGTGAGATTGACAACCTCACTGCTTCGTTGGGGGCAAAGTAACTTGATTGTGTTGTGTAGATTCCACGTTGCTGCTGAACTGGTACTGTGCCCTGCCAACATCAGCTGACAACAACCTTCAGAAGTGATTTCTTTCTCCTACTGGTCGATTCAACCTTGGTTTCTTTCTGAGGGAAAACTTGCCGTTGCACTCTTCATACCTTCCAGTTGGGGTCTCCCAACGAGCGTGTGTTTACCCGCCATCAGGCAACAACAATAGCTTTACCGGTCTTGAGAAGACCTCGTAAAAGCCTAGGCTGCCGTCAAAGTGCAGCAGGAAGAAATGGAGGAATTCGAATGCCGGAATCGCTCTAGAATAAAGCCTACAAGGTTACCCGGAGTTGGAATCCCAGAAGAACAACCAGTCAAAAGATGGTTAGAAAACCCATCCTGGCAAAGTCAGGTGAACAACGTAAATGCTAAGGGAGAACGCATCTACAAGACTCCCGCTAAAAACGAGGAAGCCGCGTTCGCCATCCTCAATGACGACTTTTACTCAGGTGTATGCCTTCTTAGGAAAAGCATTACATCAGCAGCGAGGTCAAGCACGTTTCGGCAAATCGTATGAAAACTCATTCTTATGCAAAACTGCCACAGGTGCAGCCACAACACCTTACCCGAGCGAGCCTGGAGACTCAGGAAGTTCAATCGAAAAGAATGAAGATCCCATAAAGGACAGAAAAATCCACGTAATAAGGATGCATCGTCCAGAACCGGGTCTCATCCGCCAAATCGCGAGAATAACCCAAAACCCCAAATCAATGAAAACTGGGAAGACAAAAACCGGAAGGAAGGCAACAACACTCTCCACTAATCTCGTGGAGAGAAAGATGGAAAAGCAATGCCACCCCAAGAAACCCGACTGATAAAGCCGGAAGATATGAACATCCTCACAGGCATGAGAGGTCCTGGACCCACCAAGAAATAAGGAGCGAGCCAGAAGCAGCAGTCCGCCTCGCCCCAGGGATCGGGACACCAAAAGAAAAAGGGCTGAGCCAAGACGAGCGTATTCAACAACAGTGGGTTAAGGAGAAGAAGATCCCCCTCAGTCCACTCCGTTGGAAGGTATTCCCTGCATGCGCCTGGAGCTGAAAGGGATGAGTTGTATTTTGGACCGAAGTGTTTCACTGACACGATCCGGAATATCAATCTCCATGCTGGCTTTGCCAAAGTCGGGCAACTTATCAAAAGTATACTGGAAGTACAAACCCAGATACATGGCTCTCACATTATTATACCGCCGTTCAGATCAACAAAGGGACATATTTAGAAGCATTAAAATTCCTGCCGTTGATGTTGCTGGATGGGGCTCGTGTCTGTATTAATGGATTATCGTCAAGAACGGTGGACAACTGGGAGGATATGGCCAGTGTTTTTGCTCAGCACTTCCGAGGCACATATAAATGCCCCAAGAGTATTAGCCGGCTAAACCATTGCATCAAGTATGAAAACGAGTCGTATGTTGACTTTATTTCAAGATGGAAAGCAATGAAGAACAACTGCTCTGGAGTGGATGATGTCCAAGGAATGTATGCTTTCTTCAACGGTTTCAAACCCGGCCTTGTACCATTCATGGTGGGATCTAAAAACCAGAAAGACCTTGGTTCTATGCTAACAACAACCAATGAGCATGCAGCAGCAAAGGATGACATTAGGGCAAGAGGCAGAAATATCGACGCACTCATACAAGCCAAAAATTTGTCCCACCCTGAAAAGAAGGCCGCCCCATATGCACAAGAAAACCCAAAGAAGTAAATCTTGCCTTTGGAAAATGAAACACCAACATGTGGAAAGGCAAAGGTGCAGAATATAAGGAAGTTGTAGCCTACTCCAAGGAGGAGTGGGATAAAATCCAAAGTGAACCTTGCCTACACCATTCACAATTCAGGAAGATGTCGGTTAAATAAGCATATGGGAAGAAATGCTGGAGCTAGGAACAAAGCGAAGAATTCCAAGAGGAAGTTCAACAAACAAAAGTCGGAAGCTAAAAAAGAAGAAAGCGAGTCCAAAACCGACAACCGGATTTAGGAGCAACAACTAAAAGGCAAACCCAAATTCCCAAGGTGGATGAAGAATGCAATCTCACCTTCTTGGCAACACCATCAGCCAAAAAAGGTGAAACATGCATGGAGAGAAATCAATGTCGTAGTACCACCAACTCCAAAGTACCTCAAGTATGAAAAAACCCCAATAACTTGGTATCAGTCCGATCATCCAATCAATATCCCGGAACCAGGCACACATGCCCTGATAGTAATCCATGTAGTACAAAATTACAGGCTAATGAGAGTGTTGATGGATGGAGGATCCAACATCAACATCATGTACTTGAGCACTTTGAAGGAACTTCACCTGTCACAAACCCAACTCAAGCACAACAATGTAGGTTTTCACGGCATTGTCCCTGGCAGACAAGCATCTTCCCTAGGAGAAATTTCCCAAGAAGTTACCTTCGGAAAGCCGGATCATTTCCGGACCGAAATGATTTCGTTTGAGGTAGTACCGTTCGAAAGCGTGTATCACACAATACTCGGACGTCCGCCTTTCGCCAAATTTATGGCCAGGTCATGCTACATCTACAACAAGCTTATGATGTCGGGATGTAGCGTTCCCACATTGAAATAATGCAAGAACACCTGTGTCATTGCGCTAGTCCCGGGATCAATTGCTAGCACCACAGTACAAAATAAAATATCATGCAAATGCGTCAAATTCTATTACATCACATGATTCGGTCTTTACAAAGATAACATTACAAGTTGCATAGTAATAGAAGGATAACACTACAAGTTGCATAGTATTAGAAGACTAGCAGGATACAAAGTATTACAACGGAAAACATACTTCAACATTGAGCCTCATCTTCTTCATGTGCCATAGGCAAAACAAGTTGGCGGTAGACTCGAGATCCTAACGAAATCCTCACTTGTCTTCAGATTCATCTTCAGGATGGAATATGCAGCCACAAGGGAGTCAATACAATTTAATGTATTGGCAAGTAACACTATGGTGGATATAAATGGCAAGACTAATACTACATGCTTATTTGGCTAAGTTTGCATAAAGCCAGTTTTCTCCCATGTCTTGTCATAAAACATTTTCATCTATAATTGGTATCACTGATAGAAACTAGTGAACCAGAACTAAATTAAGGAGTACCTCCGATAGAAATCAGGGAAAACTCCTACCTGTCGGATATATACCATTTAGGGGTATATCAGATAGTGTCCTAAAGTGCCGGATTACCCGGGTGGCCTGAATGGTAATGGGCTACGGTCCATTAGGCGGCCCAGTAAGCTGATGCACAGAAGCCAGATTCTAGAAGAACCCGGATCATGGCCCACGTGATACAACTGGAGTAGAAGGCAGATTCTTGCTTTCCAAGTTAGAACTTACGTAGTCCTCTAGGTTTCCTTTTCTGTAAGCCCTAACCCGGCTATTATATAAAGCCGGACAGGAGATAACAAACAGATAGACAATAAGGTAGAAGCTAACTCACCGAGAGGTTGATCCTTGTCGAGTAGCTAACCCTAACTCACGTTGTTATTTGTATACTTCAGGCTTCAGCCCTGATTTAGTGAGATTGCAGGAGTAGGAACGCCGCCTAGTTGCGACGTACCGAACCTGGGTAAAACCTCAGTGTCATTGTCCATCATACGACCACGTCCCCCACAATCTCTATCGATAGTCTCATGGCACCCCCGTCTATGAATTCTACTACGATGTCTCGACAGTTGGCGCCCACCGTGGGGCCAGCGACGTCAGGCGTTATGTTTTTAGATCGGGGATACTCGGCGGAATTGGCAGTACCATAACTGTCGGGAGTCTGGAATTCGACAACAACGTCGGGTGCTTCCTCGACAACGGATCGTACATTCCCGCACGGAATCATCTGGTAAGTGTCTGCGTTTTACCGATTGGATCTGCAAACATCTTTATCGGATTAACTGCAGAAGCAATGGGATTCTGTGGTGGAAGCAAATTTATCCCACCCGCCCTATACCCAGTCGAAGAAGACTATGACGCCGGATTTTGCTCAGATCGCCGATACTCTGCCGAATCGCACTTTATCGGTATGGTGCAATCCGAGATCGCCGAAACCACGGATGAAAGCAATCCTATGGAAGAGGCAGAAAACAACAATCCCACAACAGAGGTGGAAGATCCGACATCCGTCAATATGACAACGAACTCGGAAGCTGACTCTGTGATAGCCGCCATTGAGGCAAGATTAGAATCGGAACCCGGATCGGACCAGTTCGATACCGAAGACGAAGATGTAGACGCTTTCGAGAGAAAAGTCAAATCTTTTCAAGAGGGATTCCACGAAGTACTGATGGCAAAACCGGCTGAAAACACGGATGCCGAAAGTCAGGAAAGCCCTAGAACACCTCCGCCAGAGGAAAGAGAGGATGGAGAAGCCAGTCCAACTTACCCGGATGTCAAGGAATTGACAGAGGAGGAACCTGATAAAAAACCTCCCTCTTCCAAGAAAAAACACAAAGCTTCCAAGAAACTCCAATACAAGCTCTGGAAGAAAAAATTGGCTGATCCAGCCAACGAAAACCTGGAAGCAGGAGGAGGAAGTGGAGTTAAGCCCGCGGAGAAGAAAACAAAGGAAATTTCTGTTCCGCCAATGTCAGAACAAGACGAATATGATCTACTTCAAACACCAGTGGGACCCCATGAACCCCCTGAAGTGCTGGAAGCTAGGAGACAAGCTCTCCAAAGACAACAACAACGTCTATTCCGAACTCGGGAACATCTCCAAAAAACCCAAGCTGACATTAAGTTAAAGCAGGAAGAAATCGAGGAGTATGAGAGAAGGAATAGATCTGGCATTAAACCTACATGGTTATCCAGAATCGCAAGATCGGAAGTACTGCAGCCAAAGGAACGGTTTCAAAACCCGGCCTGGCAAAAGCAAGTAAATGACAAAGATGCTAGGGGTGAACCTATATACAAAACCGCAGCAGAAAACGCGGAGGCTGCGTTCGCCATCCTCAACAACGATTTGTACTCCAATGGCGAAAAACTTCAAGGGGTGTATGCTTTCTTAGGAAAAGCATTGCAACAGCAACAACGAGGGCAAGAAAGATCAGGGAAGTTGCATGACGACTCAGCCCTATGCAAAACAGCTACATGCGCCGCTGGAGCACCTGGACCTGAAGAACCTGGAGATTCAAATAATACGAAAGAGAAAAAAGAAGATCCCAGAAAGGATTGGAAAAAGCCTGATAACAAGGATGCAGCGTCCAGAACCGGATCCCATCTGCCTAAAGATGGAATTAAGCCCCGAGATCGGGAAGAACGAAACCGGAAAGGCGGCAAAGCAATGCCGCCTCCGAGACGCCCTGCTGAAAAAGCCGGAAGATACGACATTCCTCACAGGCGTGAGAGATCCCGTACACCTCCCAGGAATAAGGAAAGACATAGGAGCAGAACTCCACCTTATCCCAAAGGGCATGATAACGGAGGAAATAGAGAAACCCCGGAAGAGCGCTTTCACACAACAATGGAAAAGAAAGGAGCAGATCCCCTTCTATCCATTCAACCGGGAGATACTCCACACACATTGATAGAGCGGAAAGAGATGATCTATACTTCAGACCCATGTGTTTCACTAACAGGATCCGAAGAATAACTCTACATTATGGCTTTGCCAAAGTTGGTCCAACATATAAAAAATACACCAGCAGTACAAACTCGGATACCTGGCTCTCAGACTATTACACAGCCGTCCAGATTAACAATGGGAAAGACCTAGAGGCAGTAAAATTCCTCCCCCTAATGTTACTGGACGGAGCCATAGATTGGATCAACGGGCTTCCATCAAGAACTGTCGATAGCTGGGATGATATGGCTAGAGTATTTACTCAGCATTTTCGGGGAACGTACAAACGACCCATCAACATCAACAAGTTAAACCGCTGCACCCAGTTTGAAGATGAACCATACGTGGACTTTATCTCAAGGTGGATTGCAATGAAAAACAGCTGTTCCGGAGTAACTGACGTACAAGCAATGCATGCTTTCGTCAATGGCTTAAAACCCGGACTCGTATCGTTCATGATCGGTTCCAAAAAGCACAAAGATCTCGGATCTATGCTTACAACTGCAAATGAGCACGCAGCGGCCGAACATGACATCAGAGCGAGAGGTGGCAATATCAATACTTTGATTGAAGCCAAAAAGACTCCTCGTCCTGAGAAAAAAGCAGCTTCAGAAACACAGCAAAAACCCAAAGAAGTTAACATAGCCTTTGTAAGAGAAAATGGGAGCAAATGGAAAGGACGAATCACATAACTGATCAACTACACCAAAGAAGAGTGGGAAAGAATAAAGTCAGAAAATTGTGTCCACCATTCGCAATTTGGGAAACCCACCCATATGAACGCACAATGCCGGCTTAACAAGCATATGAAAGGCAGTGCAGGATCCGGAAGAAGGGGGAAAATTCCAAGAGAAAATTCTCCAAGCAAAAGCCAGAAGCTGAAAAAGAAGACAATGAATCGGACACTAACGAAAAAATCCAGGAACAACAGCGAAAAGACGAGCCTAAGTTTCCGAGAGTTGAAGGAGAATGTAATCTAACTTTCCTGGCAACTCCGTCAGCAAAGGTGGCAAAGAGAACCCTTCGAGAAATAAACGCGGTTGCCCCACAAACCCCGAAATTCTTGAAATACTCTAATACACCAATTACCTGGGACCAGTCTGATCATCCCGGAAATATCCCAGAACCCGGCACACAATCTTTAGTTGTAAGCCCTATTGTTCAAAACACTAGGCTAAAAAGAGTGCTGATGGATGGAGGATCCAGCATTAACATAATGTACTTGGATACATTGAAGCATCTGCGAATCTCCGAGACACAGCTCAATCATAGTAACATACGCTTCCACGGCATCGTCCCTGGCAGGCAAGCACGATCCCTAGGAGAAATTTCCCTAGAAGTAACCTTTGGAGAGAAATAACATTTTCGGCAGGAAAAAATATCCTTCGAGGTTGTGCCGTTTGAAAGCGTGTATCACGCAATACTCGGACGTCCAGCTTTCGCTAAGTTCATGGCAAGACCATGTTATATCTATAACAAGCTGAAGATGCCGGGGCCAAAAGGAGGAGTAATCACCATAAGTGGGGACTTCAAATTGGCAAACGAGATGGAAAAAGAAAACGCCCTTTGTGCACAAAAAGTGATAGCAAAGGAGGAATTAAAGGAGCTAGCAAAAGAAGTATCGCCTACAGAAATGCCGGCAGGAAAAAAAACCCGGAAGCCGGCAGACAGCTTCAAATCTTCCGAGAATACAAGACAGGTTATCCTAGATCCCAAAGATCCGACAAAGTTTATCGTAGTGGGAACTAGCATGAGCGACAAATAGGAAAGCGAGCTCATCAAGTTCCTCTGTGAGAACTGGGACATTTTCGTGTGCTGTCCAACGGACATGCCAGGCGTACCCAGGGAACTTGTTGAGCACCAACTCAAGGTAATTCCAGGATCTAAACCCATCAAGCAAGGTCTCCGTCGATTTGACGGAAGAAGACGGAAGGCTATTAGCAAGGAAATTATCCGGCTATTAGCAGCTGATTTTATCCGGGAAGTTATACATACTGAATAGTCTGCAAACCCAGTGTTAGTCCCGAAGAAAGATAGTACTGCTCTCAGGATGTGTATAGATTACACCGGCTTGAACAAATTGTGTCCAAAAGATAGGTTCGCGTTACCGCGAATCGATCAAATAATAGATGCCACTGCAGGCTCTGAGCTTTTATGCTTTTTGGACGCTTATTCCGGGTATCATCAAATACGCATGAAGGAAGAATACCAAATTAAAACCTCCTTCATAACTCCATATGGAACATACTACTACATAACCATGCCTTTTGGCCTGAAGAACGCAGGTGCAACCTACCAGCGCTGCATGCAACGATGTTTGCATAGTCAGATTAGCAAGAATGTTCACGTTTATGTAGACGATATTACCGTCGTTTCCAAGGAAAAAGACACGCTCCTTGAAGATCTGCGAGAAACCTTCGAAAATTTGCGCACTTATAAAATGAAGTTAAATCCATTAAAGTGCATATTCGGGGTTCCCTCAGGAAAACTTCTGGGTTTCATCGTTTCTAAAAGAGGAATAGAAGTAAATCCGGAAAAGATCAAGGCAATCCTAAACATCTCAAGGCCTACGTGCTTAAAAGATGTACAAAGATTGACGGTTCCGCAGCTGCCGTCAGCAGGTTTATAAGACGGCTAGGAGACAAAGCTCTGCCATTATACAAATTGTTGAAGAAATCCGACAAATTTGAATGGACAGAAGAGGCGAACAAAGCGTTAACCCAGTTAAAAGAAACCTTGATGTAAGCTCCGATTGTGTCATCGCCAAAAGACGAAGAACCCATGTTATTGTACCTCACAGCGACAAACAGGGTTATCAGCGGGGTGATAGTTGTGGAAAGGCGGAAAGACGAGCAAACCATACCAGATCAACATCCAGTGTATTATGTAATTGAAGTTTTTTCCGAGTCCAAGCAAACATACCCGCACTATCAAAACTGGCATATGGTGTATTTTTTGCATCTCAAAAACCCCGCCATTTCTTCCAAGGACATTCCATAACAGTGGTATGTAAAGCACCACTATGGGATATAATCAACAATGCGGACGCAATAGGCCGAGTAGCCAAATGGGGGCATCGAGTTAGCCGCGTTCGACATTAAGTACCAACCCCGGACGGCAATAAAATCCGAGGTGTTGACAGATTTTATCGCTGATTGGACAGAAGCAATGGAAAACACACCAATGCCGGAGTCGGAATACTGGGTTATGCATTTTGATGGATCCAAGATGAAGGAAGGCGCTGGAGCTGGTGTAGTCCTAAAATCCCCCAAGGGAGATACAATGGAGTACGTATTACAAATACACTTCAACGCCAGCAATAATGTGGAAGAATACGAGGCTTTGCTTCATGGCTTGCACATTGCAAAAGAAATAGGTGTCAAACGCATCTTATTCTATGGTGACTCAGATTTGGTACAACATCAGCTCAACCAAACATGGGACGCCAAAAGCCCCATCATGGCCGAATATCGGAGAACGGTGGACAAGTTTGCAATTTGCTTCCTGGGATTTGAAGTACTTCATGTCAAAAGGGAAGAAAATTGGAACGCGTACGCACTAGCCCGCATGGGCTCGGAAAGAGTGAAAACCCTACCACCAGGAGTGTTTGTCCAGCATTTGCACGAACCATCCATAAAAGGTGGAGATGTCGACTATCCTCTCGTTTCCGAATCAATCGAAGTCCTGCTCGTTAACTCGGATTGGACAATTCCATATCTAAACTTCTTAGTAGATTAGAAGTACTCGGATGGAGCAGACGAGGTCTTGCAAAGACAAATAAAACATCGATGCATAGGATACACGGTAATCAATGGTTGCCTGTATAAGCGCAGCACTACCGGAATTTTTCTGTGATGTATTTCGCCGGAAGTAGGACGAGAAATTCTGCAAGAAATCCACGCTGGAGATTGCGGATATCATGCTCAATCAAAAAGCATAGTTAAGAAAGCATTCCGTGCAGGATTTTTCTGGCTAACAGCCAAGACAGATGCCGAACACATAGTTAATACATGTGCCGGATGCCAGTATTACGCCAAGCAGACGAATATGCCAGCCCAAGCACTCAAAACTATCCCTATTACATGGCCGTTTGTGGTCTAGGGGCTAGATATGATGGGGCCATTCAAAATTGCAAGAGATGGACTTACACATCTACTCGTTGCAGTAGATAAGTATACCAAGTGGGTGGAGGCAAAACCCATCAAAAAGCTTGACGGTGTAACAGCCAGAAATTTCATCATTGACGTAGTCATGAGATACGGCGTTCCGCACAGCATAATAACCGACAATAGGACAAATTTTTCTATTGGAGAGTTGGCAAAATATTGCTGACAAACGGGAATACGCCCAGATCTTGCATCTGTGGCACACCCACAATCCAATGGGCATGTTGAAAGAATGAATAGTTCAATCCTGCAAGGAATACGCCCAAGACTCGAATCTCCTCTTCATAGAGCAGCTGGAGCATGGGTGGAAGAGTTACCTTCCGTGCTTTGAAGTATTCGAACGATGCCAAACAGGTCAACAGGGCAAACCCCGTTTTTCCTAGTTTACGGCGCGGAAGCAGTCCTTCCAACGAACATGATCCATGATAGCCCAAGAGTGCAGGCTTTCGATGACTCGGATGCGGAAAGCGCACGACAGGATGCCGTCGATCTCCTAGAGGAGGAACAAGAACTTGTTCTTCAAAGATCTGCGATTTATCAGCAAGGTTTACGACGTTACCATAGTCGGAAAATCAGGCATCGTTCTTTTAAAGAAGGTGACCTAGTGCTAAGATTGGTACAACAAAGAAAGCACAAATTGGCTCCAGTTTGGGAAGGACCCTTCGTCATCAGAAAAGTTATGAAAAATGGATCATACTATCTTGTGGACATTCGAGACACGGAAGATGATCCCAAGAAGCCAAATCGCAAAAGAAAGAGAAAGATAGATGACGAACTAGGGGAGACCAAAAGACCCTGGAGCATCCAACAGTTACGTCCCTTCTATACTTAGTTCAATTTCTATGTAAACATCTTTGAGGTCATGAAATAAAGTTGTCGGAAGTCATACATCTGTGTTTTTTACACGTTCATTATAGTTTAAAACATAATTCTGTTTTATCTATTTCCCAATGATCTTTCAAAATACTCAATGTTAACCCGAATTGTGCCTGCGTGCCTGAGTTTCATTCAAAAAATTCCTTACTGTTCTGTAAGTATTATTTGATTGTTTTTATGTTGGGTCGCTGGAGCTAGTAAGTAAAAATGCCTTTAGTATGATCCATGTTTCCGAATTTCGATTGATTGGTTATACCCAGTCACTTGGCATGAAGATTAAAATACTATCGAGCCATTTCAAACACTAAGGACAGTTAAAGCATATGGACCAGAGAACTTAGAAGATAAAGGAATATAAACCCGGAAAACTTGCAAAAGACTTAATAAAAATTGCTGCAAAAGCGGAGTACTTGTTCTTACAAAGGAATAGAAAGCATTACAGTAAGTTTACATTGTAAGATCAGTAATGCTCCTATTTCCTATTTTCTACCCAGGACAAGGCATCCTTCAGGCATCCGAGTTATCTTCACTTCTGGATTCCTCGGGAATATCTGGAATGGTTTCCTCTGGGTAGAAGGTGGAGATGTTGACCATGGTGGCATTCTTGGTGGCGTGACCTTTGATGGCTTCGAAGATGTCGGCCCGCTGCGCCTTCGTGTATCCTTGCGGGATGCCGGACGCCACGCGCCAAGACTTGGCGTCAGGGTAGTGCATGCGCATGAGCCCTAGAGCCATGCGTGCACCACCACGCGCCGCGAAGTGCAGGATGGATTCCCTGGACTCCGCCACCTCCACCATAGCTTCTGAAAGTTTTTCAACTTCCGAGAACTCCCCAGTCCTGGCGGGAAGGCATTTGCTGACCAGCATCATTCCCGCAGCCTTGATTGCGGTGAATACCTTTCCAAAAGGTCGGATTTTCTCAATCCGAGTAAGCTAGGGGCTATATCCTGTTTTAGTAAAGACCCAAAAAGTGTTAGCAAAAACAGAGAAAGATGTCAACATAAAAAATCCGGTAAAAGATAAAAACTTGCCGAGAATTTTGTCCATCTCGGCGCCTTCCTCCAAGTGCTGGTTTAAGGCATTCTCGAAGTCTCGGATAGTGTCCTTGTCCTTGGCTGCTTGGTCGGAGGCCTTGGACTCGGCAATGCCGACAGCCAATTGGCTGGCCTCCAGGTCCTGCTGCAACTTCATATTGAGCTTAGGAAGATCCAGGTTTTCCCGGCGCAGGTTCTCGGCATTGCCGGCATCTTCAGCAACTTGTTTGGATTTCGCCAAAGAAGCTGAAAAGCAAGTAAAAAAGACGAGTAAGAAAACTCAGAAAAATACTTAGAAAAAATTCATACAACTGGAAGCAGAGAAAAAACTTACCTGCTGATTCCTCCAGCTGCTGCTGAACGGATTCCAGTTCCGCATCTTACCCTCAAGAATCAAAAGAAGGGATTTCACTTCCTTGTTCTTGATAGTAAGTTTGTTGAAAACTTCCAGATTTATATTTTCAGCGGTTTGCTGAAACACGGAAAAGAAACAAAACATGCTTAAGTTAAGAACAAGCATAAAAGAGAAAAAAGAATTAAGGCAAAAACATGCATTTGACTTATTGCTTGGGGGCTAGAGGTATTACCTGGCTTGTTTGTTGCAAATCTGACAAGTTTTCGTTGAATTCTTTTGCATACTCTGCAAAAAGAAACCCAACGTGGTGAAGGCAGTCTTGGATAACCCGCCGAGGTGAAAATACGAAGTTATTCCTTACAATTAATCCGCCTTGCGGCCAAGGACGGATCATAGGAGCAGGAGCGAAGAGCTTCTTAGCCCCCGGACGAATATGTCCATGTTCGTCGAAGGGTTCCTCCTTTACCTTGAATTCTCTGTTAAAGATGGGAATGGGCTCTTCCTCAGGTATACGAGAAGGGCCGCCCACATCCGGTTCAGCCATTTCCCTCGCATCCTTCTCGGATGCAATAGGCTGGCTGGTCGGCAATGGGTACTCTTCAAGTTTTGCAGGCTGATCTTCTCCCCCAAGAGTAACTGGGGTGAGGGGAGCTGTCGCAAGAGATGGCGCTCCCTTGCCGACAGTGGCTTTATGCTTCTTCAGCTTCTTTGACTTTAAACAAGTTGGAGCAAGGCTAAAGGAAAAAGGAAAAAGAAGAAAATCCGAGAAATCAATATTCCGAGAAACCAAACCAACTATGCAATAAAAAGCAGGCAAAGGTGCAAAATACCCAAGGAATTACCTGGATGTAGCGATGGGAATCCCATCAATATTTACCACCTCTTCAGCGGTTGTTGGCCTCTTGCGCTTTCGTCCCCCATAAAAGTTGGCATGAATTTCGTCAAGTTCGGCGTCAGTTGCAAGATCTTTTTCCGTAAGATCATTGAACTATGGAAAAGGCCAAATATTCGACTAAGTTAAGAAAATGAAGAAAGGTACAAATCCGAGAAAAATTGTCCAAAGAAAAGGACATACCTTTGGAATCATATTTCCTTCGTGATACATTTCTCGGCTTCCTTTATACTGGTCACGGGTACCAACCAGCTGATTGACCCGCTTCTTGAAATACTGTTTCGAGAAAGCTTTATCCGTTCCTCTCATCCCATCTTCTGGACCCTCGTATTCGCACAAAAGCCGAGTCCGGTGTGCAAGATGTTGGATGCGACGTCCGAACCAACACAAAACTGTGTCGGCCCAGTAAGAGGAGGAGTGGACGAAGTGAGCTTAGCGATGTGCCGTTTTATTTTCATTAAGTCATCCGGCAAAGTTTGTACTGCTTCTGCAGCCCAATTGTCCTGGGGAATAGCGGCGGCATTGACAAATGGTGGAACCCCGGTTTCCTTTCCTGGAAATGGGATGTCCTGATGATAGAAGACGGAACCCGTCCAAAATTTGACGGATTCCGACGTTTTTATCTTTGGGGACCAATCTTCCCTGAATCTACGCAGGGTGAAAGATATGGTTCCACAGATTGGAAGAGTGGCATCTAAAGGGTTTCGCTTGATTCCAAAGCAATATTGCCAGAAATCTAAACTAGGCGCTATTCCTAAGTATCCTTCAAACAGGGCTTGGAAGCCGGCCAGATAAAGAATAGAGTTTGGTGGTAGGTTGTGAGGCTGGATTTTGTAATGGTCAAGAACTTCGAGGAAAAAGGCGGAAGGCGGGATTCCCATACCTCTAGTGATGTGCGAGGTAAGAAGGACTCGTTCCCCGGCTCTGGGCGAAGGCTCGGATTCTTCTTCTTCATGCCGCCATTTTCCTCTCGCAATCAACCCTTCCTTCTCCATTGTCGGAAGAAGGGAGAAAGGAATGCTGCATCGACTCCAATTGCCGGCAGTTTCGCCTTCTTCCTCGGCTCTGGTGGCAGCGGCCGTGGCGGCGAGCTCCTCCCCAACGAGAGTGAGCTTTTCCTCCGCCGTTTCGGGAGGCAGAGGCGGAGTAGAACAAGATGTGGCCAGGTTATCGGTCGCGGGAGGCAGATCCTCGCGGTCCTGGACACCGGAGGTTTTCTCCGGCACGTCCGCGGTGGCGCGGCTCGGCGAATCCAATAAAGGATCCATCTCGTTGATGATGTCGTCTATCTCCGTAGCAACGGAGCGCTCCGGGGAAGCGCGCGGAGAGTCCATATCCGGGCGGCGCGATGAGGACTCCGTGCTCTCCGATGAGAAATCCGGGAACGGCACGGTCGCGTGTACGGGCTCGGGAGTTGCTCTGCTCTGCTCTCACTGAGGCTCGGGGGCTTTGCGCTTGGGGCTTGAAGATGAGAGGAGAGTGGAAGGATTGCCGGAGGAGATGAAGTGGGCTATTTATAGCCGAAAATCCATCATGATACGTGCTAACGGCACTTTTGACCGTTGGATGCTCAACGCGTGTCACTCGCCGGAAAATCTGGGAAATGAATCGACAGGTGATAATGGCTATCTCCTCGTTTCCTGTGAGAATCTGTCAGAGATACGTTTCAGGGTTTCACACGCGAAAACCCAAACGTCCCTAACGTCAGCACGATTTCATTGCTGACGTAGGAAGTTCCTTCTCCACGAAGGCTCGTGGAAGCAAAAAGCCGGATTTCCCGAAATCCGAGTTTCGTGTTAAAGCATGATTTGAAGGAAAATAAGAATCAAGACGAAGAGCCAACATTTCTCGGAAAGAATGCAATTTGACGAAAGACGGCGACTCCGAGTCTTAATCCTTCTTGGGGGCTACTGTCGGATATATACATTTAGGGGTATATCAGATAGTGTCCTAAAGTGCCGGATTACCCGGGTGGCTTCAACAGTAATGGGCTACGGTCCATTAGGCGGCCCAGTAAGCTGACGCACAGAAGCCGGATTCTAGAAAAACCTAGATCATGACCCACGTGATACGGCTGGAGTAGAAGGCGGATTCTTGCTTTCCAAGTTAGAACTTACCGTAGTCTTCTAGGTTTCCTTTTCTGTAAGCCCTAACCCGACTATTATATAAAGCCGGACGGGATATAAAAAACTGATATACAATAAGCTAGAAGCTAACTCGCCGAGAGGTTGATCCTTGTCGAGTAGCTAACCCTAACTCACGTTGTACTTTGTATACTTCAGGCTTAAGCCCTGATTTAGTGAGATTGCAGGAGTAGGAACGCCGCCTATGTCGCACCCGGACTTCTAGGGGATACTCACCGTACGAACTGAACAATATTTTGATTGGATTACGGGGCTTACCGGCACCCGCATCTCTTACGAGTAGGCCAACACTTATGTGTGACAACCAATCTTTACTATTCACCGTCGATGTAAACTATCCCGTAGAAATCAGGACACTACCATTGACGTACTTCATACCATACACACATGGTACGTCAACGGCTTGTAACAGAATGATAGCACCACATATCTCTAAGACACAAAAGATTGAAATAAGTTGCAAATAGCTCTCACTAGAGCATAGATAGCAAATACAATCATCCAGAGGACACATGTCCCAACATAACATCATTACATCTCAGCGGAAGCATTCAACGGGTCTGAGTACAGACAAATCCAAATAGGCTTAAGAAGCCGGGAACTGAAAAGAAAAACGGAGCCCATCCACGAAGTCTCGGATCCTGCCCGGGTCCGCTACCTACTCGTCAGCAGCCTCGTCAAACTCCACGTAGTAGCCGTCACCTGGATCCTCGTAAGCGTAGTCTGCGGAAACCACAGCCCCAAAGGGGTCAGTACATAAACGTACTGGCAAGCAAGACTCACAGTTCACCAAAGTGTAACCCGTCAACACCAAGCACAGATGCCTTGGGTTCAACGGAAGAAAGGGGATATAAAAGATGCTGCAACTGGCTGCGCTAACCAACTACAGAGATTCTACCACTTCCGGCTAACAGAAAGGAGATAAGATCGAGTATTGTAACCAACTGAAAGATAACTTCAAACAAACCCATCCTGAATCTCGCCCCTTATCCAAAGAAGCAATCCGAGGATAACTCACACAGTTGGATTAAAGATGAATCAACTTATTGTGTCAATAATCCTATTACTAGTCAAGTTGTTAATCATTGGGTGTGAGATTGTGAATCATTAGGTTCAAGTTGTCCTGAGTACTTGTTAGCCAGTACTTTCACCAAGTTAACCATAACCGCGGAAAACACGGCTTCTCGAGAAGATTATCCCTGCAGGGTTGCACCAATTTGGCCGTACACGTATGAATAACCCGCCAGATGGGATGCCTCCCACCAAGCGGGGCACTCAACACAACTCAACTCTTCTTCGCATCAAGCCCAAAGCACCTTGGGCGCACGACTAATCGAGCCCCGAAGAAAAGGGACCCTCATAGCACTCTAAGAACGTGTCCCCCTATATGCCGACTACGAAAGTTCCACCCTGCGCTGGGCTCGCAAAAACATGCATGCGGCAAATGGAAAACACGAACTAAATGAGACGATTTGGACGAGATGCGAATCGAATCAAATTGAGGGGGGCGCCCATACTCGCTTCCCACATGCGGGTAGTGCGCTCATCATGGATCAGTAGACAAGACCCTTTTCCTATTAGGGTCGACACTAGCAGGCCTCAAAACCACACAGGGCCTCCTGCCGGTGCCTTATCATCAAATTATTATTTAACAATAACATTAACATGATTGATTGATTAAACATCGATCCCCCAGAACATAATGAAATAGTATAGTAACTAAAAGTAACGGGTAACAGACTCGAGCAAAACAACCTAAGCATGCTAGTAAGACACTGGCTCAAACAATGGGGTTGTAGGAGTGGAGGTGAGGCAATATCAGGGTTAAGGGATTCATGTGATAGGTTCGTATCAGAAACAACTATACATAGGGCTAGCAAAATAGACAACGGAAAGTATCGGTAACCAATGTTGAAAGGAACACAGTGGTTCATGTGAGTGATAACTTGCCTGCAAACTCAGCAGCCTGGTACTGAGCTAGATCCTCAGAAGGGGTGCTGTAAAGATCGTCTGTCTCAACGTCGTCGTCTATTCGAGAAGAAGCAAACAAACAAGACAGAAATATAAACAATCAATATCATGGCATAGTGCACAATCGTGGGATGATGCATGTCAAGTTAATGGTTGCATCAAAATAAACTAGTTAACATGGTAACACCATTTAAATGGACCCATATGCAATTTTGAGTTGCATATGAAAAGCCCATGGATTTTGGTTGAAACAGTTGTTTTCCAATTAACCAACAGGTGAAAGTGGATTAGTATGATGCATGGATGAGGAAAACAACAAAATAACAACAATAGAACCAATTGGAATTAAGGTTTACCAATTTAGAAATTTATTTATTAAGTTATAGAATTTTTGGTTCCTTAAAGGGCTTACACAAATAGTTGTTGTTTTCACCAATTTAAATTGTGCAAAATAAATAACAAGATTCATATTTGAAAATAACACCAAATTTTAGTTGGATTACATGTTTCAAATATTGAAATAGGAGTTAGGATGAATTTATTATGACTTAAACAAGATTAAACAAGTTTTAAATGAATTTAAAACAAGCGTGAATTTTATTTGAATTTATTTGTTCAAAACATAAATTCAAATTCATATTTTAAAAGTTTATCATTTTCTAGTTTGAAAACATATTTTGCATGTTCAAAAATAATTTAATTTGAGCAAGTTATGATTTTAGCAAATTTAAATGATTTAAACAAGGTTTAAATTATTTAAGCAATTTAAATTATTCAAACCATGAAACAAAATTTATATTTGGAAAGGTTATTTGAAATAGCATGGAAAACATATTTTATTTGCATTAATTGGATTAAGTATGAATTAGTTATGGATTTTAGCAAATTGCAATTGAATTATTTGAATTCAAATTTGAATTGCATTTGGAAAATTCAAAACAGAAAACAAATGTTACCATTAGATAGATAATTAAATTTGGAGCAGTGCACATATTTTATTTTTGTTATTTGGTATTATAAAATAAAAGTTATTCACTTTTTAGTTCCAGGGGCCAAACTGTAAAACAAAAGGACTGGTTTTGAAAACAGAAAGTTGGAAAACATATTTTACCACACACAGGGCTACCCCAGCCACTGCCAGTGGGCCTAGGTCCACTGTGCGCTTGCGTGGCCATGGTGTGGCTGACAGGGGGGCCACCCTGTCAGCACTTGGTCGAAAAAGGTGGGTTTTTTTGCGGAGCCAGGGATTCGAACCCTGGATCTCCCCGTGCGCGCGCTGTGCTCTGAACCAGTGCGGTGTTTGGCGTTTGTTGTCAGTAAGCGATGCGCGGCCAAGGTAAGCTGTTGCTCGGCGCGTTTCTGAATTTTCTGACGACCGAACGCATCTGCGACTGACAGAGACGGAGCGGGGCCGGCGGCGAGGTACGGTCGATGTGCTCGTGCTGCTGTGCTGGGGTGATGCCGTGGTGACGTGCACGGACGCGCTGCGAGGTGGAGCAGACAGGGAGGAGGAGGAGGTGGACACGGCGGCGCTCACCGGCGGCTGGAGTCGCTGCAGAGGCTCGGGGAAGACGGGCTCGACGGCGACAGCTCCGTGGACGGCGGCGTAGATCCAGGAGGCGTACGGGGGAGTTAGGGTGTCCAAACGAAAGGGGGAGTCGAGGTGGTCTAGTTTCTGTGGCTACGTGGGGTGGAGGAGTTCCATGGCGACTGCGGTGGTCGGAGATTCAGACAGGAGCTTGCTCCGGTGAGTAGCAGAGAGAGAGGATCGCGGCGAGGGAGAGGAATACGGCAGCGATCGCGAGGGCTAGGTGGGTGGCTAGGGTTAGGGCTGCGGCGCGCTACCCTAGGGGGACTATATAGGGCTGCGGGAGCGAGGTTGGCCGTCGGCGCTGTTACCGCGACGACGTGGCACCGGCGGATGGCCGCCGTACACCAAACAGAAGGAGGCGCGGGGTTGCGAACCGTTTTCGGGCCGTGCGGCTGGGCTGCGCGCGAGGGAAAGGTAAGAAGGTGGGCTGGGCGCGCGGGCACAGCCCACTGGCTCTCTGCTGCGCGCGCTTTTTATTTTTTTGAATTTTTCTGTTCTGTTTTTTTTGCAGCAAATGAAACATGAAGAAAAAGATGCTTTTGGGGTTTGCAAAAATTTCAGAAAAATTTGGGTGGGCTACTTAGTGTGTTAGCAAACATTTGGCCATTTTTATTTTTCAAGATTTCAAAATTTCAGTGCTGTTTGTAAATTGGTTTAGTTTTGAAGTATTTGATAATTATTTGATTAATCTTGAAACCCACAATTTTAATAGGGTGAACAAATAACTTTAATTGGAAACAAATGAGTATATTTGTTTTGGTAATTTTTATAATTTCAAAATGGGGTGCTGTTTGGTGATTTGATTTGAATTTGAATGCAATTTGGAATTAATGGATTGATTAAAAACCCTCATTTTTAATAGTTGATCACTATGAAATAAATGGAAACAAAATGAGATTTGGTTTGAACTTTTGATTTGAAAATAAGATTGTAACATGACAAGTATGAAATAAAGTTGAATATTGTTTGGATTTCTATTATGAAAACATAATAAAAACAGATGCAAAACAAATAGTAAACAACTGCAAACAAGGAAATAAATATGATGACATGATGCAATACTTTAATTAAACAAGAAATCAAACATTCTAAGGGATATTTTCATACTTGGGATGTTACAGCCTAGTTGCGACGTACCGAACCTGGGTAAAACCTCGGTGTCATTGTCCATCATACGACCACGCCCCCCACAATCTCTATCGGTAGTCTCATGGCAACCCCGTCTATGAATTCTACTACGATGTCTCGACACTACCTATTTTCACCCATTAAAACTTATTATGAAGTTAGCATGATGAGATTCTTCCGTCATTCCTTGTCCAGCTGCTCGTAGTTGTCCATAACCGGGGACATGGCTAAGATCTTAGTTTGTTAACTCCGTGGAGTTTGTGTACTTTCACCTTCAGACTCAAATCAACCCAAACATCCTATACACCCTGTGTACATTAAGGAAAAGAGAAGATTGAGACGAGATCTTTCAGAAGAAATTCCACCACCGTCTCGCTTGACCCGTTCCAACCTATACCCCCTACATCTGCTTGTCAAGCACTGGTGAGTTCATTCAACTTAGTTGATCAAGACAGAGCCCATATGGCTAAAGGCTGCACTGGAAGTATCAAAACTTAAAAGGACATATTAATCTCTTTGTTCTTGGGTGGCCGTCCGCAAGTGTACTCCTTCGGTGAAAAACACCATAGAAATGGCCCTAGTGAGCCACTCAACATAAACCAATCCTTCCAGTTCCACCCAGGAGTTTCATTAAACTTAGTAGTTTTTATCCTTAACATATAAATAAAACATTTGAAGAGCATAGCAATTCTACTAAGTTCAATGTCTTCTATACTAGGAGTATATAAAAGGATAGCTACACACTACTTGGGATATTAGCATAGCATAATACTTAGATAAATTTCCTATCATGCATACTACTAAAATCTCTAGTAACGCATAGGAAAAATAGTAGGTAGTTGATGGTGTGTTACTTGCCTTGTTGAAGTTGGTGAAGAAATCACACTATCTTCACAAAAGATCGTTGATCTCCGTACAATCTAAAAAAAAACAAAAAAAAACAAGCAATTCAAACAAAATAACAAAGTACAACAATCAACAAACTTAACACAACAATTTATTTACCAAAGGAATTATTGTGTTTGGATTTAGTGTATAGAAAATGGCTAAGGATTGGTCAAGGATTGTGTTTTGAAGAGTTCAAACTTATAGATCAAAAGTTTCACTAAGGATTATCACATTTAATATAATATGCAAAAGTAAAACTTGTGATTTCAATACACCAAGAGAAATAAAGTAATTGTAGTTAGTGTTTTCGATTTGGGACTAATGGTTGGTCTTTGATCAAAAGATCACACAAAGGTCTTGGTCTAATCTATTTCTGTCTTGATTTCTTCAAGTCTTCTTTGCTTCCTTGAGTTGCTTCTAATGACTAAGTATTTTATGCATCTCCTTCAATGGCCTTGCTTGTAGTCCTCCCTATTTGAGTCTAGTATTTAAGGACTTATCTATACCTAATAATAAAGGCGTTAAGGCTTCCTTGGTTTGGTTTGGTTTGGTAGGTCATCGAAACTACCCTCAAACTTGACACAAATTACCCACCTTGCCACCGGTAAGTTGTACCTATTGGTACGTCAAGAAAACGGAAGAAAACGTGTCTTTCCTCTCGCTAAAAAAACATGTCCCTCTCCTCTTGCTGAATTCCCGGAAGGAGCCGTCTTGTACAAGGCTAGATCATTTGTGTGGTTGGCAGAGTTCAGAAAGCAAAGGAAAAGGGAAGACGTACTGGTTATATATTCCTACTCACGGACGAGACCTGCCTTTTTCCTTTACAAATCATTAATCCGTGTCCCGTCCAAACTGATCTCTTTGCTCTTCATGGGCCTGTGGCTTTGGGCGCGGAGCCGCAACATCGACAAGGCCGGCTACACTACCTGGAAACAAAAAGACAAGGCCGGCTACATGACGCGAATGCCGATCGAGATTGCATCCGTCCTGCTCGGCTTCCGGCGGCGAGCGTGGCGTCGTCGGCAGCGCCTTCATGTCCCTGTATGCCGCCTATCGTCGGCCAGGATGGCCGTGTGTCGTTACTTTCGTCACCAATACACCAGAATTTTGTAGTTCGCTCCAAGTGATAACAACACGCGAGTTCAGTTGCCTATTGGTCCCTGCATCAGTCAAGTGGTGTAGTTGCCGATCCATATTGCAGATCGCGTCCGCGTGCCTCCTTGCGCACAGGTGGAATAAAGATCATGGTGGCGCGGGACCTCACATACATGTTCGGGTCCCGACGACCTTCTGGCCAAGATTCCACAGCAGCGGTGCCCATAATGCATACCGTGTCATCTTCCGGCCGTCTTCTGTTGCAGCTGTCAGGTTGGTGTCGTCCTAAAGGCCTTCTGTGCCGGCCGGCGTCGTTCACCTCCATGAACGCCTGCCTCCACTCAAACACAACCAGCAGCACCGGGAGCCACAAGATGTCCCGCACCACCGAGAAGGAGTTGCACGACGATGTCGCCAGCCCACCTGCCGTGCATGGCAGTGCGGCCATCAGGAGCCGGTTGCGGCTCGACGCGGCGGCCTAGACGGCGAGGGAGAGCGGGACAAGGAGCTTGGCGACGGTGTCGGCGGCAAGAACGTGATGGCTGGCGGCGAGCGTGCCGGCAGAGCTGCATGGGCGTTGAAGTGGAAGATGAAGTAGATGTCGAGGCGGTTGATGTCGTCGCACTGGTTCCAGATGAGGCTAGGTGAAGACACTCATTGTTGTTGTTTTCTTGGTTTCCAGTATCAGTTACAGTGAAACGATTAAACTTTCATGGATTAGGGTTGCAAGTTATATGTGTGTGTGTAATTGTGCTGCTGACATTGCAGCAAGCTGAAGTGTCGGCAAGAGGACTTGGCTATCACGTTGGACATAACTTCTGAGAGATGGGTCAGGATTTTTGGGACTTTATGAAGTGACGACGCGAGTTATATGAAGGTTTGATTCGAAACAGACAATTCTTTCTTTTTATTTCGTTTCACATTGTTGTTGTTACTTCTAATTGCTGTAGTCTGGTTCTCTTCTAAACATGTGCTCTAGAACAACACAAGACATAGAGGAGTTCTAGGCTGTCTCAGGGTCCACTTACGTGTATATTTCATAGAAATATAATTCCATCCTACCATGTCTTGAACTGTCCATTAGGATAGGGTATCCATATGTCATTACATCTCGGTTGTGTTCGAATTGTTCCTTTTTATTTGTATTTTTATCAAACTTCTTTGTAATGTGGGGTTTAAATGAAAATTTAGTTTCCATGGCAGGTTTGGTTTCAGTGGCTCTCATGTCCAGCTTAGCGAGATCAGTTTCTAAGGCCTTGCTTGGTTCGTTGGATTCGAGCCCAAAACGGGCATGTTTTCCTGATCCATGAATTTTTTTCGACCGATCCCAGTATACACTTGGTTTTTTTTTTCTATGACCGGTGGTTTCGTTAAACTTCAAGGACCATGGATGGTCCCAGAAATTGTCCGTGCACGCTATAATTACGGAGCTAATTATTTCGGTCGAGAAACAAAACCTACTTTCTAAGGGGACCCTAAGTTTTAAACATCCCTTCACTTGTGCGTTTCAATTACAGGTGAGATTGACCATCATTCGGACGTTTTATCATCAGGTACACACCATAACCACTGTTCAAGGTGGAGAGAAGGATGCTAATTTGGTAGGGGCGGAGCATTAAAATAGAGGTGTGTGTAATATTTTTTTTCTTCCGTTGCAACGCACGGGCATGTTCCTAGTTCATATAGAAGGATAAATACATGGTATTTGCTAGAGTTCCCTAAAAGGACTAGTAAATTATTCCTCTTCTTATTCTTCTTCTTTTGCTGGGAGAATATTGAGTTGTCTTCTTGTTGAAGCCTTGGTCAAAAGCTCTCGTCTCACTTGGGAAAACAAATTCTAAGTCTTGGACAAAACAAACTTGACACTAATCATCTTGAAAACAAATTCTAAGCTCTAAGCCTTCACATTGGTTGGTCTTTGATACGTCTCAAACGTATCTATAATTTTTGATGCCCCATGCTTGTTTTCTACCAATTGTCCTATGTATTTACTGTGGTTTTATATTATTTATTGGACTAACCTACTAATGGTTGCAAAGTGCACAAGTTCTTGTTTTACACTTTGATGTGTAGGAATTAACAAGAAACACAAAATGAGACTTGTTGGAGAAGGACGACTTTCCTGAAATTTGTTCACCAATAGTATTTAGAGATTGTTAGTTTGACCTCCAAAGACAACGTCAATTGAAGATGAAATTGCCTACAAAATTGTTGGGAATTTCCGTAGCTTTCATTTAAGCCCAAGAACAGCCCAATCCGAGTTTGTATGCGACATGTGGACCTGTTTTACTGGAGGACAAATATCTGATTACGGGATTATGGGAATCAGTGGCGTGATTGAGTCCAACTCTTACCATATTTGATGGATTCGGCCAATACACGAGTTTGGGGCCTCATAGGGCTGAGAAGGGTCTGTAGGAAGGTTCTAGAGGTGCCCAAGAGCCCTTGGATCAAGGGGCTATCCATCGGAGGGCCGGGGAGCATTGTCCCATCACATATAAGGAGAGGAAAACCCTAATTCTTGGGCAGCCACCAAAAGCCACGAATTTTGCCTCCCCCATGGAAATAAGCCATGGGGGAGGGCTCATCTACAGCACCAATAAGCCATGGAGGAAGGGTACTAAGGGGCAGCGTTCCCCCATGATGGCCAGCCGGCGCAGGAGGAGTCCCCTGCGCCGCCGGCGCTGCCCTACACCTCACGCGCTGTCCCTTCTCCATCCTCTCCACCGTCTTCATGGCCATCTTCATCGCCCATTCCTCCTTCTAGACAGTGGTTCATCCTCCCACACACCTCTGTACTGCCCTATGTAAACATGATGTTTGGCGTTATAAATTATTTGTAGATGATCTATTGTATCTATGTCGTGTTTGTGTCGATCACCTTTGTCATATGATTGATTGTTGAATCTCTATGGACGATTTGAGCTATATATTCAATTTTTTACAGTCCTATGGTGCCATCATATGTTTATGCACGCATGGATCACATCATAGGGTTTGTAGTATGTGGAGAAAACTAGAGGGAGGGTTGCTTGAGTGACAGAAACATGAACCCAAATCTAGTGATTAAAGCATATGGAATACAGAGGACCTTTTGATCTTAATGCTATATTTGGGTATTTTTACCTTAATGCATCTTCTAGTAGTTACAGATGTTTGCTAGAGTTCCAATCATAAGTACTTGCAATCATTGGATAGTGAGAGCTTGTTAGCTTTGCCTCTCCCACATAAAAGAGGAATATCAACCTTGTATTTGACTATTTAATCATGGAAAAATCCATCACACTTTCCACCACTTTTCCACACTCATGTTACTATTAGTTTATAGTCATTTAGTATAATTTATTGCTGTAGCAACTAACTTTACTTTCATGTATTTATTATCCTGTAAAACTATCTTGTTTACGCATATTGTTACTCTAGTTTTATTTCCTAGATATTGCAAAACGTTTAGTGTGCGTAGAGTTGTATCAGTGGTTGATAGAACTTGAAATAATACTTATCCTACCTTTAGCTCCTCGTTGGGTTCGATACCCTTACTTATCGAAAAGGCTACACACGATACCCTATGCTTGTGGGATATCAGTCTTCTTAAGAATAATCTGCAAGCTCCTTTGTAGCTCTATCCTTGGTGGCGACTTCATTGTTTCCAACACTTGATGGTTTTGATACAAACTAGGGTCTGGTCTTGATCTAACTTATCCATATCTCAAGGTCTAAGGGAAACAAAAAAAAAGGGGAGCAACACTTAGAGAAAAGGGGGTTGGTCTTCTTGAAGTTCCTCTTGATTTATTTTAGTACTTCCACTTCCTTGACTTTCTTCTGATTGTGTTGAAATATATGTTCTTTAAGTTCTTAAGTGATCTCCCATGTAGTGTTTCTTGTTTAGTTGAAAAATAAGAGTTGTCCTATAGCACCTTATGGACTTAGTCATATTAGAACAAGATGGGAATTTTGGGAGGTAGGTAGAAGTTATAGGTACTAGGGTTTAGGGTTCACTAGTTAGTCTAGTATGTGATGGACACACACTAAGGACTTAGTCTTTGATCCAAAATAGCCACAACATCAATGATAAAAAGATGGAAACAAATAACATGGCATGATAAAATATGTGGTTCACAATGATGGATTTTTGTCCAAACTTACATGATCATGGTCCAAGGGTGTCAAAAATTGTTTAGGCACTGATTTCTCTAGTTCAAACTTACCGAATGGAGCAATTTTGCTTAAGGAACCATTTTCAAATTATTTATGGAATTAAAACTATGTCAAAAATACTCAAATGGACAACTAAATCTAAATTCAATTTTAATTTGTTCAAAAATTATTTTTGGACATAGTATATTAAAGTACACATCCTTAGGTTTCCAAAAATATTTTATTTGCAATTTTTGGATTTCTAGAATTTGAGTAATGCTAAAAATCATCAAACAAGCATATTTAAATTTTAACCCATTTAAGTTTGTAGATTTTAAATTTGGACAGTGATAAAATATTCTACATGTCAAGGGCTTTTCAAAAGTCCAAGTTTGCTAAATTTGGCTTAGTGGTTAAAAAGATATGAATGTTCTAAGTTCTAGGGACTTTTCTACAAAAGTTACAATTTATTTTCTATTCTGGAAGAAAATCCAGAAAAAGTGCTAGGCTGCTACGTGCTGCACTGGGTGACGGATAAGTACTGGGCTTGGGTCAGCTACGCGCTGCGCTGAGCGCCCGATAACTAATGGGCGTGCTGCTGAGTTGGGCGTTGATGTGGCGTACTATGATTGGCCCATGTCGATTCCGTAATTGGATCTATCCGATGCGTCAGATGAAGATCGAACGGTGCAAGGGTGGCTAAGTTTTACCCCGCCGTTGGATACGGCCGGAGATGAGGTCGATGGCGGCGCTGCACCCGGGGGTGGACGGCGGCGCTGCTTCGGGTGTTCTCCGGGCAAGGGAAAGGAACAGGGAGGACCAGAGCTTCACGACGAGTTTCTGGCATGGACGGCGCCCTTTGACGGAGCTCCAAATAGCGGCACGGTTGAATTCCCGAAGAGGCGGCTCCGGTGAGCTTTTGTTGAACATGGCACGATGGTTTAGCTACAAACAGAAACAAAATAGAGGCATGAGGATGTGTAGGAGGTTGAGGGGAAGAGATGAGGCCAAGAATTGGCAGCGAGGACCACCTCTACTGACCGGAAACAGGAGAAGACGACGGCGGCCTATGGTAACTCCGGTGAGCAATTGTGGTGAAATGGTGGCATTATTTGGGAGAGGAGAAGAGGGGAAATGAAGAGGGCAACCGTGGCTTTAAGGAGAAGGAAACGACACATCGATTGGTGGCTTCAATTGCGAGTAATCGTGGCATTAAAATTGGAGTAGAAACGGTAGCTTCGGTTTCTAATGGAGGTTCAAGACAGTGACGTCATCAATTTTTTTCCTGTTATAATGACGTCATCAATGTTTTTTCCCTCTTATAATGACGTCATCATTTTTTTAATGTTTTATTAATATCTTTAATAACTTCTGTGTTAATCATCCAAATAACCTCATTTAAATATTAAAATTTTGTAAAATTAATATCTTTCCACTGGAAACATTTTTTTTTTTGCAACTTTGAACACATTTCAAATTTTATATTTTGTAATTACAAAAGATATACTAATAGTACTTAATACAAATTTTAAAATAGAAAATGTGATTAAATGGAAATTGGGTTTTATAAAATTTCAGATGCATTCTTTAGGTCAAATATTATTTCTAAAAGCCATTTCAACCCATATCATATTTTTATATTTCTAACATATTAGTAAATCACTTAATAGCAACTTAATGCCATTTTAAATATAGAAAATAATTAAATAGGAAAGTGGATAAATAATTAACAGAGGATTATCACATTTGCAAATATTTGGTTTCCCAAAGTATTTCATCTCATTTTTATAACAAAAACAAATTATGGAGAACATTCTATGGTTTAACACTTGCTATAACATTTGAATACCAACATAAATAATCTTTTTAGTTATATGAAATATTTAGTAATTGGTGAAATATTTTTGGAGCCATTAAGAAATATTAAAGATAGTAATCCCTTAGTTTTAAAATATCATAAAACATTTTCAAGGTGATATTTGAGTTGAAACCAGTTTAGGTAATTATGGTTTGTGAAGAAGAAAATGTTTTCTTTATATAAGGATAACTTGTTTTGAATAAGGTTTTGGGGTTTATGGGATAGTGGCAATTTGGTTTTTCAATTCTAATATCTTTGGAAATATCATAATGCTATTTTTTCTTGCATTTCATTTGGTTTTTGTGGCTTGCATTAACATGAAAATAAATTTTTGAGATTTTAGTGATTTTTGCACTTTCCAAAAATCAGGGATCTTGCAGACTACCACCCTTAAAGAAATCTCGTCCCGAGATTTGGGAAGGCTAGAAAGAAAGATAAGGTTTGGGTAACTGGGTTCCAAGACAACTGGGTGGACTACCACCCTTAAAAGTATTGTTGTGGGTAGTCTAATTCCATTAACTTGAAGTGTAGCTTGATTCCAGATTGGCTTAAGTAGAACTTTCCCTCAAAGTAGAGTTGCAAATCAACATAGTTCTGTCGAACTACCTTTGACATTGAGGTTTCACTCTTTGGGTCAACCTAACTAGGTGTTTTGATGTCTTTGGCACTCTTTTATCTTGTTGTTGTCTTCCTTTAATGCAAACATCATGCTATTTAAAATGAAACTCTCATGGTAGGAAAAAACTTCTATTGCATGATTCCTCCAAGGTTGGCATTATCCTTGATGGTGCAGATCTTGCACTCGTTGGGAAGCCCCAAGAGGAAGATATGATGAGCACAACAACAGTTTTCCCTCAGAAAGAAACCAAGGTTTAATAGACTAGTAGGAGGAAGGAGTAACTTCAGAAGGTTGATGAAGCTGAGATGGCAGGGCGCACTACCATTCAGCAGCAACGTGGAACCTAGACAACACAAACAATTCACTTTGCCCCAACGAAGCAGTGAGGTTGTCAATCTCAACGGTTTTGCTGATAACAAAGAGGTTAAATGCATGGTGTGTAAATCAATATAAGAACAATATGAAAACAGGCAGCCGTGTGAAAACAATGGAAGTAGTGTGAAAGTAGTGGAAACAGTGTGTGTATTATCAGAATGAGAAAATGGAGCGGGGTCCACAGTTCACCAGAGGTGTCTCTCCATAAAAGATAAATAACAGGTGTGGTGAACAAATTACAGCTGGGCAATTGACAGAAATGAAGGCTGCACCTTAGTGCATATGCAAGACATAAAGATTACTATGTGATTCATGCGGGCATTACAACAAGATAAATAGACCATCATCCAACTGCATCTATGACTAATAATCCACCCTCCGAATATCATCCGAACAAAGATTGGGTATTAAGTTGCAAGCAACAGATTATCGCAGTAAGCGAAGTGTGTAATGTAAACAATGTAAACTAAGTGAACACTGTTGTTTTCTCCCTAATGGCAACAACACATCCTCCATGAGTAACGTTTCTGTCACTCGAGCACAGATGAAAATGAGGCATGAACCCACTATCGAGCATAAATACTCCCTCTTGGAGTTACTAGCATCTACTTGGCCAGAGAATCTACTGATAATGGAGATCATGCAAGATCATAAATAACGTAAGCATGAAGATAACATGATAGATTGATAATCAGAAGACATATCATTCAACATCCATCATATCCCATCAAACACAACATGTAGCATTACATAAAGATGATCTTGATCATGTTAGGCAGCTCACAAGATCTAAACATGAGGTACAAAGTGGAGAGAACAACCATCTAGCTACTGCTATGGACTCGTAGTCCAGGGATGAACTACTCACGCATCACTTCGGAGGAGGGCATGGTGGTGTAGACCCCTCCGGTGATGAATTCCCCTCCCGGAAGGGTGCCGGGGAGAGCTCCAGAACCCTCCTGATCCCGAGATGACGATGACGGCGGCCTCGGGTGTTTTCCGGGACGAAGTGGAATATATTTAGGGTTTACGTCTCGGGGGATTAAATAGGTGAAAGGGCAAAGGCGGTTGACGCCCGAGGGGCCCACACCACCCCCAGGCGCGGCCAGGGGGTGCTGCCCTATGGTGTGCCCCCTGTGGCCCCCCTTAGGGCTTGTTTGGGACTCCATGGAACCTTCGGGAATTCTAAGACTTTCGGGCTTCGAATTTTCCAATTCCAAGAATATTTCTAGAACAACTTTTCTGAAATTAAAAACAACATAAAACAGGGAACTGGCTCTATGGCATCTTGTCAATAGGTTAGTCCGGAAAATCGATAAAAATGACATAAAGTGTATAGCAAACATGTAAGAAACAAAATGAAAACAACATGGAACACCATAAATAAAGGATAATATCAACATCCCCAAGCTTAGTTCCTACTCGTCCTCGAGTAGCTAAACGCAAAAACACATAATTTCTGAGGTGACATGCTACCAACATAAACTTGATCATCAATAATGTAAAAGCATAAGTAAGATGAGATCATAGAACTTCAACACAATCATGATAAATAAAATTTTAACAATAAATCATAGCAATCAGCTTGCATCATGAGAAGTAACACAAATAAAAGATCATGAATAATAATGCACTAAACGATATACGTTTGTTTCAAGCATAGAGATAACATAGCAAAGTGATATTTCGCTTGTCCTTAAGAGTTGGGCAAAACATAAATGCCAGGACACCTTCAAAGTTCATGAGGAAGACTAGAACAAATAATTAGAGAACAAACAATAACACATCATGAATAAATTAATAATGTTTCTGGGACAAATGCACATTAAACTCAGAATGGCAACTATGCTCTCTCAACTGTGCATAAAGTTAGAAGATGGAGACTCAACATAAAAGTAAAAAAAGGCCCTTCGTAGAGGGAAGCAGGGATCAACTCATGTGCTAGAGATTTTTATTTTATTAAACAGAGGTATTGAAAACATTTTTTAGAGAGGTGTATGCTTATGTATGAATGGTAAACAGAAAATACAGTACGTCCCAAGCCAACTAGACTTCACAAGAGAAGCTCCCATAGAAGGACGCATCTGGGTAGAAGGTCATCCCTCTTTCTCGTATGTTTACACAATTATGCTTTGACTGATAAATCAGGGGCAAAAATAGTGAAGAGAATTTTTTGTATTACTTTGGGGCTGGGCAACCTTCTGCTAGCTCTTCTATCCATTGGATAAGCGGATGAAGCCACTAGTCTAGGGTGTGAAAGTACAATCAACAAGTGAGATAAAGATTCTCTATTTACGTCCACATGAGCTAAAACAGGAGCACAAAACAGGAGCAATTTTGATTGTTTTAAAGGTAACACATGAGCAATTTACTTTGGAGCGGCGGTTAAATACCACATATAGGTAGGTATGGTGGACACATTTGGCAAACTTGGTTTTTTGGGAGTTGGATGCACGAGTAGAGCTCATACTCAGTACAGGTGGAGGCTAGCAAAAGACTAGGAGCGACAAATCAAGAGAACATAAGAGCCATAATCGTGCAAAGCGACATAAACATCATTAATCAAAGCATATTGATACCACAAGTTCAAAAAAATAAATGATCATAGAGGATATAAGTGACTGGTTCATAGTCATAAACATGGTGTGAGCATGCGCCAAGTCTACCAAATAAAACATTCAAAGGAGAACACACCACAAATTTATGCTTCAAAATGACAAGAACAACTAATGATTCTTTCAATGGAACATTAGACACTCTCAGATATTTGATACTAATCACGCTACTAAATAACCACTAGGCTTTAGAATTAAAATAACATCTAGCATGATCTGAAAAATTCTAGCCACAGTCTATACAAGCTTCTACTTGCACCGTTATAAATTCTACTGCAAGCAGCAGTTTCTTTTCCCAACAAGCACCATACAAAATATGTTATAACAAAAACTCTCTAAATGATACAGAAAGCAAACATGATAGTACTCACACAGCTCTACTAAAAGTAACAGCTCTGAATAAGAGATGCAATGAAAACAAGAGCTAAACAGGAATTTTGCAGCAACTAGAAGAAAATTAAGAAAACGAGCATAACGAGTATTCGAACGAAAAAGCGGAGCGTGTCTCTCTCCCAAACAAAGAATGCTAGTATCCAACTATATTATTGCATCAAGTAAAAAAAAAAAAAACAAGATAAAACTAAGGAAAAACAAACAGACGCTCTAAGTAAATTTCATATGATGTGACCGAATAAAATATAGTTTCACTAGAAGTGACCTGATAAATTGTTGATGAAGAAGGGGATGCCTTGGGCATCCCCAAGCTTAGATGCTTGAGTCTTCTTAGAATTTTTTGGGATGGACAACGAGGGCATCCCTAAGCTTTTCCTTTGCACTCTTCTTGATCATATTATATCACCCTCTTCTCTTGACACTTGAAAACTTCCTTCACACCACACTCAAGGAGTAATTCACATTAGAGGGTTAGTGCAACAATCAAAAAATCCATGGGTTCTGCATGGGCACAAGTGTTATTGATAATTTTAAACATTAGCTATAGCCATTTATGTTTCGTGAAGCAAGAAATCCACTTGACATCGTAAAAGAGCAAATGCAAGAAAAATGGCAGAATCTGCCAAAACCAGAACCGTCTGTAAAGACAAATTTTTAGGGGCAGTTACGTTGCTTAGATAGGAAAACTTAAATAACAAAAAAGTTGAGGAATTAGCTGAGGAATAAGCACACAAAAATTCAGGTCATTTTGATTTTTCTTTGTATTCTGCGATTTTTTTACGGTGGACAGCAGAAATCTGTTTCCTGCGCAGAAATCTAAAACCAACTCCAACTCTCATCATAAACTTTACTTTGCACTACTAAAACATGCAAATAAAGATACAAAAGAGTTTCTACAGATGTATACAACCCCTTGACTCAAAGAAAACAGATAAAAACAAAGCAAAAATAAAACCATGGGTTATCTCCCAAGAAGTGCTTTTCTTTAACGCCTTTTAGCTGGGCGCATAAAAGTGGAATCAAGTGTATTCAAGTGAAGAAGCATCCAAATCAATAATTTCCTCCAAAACCGCAATTGTAGCAATGGGTACCTTAGACACCCCTGAAGATGATTCAACACATTAGGCAATTGTAGCAATGGCAAATCACTTTTAGTGTCACTAAAAGTTTTATTAATTTTAAGCACATTAGGGGATTTCGGTTTAGGCACCTTGGGGACATACATAATGCTTTTCTCTTTTCCCACAGAAGGTTTCTCCCTTTTAAACTTAAGAGAAGAAAAAGTTAAGCTTAAAGTTTCCATAGCCTCTTCTAATTTACCAATCCTCATATTTTGACTATCATGGATATTGCTACCTTCTAAAATAGCGAGTTTCTTGTTGATACTTACTATTGATTAATTGACTTTGCTAGCATTATCAAGGAAATTTAAAAAAATTCTCCATAGAGTTTAGCTTTTTAATAACATCATCTAAAGTGATCTCAGTTTTAACAACCTTAGTAGGTGGTGTTCCAACTAAACTTTCAATTAAATTACATGCTTCCAAAGTACGTGTTCCCAGAAAATTACCGCCTGTAAGAGTGTCTAGAACATACCTATGCCAGCTAGTAATACCAACATAAAAATTCCTACGAAGGATTAAAGTGGAATATTTCTTAGTGCACCTATGATGAGAATCACTTATCCTATACCAAGCACCTTTCAAACTTTCTCCACCTTGTTTCTTAAAAGAACGAACCTCAACTTCAGGAACACTCATCTTAGCCAGACTAAAAACAGGATAAAAACTACAGCTAGAATAGGAACTAATTTTTGTGTGTTTTTGATAAAGAGAAGCAAACAAGACAAAATAAAATGAACTAAGCAGAACAAAACCAAAGTAAAGAGATCGAAAGTGAGAGACTCCCCTTGCAGAAATTCTCTTCCTCCCCGGAAACAACACCAGAAAATAGCCTTCATGGTGCAGATCTTGCACTCGTTGGGAAACCCCAAGAGGAAGGTATGATGAGCACAACATCAGTTTTCACTCAGAAAGAAACCAAGGTTTAATCGACCAGTATGAGGCAGGAGTAACTTCAGAAGGTTGATGCAGCTGAGATGGTAGGGCGCACTACCGGTTCAGCAACAACGTGGAACCTACGCAACACAAACAATTCACTTTTCCCCAACGAAGCAGTGAGGTTGTCAATCTCACCGGTTTTGCTGATAACAAAGAGGCTAAATGTATGGTGTGGAAATCAGTATAAGAATAGTATGAAAACTGGAGCAGCAGTGTGAAAACAGTGAAAGTAGTGTGAAAGAAGTGGAAACAGTGTGTGTATTATTAGAATAAGAAAATGGACTGGGGTCCACAGTTAACTAGAGGTGTCTCTCCATAAAAGCTAAATAACATGTGTGATGAACAAATTACAGCTGGGCAATTGACATAAATGAAGGCTGCACCGTAGTGCATATGCAAGACATGAAGATTACTATGTGATTCATGCGGGCATTACAACAAGATACATAGAACGTCATCCAACTGCACCTATGACCTATAATCCACCCTCCGAATATCATCCGAACAAACGTTGGGTATTAAGTTGCAAGCAACATATTATCGCAGTAAGCAAAGTGTGTAATGTAAACAATGTAAACTAAGTAAACATTGTTGTTTTCTCCCTAATGGCAACAACGCATCCTCTGTCGGATATATACCAATTAAGGGTATATCCGACATTGTCCTCGAAAGCCGGATTACCAGGGTGGCCTTTTGTTAATGGACCACAATCCATTAGGCGGCCCAGTAAGCTGACGCGCAGAAGCCGGATTCTAGAAGAACCCGGACCACGACCCAAAGTGGTGCGGCTTGGAGCAGAAGACAGATTCTTGCTTTCCAAGTTAGATACTTTCCGTAGTCTTCTAGGTTTCCTTTCAGTAAGCCCTAACTCGGCTATTTATATAAAGCCGGACGGGAGAGAAGAACACACACAATTAGCTAGAAGCCTACTCGCCGAGAAGTTGATCCTCGCCGAGTTAGCGAAACCCTACTCACATTGTACTTTGTATACTTCAGGCTTAAGCCCTCATTTAGTGAGATTGCAGGAGTAGGAACGTCGCTTAGTTGCGTCGTACCGAACCTGGGTAAATTGGTGTTCCTGGTTATCGTACTACCACGACCCCCCCACGTCTCTACCCGTAGGCTCATGGCACCCCCGTATATGAAATCTACTACAATGTCTCGATAGTTGGCGCCCACCGTGGGGCTGGCGACGTCTGGCGTTATGTTTCAATCGGGGATACTCGGCGGAATCGGCAGTACCATAACTGTCAGAAGCTTGGAATTCGACAACTACGTCGGGCGCTTCCTCGACAACGGATCGTACATGCCAGCACAAAATAATATGGTAAGTGCCTGCGTTTTACCGATTGGATCTGCAAATATATTTATCGGATTAACTACAGATGCAATAGGGTTCTGTGGTGGAAGCAAATTTCTCCCACCCTCCCTATACCCAGTTGAAGAAAACCACGATACCGGATTTTGCTCAGATCGCCAAAACTCTGAATTTTCTTCCTCTTCGGAGATGCCTGCAATCATATATCACTTCATTGGCATGGTGCAGTCTGAGGTCGCTGAAAACACGGAAGCAAGTAATTCCGTGGAAGAGGCAGAAAATAACAATCCCACAGATCAAGTGGAAGATCCGACACCCGCCAATCAAACGGTGAACTTGGAAGCCGACTCCGTACTAGATGCCATAGAGGCAAGATTGGAGTCGGAACCTGGATCTGAAGACATAGATTCAGAGGATGAAGATGAAGACGCTTTCGAAAGAAAGGTTAAATCTATGCAGGGGGCTTCCATGAAGTACTTATGGCAAAACCGACTGATAACTCGGATGCCGAAGACGATGAAGACCCTAGAACACCTCCACCAGATGAGGAAAGAGAGGACGGCGAAACCAGTCCCATCTATCCTGATGTCAAGGAATTGACATAAGAAGAACCTGGAAAAAAAGCCCCCCTCTTCCAAGAAGAAAAAGAAGACTGCTAAGAAACTTCAGTACAAACTCTAGAAGAAAAATTGGCAGATAATGCTAACCAAAACCTGGAAGCAGGAGGAGCAAGCGGAGTCACACATGTGGAGAAAAAAAAGAAAGAAATCCCTGTTCCTGATTTGTCGGAACAGGACGAGATCGATCTGATCAAAACCCCGGTTGGACCATACGAGCCACCGGAAGTGCTGGAAGCCAGAAGGCAAGCAATTATGCGGCAGCATCAACAACTATTCCAATCGCAAGAAAATCTCCTCAAAGCCCAAGCTACTGTTAAAGCAAAGCAGGAGGAAATCGAAGAATTCGAAAGACGGAATATGTCCGGAATAAAACCCACGAGATTACCCGGAATCGCAAGACCGGATGTGCTGCCAGCAAAAGAACGGTTGCAAAACCCTTCCTAGCAAAGACAGGTTGACGGTGTAAACGCTAAGGGCGAACGCATTTACAAGACCGCAGCCGAAAACACGGAAGCCGCGTTTGCCATCCTTAACGATGATCTGTATTCCAAAGACGAAAAGTTGCAGGGAGTCTATGATTTCCTGGGTAAAGCATTGCAACAGCAACAGCGAGGACATGCAAGATCAGGGAAGTTGCATGACGACTCGGCCCTATGCAAAACTGCCACTTGGGCTGCTGGAGCACCTGGACCTGGAGAACCTGGAGATTTAGGAGATTCTAATGACAAGAAGGGAGATCCCAAGAAGGATTAGAAAATCCCGGACAATAGGGATGAAGTGTCCAGAACGGGATCCCATATGACGAAAGGCGGAAACAAATCCTGTGATCATAAAGATCGGGAGGAACAAAACCGGAAAGACGGAAAAATAATGCCGCCTCCGAGACGCCCAGCTGAAAAAGCCGGAAGACATGAAAATCCTCACAGACATGAGAGATCCCGTACTCCTCCAAGGAATAAAGAAAGGCCAAGGAGTGGAACTCCGCCTCATTCCAAAGGACACGATAACAGATGAAATAGGGATAATCCCGAAGAGCGCATTTGCGCAACAATGGGCCAGAAAGGAGCAGATCCCCTTCTGTCCATTAAGCCGGCAGATATTCCGCACACGTCGATAAGGCAGAAAGAGATGATCTAGACTTTGGACCTCAGTGTTTCACTGACAGGATCCGAAGAATAACCCTACATTCTGGCTTTGCCAATGTTGGTTCAACTTACCAAAAGTACACCGGAAGTACAGACCCGGATACTTGGCTATCAGATTACTATACTGCCGTTCAGATCAACAAAGGGACAAACCTGGAAGCGGTGAAATTTCCCCCTCTAATGTTGCTGGATGGAGCCAGAGATTGGATTAACGGGCTTCCGTCAAGAACAGTGGATAGCTGAGATGATATGGCTAGAGTATTCGCTCAGCACTTTCGGGGTACGTGCAAACGCCCTAAAAGCATCAACCAGCTAAATCGTTGTGTCCACTGTCCAGTTTGAAGACGAGTCGTATGTAGACTTTATATCAAGATGGACAGCAATGAAAAACAATAGCTCTGGAGTAAGTTATGTACAAGCAATGCATGCTTTCATCAATGGACTAAAACCCGGCCTCGTACCATTCATGGTTGGTTCAAAAGAGCACAAAGATCTTGGATCTATGCTTACCACCGCCAATGAGCATGCAGCGGCCGAAGATGACATCAGAGCGAGAGGTGGAAATATTGATGCTTTGGTTCAGACCAAAAAGACGCCTCGTTCTGAAAATAAGACTACTCCAGAAGCGCAGACAAAAACCAAAGAAGTAAAATTAACCTTTGGAAAGGATACTGGCGGAAAATTGAAAGGAAGAAGCACACAACCTATCTCCTATTCTAAGGAAGAGTGGGAAAAGATTAAGTTGGAAAATTGTGTCCACCATTCGCAATTTGGGAAACCTACCCATACAAATGCGAAGTGTCGCCTCAACAAGCATATGAAGGGTACTGCAGGAACCGGGAACAAAGGAAAGAACTCCAAGAGGAAATTCTCCAAGCAAAAGCCAGAAGCTGAAAAAGAAGACGGTGAATCGGACACTGATGAAAAAATCCAGGAACAGCAGGGAAAAGGGGAGCCAAAATTCCCGAGAGTTGATGGAGAATGCAACCTAACCTTCCTGGCAACTCCTTTAGTAAAACAGGCAAAAATAACACTTCGAGAAATAAACGCGGTTGTTCCACCAACTCCCAAATTCTTGAAGTATTCCAATACGCCAATTGCCTGGGATCAGTCAGATCATCTCAAAAATATACCAGAACCCGACACACAAGCTCTAATTGTAAGTCCTATTGTTCAAAACACTAGGCTAAAAAGAGTGCTGATGGGTGGAGGATCCAGTATCAATATTATGTACCTGGATACACTGAAGCATCTGCGAATCTCCGAGACCCAGCTAAATCACAGCAACATACGTTTCCACGGCATCGTTCCTGGCAGACAAGCACATTCCCTAGGAGAAATTTCCCTAGATGTAATCTTTGGAGAAAGAGAACACTTCTGACAGGAAAAAATATCATTCGAGGTGGTGCCGTTCGAAAGTGTATACCATGCAATACTCTGACGTCCAGCTTTCGCCAAATTCATGGCAAGATCATGCTATATTTATAACAAGCTGAAGATACCAGGGCCAAAGGGAGGAGTAATCACCATATCGGGAGACTTCAAATTGGCAAACAAGCTGGAAAAAGGAAACGCCCTTTGCATCCAAAAAGTAATAGCAAAGGAGGAATTGAAAGAGCTGGCAAAGGAAGTATCGCCGACAGAAATGCCGACAGAAAAGGAAAGCCGGAAGCCAGCAGATAGTTTCAAGGCTTCCGAGAATACAAGACAGGTTATCCTAGATCCCAAAGATCCGACAAAGTTTGTCGTAGTGGGGGCTAGGATGAACGACAAATACGAAAGCGCGCTCATCGAGTTCCTCCGTGAGAACTGGGATATTTTTGCATGGTGTCCTACGGACATGCCGGCGTACCCAGGGAACTTGCTGAGCATCAATTGAAGGTAATTCCAGGTTCAAAACCCGTCAAACAAGGTATACCTCGTTTTGATGGAAGAAGACGGAAGGCTATAGGCAAGGAAATTATCCGGCTTTTAGCAGCTGATTTTATCCGGGAAGTTATTCATACTGATTGGTATGCGAACCCAGTATTAGTCCCGAAGAAAGACATTATTGTTCTTAGGATGTGTATAGATTACACCGGCTTGAACAAATTGTGTCCAAAAGATACGTTCGCGTTACCGCGAATCGATCAAATAATAGATGACACTGCTGGCTCTTAGCTTTTATGCTTTTTGGATGCTTATTCTGGGTACCATCAAATATGTATGAAGGAGGAAGATCAAACCAAAACTTCCTGCATAACCTCGTATGGAGCATACTATTACATAAACATGCCTTTTGGCCTGAAGAATGCGGGTGCTACATACCAGCGTTGCATGCAACGTTGCTTGCATAGTCAAATCGGAAAAAATGTTCATGTTTACGTGGATGACACTGCCGTAGTTTCAAAGGAAAAGGACACACTCCTTGAAGATCTACGAGAAACCTTCAAAAATTTGCGCACTTACAAAATGAAGTTGAATCCATTAAAGTGCATATTCGGGGTTCCCTCAGGAAAGATTCTGGGTTTTATCGTTTCTCATAGAGGAATAGAAGTAAACCCGGAAAAGATCAAGGCAATCTTGTACATCACAAAGCCTACGTGTTTAAAAGATGTACAAAGATTGACGGGTTCTGCAGCCGCAGTCAACAGGTTTATAAGCGGCTAGGAGATAAAGCTCTACCATTCTACAAATTGTTACAGAAATCTGACAAATTTGAACGGACAGAAGAGGCGGACAAAGCATTAACCCAGCTGAAAGAAACCTTCATGAAAGCTCCGATTTTGGCATCTCCAAAAGATGAAGAACCCATGTTACTGTATATTACAGCAACAAACAGGGTTATCAGCGATGTGATAATTATGGAAAGGCGGAAAGAAGAACAAAGTATACCAGATCAGCATCCAGTATACTATGTTAGCGAAGTATTCTCCGAGTCAAAGCAAAGGTACCCACATTATCAAAAGCTGGCATATGGCATGTTTTTCGCATCTAGAAAACTCCGCCATTATTTCCAAGGACATTCCATAACAGTGGTAGGCAAAGCACCACTAGGGGATATCATAAACAATGCGGACGCAACATGCAGAGTAGCCAAATGGGCATTGAGCTAGCTGCGTTTGACATTAAGTACCAACCCCGGACGGCAATGAAATCCCAGGTGTTGGCAGATTTTGTCGCTGATTGGACAGAAGCAATGGAGAACACACCAATGCCGGAGTCGGAATACTAGGTCATGCATTTTGATGGATCCAAGATGAAGGAAGGCGCTGGAGCTGATGTAGTGCTAAAATCCCCAAAAGGTGACATTATGGAGTACGTATTACAAACACACTTCAACGCTAGTAACAACATGGCAAAATACGAAGCATTTCTTCATGGCTTGCATATTGCAAAATAAATTGGCGTCAAACGTATACTTTGTTACGGTGACTCGGACTTGGTGCATGTGACGCCCCGAGATCGGGCACTATGCAGATTTCAGCATTCCCGCCAAATCCGCATAATAACCGATTCCAGGTTGCCATTTATGATAACATTACAATAGTTCACGAATATTCCACAATTACAACAGAAACAGATAGATACAAGATGACTTAACGAGCCAGGGGTACAACTGATACATTACAAAGATCCAAATAACAGCGGAAGAAACCAACATAGCGTCCGGCTACGGACAAGATACAAATTGGACTAAGAGTCCAGAAGATAACCGAGAGCGTCCAATCCCTGCCCAGGCCAAGCCGGAGGGATTCCCAAGCTAACGTCGTCAGACTTCAAACCTGTTGACTGCAAGTTGGAATTTGCAGCCACGAAAGAGATTCGTGGGTCAGTACGGTTAAGTACTGGCAAGTGGATAAACCCATACTCACAAGTTACCGGCGTAGCCAGTCATCACAAGATACAAATACTTTAGGATCAACGGAAAGGAAGGGGTTATTGCAAATAAGCGACAGCAGGCTGCACTAACCGACTACAGAGAGATACTACAACTTCTGGCTAACAGAAAGAAGATAAGATCGAGGATAGTAACCAACTGAAAGTAACTCCAAACAAACCCGTCCTGGATCTCGCCCCTTATCCAAAGAAGCAATCCGAGGATAACTCACACAGTTGGATTAATGAATAATGGATCAGGTTGTTGTGTCAGTAGGACTATTACTAGTCAAGTTATTATCATTAGGTGTAAGTTGTCTGAGTACTTGTTAGCCAGTACTTTCACCAAGTCGTCACATAACCGCGGACAACACGGCTTCTCGAGAAGATTTATCCCTGCAGGGTGTGCTCCAGTACCCGTACACACTCAAGCCACCAACTAAAACTCAGGTTGGCTTGACACGACCCAAACCATCTCTACAACCCATCCTAGGAGCCACGGAGCTATAAGGTCCCGGCCAGTCCGCTAAGCGCAGGGGTGAAAACCACACCCCCCGGCACCACAGGCCTCGCCCTATATGCATCAACATCATCATAAGTAACCATGGGGGATCCACCCATTATTCAAGGAGCAAATGGAACACCCGAACTAAGTGTGGCTCTTCGGACAAGCTGCAGATCAGGTCTAAGTCGAGGGGTGTCCCATACTACCACCCGGATGCGGTGAGCACGCTCATCATGGATCAGTAGACAAGACCCTTTTCCTATTAGGGTCGACACTAGCAGGCCTCAAAACCACAAAGGGCCTCCTGCCGGTGCCTTATCAGCATATTATTAATAACAGGTTGATTGATTAACATCGAGCCCCCAGAACATAATAGATTAGTAACGGAAAGTAACGGGTAACAGACTCGAGCAAAACAACCTAAGCATGCTAGTAAGACACTGGCTCAACCAAGGGGTGATAGGAGTGGAGGTGAGGCAATATCAAGGTTAAGGGATTCATGTGATGGGTTCGTAACAGAAACAACTACTACTAAGGCTAGCAGAAAGGAACAACGGAAAGAATCGGTAACAAGTGATGAAAGGCAGCCATATGGCAGCAAGTGAGTATACTTGCCTGAGATCCCGCGAGGTAGCAGAACTTGTCGTTGCTCACATCATCTCAACGTCCTATCCGGGAAGAAGCAACGAACCTCGAACAAACAACGGGATGCAACAATTACTACTACGGCAAAAGATCCAGCATGATCAAGATATGGATGCATGACAATTTAATTGATGCATAGAAATAAACTAGTTGACAAGATAAACAGATTTAAATGAACCCATAGGCAAATTTGAGTTGCATATGAACAGCCCATGAATTTTGGTTAGATTATTTGTTTTCCAACTAATCAACAGATGAAGGTGGATTAGCATGATGCATGGATGAGGAAAACAACAAAATAACAACAATAGAATCAATTGAAATAAGGTTTAACAACTTTAGAAATTTTATTTATTAAGTTAGAGAATTTTAGTTCCTTAAGGGTGTCACACAAACAATTGTTGTTTTCATCAAGTTAAAGTGTTCAAAACAAATAACAGAACTTATATTTGAAGTTGGATTACATGTTTCAAATATTGAAATTTGAATTAGGATGAATTTATTATGAATTAAACAATATTAAACAAGTTTTAATTGAATTTAATTCAAGTGGGAAAGATTATTTGAATTTTATTTGTTCAAAGCATAAATTCAAATTCACATTTGAAAAGTTCACACTTTGATGGTTTGAAAACATATTTTGCATGTTCAAAATTATTTTATTTTGAGCAAGTTATGATTTTATCAAATTTAAATGAATTAAACAAGTATTAAATTATTTAGGCAATTTAAATTATTCAAACCATGAAACAAAATTTATATTTGAATTGGTGGTTCAAAATGGTATGGAAAACATATTTTATTTGTATGATTTGGATTAATATTGAATTAGTTATGAATTTTATCAAATTTCAAATGAATTGTTTGAATTTGAAATTTGGAGGCATTTGAACTAATCAAAACAGAAAACAAATGTTATATTTGGGTAGAGAATTTAAAATGGAGTGATTTACATGTTTAAAGTTTTGCAATTGGAGTTTCCAATCAAAAGTTATTAAATTAACAAGTTTAGGCATATTTATAGTTGAAAGAAATAACTATGGACCTAAAAAAAAGTACAGGGTCTTGGAAATAAATTGCAGGGACCTAGATAGACTAGCAGGGACCTAGGAGCAATTTAGGATAGATCTGTGGACCTAGGAAAAATAAGAAGGTAAAAGATGGTTTTAAGGGGCAGGGGGGATTTGAACCCCTGCCCTCTGCTTGCTACACCAAAGGAACCACCAGATGGGCTGCTGCTGGACTTTGGATACAGGGAGCAACCACAAGGGTTAACGTTCAGAAACATGCACACTGAAATAAATCGGAAAAGATAGAAATAAGGTGGGGGGCTGGGGATTCGAACCCAGGAGGTCTCCTTGCGCGCGCGGGTGCTGGAACCAGATGGGCTAGATGCAATTGCTTGTCGGGTATGCAGTCGGTTTGATTATAGGGTGTATTTTCGCGTGGCTACTGAATCTAACTGAAACTCTATCGTGCAGGTGCAGGTGCAGGTAGCGCTCGACAGGGAGCAGAGGGCGGACGGCGAGCGCTGCCGTGCGCTGCCCGCCGCGGACCGCGGCCGTGCGTGCGGTGGCCGCCGGGCGCTGCGGCTGCCGTGCGGGTGGCCGGTGCGGCCGCTGCCGGTGTGCTACGGGCCGGAGAGGCAAGGAGCGGGAAGAGGTGCGGAGGCGGATGGCTTACAGGTCGGTTCTGACGGCGGCGAACTTGCGGACGGCGCCGGAGTTACGGTGGTCCTCGGGGGAAACCGAGGCCACGGGGAGGAAGAGGGCGCCGCGAGCTTTCCATTCCCACGATCTGCAGCCCGAGGTGGCCACCCCTTCCCCGACGCCATGAAAACTTCCTCCTCCGGCCATGGATGCTCGGTGGATGTGGTGAAAGAAACAGAGAAGAAAGGGAGTGGAGAGAGGGGTGGCGGCGGAGGGGGAAGAGGAGAGGGGAAGGAGAGTCTAGGGTTAGGGTTCGGAGGGAGATAGGGATGGCTTTAAGGAGGGGAAAGCTTGAGGGGGAGGGGACCATGGCCACGTACTGTACCACCTCGTGAGGAAGACGACAAGGAGGGGCCTCCTGGTGGGCTAGGTGCAAAGGGGTAGTAGGTGGGCTGTTGGGCCTGACTCCCCCTAGCGAGTTGATTTTTATCTCTTTTTTTTTTTGTAAAAGTGAAGGAGAAATTGGAAATTGGAGGGGTTTTACACATGCAAAAAAATTATGAAATAAATTTCATTGCATTTGGAATTGAGAATGCCCAAGTGCACCAACTCTTGTTTTGGAAAATTTTAAATATTTGTGCTAATTGAATTTGATTGAATTTTTGGGTGAATTTTAAACTGGTTTGAATTTTTCACATGGTTTTGAAAGTATATGCAATGCATAATGCACGATGCAATGCTATGCAAAAGAAAAGCAAACAACATCTATTTGGAGAAAATTCCCCGGGTGTTACAGTGCAGCATCAGCTAAACAAAACATGGGATGCTAAAAGCCCCATAATGGCCGAATACCGGAGAACGGTGGACGAGTTTACCATTTGCTTCCTTGGATTTGAAGTACTTCATATCAAAAGGGAAGAAAATTGGAACGCGGATGCATTAGCCCGCATGGGGTCGGAAAGAGTGAAAACCCTACCACCTGGCGTGTTTGTCTAGCACTTGCACGAACCATCGATCAAAGGTGGAGATGTCGATTATCCCCTCATTTCTGAGTCAATTGAATTTATGCTCATTAACCCGGATTGGACAATTCCATACTTGAACTTCTTAGTTGATCAGAAGTTCCCGGATGGAGCAGACGAGGTCTTGCAAAGACAGATACAACGCCGATGCAAAGGATACATGGTAATCAATGGTTGCCTGTATAAGTGCAGCACTATCGTAATTTTTCAGCGATGTATTTCGCCAGAGGAAGGACGAGAAATCTTGCAAGAAATCCACGCAGGAGATTGCGGAAATCATGCTCAATCAAAAAGCATAGTCAAAAAAGCATTCCGTGCAGGGTTTTTCTGGCTCACAGCCAAGACAGACGCCGAAAACATAGTAAACACATGTGTCGGATGCCAGTATTACGCCAAACAAACGAATATGCCAGCTCAAGCACTCAAAACTATCCCTATAACATGGCCGTTCGCGGTCTGGGGGCTAGATATGATGGGACCATTCAAAACTGCAAGAGGCGGACTTACACATCTACTCGTTGCAGTAGATAAGTATACCAAGTGGGTGGAGGCGAAACCCATCAAAAAACTTGACGGTGTGACTGCCAGAAACGTCATCATTGACGTAGTCATGAGATACGACATTCCACACAGCATAATCACCGACAACGGGACAAATTTCTCAATTGGAGAGTTGGCAAAATATTGCCGAAAAATGGGAATACGCCTAGATCTTGCATCCGTGGCACACCCACAGTCCAATGGGCAGGTTGAAAGAATGAATAGCTCAATCCTGCAGGGAATACGCCCAAGACTCGAATCTCCTCTTCATAGAGCAACTGGAGCATGGGTAGAAGAATTACCTTCCGTGCTTTGGATTATTCGAACGACGCCAAATAGATCAACATGGCAAACCCCGTTTTTTCCGGTTTATGGCGCAGAAGCAATGCTTCCAACGGACATGCTCCATGATAGCCCAAGAGTGCAAGCTTACGATGACTCGGATGCCGAAAGCGCACGACAGGATGCCATTGATCTTTTAGAAGAAGAACAAGACCTTGTGCTTCAAAGATCCGCCATTTACCAGCAAGGATTGTGACGCTACCATAGTCGGAAAATCAGACACCATTCTTTCAAATAAGGTGACTTAGTGCTAAGATTAGTGCAAGAAAGAAAGCACAAGTTAGCCCCAGTCTGGGAGGGACCATTTTTCATTAGCAAGGCTATGAAAAATAGATCTTATTATCTTGTAGATATTCGGGATACGGAGGACGATCCCGAAAGACCAAATCGCAAAAGAAAGAGGAAGATAGATGTCGAACTAGGAGAGACAAAGAGACCCTGGAGCATCCAACAGTTACGTCCCTTCTACACTTAGTTCAATTTCTATGTAAACATCTTTGAGATCATGAAATAAAGTTGTCGGAATTCATGCATTTCTGTTTTATCTGTTTTCATACAAAGCATAAGTACGTCTTATCTATTTCCTAATGATCTTTCAAAAAACTCAATGTTAACCCGAATTGTGCCTGCGTGCTCGGAGTTATAAAACTGAATGCGTTTCAGCCTAAGGAGGCTTAAGGAAACCCAGTTTGTGCTTGCGTGCCTGAGTTTCATACAATTTTAAAATTCCTTACTTTTCTCTAAGTATTATCTGATTGTTTATGTGTTGGGTCGCTGAAATTAGTAAGTAAAAATGGCTTAGTACAATCCATGTTTCCGAGTTTTGACTGATCGGTTATACCCAGTCACTTGGCGTGAAGATTAAGTACTATTGATCCATTTCAAACACTAAGGACAGTTAAAGCATATAAACCAAAGTACTTAGAAGGCAAAGGAATTATAACCCGGAAAACTTGCAAAGACTTATAAATTAAACTGCAAAAGCGGAGTACTTGTTTATACAAGTGATAGATAGCATTACAATGAATATTACATTGTAGAAATAGTAATGCTTCTATTTTCCTATCTTCTACCCACGACTCAAGCAGCTTCTTCGGGATCCGAGTCCTCCTCCTCGCTGCTGGATTCCTTTGGAGTTGTCGGAATTTCCTCCTCGGGGTAGAAGGTGGAGATGTTCACCATTTGCGCTATTTTGGTGCCGTGGCCTTTGACGGAGTCGAAGATGTTGGCCCACTGAGTGTCCGTGTATCCTTGGGGGATACCTGACACCACATGCCAATACTTGGCGGTGGTATAATGCATACGCATGACCCCAAGGGCCATGCGCGCACCACCACAAGCCGCGGAACGGAACCATGATTCTTTGCGGTTCGCCACCTCCTCGATCGCCTCCAGAAGTTTGCTACTTCCGAGAGTTCTCCTACTTTGTCGGGAATGTACTTATTGATAAGTAACATTCCCGCGGACTTCAGTGCGGCGAAGACTCTCCTGAAATCCCGGATTCAATCAATCCAGGTAAGCTGGGGGTTCCCTTCTGTTTAAACCAACAAAAGAAAGTTAGAACAAATAGAGGAGGAAAAGGGAAAAATCCGGTAAAATTTTAAAAGCTTATCGAGAATCATGTCCATCTCCGTGCCTTCCTCAAGATGCTGGTTCAGGGCATTCTCCAAGTCCCTGATGGTGGCCTGGTCCTTCTCGGCCTGACTAGAGGCCTTGGATTCGGCAATGCCGACAGCCAGTTGGCTGGCCTCCAGGTCCTTCTGGAGATTCACATTGATCTTGTGAAGTTCCATGTTTTCCTTGCGAAGGTTCTCAGCATTGCCAGCATCTTCAGCAATTTGTTTGTCTTTCGCCAAAGAAGCTAAAAAGCAAGTACAATGAAAGAGTTAAAACTCGAAAAAATACTTAGAAAAAATCCTAACCAACAGTAGAGACAAAATTACCTGCTGATTCATCCAACTTTTGCTGAACGTGGGCCAGCTCTGCATCCTTTTCTTCAAGAATGCTAAGGAGAGTTTTCACCTCCTTATTCTTGATTGTAAGTTTGCTCAAAACTTCATCTTAATGTTTTTAGCAGTTTGCTGAAACATGGAAAAGTGACACAACGCTTAAGTCAGAAAACAAGCAACGACATAAAAAAAGCATTAAGTCAAAAATGCATACATTTGGCATAATGCTTGGAGGCTAGAGATATTACCTGGCTCATTTTTGTCAGGTTTGCCAGATTTTCGTTGAACTCTTTTGCATAGTCTGCAAAAAGAATCCCGACATGGCAAAGGCCGTCCTGGATGACCTGCCGAGGTGAAAATACGAAGTTATTCCTAACAATAAGCCCGCCTTGCGGCGAAGGACGAATTAAGAGAGCTGGAGCGAAGTGCTTTGTCGCCCACGGATGGATATACCCGTGTTTGTCAAACGGCTCTTCCTTTACCTTGAACTCTTGGTCGAATGTTGGGATAGGTTCCTCCTCTGGAGCACGAGAAGGACCTCCAGTTTTCAGCACCGCCCTTTCTCTCGCATCCGACTCGGATGCAATGGGATGGCTGGACTGCAAAGGGTATTCTTCCTCCCTTGCAGCCAGGTTCTCTCCTCCTGTGGCAACCGGGGTGTCGGGGGCTGCAGCGGGAGACGGCTGCGCTCCTCTGCTAACAACTGCCTTATGCTTATTCCAGGCTTTCGGCTTCAGGGTGGTAGGAGCAAGGCTGGAAAAGAAGGGAAAGGAAAGAAATTCCGAGAAATAAGAATCCGAGAAAGAAATAAAAATACATGCAATAATAAACATAGGAAAAAACCCGGGAAATTCTTACCTGGATGTTGCGACGGGAACACCGTCAAGGTTGATGACCTCCTGAGTTGTGGAAGGCTTCTTGCGCTTCCGCCCACCGGCAAAGTTGGCACGCAGAGCATCCAACTCAGCGTTAGAGGCAAGATCCGAGCCAGGAAGGGTTGTAATATGTCAAAAAAGGACAAAGGTCCGGGTAAGACAAAAATATGCGAGCAAAATGAAAAAACGAGAAATTTGCCTAAAGAGGGAAAATGTCTACCTTTGGAGCTGGATGCCCAGCATGATACATTTGTCGGCTTTCTTCATACTGGTATCGAGTAGAGACCAATTGATTCAGCAGTTTCTTGAAGTCCTTCTTCAGGAAACCCTTGTCCGTTGTCCTCATCGTGTCCTCTAGGCCGGAGTATTCACACATTAGCCGTTTTCCGCGATAGGCTAATGGCTGAATACGCCTTCCGAGCTAGCACAAAATTGTGTCTGTGCCGGTGAGAGGAGGAGTGGCGGATACAAGCTTGGCTATGCGCCGCTTGATCCTCATCAGATCTGCCAGCAGATTCTGGACCGCTTCTACAACCCAATTATCTTGGGGGGTAGCAGCGAAATTATCGAAAGGTGGAATTCCCGTCTCCTTTCCAGGTAACGGGACATATTCATGATAGAAGAAGGAACCCGTCCAAAATTTGACGGAATCCGAGGTTTTATCTTAGGGAACCAATCCTCCCGAAATCTACGAAGAGTGAAGGAGATGGTCCCGCAAGTGGGGAGAGCGCCCTCAGAAGGGTTTCGCTTTACTCCGAAACAATACTGCCAGAAGTCTAACCTAGGTTCTATTCCTAAGTATCCTTCAAAAAGGTCCTGAAACCCGGCAAGGTAGAGAATAGAGTTTGGTGGAAAGTTATGTGGTTGGATGTTGTAGTGGTCAAGGACTTGGAGGAAAAAGGCAGAAGGTGGGAAACCCATACCTCTATTGATGTGAGAGGCGAGGATAACCCTTTCTCCGGCTTTCGGCAATGGCTCGGAGTCATCCTCCTCGTACCGCCATTTTCCCTTGAGAACATACCCTTCCTTCTCCATTAACGGAAGAAGGGATGGAACCCCATTGCAGTGGCTCCAATTCCTGGAATTTTCCTCCGCGTCTTCTTCGGTTCCGGCAGCGCCCGGGACGGCGAGCTCCTCACCGCCGCGGGCGATGTTTTCTTCCGCAGGATCGATGGCGAGGGGCGGAGTAGGTGCGGCAGACGACGACGGTATATTTTCGGCCACAGGAGGAAGATCCCCGCGGGCCAAATCACCGGCGTTTCCCTCCGGCGCGCTCTCGGTGGCGTGGACGGGAGAATCCAGCAGCGGGTCAATATCGTTGATGATGCTGTCGATGTCCAGGGCGACGGAGCTCGTTTCCGCGGTGCGGGGTGATCCTATGTTGGTCATTTTCGGACGGCGCGGCGTCGATTCGGATCCTCCGATGGTTCTTTCCGGAGAGGGCACTCGTTCTCTGCTCACTTTCGCAAGTTCGAGCTTGAGCTCTGTGGCTATGGCACTGGGGGCTTGAAGGAGGAGAGAAAGCGGAAGGAAAATTCGGAGGGCCCGAGGCGGCTATTTACAGTTGGGAATGCGTTAAGATTGGCTACAACGACTATTTTAGCCGTTGGATCCTTGACGCGTGTCACGTTCGAGATTTCCGGGAAACAAAGAGATAAAGTGATAAGTGCTATCTCCTCGATTCCCGGAAGAATCTGTCAGGAGATACGTTGCATGGTTTTGACTAAACCCAAACATCCGTGATGTCAGCATGATTTTATCGCTGATGTCACTAAGTTCCTTGTCCACGAAGGCTCGTGGAAGAAAAGCCGGATTCTGGTAAATCCAAGTTTTGAATTATACATCAAGAAATTCCTTCTCCACGAAGGTTCGTGGAAGGAAAAGCCGGATTTTGATAAAATCCGAGTTATGTGCTATGAAGTTTTGGGAAAAAGAAGAATCGAGACAAAGCGCCAACATTTCTCGAAGAAGAATGCAAAATGACGAAAGGTGGCAGGATGAAGTCTCAATCCTTCTTGGGGGCTATTGTCGGATATATACCGATTAGGGGTATATCTGGCATTGTCCTAAAGAGCGGGATTACGAGGGTGGACTTTTGGTAATGGACCACAGTCCATTAGGCAGCCCAGTAAGCTGACACGCAGAAGCAGGATTCTAGAAGAACTCGGACCACGGCCCAAAGTGGTGCGGCTTGGAGCTGAAGACGTATTCTTGCTTTCCAAGTTAGATACTTTCCGTAGTCTTCTAGGTTTCCTTTCTGTAAGCCCTAACCCGGCTATTTATATAAAGCCGTACGAGAGGTAAGAACACACACAATTAGCTAGAAGCCTACTCGCCGAGAAGTTGATCCTCGCCGAGTTAGCGAAACCCTACTCACATTGTATTTTGTATACTTCATGCTTCAGCTCTGATTTAGTGAGATTGCAGGAGTAGGAACGCCACCTAGTTGCGTCGTACCGAACTTGGGTAAATTGGTGTTCCTGGTTATCGTACTACCACGTCCCCCCACGTCTCTACTCGTAGGCTCATGGCACCCCCGTCTATGAACTCTACTACGATTTCTCGACATCCTCCACCCGTCACGTTTCTGTCTCTCGAGCACAGATGCAAAGGAGGCATGAACCCACTATCAAGCATAAATACCCCCTCTTGGAGTTACTAGCATCTACTTGGCTAGAGCATCTACTAATAACAGAGAGCATGCAAGATCATAAATAACATATGCATGAAGATAACATGATAGATTGATACTCGGAAGACATAGCATTCAACATTCAACAGATCCCGACAAACATAATATGTAGCATTACATAAAGATGATCTCGATCAAGTAGGGAAGCTCATGAGATCTAAACATGAGGTACAAAGTGGAAAAGATAGCTATCTAGCTACTGCTATGGACCCGTAGTCGAGGGATGAACTACTCACGCATCGCTTCGGAGGAGGGCAGGGTGGTGTAGACCCCTCCGGTGATGAACTCCCCTCCCGGTAGGGTGCCGAGGAGAGCTCCAGAACCCTCCCGATCTCGGGATGACGATGACGGCGGCCTCGGGTGTTTTTCTTGGGATAAAGTGGTTTATTTTTAGGGTTGACGTATCGGGGGGTATAAATAGGCGAAAGCGCGATGGCGGTGGACGCTCGAGGGGCCCATTCCACCCCCAGGCACGGCCAGGGGGCGTCCCGCCCTATGGTGTGGCCCCCCTCCGGGCCTCTTCGGGACTCCGTGGAACCTTCGAGGATTCCAAGACTTCCGGGATTCGAATTTTCCAATTCCGAGAATATTTCCAGAACAACTTTTCTGAAACTAAAAACATTAGAAAACAGGGATCTGGCTCTGTGGCGTCTTGTCAATAATTTAGTCCGGAAAATCGATAAAAATGACATAAAGTGTATATCAAACATGTAGGAAACAACATGAAAACAACATGGAACATCCGAAATTAAAGATACGTTTATGACGTATCAATCCTCGCCGAAGATAATACATTTCAGCAATACTTGCCTAACATAGGGTTATTATTACATCTTACCCTCCTATGGTTTAGGCTTAACATCGTGGTCTCTCTAATAGGTATGTCACTAAGATTTTACCATTCCGCATAGAAAGAGTATAATGTGAGTAGTCATCATGGGGGCCAATCCATGTTGCACTCAGTCATTACCTTGTAATTAGATTGGCGAATCTCGTTTAATAACTCTAGGTCACCTCAGTTGTCTAATAGAAAGTTTCAAATATGTAAGACAAACTTGAGCTAAACTATCGATCCTCAACTATTGGGTTGCGTAAAACTCTTACACAACACTATATGAATTGTTGTATCTTCTTCATCTATTCTTCTCCTGGTGTAGTAGGATCCAAAATCTTCATAATTCATGCAACTTTGATTCCACTTGTCTATGTTCACTTGTTGATTTGGCTTGTTGCTCCTTGGTATACAGTTGGCTTCATCATGGATGTGATTGTTCGTTCACACAAAAGAACAGTTTGAGGCCAAACTTCCTTAAATAGGATGGCTTGTGTCTTGTTAGGATACTAGTTGTAGGATTTCTGGGGTGCTATCATAGTTTGTTGCATACCAAATGGCCTCTCACTATGGTTGGTGATTGTGTCTAGGATTTGGTTTGGCTTAGCATGGATGAGTAAAGATTAGAAAGAGAGGTAAAGGAATTCCTACCCCAACACAATAGATCAAAGAAACTCATCTTACAAACATCTAATAAACATTCATCACACCAAACATCAAGTTTTGGCAAGCAACCTAGTATTGTCATACCACACTCAATTGTATGATCAATACACTAACACGTTAACGTTGTTCTAAGAAAGTAACTAGATTGGTGGTCTCATCTATATCTTCTTCATTTCTTAAAAATCTTCTCTCCATGTCTTGAGATGTTCTTGATTGTTGTGAAGCCTAAGTCTTTCTTCAAGTTCTTCATTAATCTTGAGTGTAGGTCTTCATATGGTGACAATATTTCTAACACTTCATGGTATGGTCATCAACAATCATGCCTTGATCGTATTCAAGAGGCAGGTCATCTAGAACAAGAGAACAAAACTTTGAAGGGGAATAATAGATGCGAGGATATGAGAAAGATTAAGATAAGATGTTTTGTTTCTAGAAAGTATGGACAGAGTAAATTTTCAAACCTAGGGTATTTTCCAAACTTAGGGTCTCGAATCCTACAGGCAACACAATGCTCTGATACCATTTTGTAGCGTTCCCACATTTAAATAATGCAAGAACACCGGTGTCATTGTGCTAGTCCCTGGATCAATTTCTAGCACCAAAGTACAAAATGAAATATCATGCAAATGCGTCAAATTCTTTTACATCGCATGTTTTAGTCTTTACAAAGATAACATTACAACTTTCATAGTATTCGAAGACTATCAGGATACAAAGTATTATAGCGGAAAACATACTTCAACATTGAGCCTCATCTTGTTCATGTGCCACAGGCAAAACATGTTGGCGGTAGACTCGAGATCCTAATGAAATCCTCACTCGTGTTTAGATTCATCTACAGGATGGAATATGAAGCTAGAAGGGGGTCAATACAATTTAATGTATTGGCAAGTAACACTATGGTGGATGTAAATGGAAAGACTAATACTACATGCTTATTTGGCTAAGTGGAGTTTTGTCTAAGTTTGCATAAAGCCAGTTTTCTCCTATCTCTTGTCATAAAAAAATTCATCTATAATTGGTATCACTGATAGAAACCAGTGAACCAGAATTAAACTAAGGAGTACCTCTTATAGAAATCAGGGAAAACTCCTACCCTTTTTCACCCATTAAAATTTTATTATGAAGTTGGCATGATGAGATTCTTCCATCGGTCCTTATCCAGCTGCTCATAGTTGTCCATAACCGGGGACACGACTAAGATCTTAGTTTGTTGACTCTGTAGAGTTTGTGCACTTTCACCTTCAGACTCAAATCAGCCCAAACATGCTATACACCCTGAGTGCATTAAGGAAAGGAGAATATTGAGACGATATCTTTCAGAAGAAATCCCACCATCGTCCGGCTTTACCCGTTCCAACCAAAAACCCCTACATCTTCTAGTCAAGCACTGGTGAGTTCATTCAACTTAGTTGATCAAGAGAGAGCCCATATGACTAAAGGTTGCACTAGAAGCATCAAAACTTAGAAGGACATATTAACCTCATTGTTCATGGGTGGCTATCTGCAAATGTACTCCTTCGGTAAAAAACACAATAGAAATGGCCTAAGGGAGCCACTCAACAAAAACCAATCCTTCCACTTCCATCCAGGTGTTTCATTAAACTTAGTAGTTTTTATCCTTAACATCTAAATAAAACATTTGAAGAGCATAGCAATTCTACTAAGTTCAATGTATTCTATACTAGCAGAATATAAAAGGATGTCTACACACTACTTGGGATATTATCATAGCATAATACTTAGATAAATTTCCTATCATGCATACCACTCAAAAATCTAGTAATGCATAGGAAAAATAGTTGGTAGTTGATGGTGTGTTACTTTCCTTGTTGAAGTTGGTGAAGAAATCACACTCTCTTCACAAAAGATCGTTGCTCTCCGTACAATCTAAAAAAATCAAACAAATAAAAACAAACAAGCAAATTACAAACAAAAGAACAAAGTATAACAATCAACAAACTTAACACACAAATTTATTTTACCAAAGGAATTATTGTGTTTGGGTTTAGTGTATAGCAAATGTCTAAGGATTGGTCAAGGATTGTGTTTTGAAGAGTTCAAAATTATAGATCAAAAGTTTCACTAAGGATTAACACATTTACTCGAATATGCAAAAGTAAAACTTGTGATTTCAATACACAAAGAGAAACAAAGTAATTGTAGTTAGTGTTTTCCATTTGGGAGTGATACGTCTCAAACTTATCCATAATTTCTGATGTTCCATGTTGTTTTAATACCTTAGGCTACATGTTTCTTATACACTTTATGTCATTTTTATGGATTTTCTGGGACTAGCCTATTGACAAGATGCCACAGAGCCAGTTCGTGTTTTCTGTTGTTTGGTTTCAGAAAAGTTGTTCTGGAAATATTCTCGGAATTGGACGAAACAAAATCCCAGATTCTTAGAAAGTCGTCACGTACACGGAGTCCGGAGGAGACCCGGAGGGGGGCCTCAGGGGCCCCATACCATAGGGCGGAGCGCCCCCCTCTGGCCGTTCCTAGGGGTGGTGTGGGCCCCCTAGCCGCCCACCGACGTTGCCCTCTCGCCTATTTATACTTATCCACGGGTTAACCCTAAATACCCGAGCCTTCTCCACCAAAAAGATCTGCAGCCGCCTTCATCGTCAACCCTAGTTCGGGAGGGTTCTGGAGCTCTCCCGAGCATCCTTTCGGGAGGGGGAATCATCACCGGAGGGCTCTTCATCACCATGCCTGTCTCCGGAGTGATGCATGAGTAGTTCATCCCTAGACTATGGGGTCCTTAGCAGTAGCTAGATGGTTGTTCTCTCCTCTTTATGCCTCATGATTAGATCTTGTGAGTTACCTAACATGATTAAGAACATATTATTGTAATGCTACATGCTGTGTTTGCTGGGATATTATGAATATTGAATGATATGTCTAGTGATTATCAATCTATCATGTTCTTTCATGTGTATTTTATTTATGATCTTGCATGCTCTCCGTTACTAGTAGATGCTCTGGCCAAGTTAATGCTTGTAACTCCAACAGGGAGTATTTATGCTCGATAGTGGGTTCATGCCTCCCTTTCACTCACGCTCGAGTGATAGAAACGCAATGGGTGGGGGATGTGCTGTTTTCATTAGGGAGAAAACAACAATGCTTTGTCTAAGGATAATCTTATTGTTTACATTACACACTTTGCTTAATGCAATTATCTGTTGCTTGCAACTTAATACCCAAAGTTTGCTCGGATGACACTATGAGGGTGGATTATTAGTCATAGATGCAGTTGGATAACGGTCTATGTATCTTGTTGTAATACCCGCATGAATCACATAGTAATCATCATGTCATGCATATGCACTACGGTGCAGCCTTTATATATGTGAATTGCCCAACTGCAACTTGTTTACCCAGCATGGTATCTATCTGTTTTGGAGAGACACCTCTAGTGAACTGTGGACCCCGGTCCATTTCTTTACATTGATATACAACCATTGTTTTCTTGCTGTTTTCCTACTACAATTATTGTTCTCTTTCATCTACTTCAAACAAGTTCTATTTTCCACACTATACGTATAATCCTTTGTTTCAGCAAAACCGGTGAGATTGACAACCTCAGTTCGTTGGGGCGAAATAATTTGATTGTGTTGTATTCCACGTTGCTACTGAACCGGTTGTGCGCCCTGCCAACATGAGGTGCATCAACCTTCAGAAGTGATTTCTTTCTCCTACTGGTCGATTCAACCTTGGTTTCTTTCCGAGGTAAAACTTGATGTTGTGCTCTTCATACCTTCCACTTGGGGTTTCCAAAGGAGAGCATCAGTCTCCATCAGGGACTAATGGTTGGTCTTTGATCAAAAGATCACACAAAGGTCTTGGTCTAATCTATTTCTGTCTTGGTTTCTTCAAGTCTTCTTTGCTTCCTTGAGTTGCTTCTTATGGCTAAGTCTTTTATGCATCTCCTTCAATGGCCTTGATTGTAGTCCTCCCTATTTGAGTCTAGGATTTAAGGACTTAGTAATATAGAAATATAAATAGATGGGGTTTGCTAGAGTTCCCTAAAAGGACTTGTAAATTATTCCTTTTCTTCTTCTTCTTCTTCTTCTTCTTCTTCTTCTTCTTCTGCTCGGAGAATATTGAGTTGTCTTCTTGTTGAAGTCTTGGTAAAAAGCTCTCTTCTCACTTGGGAAAACAAATTCTAAGTCTTGGAAAAAACAAACTTGACACTAATCATCTTTAAAACAAATTCTAAGTCTTGGAAAACAAATTCTAAGCTCCAAGCCTTCACATTGGTTGGTCTTCTTTAGAATCATCTTCAAGCTCCTTTGTAGCTCCATCCTTGGTGGTGACTTCATTGTTTCCAACACTTCATGGTTTTGATACAAACTAGGGGCTGGTCTTGATCTAACTTAGCCATATCTCAAGGTCTAAGGGAAACAAAAAAAGGGGACAAAAACTTAGAGAAAAGGGGGTTGGTCTTCTTGAAGTTCCTCTTGATTTCTTCTAGTACTTCCACTTCCTTGACATTCATCTGATTGTGTTGAAATCTATGTTCTTCTCTAAGTGCTTCAATGATCTCCCATGCAGTGTTTCTTGTTGAGTTAAAAAATAAGAGTTGTCCTCTAGCACCTTACGGACTTAGTCATATTAGAACAAGATAGGAATTTCGGGAGGTAGGTAGAAGTTATAGGTACTAGGGTTTAGGGTTCACTAGTTAGTCCAATATGTGATGGACACACACTAAGGACTTAGTATTGGATCCAAAATAGCCACAACATCAAAGAAAAAAAAAGATGGAAATAAACAACATGGCATGATCAACTATGTGGTTCACAATGATGGATTTTTGTCCAAACTTACATGGTCATGGTCCAAGGGTGTCAAAAATGGTTTAGGCACTCATATCTCTGGTTCAAACTTACCAAATGGAGCATTTTGCGTAAGGAACCATTTTTCAATTATTTATTGAATTAAATCTATGTAAAAAACATACTCAAATGGACAACTTAAATCTAAATTCAATTTAATTTGTTCGAAAATTATTTTTGTACAGTGGACATGAATGTACACATCCTAAAGTTTCCAAAAATATTTTATTTGCATTTTTCTGATTTCTAGAAGTTGAATTATGCCAAAAATCATAAAACAAGCATATTTAAATTTTAACATTCAAGTTTGTCAATTTTAAACTTGGACAGTGCTAAAAGATTCTACATGTCAAGGGCTTTTCAAAAAGTCCAATTTTGCTAAATTTGGCTACATGGTTAAAGAGATATGAATGTTTTAAATTCTAGGGACTTTTCTACAAAAGTTACAATTTATTTTCTATTCCGGAAGAAAATCCAGAAAAAAAGTGTTGGGCTGCTACGTACTGCACTGGGCGACAAATAAGTACTGGGCTTGGGCCAGCTACACGCTGTGCTGAGCGACCGATAACTAATGGGCGCGCTGCTGACTGGGTGCTGACATGGCGTACTATGATTGGCTCATACCGGTTCAGTAAGTGGATCTATCCTAGGCGTCGGATGAAGATCGAACGGTGCAGGGGAGGCTAGGTTTTACCTTGGCGGTGGAGACGGACGGAGATGAGGTCGACGACAGCACTGCACTCGGGGGGTGGACGGCGGCGCTGCTCCGGGCGTTCTTCGGTTTTGGGAAAGAAACAAGGAGGGTCAACGCGTCACAACGAGTTTGCTGGCGTGGAAGACTCCCTTCGACAGAGCTCCAAACGGCAGCACGGTTGAATTCCTGAAGAGGCGGCTCTGATGAGCTTTTATTGACCATGGCGTGATGGTTTACCTACAAACAGAAACAAAATAGAGGAATGAGGATGTGCAGGAGGTTGAGTGGAAGAGACGAGGCCAAGAATTGGCGGCGAGGACCACCTGTACCGACCGAAAATAGGAGAATACAACGACGGCCTATGGTAACTCCGTTCAGCAATTGTGGTGAAATGGTGGCTATATTTGGGAGAGGAGAAGATGTAAAATGAAGAGGGAAACCATGGCTTTAAGGAGAAGGAAAAGACGCATCGATTGGTGGTTTCAATTGCGAGTAATCGTGGGATTAAAATTGGAGTAGAAACTGTAGCTTCAGTTTCACCGGAGGTTGAAGATAGTGACGTCATTGATGACGTCATCAATGTTTTTTTTTTTCTATTTTATTAATAATTTTAATAACTTCTGTTTTAAACATCCAAATAACCTCATTTAAATTTCTAATTTTTTTAAATTAATATCTTTCCACCGGAAACATTTTTTTTAACTTTCAACACATTTCATATTTTATATTTTGTAATTACAAAAGATATACCAATAGTACTTAATACCAATTTTAAAATAGAAAATGTGATTAAATGGAAATTGGGTTTTATAAAATTTCAGATGCATTCTTTAGGTCAAATATTATTTCTCAAAGCCATCTCAACCCATTATCATATTTTTATATTTTTTAACGTATTAGTAAATCACTTAATAGCAACTTAATGCCGTTTTAAATATAGAAAATAATTAAATAGGATAGTGGATAAATAATTATTAGAGGATTATCACATTTGCAAATATTTGTTTTCCCAAAGTATTTCTTCTCATTTTCATAAGAAAACAAATTTAAGTGTTAAACATTCTATGGTTTAACACTTCCATAATATTTGAATAGCAACATAACTAATCTTTTTATTTATATGAAATATTTAATAATTGGAGAAATATTTTTGGAGACATTAAGAAATATCAAAGATAATAATTCCTTAGTTTGAAAATTCATAAAACATTTTCAAGGTGATATTTGAGTTTAAACCAGTGTAGGTAATTATGTTTTGTTAAGAAGAAAATGTTTTCTTTATATAAGGATAACTTGTTTTGAATGAGGTTTTGGGCTTTAGGTGATAGAGGCAATTTGGTTTTTCAATTCCAATAGCATTGGAAATATCATAATGGTTCTTTTTTTCTTGCATTTCACTTGGTTTTTGTGGCTTGCATTAACATGAAAACAAAAGTTACAATTTTTAGTGATTTTTGCACTTTCCAAGAACCAGAGATGTTACACGGGACCAAAAGGTGGTGTAATCACCATTGAAAGAGATTTCACGCTGGCAAAGGAGCTAGATCTGGGAAATGCCCTTTGCGCCGAAAGGATCATCGCAAAGGAGGAGCTGAAGGAACTAACAAAATAAGTATCACGGATAGAAATGCCGACAGGAAAAGAGACTACAAAGCCGGCTGACAGCTTCAAGACATCAGAGAATACAAAGCAGGTTATCGTAAACACCAAAGATCCAACTAAGTACGTCGTTGTGGGGACCGGAATAACCGACAAATAGGAAAGCGAGCTCATCAATTTCCTCTGTGAGAACGGGGATATTTTTTCCTGTTGTTCTGACGATATGCTAGGTGTACCCCGGGAGCTTGTTGAGCACCAGCTGAAGGTAGTTCCAAGATCAAAACCCGTCAAACAAGGACTCTGCCGAGTTGACGGAGAAAGACAGAAGGATATAGGCCAGAAAATAATCCGGCTTTTAGCAGCTGATTTTATCCGGGAAGTTATACATACTGATTGGTCCACGAATCCGGTATAGTCCCAAATAAAAATATAGTTGTCCTTAGAATGTGTATAGCTTATACCGGCCTAAACAAATTGTGTCCAAAAGATGGGTTCACGTTACCACAAATCGATCAAATAAAAGATGCCACTACGGCTCTGAGCTTTTATGATTTTTGGATCCTTATTCTGGATATCATCAAATACGCTTGAAGAAGGATAATAAAATTAAAATCTCTTTCATAATTCCCTATGGAACTTATTATTACATGACCATGCCTTTAGGCTTGAAGAACATTGGAGCTACATACCAACGTTGCATGCAAAGATGCTTGCATGAGAAAATAGGCAAAGACGTCCACGTTTATTTGGATGATATTGCCGATGTTTCCAAGGAAAAGAATACACTCCTTGAGGATTTACGAGAAACTTTTGAAAACTTGCGGACATATAAAATGAAACTAAATCCATTAAAGTGCGCATTTGGAGTTCCCCTAGGAAAGCTTCTAGGTTTCATGGTTTCCCGCAGAAAAATCGAGGTAAACCAGAAAAAGATCAAAGCAATTTTGGATATAAAAAAGCCTACATGCTTAAAAGACATCCAAATACTAATGGGTTTTGCAGTTGCTGTAAGCAGGTTCATAAGCCGGCTAGGCGACAAAGCTCTGCCATTATACAATTTGTTGAAAAAATCCGACAAGTTTGTTTGGACAGAAAAAGCAGATAAAGCGTTAGCTCAATTAAAGGAAACTTTAGTGAAAGCTCTGACTTTGGCATCCCCAAAGGAGGAAAAACCTATGTCGTTGTACCTAACAGCAAAAAGTAGAGTTATTAGCGAGGTGATAATCATGGAAAGGAAAAAGTACGAGCAAAGTATTCCAGATCAGCATCCGATATATTATCCTAGTGAAGTATTTTTGGAATCTAAGCAAAGGTATCCGTAGTATCAAAAAACTGGCATATGGCGTATTCTTCGCATCAGAAAAATTACGTCATTACTTCCAAGGACATTCCATAATGGTGGTAAGAAGAGCACCACTAGGGGATATTATAAACAATGCGGATGCAACAAGGAGAGTTGCCAAATGGGGGCATTGAGCTTGCGACATTCGACATTAAATAACAACCCCGGACTGCAATTAAGTATCAGGTGTTGGCAGATTTTATCGCTGATTGGACAGAAGCCACGGAAAACACGCCAATGCTAGAATCTAAATATTGGATTATGCATATTGATGGATCCGAAATGAAGGAAGGCGCCGGTGCAAGTGTGGTATTAAAATCACCAAAAGGCGATACAATGGAGTATGTGCTACAATTTCATTTCAATGACAATAACAACGTGGCAGAGTATGAAGCACTACTTCATGGTTTGCATATTGCAAAAGAGATAGGTGTCAAGCGCATTCTATGCTATGGATACTCGGATCTAGTACAACACTAGCTTAACCAAACGTGGGATTCGAAAAGCCCCATAATTGCAAAATATTGAAAAACAATAGACGAATTCGCCATATGATAGGATTTGAAATAAATCATGTAAAGCGAGAAAAAACTGGAATGCGGATGCATTAGCTCGAATGGGCTCGGAAAGAGTAAAAACATTGCCACCAGGAGTGTTTGTTCAACATTTATTCAAACCATCCATCATAGATGGAGATGTTCAAACCATCCATCTATTTAAACCATCCATCTATTCAAACCATCCATCTATTTAAATTTTAACATTCAAGTTTGTCAATTTTACACTTGGACAGTTCTAAAAGATTCTACATGTCAAGGGCTTTTCAAAAAGTCCAATTTTTTTTGCTAAATTTGGCTACGTGGTTAAAGAGATATGAATGTTCTAAGTTCTAGGGACTTTTCTACAAAAGTTACAATTTATTTTCTATTCCGGAAGAAAATCCAGAAAAAGTGTTGGGCTGCTACGTACTGCACTGGGCGACAAATAAGTACTGGGCTTGGGCCAGCTACGCGCTGTGCTGAGCGACCGATAACTAATGGGCGCGCTGCTGACTGGGTGCTGACATGGCGTACTATGATTGGCTCATACCAATTCAGTAAGTGGATCTATCCTAGGCGTCGGATGAAGATCGAATGGTGCAGGGGAGGCTAGGTTTTACCTTGGCGGTGGAGACGGACGGAGATGAGGTCGATGACAGCACTGCACTCAGGGGGTGGATGGCGGCGCTGCTCGGGCGTTCTTCGGTTTTGGGAAAGAAACAAGGAGGGTCAACGCGTCACAACGAGTTTGCTGGCGTGGACGACGCCCTTCGATGGAGCTCCAAACGGCAGCACGGTTGAATTCCCGAAGAGGCGGCTGTGATGAGCTTTTATTGACCATGGTGTGATGGTTTACCTACAAACAGAAACAAAATAGAGGAATGAGGATGTGCATGAGGTTGAGTGGAAGAGACGAGGCCAAGAATTGGCGGCGAGGACCACCTGTACCGACCGAAAATAGGAGAATACGACGACGGCCTATGGTAACTCCGTTGAGCAATTGTGGTGAAATGGTGGCTATATTTGGGAGAGGAGAAGATGGGAAATGAAGAGGGCAACCATGGCTTTAGGGAGAAGGAAAAGACGCATCGATTGGTGGTTTTAACTGCGAGTAATCGTGGGATTAAAATTGGAGTAGAAACTGTAGCTTCAGTTTCGACCGGAGGTTGAAGATAGTGACGTCATTGATGACGTCATCGATGTTTTTTTTTTCTATTTTATTAATAATTTTAATAACTTCTGTTTTAAACATCCAAATAAACTCATTTAAATTTCTAATTTTTTTTAAATTAATATCTTTCCCCCGGAAACATTTTTTTTTTCAACTTTCAACACATTTCATATTTTATATTTTGTGATTACAAAAGATATACTAATAGTACTTAATACCAATTTTAAAATAGAAAATGTGATTAAATGGAAATTGGGTTTTATAAAATTTTAGATGCATTCTTTAGGTCAAATATTATTTCTCAAAGCCATTTCAACCCATTATCATATTTTTATATTTTTTAACGTATTAGTAAATCACTTAATTGCAACTTAATGCCGTTTTAAATATAGAAAATAATTAAATAGGATAGTGGATAAATAATTATTAGAGGATTATCACATTTGCAAATATTTGTTTTCCCAAATTATTTCATCTCATGTTCATAAGAAAAACAATTTAAGCGTTAAACATTATATGGTCTAACACTTCCATAATATTTGAATAGCAACATAACTAATTTTTTTATTTATATGAAATATTTAATAATTGGAGAAATATTTTTGGAGACATTAAGAAATATTAAAGATAGTAATTCCTTAGTTTGAAAATTCATAAAACATTTTCAAGGTGATATTTGAGTTGAAACCAGTTTAGGTAATTATGTTTTGTTAAGAAGAAAATGTTTTCTTTATATAAGGATAACTTGTTTTGAATGAGGTTTTGGGCTTTAGGTGATAGAGGCAATTTGGTTTTTCAATTCCAATAGCATTGGAAATATCATAATGGTTTCTTTTTTTCTTGCATTTCACTTGGTTTTTGTGGCTTGCATTAACATGAAAACAAAAGTTACAATTTTTAGTGATTTTTGCACTTTCCAAGAACCAGAGATGTTACACGGGACCAAAAGGTGGTGTAATCACCATTGAAAGAGATTTCACGCTAGCAAAGGAGCCAGATCTGGGAAATGCCCTTTGCGCCGAAAGGATCATCGCAAAGGAGGAGCTGAAGGAACTAACAAAATAAGTATCACCGATAGAAATGTCGGCAGGAAAAGAGACTACAAAGCCGGCTGACAGCTTCAAGACATCAGAGAATACAAAGCAGGTTATCGCAAACACCAAAGATCCAACTAAGTACGTCGTTGTGGGGACCGGAATGACCGACAAATAGGAAAGCGAGCTCATCAATTTCCTCTGTGAGAACGGGGATATTTTTTCCTGTTGTTCTGACGATATGCTAGGTGTACCCCGGGAGCTTGTTGAGCACCAGCTGAAGGTAATTCCAAGATCAAAACCCGTCAAACAAGGACTCTGCCGAGTTGGCGGAGAAAGATAGAAGGATATAGGCCAGGAAATAATCCGGCTTTTAGCAGCTGATTTTATCCGGGAAGTTATACATACTGATTGGTCCGCGGATCCGGTATTAGTCCCAAATAAAAATATAGTTGTCCTTAGAATGTGTATAGATTATACCGGCCTAAACAAATTGTGTCCAAAAGATGGGTTCACGTTACCACAAATCGATCAAATAAAAGATGCCACTACGGCTCTGAGCTTTTATGATTTTTGGATCCTTATTCTGGATATCATCAAATACGCCTGAAGAAGGATAATAAAATTAAAATCTCTTTCATAATTCCCTATGGAACTTATTATTACATGACCATGCCTTTAGGCTTGAAGAACATTGGAGCTACATACCAACGTTGCATGCAAAGATGCTTGCATGAGAAAATAGGCGAAGACGTCCACGTTTATTTGGATGATATTGCCGATGTTTCCAAGGAAAAGAATACACTCCTTGAGGATTTACGAGAAACCTTTGGAAACTTGCGGACATATAAAATGAAGCTAAATCCATTAAAGTGCGCATTTCGAGTTCCCCTAGAAAGCTTCTAGGTTTCATGGTTTCCCAAAGAAAAATCGAGGTAAACCCAAAAAAGATCAAAGCAATTTTGGATATAAAAAGCCTACATGCTTAAAAGACATCCAAATACTAATGGGTTTTGCAGTTGCTGTAAGCAGGTTCATAAGCCGGCTAGGAGACAAAGCTCTGCCATTATACAATTTGTTGAAAAAATCCGACAAGTTTGTTTGGACAGAAAAAGCAGATAAAGCGTTAGCTCAATTAAAGGAAACTTTAGTGAAAGCTCTGACTTTGGCATCCCCAGAGGAGGAAAAACCTATGTCGTTGTACCTAACAACAACAAGTAGAGTTATTAGCGAGGTGATAATCATGGAAAGGAAAAAGTACAAGCAAAGTATTCTAGATCAACATCCGATATATTATCCCAGTGAAGTATTTTTGGAATCTAAGCAAAGGTATCCGTCGTATCAAAAAAACTGGCATATGGCGTATTCTTCGCATCAGAAAAATTACGTCATTACTTCCAAGGACATTCCATAATGGTGGTAAGAAGAGCACCACTAGGGGATATTATAAACAATGCGGATGCAACAAGGAGAGTTGCCAAATGGGGGCATTGAGCTTGCGGCATTCGACATTAAGTAACAACCCCGGACTGCAATTAAGTATCAGGTGTTGGCAGATTTTTTTGCTGATTGGACAGAAGCCATGGAAAACACGCCAATGCTAGAATCTAAATATTGGATTATGCATATTGATGGATCCGAAATGAAGGAAGGCGCCGGTGCAAGTGTGGTATTAAAATCACCAAAAGGCGATACAATGGAGTATGTGCTACAAATTCATTTCAATGACAGTAACAACATGGCAGAGTATGAAGCACTACTTCATGGTTTGCATATTGCAAAAGAGATAGGTGTCAAGCGCATTCTATGCTATGGATGCTCGGATCTAGTACAACACTAGCTTAACTGTGACGCCCCGAGATCGGGCACTATGCAGATTTCAGCATTCCCGCCAAAATCCACATAATAACCGATTCCAGATTGCCACTTGTGATAACATTACAACAGTTCATGAATAATCCACAACAACAACAGAAAAGATATATACAAAAGGACTCAAACGAGCCAAGGATACAACTGATACAATACAAAGATCCAAATAACAGCGGAAGAAACAACATAGCGTCCGATTACGGACAAGATACAAATTGGACTAAGAGTCCTGAAGTTAACCGAGAGCGTCCAATCCCTGCCCAGGCCAAGCCGGAGGGATTCCCAAGCTAACGTCGTCAGACTTCAAACCTGTTGACTGCAATGTTGAATATGCAGCCACGAAAAAGGATTCGTGGGTCAGTACGGTTAAGTACTGGCAAGTGGATAAACCATACTCACAAGATACCGGCGTAACCAGTCATCACAAGATACAAATACTTTGGGTTCAACGGAAAGGAAAGGATTATTGCAAAGAAGCGGCAGCGGGCAGCACTAACTAACTACAGAGACTCGCTACAACATCCGGCTAAAAGAGGGGGGATAAGATAGCGTATCGTAACCAACTAGTACTAACCACCCAAACAAACCCATCCAATGTTACCCCCTACTAAGGAAGCAACCCAAGGATAAGTCACACTGTTGGATTAATGATGGATCAAGTTATTGTGTCAATAAGACTATTACTAGTCAAGTTATCATTAGTTAGGTGTAAGTTATTCTGAGTACTTGTTAGCCAGTACTTTCACCAAGTCATCCATAACCGCGGAAAACACGGCTTCTCGAGAAGATTTACCCTGCAGGGGTGGCCGTACACGTAAGAATAACACGCCAGACGGGGATCAAACCCACCAAGCGAGGTACTCAACACAATCCAACTCTTCTTCGCATCAAGCCCAAAGAACCCCGTGCAATTGAGCGCACGGCTAATCAAGCCCCACGAAGAAAAGGGGACCCTCATAGCACTCTAAGAACGTGTCTCCCTAAATGCCGACTACAAAAGTTCCACCCTGGCATGGGTTCGCAAAATCATGCATGCGGCAAATGGAAAACCCGAACTAAATGAGGCGATTTGGACGAGATGCGAATCGAATCAAATTGAGGGGGGCGCCCATACTCGCTCCCCACATGCGGTTAGTGCGCTCATCATGGATCAGTAGACAAGACCCTTTCCCTAATTAGGGCCGACACTAGGAGGCCTCAAAACCACGCCGGGCCTCCTGCCGGTGCCTTATCATCAAACTATTATTACCCAAAACATTAACATGTTGTTGATTGAATTGAAACCCAACTATCAAACTAAACAGGTGATAAGACGAACAACAAGACTTGAGCGCAAACAACACTAAGCATGCAACTACGACACGAGGGCCAACAAGGTAAACAAACAACAGTTAATAGGAAGTGGAAGGAAGGCTATATCATGGCTGCAAGCTAAACATATAATAGGATCGAGACACAAGCATCGAATCAACAGGCTAGAATAAGAACAACGGAAAGAATCGGTAACAAGTGATGAAAGGCATCCATTTGGCAGCAAGTGAGTATACTTGCCTGGAATCCAGCAAGTAGAGGTACATCCGCAGAACTTGTCGTTGCTCACATCATCTCAACGTCCTATCCGCGAAGAAGCAACGAACCTCGAACAAACACCGGATGCAACAATTACTACTACGGCAAAAGATCCAGCATGATCAAGATATGGATGCATGACAAGTCCATGAATTAATGTGGAATTAAATGATCTACGAATAACCATCATGTGAAAGTTGATTAGAATGATGCATGGATGAGGAAAACAATGAGAAAACAACAATAGCTTCAATTTGAAAAGGTGTTTACCAAGTTTGGAAATTTTATTTATTAAGTTATGAAATTTGGCTTCTTAAATGATTTACACAAGCATTTGTTGTTTTCACCCATTTTAAATGTTCAAAACAGATAACCAAATTTATATTTGGAAAGAACACAAAATTTTAGATGGAATACATGTTTCAATTATTGAAAAAGGAATTAGAATGAATTACTTATGATTTAAACAAGATTTAAATGAATTTAATTCAAGTATTGATATTATTTGAATTTTTATTTGTTCAAAACATTAAACCAAATTCATATTTGAAAAGTTTATACTTTTCTGGTCTGTAAACATATTTTATAAGTTCAAAAATAATTTAATTTGAGCAAGTTAGGAATTTAGTAATATTAAATGATTTAAACAAGGTTTAAATTATTTAACCAATTTTAATTATTCAAAACATGAAACAAAATTTATATTTGAAAAGGTGGTTCAATTTGGTATGGAAAACATATTTTATATGGGCCATTTGAATTAAAATTGAATTTGTTATGGATTTAATCAAATTCAAAAGAGTTATTTGAATTTGAATTTTTGAAAATATTTGGAATGTTCAAAACAGTAAAAAAAAATACATATTTGAAAAGTTCATGATTTTCTGATTGGGATGCATATTTTATTTGTGCAATTTGAAGTCAAAATGAAGGAGATATTAATTGTTCAAAATTTAGGTTTAAATTTCTATTTAAAAAGAATGGACAGTGGCTTTTTACAGTGGCAGAGCCAACCACGCTGGCTGACAGTGGGCCTAGGCCAGCGTGGCGCCACAGTGTTGCGGGTGTGCAGTGAGGTGGCGCAGGGGGACAATGGTGGGTGGGTCCGAGGGCTGCGCGCGAGTAAAATCACAAAAAGGGGCAGTGCGCCCGCGGGGATTCGACCCTGGGTCTCCCCCAGCGCGCGGACGGAACAGAGCCAATGGGCTACAGCTGTGTTTGTGCTAGGATACATGCGCGTTGGTTTTTCAGACAAAAAGCATGGCCTTGTGCCACCTGACGAAAACTGAAACTGTATTCAGTTTGCTGTCACGGAGGGAACGGCAGCGACACGGCGGCGATCAACGTGGTGGTGCTCGACGACATCGCACCCAGAGCAAGGGGGGAGGGACCAGGATGCAGAGGCTCACCGAGGGGAAGTGTTGCGTCTGCGATCGGCTCGAGGGAGGCACGACGGTGGTTGACGACGGAGGCGGTGACCCGCGGTGGCCGGCGGCGTCCTCGGAAGCGTGCGGCCTCCCTAGGCCCCCTCCCGCCTCCAGAAGCGGCGCAGAGGACGCCGGGGCGGTGGACGCCCCATTCCCGCCCCGGGAAGGGCTCGATGACGGTTGTCGACGCGGTTCCGCGGCGGGTTGCTGACGGAAGCTTCAGCAGCGTTGAGGTTCAGAGAGAAAAAGACAGAGGGGAAGGTGGAAGAAAAGGATGGCGGCGATGGCTGGAGAGGGAGGTGGCGGCGGAGGAAGATGGGAGAGGGGGTCCTAGGGTTAGGGCACGGCTCGGGGTTCTTGTAGGGGCTCGAGGCAGGTGAGGTAGGGGGGTCCATGGAGGGGGGAAAATGACAGCGACACCCCCTCTGCGTCCGTACAAGGAAGACGAGTGAGGTAGGCTGTTCGGGAGGTGGGCTGGACTTGGGGAAAGGGCCGTGGTGGGGTGGGGTGAGAGGGGGAAAAGGCTGTGGGTGGTGGGCTGGCCGTGGGGGTGGCCTGCCTCCCCACAGCTCAACTTGTCCTTTTTATTTTCCTTTTTTTGTAAGAGATGAAAGAGAGAGATAAATAGAAAGGTTTTGATTCTTTATTTTATGAATAACTTTTCTAATGAAACAACTAACAACAAGATTAAAGTTAAGTTAACACTATTTCCAAAATTTGAAATGGCCAAAGATTTAAAATGACTATTTGAATTTTAAATAGGATTCATAAGGATTGGATTTCTTAAACAATTTTATTCCATAAACTCCACAATTATGAAAACATTATTGAATTTAATTGTTTGCAAGAATTTAATTTTTAAACCCATATTTGAAACATGCCAAGCATGGATTTGATTTGATTTGAATTTGAATTTGCCATTAGGGTGTTGATAAAAAGGAATTTTTATTTAACAAGCAATTTAAATAAATTCAACTTCAAACTATTGAAAAACAATTTGAGGTATTTAGTTTGCAACTTTCAATTGTCAATTTTAGACATGTTTTGAAAGTTTAAATTGGTTTGAACTTTTCAGTTGTTTTGAAAACATGGTGCAATGCATGTGATGCATGTGATGCAAATAAAAAGGAAAGCAACCAACTTTCTACCTTAGGGGGAACACCCCAGGTGTTACAGACGACACCACTAACAAGGGATTGCGCCCTCGCAATCCACCTGCTAACCCGGGAGGGGAAAGAAATTCAACTATCGATTCTTCATGCTTCCGGCTGATCTCCTCGACACCACTAACAAGGGCTTCTCGACACCACTAACAAGAGATTCTTGCTCGGCGTGACGACGATGTTCTTCCACCAGGAATCTTCCGATGATCGAACCTATCAGGTTAAAGGCTCAGAAAACGTCCACCCACGTAGGATCCTAACACTTTGAAAGATAGATAAGGGAAGAGACTCCAGAACAAATAAGATGGGAGGGGAAATAGAATAGAGATAAGGAGTAAACAAGAATCCTATTGAGATATTTCCAAAAATAGTTTTAGCAGAAATAGTTTTGACACTCTAGAAACAACGACCGTTAGCTAGGTTATCCTACAGGCTTTGCGGACCCGTTGCTTCGATAACCATTCGTATCGAAACAATATCAGGAATCAGAACCAAGGCTCTGATACCATTTGTGACGCGCCGAGATCGGGCACTATGCAGATTTCAGCATTCCCGCCAAAATCCACATAATAACCGATTCCAGATTGCCACTTGTGATAACATTACAACAGTTCACGAATAATCCACAACAACAACAGAAAAGATATATACAAGAGGACTCAAACGAGCCAAGGATACAACTGATACAATACAAAGATCCAAATAACAGCGGAAGAAACAACATAGCGTCCGACTACGGACAAGATACAAATTGGACTAAGAGTCCTGAAGTTAACCGAGAGCGTCCAATCCCTGCCCAGGCCAAGACGGAGGGATTCCCAAGCTAACGTCGTCAGACTTCAAACCTGTTGACTGCAATGTTGAATATGCAGCCACGAAAATAGATTCGTGGGTCAGTACGGTTAAGTACTGGCAAGTGGATAAACCATACTCACAAGATACCGGCGTAACCAGTCATCACAAGATACAAATACTTTGGGTTCAACGGAAAGGAAAGGATTATTGCAAAGAAGCGGCAGCGGGCAGCACTAACTAACTACAGAGACTCGCTACAACATCCGGCTAAAAGAGGGGGATAAGATAGCGTATCGTAACCAACTAGTACTAACCACCCAAACAAACCCATCCAATGTTACCCCCTACTAAGGAAGCAACCCAAGGATAACTCACACTGTTGGATTAATGATGGATCAAGTTATTGTGTCAATAAGACTATTACTAGTCATGTTATCATTAGTTAGGTGTAAGTTATTCTGAGTACTTGTTAGCCAGTACTTTCACCAAGTCATCCATAACCGCGGAAAACACGGCTTCTCGAGAAGATTTACCCTGCAGGGGTGGCCGTACACGTAAGAATAACACGCCAGACGGGGATCAAACCCACCAAGCGAGGTACTCAACACAATCCAACTCTTCTTTGCATCAAGCCCAAAGAACCCCGTGCAATTGAGCGCACGGCTAATCAAGCCCCACGAAGAAAAGGGGACCCTCATAGCACTCTAAGAACGTGTCTCCCTAAATGCCGACTACAAAAGTTCCACCCTGGCCTGGGTTCGCAAAATCATGCATGCGGCAAATGGAAAACCCGAACTAAATGAGGCGATTTGGACGAGATGCGAATCGAATCAAATTGAGGGGGGCGCCCATACTCGCTTCCCACATGCGGTTAGTGCGCTCATCATGGATCAGTAGACAAGACCCTTTTCCTAATTAGGGTCGACACTAGCAGGCCTCAAAACCACGCCGGGCCTCCTGCCGGTGCCTTATCATCAAATTATTATTACCCAAAACATTAACATGTTGTTGATTGAATTGAAACCCAACTATCAAACTAAACAGGTGATAAGACGGACAACAAGACTTGAGCGCAAACAACACTAAGCATGCAACTACGACACGAGGGCCAACAAGGTAAACAAACAACAGTTAATAGGAAGTGGAAGGAAGGCTATATCATGCCTGCAAGGTAAACATATAATAGGATCGAGACACAAGCATCGAATCAACATGCTAGAATAAGAACAACGGAAAGAATCAGTAACAAGTGATGAAAGGCAGCCATTTGGCAGCAAGTGAGTATACTTGCCTGGAATCCAGCAAGTAGAGGTACATCCGCAGAACTTGTCGTTGCTCACATCATCTCAACGTCCTATCCGCGAACAAGCAACGAACCTCGAACAAACACCGGATGCAACAATTACTACTACGGCAAAAGATCCAGCATGATCAAGATATGGATGCATGACAAGTTTAAGGATGCATCAAAGATAAACTAGTTGACATGGTAAACATATTTAAATGGGCCCATATGCAATTTGGGTTGCATATGGAAAAGTCCATGAATTAATGTGGAATTAAATGATCTATGAATAACCATCATGTGAAAGTTGATTAGAATGATGCATGGATGAGGAAAACAATGAGAAAACAACAATAGCTTCAATTTGAAAAGGTGTTTTACCAAGTTTGGAAATTTTATTTATTAAGTTATGAAATTTGGCTTCTTAAATGATTTACACAAGCATTTGTTGTTTTCACCCATTTTAAATGTTCAAAACAGATAACCAAATTTGGAAAGAACACAAAATTTTAGATGGAATACATGTTTCAATTATTGAAAAAGGAATTAGAATGAATTACTTATGATTTAAACAAGATTTAAATGAATTTAATTCAAGTATTGATATTATTTGAATTTTTATTTGTTCAAAACATTAAACCAAATTCATATTTGAAAAGTTTATACTTTTCTGGTCTGAAAACATATTTTATAAGTTCAAAAATAATTTAATTTGAGCAAGTTATGAATTTAGTAATATTAAATGATTTAAACAAGGTTTAAATTATTTAACCAGTTTTAATTATTCAAAACATGAAACAAAATTTATATTTGAAAAGGTGGTTCAATTTGGTATGGAAAACATATTTTATATGGGCCATTTGAATTAAAATTGAATTTGTTATGGATTTAATCAAATTCAAAAGAGTTATTTGAATTTGAATTTTTGAAAATATTTGGAATGTTCAAAACAGTAAACAAAATACATATTTGAAAAGTTCATGATTTTCTGATTGGGATGCATATTTTATTTGTGCAATTTGAAGTCAAAATGAAGGAGATATTAATTGTTCAAAATTTAGGTTTAAATTTCTATTTAAAAAGAAATGGGACAGTGCCTTTTTACAGTGGCAGAGCCAACCACGCTGGCTGACAGTGGGCCTAGGCCAGCGTGGCGCCACAGTGGCGCGGGTGTGCAGTGAGGTGGCGCAGGGGGACAATGACGGGTGGGTCCGAGGGCTGCGCGCGAGTAAAATCACAAAAAGGGGCAGTGCGCCCGCGGGGATTCGACCCTGGGTCTCCCCCAGCGCACGGACGGAACAGAGCCAATGGGCTACAGCTGTGTTTGTGCTAGGATACAGGCGCTTTGGTTTTTCAGACAAAAAGCATGGCCTTGTGCCACCTGACGAAAACTGAAACTGTATTCAGTTTGCTGTCACGGAGGGAACGGCAGCGACACAGCGGCGATCAACGTGGTGGTGCTCGACGGCATCGCACCCAGAGCAAGGGGGGGAGGGGCCAGGATGCAGAGGCTCACCGAGGGGAAGTGTTGCGTCTGCGATCGGCTCGAGGGAGGCACGACGGTGGTTGACGACGGAGGCGGTGACCCGCGGTGGCCGGCGGCGTCCTCGGAAGCGTGCGGCCTCCCTAGGCCCCCTCCCGCCTCCAGAAGCGGCGCAGAGGACGCCGGGCGGTGGACGCCCCATTCCCGCCCCGGGAAGGGCTCGATGACGGTTGTCGACGCGGTTCCGCGGCGGGTTGCTGACGGAAGCTTCAACAGCGTTGAGGTTCAGAGAGAAAAAGACAGAGGGGAAGGTGGAAGAAAAGGATGGCGGCGATGGCTGGAGAGGGAGGTGGCGGCGGAGGAAGATGGGAGAGGGGGTCCTAGGGTTAGGGCACGGCTCGGGGTTCTTGTAGGGGCTCGGGGCAGGTGAGGTAGGGGGGGTCCATGGAGGGGGGAAAATGACAGCGACACCCCCCTCTGCGTCCGTACGAGGAAGACGAGTGAGGTGGGCTGTTCGGGAGGTGGGCTGGACTTGGGGAAAGGGCCGTGGTGGGGTGGGGTGAGAGGGGGAAAAGGCTGTGGGTGGTGGGCTGGCCGTGGGGGTGGCCTGCCTCCCCACAGCTCAACTTGTCCTTTTTATTTTCCTTTTTTTTGTAAGAGATGAAAGAGAGAGATAAATAGAAAGGTTTTGATTCTTTATTTTATGAATAACTTTTCGAATGAAACAACTAACAACAAGATTAAAGTTATGTTAACACTATTTCCAAAATTTGAAATGGCCAAAGATTTAAAATGGCTATTTGAATTTTAAATAGGATTCATAAGGATTTGATTTCTTAAACAATTTTATTCCATAAACTCCACAATTATGAAAACATTATTGAATTTAATTGTTTGCAAGAATTTAATTTTTAAACCCATATTTGAAACATGCCAAGCATGGATTTGATTTGATTTGAATTTGAATTTGCCATTAGGGTGTTGATAAAAAGGAATTTTTATTTAACAAGCAATTTAAATAAATTCAACTTCAAACTATTGAAAAACAATTTGAGGTATTTAGTTTGCAACTTTCAATTGGAAATTTTAGACATGTTTTGAAAGTTTAAATTGGTTTGAACTTTTCAGTTGTTTTGAAAACATGGTGCAATGCATGTGATGCATGTGATGCAAAGAAAAAGGAAAGCAGCCAACTTTCTACCTTAGGGGGAACACCCCAGGTGTTACAGACGACACCACTAACAAGGGATTGCGCCCTCGCAATCCACCTGCTAACCCGGGAGGGGAAAGAAATTCAACTATCGATTCTTCATGCTTCCGGCTGATCTCCTCGACACCACTAACAAGGGCTTCTCGACACCACTAACAAGAGATTCTTGCTCGGCGTGACGACGATGTTCTTCCACCAGGAATCTTCCGATGGTCGAATCTATCAGGTTAAAGGCTCAGAAAACGTCCACCCACGTAGGATCCTAACACTTTGAAAGATAGATAAGGGAAGAGACTCCAGAACAAATAAGATGGGAGGGGAAATATAATAGAGATAAGGAGAAAACAAGAATCCTATTGAGATATTTCCAAAAATAGTTTTAGCAGAAATAGTTTTGACACTCCAGAAACAACGACCGTTAGCTAGGTTATCCTACAGGCTTTGCGGACCCGTTGCTTCGATAACCATTCGTATCGAAACAATATCGGGAATCGGAACCAAGGCTCTGATACCATTTGTGACGCCCCGAGATCGGGCACTATGCAGATTTCAGCATTCCCGCCAAAATCCACATAATAACCGATTCCAGATTGCCACTTGTGATAACATTACAACAGTTCACGAATAATCCACAACAACAACAGAAAAGATATATACAAGAGGACTCAAATGAGCCAAGGATACAACTGATACAATACAAAGATCCAAATAACGGCGGAAGAAACAACATAGCGTCCGACTACGGACAAGATAAAAATTGGACTAAGAGTCCTGAAGTTAACCGAGAGCGTCCAATCCCTGCCCAGGCCAAGCCGGAGGGATTCCCAAGCTAACGTCGTCAGACTTCAAACCTGTTGACTGCAATGTTGAATATGCAGCCACGAAAAAGGATTCGTGGGTCAGTACGGTTAAGTACTGGCAAGTGGATAAACCATACTCACAAGATACCGGCGTAACCAGTCATCACAAGATACAAATACTTTGGGTTCAACGGAAAGGAAAGGATTATTGCAAAGAAGCGGCAGCGGGCAGCACTAACTAACTACAGAGACTCGCTACAACATCCGGCTAAAAGAGGGGGGATAAGATAGCGTATCGTAACCAACTAGTACTAACCACCCAAACAAACCCATCCAATGTTACCCCCTACTAAGGAAGCAACCCAAGGATAACTCACACTGTTGGATTAATGGTGGATCAAGTTATTGTGTCAATAAGACTATTACTAGTCAAGTTATCATTAGTTAGGTGTAAGTTATTCTGAGTACTTGTTAGCCAGTACTTTCACCAAGTCATCCATAACCGCGGAAAACACGGCTTCTCGAGAAGATTTACCCTGCAGGGGTGGCCGTACACGTAAGAATAACACGCCAGACGGGGATCAAACCCACCAAGCGAGGTACTCAACACAATCCAACTCTTCTTCGCATCAAGCCCAAAGAACCCCGTGCAATTGAGCGCACGGCTAATCAAGCCCCACGAAGGAAAGGGGACCCTCATAGCACTCTAAGAACGTGTCTCCCTAAATGCCGACTACAAAAGTTCCACCCTGGCCTGGGTTCGCAAAATCATGCATGCGGCAAATGGAAAACCCGAACTAAATGAGGCGATTTGGACGAGATGCGAATCGAATCAAATTGAGGGGGGCGCCCATACTCGCTTCCCACATGCGGTTAGTGCGCTCATCATGGATCAGTAGACAAGACCCTTTTCCTAATTAGGGTCGACACTAGCAGGCCTCAAAACCACGCCGGGCCTCCTGCCGGTGCCTTATCATCAAATTATTATTACCCAAAACATTAACATGTTGTTGATTGAATTGAAACCCAACTATCAAACTAAACAGGTGATAAGACGGACAACAAGACTTGAGCGCAAACAACACTAAGCATGCAACTACGACACGAGGGCCAACAAGGTAAACAAACAACAGTTAATAGGAAGTGGAAGGAAGGCTATATCATGGCTGCAAGGTAAACATATAATAGGATCGAGACACAAGCATCGAATCAACAGGCTAGAATAACAACAACGGAAAGAATCGGTAACAAGTGATGAAAGGCAGCCATTTGGCAGCAAGTGAGTATACTTGCCTGGAATCCAGCAAGTAGAGGTACATCCGCAGAACTTGTCGTTGCTCACATCATCTCAACGTCCTATCCGCGAAGAAGCAACGAACCTCGAACAAACACCGGATGCAACAATTACTACTACGGCAAAAGATCCAGCATGATCAAGATATGGATGCATGACAAGTTTAAGGATGCATCAAAGATAAACTAGTTGACATGGTAAACATATTTAAATGGGCCCATATGCAATTTGGGTTGCATATGGAAAAGTCCATGAATTAATGTGGAATTAAATGATCTACGAATAACCATCATGTGAAAGTTGATTAGAATGATGCATGGATGAGGAAAACAATGAGAAAACAACAATAGCTTCAATTTGAAAAGGTGTTTACCAAGTTTGGAAATTTTATTTATTAAGTTATGAAATTTGGCTTCTTATATGATTTACACAAGCATTTGTTGTTTTCACCCATTTTAAATGTTCAAAACAGATAACCAAATTTATATTTGGAAAGAACACAAAATTTTAGATGGAATACATGTTTCAATTATTGAAAAAGGAATTAGAATGAATTACTTATGATTTAAACAAGATTTAAATGAATTTAATTCAAGTATTGATATTATTTGAATTTTTATTTGTTCAAAACATTAAACCAAATTCATATTTGAAAAGTTTATACTTTTCTGGTCTGAAAACATATTTTATAAGTTCAAAAATAATTTAATTTGAGCAAGTTATGAATTTAGTAATATTAAATGATTTAAACAAGGTTTAAATTATTTAACCAATTTTAATTATTCAAAACATGAAACAAAATTTATATTTGAAAAGGTGGTTCAATTTGGTATGGAAAACATATTTTATATGGGCCATTTGAATTAAAATTGAATTTGTTATGGATTTAATCAAATTCAAAAGAGTTATTTGAATTTGAATTTTTGAAAATATTTGGAATGTTCAAAACAGTAAACAAAATACATATTTGAAAAGTTCATGATTTTCTGATTGGGATGCATATTTTATTTGTGCAATTTGAAGTTAAAATGAAGGAGATATTAATTGTTCAAAATTTAGGTTTAAATTTCTATTTAAAAAGAAATGGGACAGTGGCTTTTTACAGTGGCAGAGCCAACCACGCTGGCTGACAGTGGGCCTAGGCCAGCGTGGCGCCACAGTGGCGCGGGTGTGCAGTGAGGTGGCGCAGGGGGACAACGACGGGTGGGTCCGAGGGCTGCGCGCGAGTAAAATCACAAAAAGGGGCAGTGCGCCCACGGGGATTCGATCCTGGGTCTCCCCCAGCGCGCGGACGGAACAGAGCCAATGGGCTACAGCTGTGTTTGTGCTAGGATACATGCGCGTTGGTTTTTCAGACAAAAAGCATGGCCTTGTGCCACCTGACGAAAACTGAAACTGTATTCAGTTTGCTGTCACGGAGGGAACGGCAGCGACACAGCGGCGATCAATGTGGTGGTGCTCGACGGCATCGCACCCAGAGCAAGGGGGGGAGGGACCAGGATGCAGAGGCTCACCGAGGGGAAGTGTTGCGTCTGTGATCGGCTCGAGGGAGGCACGACGGTGGTTGACGATGGAGGCGGTGACCCGCGGTGGCCGGCGGCGTCCTCGGAAGCGTGCGGCCTCCCTAGGCCCCCTCCCGCCTCCAGAAGCGGCGCAGAGGACGCCGGGGCGATGGACGCCCCATTCCCGCCCCGGGAAGGGCTCGATGACGGTTGTCGACGCGGTTCCGCGGCGGGTTGCTGACGGAAGCTTCAGCAGCGTTGAGGTTCAGAGAGAAAAAGACAGAGGGGAAGGTGGAAGAAAAGGATGGCGGCGATGGCTGGAGAGGGAGGTGGCGGCGGAGGAAGATGGGAGAGGGGGTCCTAGGGTTAGGGCACAGCTCGGGGTTCTTGTAGGGGCTCGGGGCAGGTGAGGTAGGGGGGGGGGTCCATGGAGGGGGGAAAATGACAGCGACACCCCCTCTGCGTCCGTACGAGGAAGACGAGTGAGGTGGGCTGTTTGGGAGGTGGGCTGGACTTGGGGAAAGGGCCGTGGTGGGCTGGGGTGAGAGGGGGAAAAGGCTGTGGGTGGTGGGCTGGCCGTGGGGGTGGCCTGCCTCCCCACAACTCAACTTGTCCTTTTTATTTTCCTTTTTTTTGTAAGAGATGAAAGAGAGAGAGATAAATAGAAAGGTTTTGATTCTTTATTTTATGAATAACTTTTCTAATGAAACAACTAACAGCAAGATTAAAGTTATGTTAACACTATTTCCAAAATTTGAAATGGCCAAAGATTTAAAATGGCTATTTGAATTTTAAATAGGATTCATAAGGATTTGATTTCTTAAACAATTTTATTCCATAAACTCCACAATTATGAAAACATTATTGAATTTAATTGTTTGCACGAATTTAATTTTTAAACCCATATTTGAAACATGCCAAGCATAGATTTGATTTGATTTGAATTTGAATTTGCCATTAGGGTGTTGATAAAAAGGAATTTTTATTTAACAAGCAATTTAAATAAATTCAACTTCAAACTATTGAAAAACAATTTGAGGTATTTAGTTTGCAACTTTCAATTGGAAATTTTAGACATGTTTTGAAAGTTTAAATTGGTTTGAACTTTTCAGTTGTTTTGAAAACATGGTGCAATGCATGTGATGCATGTGATGCAAAGAAAAAGGAAAGCAACCAACTTTCTACCTTAGGGGGAAACCCCAGGTGTTACATTAACCAAACGTGGGATTCGAAAAGCCCCATAATTGCAAAATATCGAAAAACAATAGACGAATTCGCCATATGATAGGATTTGAAATAAATCATGTAAAGCGAGAAAAAAACTGGAATGCGGATGCATTAGCTCGAATGGGCTCGGAAAGGGTAAAAACTTTGCCACCGGGAGTGTTTGTTCAACATCTATTCAAACCATCCATCATAGATGGAGATGTAAATTATCCATTAATTTCCGAGTTAATTGCAGTACTACTCGCAATCCCGGATTGGACGGTAACTTACCTGAATTTCTTAGCTGATCAAAAATTCCCGGATGGAGCGGATGAAGTCTTGCAAAGGAAGATAAAATGTCGATGCAAAGGATACACGGTAATTAATGGTTACTTGTATAAACGTAACACATCCGGAATCTTCTAGTGTTGCATTTCACTAGAAGAAGGACGACAAATACTGCAAGAAATTCATGGCAGAGATTGTGGACACCATGCTCACTCCAAAAGCATTGTCCACAAACCATTTTGGACATGGTTTTCCTAGCTCACAGCCAAGAAAGATGCAAAACACATAGTTAATACATGTGACGGATGCCAGTATTACGCCAAGCAGACGAATTCGTCGGTCCAAGCACTCAAGACAATTCCCATAACATGGCCATCTACCGTATGGCGGCTAGATATGATGGGGCCATTCAGAACTGCAAGAGGCGGATCAACGTATCTAGTGGTTGCAGTAGATAAGTATACCAAGTGGGCGAAGGCTACCCATAAAAAAACTTGACGGTGTGACATCCCAATTTTTTTTCGTTGACCTAGTCATGAGATATGGCGTACCACATTGTATAATCACAAAAAATGGAACAAACCTTGCAATTGGAGAGCTGGCAAAATATTGCGAGCAGACTGGAATTCACCTTGATATAGCATAAGTGGCACATCCACAATCCAATGGAAAAGTTGAACACATGAATAGTTTAATTATGCACGGAATACGTCCAAGGCTTGAATCGCCTCTTCACAGAGCAGCAGGAGCATGGGTAGAGGAGTTGCCTTGTGTGCTTTGGAGCATACACACAATGCCAAATAGATAACCAGGGCATACGCCTTTTTTCCTAGTTTATGGAGCAGAAGCATCCTACGGACATGATCCATGATAGCCCTTGAGTGCAAACATACATGGAAGAGGATGCCGAAATTGCACAACAGGATGCCGTCGATCTTCCGGAAGAAGAATGAGAACTTGTGTTACAAAGATCCACCATTTACCAGCAGGGTTTGAGGCGATATCATAACCGGAAAATCAAGCACCATTCTTTCAAAGAAGGTGATTTAGTGCTAAGAAGGGTGCAGGAACGAACGCACAAGTTATCCCCAGTATGGGAGGGACCTTTCGTCGTTAGCAAAGCTATGAAAAACAGGTCATACTACCTTGTAGATATTCGGGATGATGAAGAAGACCCAGCAAATAAGAATCGAAGAGGAAAAGACACATAAATGTAGAGCTAGATGAGACAAAAAGTCGATGGAGCATCCAGCAGTTACGTCCTTTCTATACCTAGTCCAATTCTATGTAAACATTATTGAGATCATGAAATAAAGTCTGTCAGAAGTTCATGCAATTTTTTCTATCTTTACCATTTAGCATGTTCTGCCCTTTCTTTTTCCCAACGAACTTTCAATTTGCTTCAACGTTAACCCCCATATTTCCTGTGTGCTCGGAGTTAAGAAAACTGAATGCTTTTAGCCTTAAAGCTTACGGAACCCCGGATTTTTCCTACGAGCCCAAAGTTCATGTTTTTTAGCTCCTGATTTACTTAAGTATTATATGATAATTTGTGTGTTGGGTCACTTGACTAGTAAGTTAAAATGCCAATAGTATTACTAATGATTCCGTGTTTAGATTGATTGGTTTTATAACCCGGTTGCTCGGCTTGAAGATTTCATACTTAAGGATTCGCTAAAACACTAGGAAAGGTTAAAGCATACAAACTAGAGAACTTAAAAGAATAGAGACACATTTTCTTGCAAGGATAATTTTCACAAAAATATAATTGTTTATATAAAATAAGCATGCATAATGCATTACATAATGAATATTACATTAAAACACAGTAATGCAGTCCTTCCACCTTCTGGTACTTGCAGGGCATTGATTACTCGTTGCCTTGGTCATCGTCATCTTCATCATTGTTGCTCAGGTTTTCTAGAGTAGAGGTAATCTCCTATTCTGGGTAGAATGTGGTGGTGGAGACCATCTGAGCAATCTTGGATGCAAAGCCTTTGACATACTCGGAAATTTCTGCCCTTTGGGTGCCGGTGTATCCTTGAGGAAGGTCAATCGCAATGCGCCAAGACTTGGCGAAAGGATAGTGCATCTGCATAAGCACAAAGGCCATACGCACCCATCCGCGAGCAGCAGTCTCCATCCAAGACTGACGTTGAGCAATGACTTTGTCAAATACAGCCGACAGTTTCCTTATGTTGGAATATTTATCCTTCTTATCCGGAAGTAGCTTCCTTACAAGTTTTCTTCCCGATTTCTTCATATTTTTGACGAAGCCACCGAAGGCTCTGATGCGATCAATCCAAGGAGCGGGGCCATCTTTGACTAAAAAGTATGAAAGAGCACAAAGTAAGATAACCTGGGAAAGAACAGGTAGTTTGAAAATGAAAGGAAAGTTGGACAAGCTGAAAAAGCATACCGAGGATATGTTTATCAATTTCAACGATTTCCTCCAGGAGATCGGGAAGAGTATTCTCCAAATCACGGATGACGAAGCCGTCTTTCTCACTCCGAGCTTTAAGACGAGCCTCGGAATTCTCCAAGGCTTTGCGGCTTTTAGCTAGCTCCTTTTGGATCGTCATGTTATCCTTGTGAAGTTGAATATTTTCTTCACGGAGTTGATGAGCGTCTCCGACATCCGCAGTAATTTGCTTCGCTTCGGCAAGTAAGGCTGAAAGGAGAAAAAATATATTAGCGCGGAAGGATTAAAACTCACAAAATAAAGTAAACAAGGAAAAAGCTAAAGCAAACTTACATGCATGCTCCTTAAGTTGCTTCCGAAGCTCGCAAAGCTCAGATTCCTTATCTTCCGTGATTTTGAGGAGCGTTCGCACCTCTTTGTTTTTCTCGGTAAGTTTTCGAGCACTTACCTATTGGTATGTTTGGAAGTTTGCTACGAAAACACGGAAAAGAAACGATGTTAAGACCAAAGGAAGAAAACAATAATCAAAAGGCATTAATAAGAAAAAAAATCTGATTAATGCTTGGGGGCTGGGAGTATACCTAGCTCATCCTTTGGAGGCCTCCAAGCATTTCGGAGAACTCTTTGCTGTATTCTTGGAAAAGTAATGCCCATATAGCAAATGCATTATTTATGACCCGCCGAGGGGAAAAGGTGTAGTTATTCCGGATTATAATGTCATTTTTCGGCCAAGGACGGGTTATAGGATCTTTGACAAAATGTTTTTTGGCCCATTCATGCATATAACCTTCTTCGTCAAAGCATTCTTCCTTTGCCTTGAAGTTTTCCTCAAAGGAAGGAACGCTTTTGTCAAGATTGACAAAAGACGGTCCACCCTCTTGGGTGTGATCCGCCCTTTCCCGAACATCTGGTATGTATGTATCAGGCTGGCTGGGCAGGCTTGGAAGGGGGAATTCCTCGTCCTTTTAAGGAACATAGTGTTCCCCCAAAACATCCGTCGTAGGAGTGTCGGGGGCGATGGTGGGAGATTTCTTCGACTCTCGATGGGCAAGCACCTTTCGACTTTTGATTTCCCCCCCTCTAGAAGGGCGGGAGAGAGACTGCAAAGAATAAAACAAGAACAAATGTTAATACAAAGAAGCTTGTGCGAGGAAATGGAAGGCATGAAAACAAAAAATTGAGTACCTGGAAGTTGCGACAGGAAAACCGTCCAGGTTTACGGCTTCCGGGGTGGATGCAGTCTTCTTGCGTTTCCTGCCTCCGGCCGTCACGAATCGGGATTTCAGGATCGCCAGTTCATCCTTGGACACTAGGCGATCCTCTGTGAGAGTCTCTGGCTGCAAAACATGAAAATTATTTAGTATGCATTTGTGCGTGATGCCTTGGGGGTGTGCTGTTCATTAGGTTACTCCAAGCACAAAGTATGATGTAGAACAACAACAAGATTTCCCTTCAAATTAACCGAAGTTATCGAATTCAGGAGGATACAGAGGTTCTTCAGCAGGTTGTCAGGGGCGCAACTGACGTGGAACTTGCACACAAACAAACACACTACTTTTCCCCAACAAAACAGAGAGGTTGTCAATCTCTCCGGTCTTGCTGAAAACAAAGGGATTAAACATATGGTGCAGAAAATAGTGACGATTGCAGGAAACAGTAGAGAACAATATGATTTCAGTAGGTGGTTTAACAGTATGAGGAAAATGGACCGGGGTCCATAGTTCACTAGTTGTGTATCTCCATAAATATTTCTAGCATGTTGGGTAAACAAATTACATCTGGGCAATTGACAAATAATTAGGGCACGCCAATGCAATATATGACAAGATGTTCACTATGAGATTTAACAGGTTATTACAACAAAGTACATAGACTTGCTATCCAGCGCATCTATGCCTAAATAATCCACCTTCAGGTCAGCATCTGCATCACTTCTAGTATTAAGTTACAAACAACAGATTATTGCATGAAGTATTGTGTGTAATGTAAACAATGCAAAAGACACGTAAACTAAGCATCATTATTTTATCCCTAGTGGCAACAACACATCCACAACCGTGCATGTTTCAGTCAATTGAACGCTGAATTCTGGAGGCATGAACCCACTATCGAGTATAAATACTCCCTCTTGGATTCACACTCATCTACTTGGCAAAAGAATCTACTAGCAACGAAGAGCAAGCAAGATATAAACAACATAAACATATGGTTAAATAAACACCTTTCACATAGTATCAATATTTATCAGATCCCATCAAACACAACATGTAGCATTACATAACGATGATCTTGATCATGTAGGGCAACTCATAAGATCTAAACATGATAGCACAAAGTGGAGAGACTACCATCTAACTAATTCATAGTCCAAGGATGAACTAATCACGCATCACTCCATAGGCAGGCATGGCGGTGTAGAGCCCTCCTGTGATGATTCCCCTCTCCGGCAGGGTGCCGTGAAGAGCTTCAGAACCCTACCAAACTAGGGTTGATGATGGCGGCGGCATCTGGACTTTTCGTGGATTCTCGATCGGGTATTTAGGTTTTTCAGTGAAGAAGGAATATATAGGCCAAAGGGCAGCGTCGGTGGCCACCCGAGGGGCCCATGCCACAGGAGGGCGCCGACCAAGGGTGGGCCGCGCCCTGGTGTAGCGCGGCCACCTCTTGGGTCTGTGATACGTCTCAAACGTATCTATAATTTCAGATGTTTTCTATACACTTTATGTCATTTTTATGGATTTCCTAGGACTAACCTATTAACAAGATGCCATAGAGACAGTTCCTGTTTTTGGTTTCAGAAAAGTTGCTCTAAAAATTTTCTCGGGATTGGACGAAACAAAATCCCAGGGTCTTAGAAATCTGTCAAATACACGGAGACCGGAGGGGACCCGGAGGGGGGCCCTGGAGCCACCACACCATAGGGTGGCGCACCCCCCCTTGGCCACGCCACCAGGTTGTGTGGCCCCCCTGGCCGCCCACTGACATCGCCCTTTCCCCTATTTAATCTCATCTTCGGGTTAACCCTAAATACCCGAGCCTCCATCCATGAAAAGTTCCATAGCTCCGTCATCATCAACCCTAGTTTGGGAGGGTTCTGAAGCTCTCCCTGGCATCCTGTCGGGAGGGGAACTCATCACTGGAGGGCTCTACATCACCATGCATGCCTCTGGAGTGATGCGTGAGTAGTTCATCCTTGGACTACGGGTCCATAACAATAGCTAGATGGTTGTCCTCTCCTCTTTATGCCACCATGTTTAGATCTTGTGAGCCGCCTAACATGATCAAGATCATCTATTTGTAATGCTACATTTTGTGTTTTCTCGGATAAGATGAATATTGAATGCTATGTCAGGTGATTATCAATCTATCATGTTTATTTTATTTATGATCTTTCATGCTATCCGTTACTAGTAGATGCTTTGGCCAAGTTGATTCTTGTAACTCCAAGAGGGAGTATTTATGCTCGATAGTGGGTTCATGCCTCCCATTCATATGTTCTCGAGTGACAGAAACGTGACAGATGGGGGATGTTCTATTGCCATTAGGGAGAAAACAACAATGTTTTCATTGTTTATATTACACACTTTACTTAAGGCAATAATCTGTTGCTTGCAACTTAATACCCGAGGTTTGATTTGTTGACGCTCTGAGGGTAGATTATTAGTCATAGATGGAGTTGGATAACGGTCTATGAATTATGTTGTAATGCCTGCATGAATCTCATAGTAATCATCATGTCATGCATATGCACCACGGTGCAGCCTTTATATCTGTCAATTGCCCAGATGTAATCTGTTTACCCAGCATGTTATCTATCTTCTGTGGAGAGATACCACTAGTGAACTGTGGACCCTGGTCCATTCTTTTACACTAATAATACAAACATTGCAAACACCGTTTTCTTTACTACAATCATTGTTTTCCTTTCATTCGCTACCATCATTATTCTATTTCGTTTACTGCAAACAAGTAATGTTTCAACACTATACATATAATCCTTTGTGTTAGCAAAACCGGTGATATTGAAAACCTCACTGTTTCGTTGGGGCAAAGTATCTTGGTTGTGTTGTGTGCAGATTCCATGTTGCTGCTGAGCCTGGTAGTGCGCCTTGCCAACATCAGCTGTCAACAACCTTCAGAAGTGATTTCTTTCTCCTACTGGTCGATTAAACCTTGGTTTCTTTCTGAGGGAAAACTTTATGTTGTGCTCTTCATACCTTCCTCCCGGGGTCTCCCAACGAGCGTACATCTACGCGCATCAAGCCTGTTTTCTCGCACCGTTGCCGGGGAGGAAGAAGATTTCTACAAGGGGAGTCTCTCACTTCCAATCTTTTTTACTTTGTTATTGTTTTGCTTAGTTTATTTTATTTTTTCTTTTTTGCTTCTTTATATAAAAAAACACAAAAAATTAGTTCTTATTCTAGTTGTTATTTTTATCTTGTTTCTAATCTTGCGAAAACGAGTACTCCTGAGAACACCAAGTTGTGTGACTTTACTAGCAAATAAACAATTTCAACAACAATGCTTATAGGAATAATTTTGATAGCAAAAATTATAGGCCATATCCTTCTAATAATGGTAATGGTTATGCCAATTCCTATGGTAATTCCTACAACAACCATAGAAGTGTACCCTCTGATCTTGAAAACATGCTTAAGAACTTTATTAGTACACAAACTGCTTTTAATAAATCTATTGAGGAAAAGTTTGGCAAAATTGATGTTCTTGCTTCTGAAGTTGATAGCCTTGCTCTTGATGGTGATCTTCTTAAAATAAAGGTGTTGCCTCGTGATGTTTAAGAAAGAAAAACTTTGAATTCCATTCAAGTTAGAATTGATGAAAATATTAGGATGTTGGCTGAATTGCATGCTAGGTGGGAAAGAGAACATGAAATTGCTAGAAAAATAATATAGCTAAAGTTTGTACTATTACCACCACTAGTAAAACTGAAGTTTCCAATGCTCGTAAACCTCCTACTATTAATGGTAAAGTAATTGTTGTTGGCAATGTCTCCACTTCTTCTGTTAAATGTTTAGCCTGAAACTATTGAAACTGTTCCTCATAAAAAGTGCTAAATTTTTTCGAAATATGGGAGACAATGGTCCCATTACCTTTGATAAAAATGATCTTGATTTTGACGATTGCAATATTTATGAAGTAATTATGTTCCTACAAAAACTTTCTAGTAGTCCTAATGCTAGTGCTATGAATATGTCTTTCATAAAACATATTACAAATGGTCTCACGAAAATTAGAGAAGAAGAATTAAAACGTGAAGCCTCTATCCTTGGAAGTTAGATGATGGTTGGGAACCCATCATTAAAATTAAGGTGAATGATTTTTATTGTGATGCTTTATGTGATCTTGGTGCTATTATTTCTGTTATGCCTAAGAAACTCTATGATATGCTTGATTTGCCACCTTTGGCACAATGTTATTTGGATGTTCGTCTTGCTGATAATGCTAGAAAGAAGCCTTTGGGGAGAGTTGATGATGTTTTTATCATGGTTAACAATAACCTTGTCCTTGTTGGTTTTATTGTTATGAGTATTGAATGCAATTCTTCTTGTCCTATTGTTTTGGGAAGACCTTTTCTTAGAACTGTTGGTGTTGTTATTGATATGAAAGAGGGGAATATTAAAAATCAATTCCCACTCAAGAAAGGCATGGAACACTTTCCTTGGAAGAGAATGAAGTTGCCTTTTGATTCCATTATTAGAACAAGTTACAATTTGGATACTTCTTCACTTGAAAATACTTGATTCTTGTTTTTTCAGTCTAGCTAAAAGGCGTAAAAGAAAAGCACTTCCTGGGAGATAGCCCATATTTTTATTTTTGCAAAGTTTTCTTCTATTTTCTTTGAGTCAAGGTGTTGTTTACTTCTGTAGAAACTCCTTTGTATCTTTATTTTATCGTATTTGTTGTTCCAAGTAAAGTCTCTAGTGAAAAGTTGAAGTTAGATTTGGATTTCTGCGCAGAAACAATTTTTTTCTATCCACTGTTTAATTCGTATAAATTCTGTAGCGTTCCCACATTTAAATTACGTAAGGACACCTGTGTTATTGTGCTAGTCCCTGGATCAATTGCTAGCACTACATTACAAAGTGAAATATCATGCAAATGCATCAAATTCTATTACATCGCATGATCCAGTCTTTACAAAATAGTATTACAACTTGCATAGTCTTAGAAGACTAGCAACAAACTATGATATACAGCGGAAGACATAGTACAACATTGAGCCCATCTTCTTCATGTGCCACAGGCAAAACATGTTGGCGATAGTCTCGAGATCCTAAACGAAATCCTCACTCGTTTTCAAAAATATCTGCAATATAGAATATGCAGCCACAAGGGAGTCAATACAATTTAATGTATTGGCAAGTAACACTATGGTGGATATAAGTGGCAAGACTAATACTACATGCTTATTTGGCTGAGTGGAGTTTAGGCTAAGTTTGCATAAAGCCAGTTTCTCCTATCTTTTATCATAAAACAATTTCATCTATAATGGTTATCACTGATAGAAACCAGTGAACCTTAACTAAATTTAGGAGTACCACTGATAGAAATCACGGTAAGTTCCTACCCATGTTCACCCATCAAAATTTTATTATGAAGTTGGCATGATGAGATTCTTACGACATTCCTTGTCCAGCTGCTCATAGTTGTCCATAACCGAGGACACGGCTAAGATCTTAGTTTGTTGACTCTGCAGAGTTTGTGCACTTTCAACTTTAGACTCAAATCAGCCCAAACATCCTATACACCCTGAGTGCATTAAGGAAAGGAGAAGATTGAGACGAGATCTTTCAGAAGAAATTCCACCACCGTCAGGCTTGACCCGTTCCAACCTATACCCCCTACATCTGCTAGTCAAGCACTGGTGAGTTCATTTAACTTAGTTGATCAAGACAGAGCCCATATGACCAAAGGTTGCACGGGAAGCTACTAAACTTAGAGGGACATGGTAATCTCTTTGTTCCTGGGTGGCCATCCTCAAGTGACAACCTCAAGTGGAATAACCCTTAGACAAGGGCCCTGAGGCAACACTCAACATAAACCAGTCTTACCACTTCCACCCAGGTGTTTCATTAGACTTAGTAGTTTTATCCTCAACATATAAATAAAACATTTGAAGAGCATAGCAATTCTACTAAGTTCAATGTCTTCTATACTAGCAGGATATAAAATGAAGGCTACACACTACTTGGGATATTAGCATAGCATAATATAACTTAGATAAACTTCCTACCATGCATACTACTCAAAACTCTAGTAATGCATAATAAAAATAATAGGTAGTTGATGGTGTGTTACTTGCCTTGTTGAAGTTGGTGAAGAATTCACACTCTCTTCACAAAAGATCGTTGCTCTCCGTACAATCTATTCATTGAAAACACAATAAAAAAAATAAACAAACATGCCATCAAACGAACATAGAAGTGAAGAAATCATACAAAGCAACAATCATGGAAAAAGGGGTTTAACCAAGTTGGCTAGGACAAGGTCAATTTTTGAGTTTGAAATATTCATTCCCTAATTGTTCAACACTTGTTAAGGGGTTTCCAAGATTTCACTAAGGATGTCTAGGTTGAGTTTGTAGTGATCAAACTTTATTATAACCATACTTGTCGAGGAAGTTCGAATAGTTCACTAAGGTGATCTCACTATCTCAACTAGGGTAACACATCATAAAGTGCAACACTTAGTTGTTTTCATCAAACCATTTGAGTACTCTAAGTTAGTCTTTCCATTTTGGTTTAGGGTAGGTCTAGGTTCAACTATCTTCATAACAATGGAGATAACAAGTTAAAGTCTTGGGATTTTCCAATTGGGTCAATGGTTGGACAAAAAAAACTTGTTATTCTTCAACTTGTGTGGATGGCTCCAAGTCTTCACATTCTTGTCTTCTTGAAGATCATCTTCATGCTTCTATTGTAGTCTTTTCCTTAGATAGATTCTTCTCTTGATCTTGATAGATTCTTCATGGTTTTAACTTCACTAATTGGTTTGGGTATGGGATGGTCACAAAATACCACTAAGTCAAATTGGAAAGAAATAAGAAGAAATATAGAAAGACAGAGGGAGATGTCTTCTTCTTCATTACTTCATACACTTGTACTTCATTGAGTTGCTTCTAGCTGTGGAGTCCAAGTCTTCTCTTAAAAATTTCTTCTATGATATTCCTTGTAACTCTTCATGTTGCCACCAAGTTGAAAATGAAGTTTTCTTCTTGTGCTTGAGTCTTGATCTACATCTTGCTAACTTGATGATTTCTTGAAGCATGAAAGGGGAGTGGAGGAGTAGATAAAAACTATGGTACTAGTATTTAAGGTTCACTACTTGGTCTTATATGTGATTGACACATTTTAGGTACTTGGTCTTGGCTCCAAATAGCCACAACAACAAGGAAAACAATGATAGAAACAACTCAAATACTTAAACAACAAGGGGGCTACTGTGATGGAAGTTTGGCTAAAATACATGGTCATGGTCCAGGGGTGTCCGAAATGGTTGTGAAATGATGTCTCTGATTCGAGGTTACCAAATGGAACAATTTTGCAAAAGGAACTATATTGAAATTATTTATATAATTGAATCTATGTCAGAATTACTCAAATATATCACTTAATTCTAAATTCCAATTTATCTTGTTCAAAAATTATTTTGGGACAGAGGGTGTGAAAGTACTCATCCTAAGGTTTCCAAAAATATTTTATTTGCAATTTTTGGATTTGTAGAATTTGAATTATGCCAAAATTCATCAAACAAGCATTTTTAAATCTGAACAAATTTTAAATGGTTAATTTTAAGTTTTTCCAGTGACAAAAGTTTCTACATGTTATGCTGATTCCAAAAAGTCCAAGTTTGCCAAAATTGGATTTGTGGTTAAAAAGATATGAGATTTCTAAGCTGTAGGGGTGTTTCTGCAAAGTTACAAATTAATATTATTCCGGAATAGAAATCCCGAAAAAGGGTTTGGGCTGCTATGCGCTGCACGGGGCGACAGATAAAATCTGGGCTTGGGCCGGCTACTGGCTGCACCGAGCGAAGGATAGCGACTAAACGCGTGGCTGACTTGGCGTGACCCAATTGGCTGATACCTTTTAGGTAAGTGGATCTAATATGGACCTCACAATCCAGATCTGACGGATGTAAATAAAAAGAGGGCAGAGAGAAGGGCTCACCACCGGTGTGGCCTGCCGGAAAATGGCGCACGGTGACGTCGACGCTCGGGAATTCACAACGGCGGAGATCTGGTGGCTCCCTAGGCTCGGCAAGTCGGCTACGAGCAGAGGAGCATCATTACGGAGACGAAGGTGTGGTCGGCGATGCGCTGCGCTTCCGATAACAGCGACAGAGAGTGACCGGAGATGATTTGGGCGCCGTTGCTCCTCCGGTGTGCTCGAACTCGCTGATTCCCTGCGGTAAAAATTCGAAAACAGGCATCAAGGATGCGCACGATCGATTTTAAGGATGGGAAACCAAAAGAGAGGTGGAGCAACCTTCGGTGTCGCCGGGAATGGCATGAACTGCTCCGACAGATGCAGATCTCCGGCGAGAAATTTCTTCGACCCTGGGGCTTGTAACGAGGGGGCGAGGGAGGGGAAATGGAGAGGCCAACTAGGGCTTTAAGATTGATTGTTCGGGGCATTGATAGAAAGCCTTAAACGCGTGCAATCACGGCGAGCAATCAAGGGAAGAAACGGGCACTTCTGCCGTTTCTGAGATTGAAGATGACCTGGCGTCATGCTGACGTGAGCATTTTTTTCTTTTTCTTTTTCCTTGTTCTCTTAATTCCTTAATAACTTTTGTTTTCTTTATCCAATTAAGGTCAAATATATTTCTAAATTCCTGTAATAATAATATCTTTCATACATAAACATTTTTGGAAACTTTTCAACACAAATAAAAATTTAAATTTTGAAATTTGAATAATTCTCTAATAGTAACTTAATGTGATTTTTAGTTTAGAAAATTATAAAATACAATTATTTGTCAAATAAAATTTCAGTAGCTTTATAATGATCAAATACTATTTTCCAAAACCATTTCAAAGTGTTTTCATCTTTTATAACTTTAAAATATGATGTAAAAAGAGGGTTAATTATAGAAATATGATTTAAATGATTTTAGAAAATATTTTCTATGATTCAAAATATTGTTTTCTAGGACCTTTTAAAATATTTTCAACATATGAGCAAGTCACAAATAGTAACTAAGTGCTTTTCTATTTAAAAAATAAATGATACTTTGAAATGGGGTTTACTATTATTCAGAGGAGAGTCAAAAATGTCAATATTGTTTTCCATGGTTCTTTACTTGTTTTCATAAACAATAACTTATATAAACACTTTATGGTTAAATGCTTGGTATAATATTTGGAGAAAACAAAATGGAAAACAACTTATTTATGAAAACCAATTTATATTTTTAAGGTTTGCAAATAGGGAAAATAGTTTCTTTGGATAGTTATTTGTTTTGAGGATTTAACTTTTCAGAAAACAGAGGTATTTGGATTATCAATTCCAATAGCATTGGAAAAACAATAATGTTTACTTTGTGTTTGAATTTTATTTGGTTTTTTATGGCTTGCTTTAATAGAAAACAAAAAGTTTTAAATTTTTGTGATTTTTGCATTTTCCAAAAATCAGGGATGTTACAGACTACCACCCTTAAAACAAATCTCGTCCCGAGATTTGGGAAGGCTAGAAAGAGAGATTAGGTTTGGGTAACTGGGTGGGCTACCACCCTTAAAAGAAACTTTTGTGGGTAGTCTATTTTCATTAGATTGGAGTGTAGATTAATTTGAGATTGGCTCGAGTAGAACTTTCCTTCGCGGTAGAGTTGTATACGAACATAGGTAGGTTGAACTACCTTAGACACTGAGGGGTCACTCTTTGGGTCAATCAAAAGTCTTTGGTTCACCCTCAACTTGGTGTTTTGATATCCTTGGCAATCGTCCATGTTGTTGTTGTCATCCTTGAAGGCAAACACCATGCTATTTCTAACGAAACTCTCATGGTAGGAAATATCTTCCATTGCTTAATACCTCCAAGGTTGGCTTGATCCTCACCGAAAATAGTACGTTATCAGCAACACTAACATAGGGTCATTATTGTATTCTACCATTCTATGGTTCAGGTTTAACATCGTCATCTCTCTAATAGGTAGGTCACTCAGATTTACCACTCCTCGTAGCAAAAGTGAATAATGTGAGTAGTCACAATGGGGGCCAATCCATGTTGCACTCAATCATTACCTTGTACTTGGATTTGATGAATCTTGTTTAATAACACTAGGTCACCTCACTTGTCTAACAGAAAGTGTCCATTCTGTAAGACAAACTTGAGCTAAACTATCAATTCTCAACTAGTGGGTTGCGTCAAACTCTTATGTAACACAAACTGGATAGTTGTGTTTCTTCATTGTTTTCTTCTCTTGCCGTAGTTGGCTCTGAAATCTTCATAGTTCATGCAACTTGGGGTTCACTTGCCTTTCTTCACTTTTTGATTTGCTTGCTGCTCCTTATGGTGTAGTTGGCATTGATCATGGATGTGATTGTTCCTTCACACAAAAGGATCTTAAAATAGTGACATTCCTAAATTGTATGGCTTGTGTCTCTATAGAGAACTAGTCATGACATTCTTGGGTGAAAGTTTTGTTGTTGCACTTGGGATTTTGTTTGGCTTAGCATGGATGAGTAGAGATTAGGAAGATACTAAATAAAAGCCATGTCCTAACATGGCAGATCAAGGAAACTCATCTTACAAACAACACATAACAAACATATAGCAATACATTCATCACACCAAACAACATGGTTTTTAGAAAACACTAATATTGTCATACCACACTCATTGTTATGATCAATATACTAACACGTTAACATTGTTGTAACAAAGGAACTAGATTGGTGGTCTCATCTATATCTTCTTGAGTTTCTTCAAATTCTTCTCTCATTGTCTTGAGATGTTCTTGATTGTTGGGAAGTCTATGTTTTTCTTCAAGTTCTTCAATAATCTTGAGTGTAGGTATTCATGTGGCGAAAATACTTCTTGCACTTCTTGGTATGATCATCAACATTCCTGTCTTGATGGTATTGAAGAGGTAGGTCATCTTGAAATTTTGAAGGTGAATAATAGATGAGATGATATGAGAATAATCAGGATGATTATATTGTTTCTAGATAGTTTGAACATAGAAAGTTTTCAATCCTAGGGTGATCAATGGGTTATTAACAACTTGTTGCAAATTGGATATTCACTATAGTGAGAAGGACAATGCACCCGCAAGCCAATCAGGGAACGGTCTCGTGTCCGTGGACACGTAAAGTTGTCCGGGCCGCTTCATCTCACTATGCTGCTAGGATCCAAAATACTCGAAGGAGATAATAACATGATACAAAATGGCGTCCAAACCTAAGGGTCTCGAATCCTACAGGCAACACAATGCTCTGATACCATTTTGTAGCGTTCCCACATTTAAATAATGTAAGGACACCTGTGTTATTGTGGTAGTCCCTGGATCAATTGCTAGCACCACAGTACAAAGTGAAATATCATGCAAATGCATCAAATTCTATTACATCGCATGATCCAGTCTTTACAAAATAGTATTACAACTTGCATAGTCTTAGAAGACTAGCAACAAACTATGATATACAACGGAAGACACAATACAACATTGAGCCCATCTTCTTCATGTGCCACAGGCAAAACATGTTGGCGATAGTCTCGAGATCCTAAACGAAATCCTCACTTGTTTTCAGAAACATCTGCAATATGGAATATGCAGCCACAAGGGAGTCAATACAATTTAATGTATTGGCAAGTAACACTATGGTGGATATAAGTGGCAAGACTAATACTACATGCTTATTTGGCTGAGTGGAGTTTAGGCTAAGTTTGCATAAAGTCAGTTTTCTCCTATCTTTTATCATAAAACAATTTCATCTATAATGGTTATCACTGATAGAAACCAGTGAACCTTAACTAAATTTAGGAGTACCACTGATAGAAATCATGGTAAGTTCCTACCCATGTTCACCCATCAAAATTTTATTATGAAGTTGGCATGATGAGATTCTTCCGTCATTCCTTGTCCAGCTGCTCATAGTTGTCCATAACCGAGGACACGGCTAAGATCTTAGTTTGTTGACTCTGCAGAGTTTGTGCACTTTCACCTTTAGACTCAAATAAGCCCAAACATCCTATACACCCTGAGTGCATTAAGGAACGGAGAATATTGAGACGAGATATTTCAGAAGAAATTCCACCACCGTCAGGCTTGACCCGTTCCAACCTATACCCCCTACATCTGCTAGTCAAGCACTGGTGAGTTCATTCAACTTAGTTGATCAAGACAGAGCCCATATGACTAAAGGTTGCACGGGAAGCTACTAAACTTAGAGGGACATGGTAATCTCTTTGTTCCTGGGTGGCCATCCTCAAGTGACAAGCTCAAGTGGAATAACCCTTAGACAAGGGCCCTGAGGCAACACTCAACATAAACCAGTCTTACCACTTCCACATAGGCGTTTCATTAAACTTAGTAGTTTTATCCTCAACATATAAATAAAACATTTGAAGAGCATAGCAATTCTACTAAGTTCAATGTCTTCTATACTAGCAGGATATAGAATGATGGCTACACACTACTTGGGATATTAGCGTAGCATAATATAACTTATAGAAATTTCCTACCATGCATACTACTCAAAACTCTAGTAATGCATAATAAAAATAATAGATAGTTGATGGTGTGTTACTTGCCTTGTTGAAGTTGGTGAAGAATTCACACTCTCTTCACAAAAGATCGTTGCTCTCCGTACAATCTATTCATTGAAAACACAATAAGAAAATAAACAAACATGCCATCAAACAAACATACAAGTGAAGAAATCATACAAAGCAACAATCATGGAAAAAGGGGTTTAACCAAGTTGGCTAGGACAAGGTCAATGTTTGAGTTTGAAATATTCATTCCCTAATTGTTCAACACTTGTTAAGGGGTTTCCAAGATTTCACTAAGGATGTCTAGGTTGAGTTTGTAGTGATCAAACTTTATTATAACCATACTTGTCGAGGAAGTTCCAATAGTTCACTAAGGTGATCTCACTATCTCAACTAGGGTAACACATCATAAAGTGCAACTTAGTTGTTTTCATCAAACCATTTGACTACTCTAAGTTAGTCTTTCCATTTTGGTTTAGGGTAGGTCTAGGTTCAACTATCTTCATAACAATGGAGATAACAAGTTAAAGTCTTGGGATTTTCCATTTGGGTCAATGGTTGGACAAAAAAAAACTTGTTATTCTTCAACTCGTGTGGATGGCTCCAAGTCTTCACATTCTTGTCTTCTTGAAGATCATCTTCATGCTTCTATTGTAGTCTTTTCCTTAGATGGATTCTTCTCTTGATCTTGATAGATTCTTCATGGTTTTAACTTCACTAATTGGTTTGGGTATGGGATGGTCACAAAATACCACTAAGTCAAATTGGGAAGAAATAAGAAGAAATATAGAAAGAGAGAGGGAGATGTTTTCTTCTTCATTACTTCATACACTTGTACTTCATTGAGTTGCTTCTAGCTGTGGAGTCCAAGTCTTCTCTTAAAAATTTCTTCTATGATATTCCTTGTAACTCTTCATGTTGCCACCAAGTTGAAATGAAGTTTTCTTCTTGTTCTTGAGTCTTGATCTACATCTTGCTAACTTGATGATTTCTTGAAGCATGAAAGGGGAGTGGAGGAGTAGATAAAAACTATGGTACTATTATTTAAGGTTCACTACTTGGTCTTATATGTGATTGACACATTTTAGGGACTTGGTCTTGGCTCCAAATAGCCACAACAACAAGGAAAACAATGATAGAAACAACTCAAATACTTAAACAACAAGGGGTCTACTATGATGGAAGTTTGGCTAAAATACATGGTCATGGTCCAGGGGTGTCCGAAATGGTTGTGAAATGATGTCTCTGATTCAAGGTTACCAAATGGAACAATTTTGCAAAAGGAACTATATTGAAATTATTTATATAATTGAATCTATGTCAGAATTACTCAAATATATCACTTAATTCTAAATTCCAATTTATCTTGTTCAAAAATTATTTTGGGACAGAGGGTGTGAAAGTACTCATCCTAAGGTTTCCAAAAATATTTTATTTGCAATTTTTGGATTTGTAGAATTTGAATTATGCCAAAATTCATCAAACAAACATATTTAAATTTGAACAAATTTTAAATGGTTAATTTTAAGTTTTTCCAGTGAAAAAAGTTTCTACATGTTATGCTGATTCCAAAAAGTCCAAGTTTGCCAAAATTGGATTCGTGGTTAAAAAGATATGAGATTTCTAAGCTGTAGAGGTGTTTCTGCAAAGTTACAAATTAATATTATTCCGGAATAGAAATCCCGAAAAAGGGTTTGGGCTGCTATGCGCTGCACGGGGCGACATATACAATCTGGGCTTGGGCCGGCTACTGGCTGCACCGAGCGAAGGATAGCGACTAAACGCGTGGCTGACTTGGCGTGACCCAATTGGCTGATACCTTTTAGGTAAGTGGATCTAATATGGACCTCACAATCCAGATCTGACGGATGTAAATAAAAAGAGGGCAGAGAGAAGGGCTCACCGCCGGCGTGGCCTGCCGGAAAATGGCGCACGGTGACGTTGACGCTCGGGAATTCACAACGGCGGAGATCTGGTGGCTCCCTAGGCTCGGCAAGTCGGCTACGAGAAGAGGAGCATCATTACGGAGACGAAGGTGTGGTCAGCGACGCGCCGCGCTTCCGATAACAGCGACAGAGAGTGACCGGAGATGATTTGGGCGCCGGTGCTCCTCCGGTGTGCTCGAACTCGCTGATTCCCTGCGGTAAAAATTCGAAAACAGACATCAAGAGATGCGCACGATCAATTTTAAGGATGGGAAACCAAAAGAGAGGTGGAGCAACCTTCGGTGTCGCCGGGAATGGCATGAACTGCTGCGGGAGATGCAGATCTCCGGCGAGAAATTTCTTCGGCCCTGGGGCTTGAACGAGGGGGCGAGGGAGGGGAAATGGAGAGGCCAACTAGGGCTTTAAGATTGATTGTTCGGGGCATTGATAGAAAGCCTTAAACGCGTGCAATCACGGCGAGCAATCAAGGGAAGAAACGGGCACTTCTGCCGTTTGTGAGATTGAAGATTACCTGGCGTCATGCTGACGTCAGCATTTTTTTCTTTTTCTTTTTCCCTGTTCTCTTAATTCCATAATAACTTTTGTTTTCTTTATCCAATTAAGGTCAAATAAATTTCTAAATTCGTGTAATAATAATATCTTTTGATACATAAACATTTTTGGAAACTTTTCAACACAACTCAAAATTTAAATTTTGAAATTTGAATAATTCTCTAATAGTAACTTAATGTGATTTTTAGTTTAGAAAATTATAAAATACAATTATTTGTCAAATAAAATTTCAGTAGCTTTATAATGATCAAATACTATTTTCCAAAACCATTTCAAAGTGTTTTCATCTTTTATAACTTTAAAATATGATGTAAAAAGAGGGTTAATTACAGAAATATGATTTAAATGATTTTAGAAAATATTTTCTATGATTCAAAATATTGTTTTCTAGGACCTTTTAAAATAGTTTCAACATATGAGCACGTCACAAGTAGTAACTAAGTGCTTTTCTATTTAGAAAATAAATGATACTTTGAAATAGGGTTTACTATTAGTCAGAGGAGAGTCAAAAATGTCAATATTGTTTTCCATGGTTCTTTACTTGTTTTCATAAACAAATAACTTATATAAACACTTTATGGTTAAATGCTTGGTATAATATTTGGAGAAAACAAAATGGAAAACAACTTCTTTATGAAAACCAATTTATATTTTTAAGGTTTGCAAATAGGGAAAATAGTTTCTTTGGATAGTTATTTGTTTTGAGGATTTAACTTTTCAGAAAACAGAGGTATTTGGATTATCAATTCCAATAGCATTGGAAAAACAATAATGTTTACTCTATGTTTGAATTTTATTTGGTTTTTGATGGCTTGCTTTAATAGAAAACAAAAAGTTTTAAATTTTTGTGATTTTTGCATTTTCCAAAAATCAGGGATGTTACAAATTCACAGAAAGATCAAAATGAACAGATCATTTTTGTGCTTAATCCTCAGATATTTCCAAAACCTTTTCTACTTTTAAGTTTTTCGATTTGAGCAACGTAAGTGCCTCGAAAAATTCGTCTTTACTAATAGTTCTGGTTTTGACAGATTCTGCCTTTTTTACTTTGCATTCTTTCTTTTACTATATTGAGTGGATTTCTTTGCTCCATAAAACATTAGTGGATATAGATAATGTTTAAAAATTAATAATAATGCTTGTGTCCATGGATAACATGTGAGTTTTGTTATTGTGCACTAACTCTCTAATGAGAATTACTTTGAGTTCCGTGTGAAGGAAGTTTTCAAGGGTCAAGAGAAGAGGATGATATAATGTGAGAAGAGTGAAAATCCTAAGCTTGGGGATGTCCCTGTGGTTCATTCCAGCAAATTATAAGAAGATTCAAGCGTCTAAACTTGGGGATGCCCAAGGCATCCCCTTCTTCATCTGCAACTTATCAAGTCACTTCTAGAAAAACCATATTTTTTTTGGTCACATCATATGCACTTTACTTGGAGCGTCTGTTTGTTTTTCCTTTTTTTCTTTTATTTTCCTTGCTGCAATAAACTTAGTTGGAACCCAGCATTTTTGTGTGGGAGAGAGACAGGCTCCGCTTTTTCATATGAATACTCGTATTCTGCATCATACTCGTATTCTTCATTTTTCTTCTAGCTGTTGCAAATCCTTTTTAGCTCTTTTTTTATGCATCTCTTGTTCAGAGCGGTTAGTTCTAGTAGAGTAGTAGTACTCTCTTGTTTCACTGATATATCATTTGGAGAGTTTTGTTCAGACAAATGATTGGTGTTTAGACAAAAACTTTAATGCTTATAACAGTGCAAAAAGAAGCTTGTTTAGACTATGGCTAGACTTTATCATGTCATGTTGGATATTATTTTAACTCTATGCTTAGAAATTATTATTGTAGCATGACTTGTCTCAAATATCTGAGAGTTCTTAATGTGCCATTGAAAGAATCATGAGTTGTTTTTATCACATTAATGCATAATATTGTGGTATTCTCCTTCGAATGCTTTATTTGGTTGAATTGGCGCATGCTTACACCATGTTATGACTACAAACGAGTCACCTGTATCCTCTTTGATCATTTAGTTTTTGAATTCTAATACCATTTATGCTTTGATTAATAATGTTTTTGTCGTTATGCATGATTATGGCCATTATTACTCTCTTAATTTGTCGCTCCCAGTCTTTTGCTAGCCTCCACCTGTACTGAGTATAAGCTCTACTCGTGCATCCAACTCCCAAAAATAAAAGTTTGCCAAAAGTTTCCACCATGCCTACCTACATGTGGTATTTAACCGCCACTCCAAAGTAAATTTCTCACGTGCTACCTTTAAGACCTTCAAAATTATACATGTTGTGTTCCCATGTTTTAGCTCATGAGGACGTTAATAGAGAATCTTTATCTCACTTGTTGATTGCACTTTACACACTTGGACTAGTGGCACATCCTCTTATCCAAATTGATAGAAGAGGTGGCAACGGGGTGCCCAGACCCAAACTTGGTTACTATAAATTCTCTTCACTCTCTTTCCCCTGATATATCAGTTAAAGCATAATTCTATAAACAAAAGAGAAGAGGGATGATCTACTGACCCCAGTAAGCGTCTATGGGAACGGCTCTTGTAAAGTCTAGTTGGCTTGTGACGTACTGTATTGTCTGTTTACCATTCATTGACATAAGCATACACCGTTCTAAAACAATGTTCTCAATACCTCTATTTTAATAAAATAAAAATCTCTAGCATATGAGTTTGGGTATAGGATGGTCACAAAATACCACTAAGTCAAATTGGAAAGAAATAAGAAGAAATATAGAAAGAGAGAGGGAGATGTTTTCTTCTTCATTACTTCATACACTTGTACTTCATTGAGTTGCTTCTAGCTGTGGAGTCCAAGTCTTCTCTTAAAAATTTCTTCTATGATATTCCTTGTAACTCTTCATGTTGCCACCAAGTGAAATGAAGTTTTCTTCTTGTTCTTGAGTCTTGATCTACATCTTGCTAACTTGATGATTTCTTGAAGCATGAAAGGGGAGTGGAGGAGTAGGTAAAAACTATGGTACTATTATTTAAGGTTCACTACTTGGTCTTATATGTGATTCACACATTTTAGGGACTTGGTCTTGGCTCCAAATAGCCACAACAACAAGGAAAACAATGATAGAAACAACTCAAATACTTAAACAACAATGGGGCTACTATGATGGAAGTTTGGCTAAAATACATGGTCATGGTCCAGGGGTGTCCGAAATGGTTGTGAAATGATGTCTCTGATTCAAGGTTACCAAATGGAACAATTTTGCAAAAGGAACTATATTGAAATTATTTATATAATTGAATCTATGTCAGAATTACTCAAATATATCACTTAATTCTAAATTCCAATTTATCTTGTTCAAAAATTATTTTGGGACAGAGGGTGTGAAAGTACTCATCCTAAGGTTTCCAAAAATATTTTATTTGCAATTTTTGGATTTGTAGAATTTGAATTATGCCAAAATTCATTAAACAAGCATATTTAAATTTGAACAAATTTTAAATGGTTAATTTTAAGTTTTTCCAGTGACAAAAGTTTCTACATGTTATGCTGATTCCAAAAAGTCCAAGTTTGCCAAAATTGGATTTGTGGTTAAAAAGATATGAGATTTCTAAGCTGTAGGGGTGTTTCTGCAAAGTTACAAATTAATATTATTCCGGAATAGAAATCCCGAAAAAGGGTTTGGGCTGATATGCGCTGCACGGGGCAACATATACAATCTGGGCTTGGGCCGGCTACTGGCTGCACGGAGCGAAGGATAGCGACTAAACGCGTGGCTGACTTGGCGTGACCCAATTGGCTGATACCTTTTAGGTAAGTGGATCTAATATGGACCTCACAATCCAGATCTGACGGATGTAAATAAAAAGAGGGCAGAGAGAAGGGCTCACCGCCGGCGTGGCCTGCCGGAAAATGGCGCACGGTGACGTTGATGCTCGGGAATTCACAACGGCGGAGATCTGGTGGCTCCCTAGGCTCGGAAAGTCGGCTACGAGCAGAGGAGCATCATTACGGAGACGAAGGTGTGGTCAGCGACGCGCTGCGCTTCCGATAACAGCGACAGAGAGTGACCGGAGATGATTTGGGCGCCGGTGCTCCTCCGGTGTGCTCGAACTCGCTGATTCCCTGCGGTAAAAATTCGAAAACAGACATCAAGAGATGCGCACGATCGATTTTAAGGATGGGAAACCAAAAGAGAGGTGGAGCAACCTTCGGTGTCGCCGGGAATGGCATGAACTGCTGCGGCAGATGCAGATCTCCGGCGAGAAATTTCTTCGGCCCTGGGGCTTGAACGAGGGGGCGAGGGAGGGGAAATGGAGAGGCCAACTAGGGCTTTAAGATTGATTGTTCGAGGCATTGATAGAAAGCCTTAAACGCGTGCAATCACGGCGAGCAATCAAGGGAAGAAACGGGCACTTCTGCCATTTCTGAGATTGAAGATTACCTGGCGTCATGCTGACGTCAGCATTTTTTTCTTTTTCTTTTTCCCTGTTCTCTTAATTCCTTAATAACTTTTGTTTTCTTTATCCAATTAAGGTCAAATAAATTTCTAAATTCGTGTAATAATAATATCTTTTGATACATAAACATTTTTGGAAACTTTTCAACACAAATCAAAATTTAAATTTTGAAATTTGAATAATTCTCTAATAGTAACTTAATGTGATTTTTAGTTTAGAAAATTATAAAATACAATTATTTGTCAAATAAAATTTCAGTAGCTTTATAATGATCAAATACTATTTTGCAAAACCATTTCAAAGTGTTTTCATCTTTTATAACTTTAAAATATGATGTAAAAAGAGGGTTAATTATAGAAATATGATTTAAATGATTTTAGAAAATATTTTCTATGATTCAAAATATTGTTTTCTAGGACCTTTTAAAATAGTTTCAACATATGAGCAAGTCACAAGTAGTAACTAAGTGCTTTTCTATTTAGAAAATAAATGATACTTTGAAATAGGGTTTACTATTAGTCAGAGGAGAGTCAAAAATGTCAATATTGTTTTCCATGGTTCTTTACTTGTTTTCATAAACAAAAATAACTTATATAAACACTTTATGGTTAAATGCTTGGTATAATATTTGGAGAAAACAAAATGGAAAACAACTTCTTTATGAAAACCAATTTATATTTTTAAGGTTTGCAAATAGGGAAAATAGTTTCTTTGGATAGTTATTTGTTTTGAGGATATAACTTTTCAGAAAACAGAGGTATTTGGATTATCAATTCCAAGAGCATTGGAAAAAAAATAATGTTTACTCTATGTTTGAATTTTATTTGGTTTTTGATGGCTTGCTTTAATAGAAAACAAAAAGTTTTAAATTTTTGTGATTTTTGCATTTTCCAAAAATCAGGGATGTTACAAATTCACAGAAAGATCAAAATGAACAGATCATTTTTGTGCTTAATCCTCAGATATTTCCAAAACCTTTTCTACTTTTAAGTTTTTCGATTTGAGCAACGTAAGTGCCTCGAAAAAATTCATCTTTACTAATAGTTCTGGTTTTGACAAATTCTGCCTTTTTTACTTTGCATTCTTTCTTTTACTATATTGAGTGGATTTCTTTGATCCATAAAACATTAGTGCGTATAGATAATGTTTAAAAATTAATAATAATGCTTGTGTTCATGGATAACATGTGAGTTTTGTTATTGTGCACTAACTCTCTAATGAGAATTACTTTGAGTTCCATGTGAAGGAAGTTTTCAAGGGTCAAGAGAAGAGGATGATATAATGTGAGAAGAGTGAAAATCCTAAGCTTGGGGATGTCCCTGTGGTTCATTCCAGCAAATTCTAAGAAGAGTCAAGCGTCTAAACTTGGGGATGCCCAAGGCATCCCCTTCTTCATCTGCAACTTATCAAGTCACTTCTAGAAAAACCATATTTTTTTTGGTCACATCATATGCACTTTACTTGGACCGTCTGTTTGTTTTTCTTTTTTTTATTTTATTTTCCTTGCTGCAATAAACTTAGTTGGAACCCAGCATTTTTGTGTGGGAGAGAGACAGGCTCCGCTTTTTCATATGAATACTCGTATTCTGCATCATACTCGTATTCTTCATTTTTCTTCTAGCTGTTGCAAATCCTTTTTAGCTCTTTTTTTTATGCATCTCTTGTTCAGAGCGGTTAGTTCTAGTAGAGTAGTAGTACTCTCTTGTTTCACTGATATATCATTTGGAGAGTTTTTGTTTAGACAAATGATTGGTGTTTAGACAAAAACTTTAATGCTTATAACAGTGCAAAAAGAAGCTTGTTTAGACTATGGCTAGACTTTATCATGACATGTTGGATATTATTTTAACTCTATGCTTAGAAATTATTATTGTAGCATGACTTGTCTCAAATATCTGAGAGTTCTTAATGTGCCATTGAAAGAATCATGAGTTGTTTTTATCACATTAATGCATAATATTGTGGTATTCTCCTTCGAATGCTTTATTTGGTTGAATTGGCGCATGCTTACACCATGTTATGACTACAAACAAGTCACCTGTATCCTCTTTGATCATTTAGTTTTTGAATTCTAATACCATTTATGCTTTGATTAATAATGTTTTTGTCGTTATGCATGATTATGGCCATTATTACTCTCTTAATTTGTCGCTCCCAGTCTTTTGCTAGCCTCCACCTGTACTGAGTATAAGCTCTACTCGTGCATCCAACTCCCAAAAATAAAAGTTTGCCAAAAGTTTCCACCATGCCTACCTACATGTGGTATTTAACCGCCACTCCAAAGTAAATTTCTCACGTGCTACCTTTAAGACCTTCAAAATTATACATGTTGTGTTCCCATGTTTTAGCTCATGAGGACGTTAATAGAGAATCTTTATCTCACTTGTTGATTGCACTTTACATACTTGGACTAGTGGCACATCCTCTTATCCAAATTGATAGAAGAGTTGGCAACGGGGTGCCCAGACCCAAACTTGGTTACTATAAATTCTCTTCACTCTCTTTCCCCTGATATATCAGTTAAATCATAATTCTGTAAACAAAAGAGAAGAGGGATGATCTACTGACCCCAGTAAGCGTCTATGGGAACGACTCTTGTAAAGTCTAGTTGGCTTGTGACGTACTGTATTGTCTGTTTACCATTCATTGACATAAGCATACACCGCTCTAAAACAATGTTCTCAATACCTCTATTTTAATAAAATAAAAATCTCTAGCATATGAGTTAATCCATGCTTCCCTCTCCGAAGGGCCTTTCTTTTACTTTTATGTTGATTCTTCATATTCTAACTTTATGCACAATTAAGAGAGTAGAGTTGTCATTCTGATTATAATGTGCATGAGTCCCAAAGATTATCATTGATTGATTCATGATATGTTATTACTTGCTCTCAAATTATTTGTTTCTAGCATGAGTCACCACTTGAACTTTGAAGGTGTCCTAGCATATATGTTTTCTCTCACTTTTAAGGACAAGCGGACTACCACTTTGCTATGTTTTTTTATGCTCAAAACAAACGTATAACTTTCAAGTGCATTAATATTCATGATCTTTTATTTTTGTTACTTTTCATGATGCAACATGATTGCTAAGTTTCCTTGTTAGAATTATATATATCATGTGTGTGTTTAGAGTACTATGATCTCATCATACAAATGCTTTTACAAATATAATGATCAAAATTATGTTGGTATCATGTCACCTCGGAAATTATTTTGTTTTTATCGTTTTACCTACTCGAGGACGAGTAGAACTAAGCTTGGGGATGCTTGATACGTCTCAAATGTAACTACAATTTCTAATGATCCATGTTGTTTCCATGCCATATGCTACATGTTTTCTATACACTTTATGCCATTTTTGTGGATTTCCTGGGACTAACCTATTAACAAGATGCCACAGAGCTAGTTCCTGTTTTCTGCTGTTTTTTGTTTCAGAAAAGTTGTTCTGGGAATATTCTCGGAATTGGACGAAAAAATTCCCAGGGTCTTAGAAATCTTTCACATACACGGAGAACAGAGGGGCCCCGGAGCCACCAAAACATAGGGTGGCGCGCCCCCTTGTCCGCGCCACCAGGTGGTGTGGCCCCCTGGCCGCCCACAGACATCGCCCTTTCGCCTATTTAGGCTCATCCTCAGGTTAACCCTAAATACCGGAGTCTCCATCCACGAAAAGTTTTGTAGCCGCCGTCATGATCAACCCTAGTTCGGGAGGGTTCTAAAGCTCTCCCCGGCACCCTGACGGGAGGGGAATTCATCACCAAAGGGCTCTACATCACCATGCCTGCCTCTAGAGTGATGCGTGAGTAGTTAATCCTTGGACTATGGGTCCATAACAGTAGCTACATGGCTGTCTTCTCATCTTTACGCCACCATGTTTAGATCTTGTGAGCTGCCTAACATGATCAAGATCATCTGTTTGTAATGCTACATGTTCTGTTTGCTGGGATCCGATGAATATTGAATGCTATGTATAGTGATTATCAATCTATCATGTTTATGTTATTTATGATGTTGCATGCTCTCCGTTACTACTAGATTCTTTGGCCAAGTTTATGCTTGTAACTCCAAGAGGGAGTATTTATGCTCGATAGTGGGTTCATGCCTCCCTTTCATCTATGCTCGAGTGACAGAAACGTGATGGATGGGGGATGTGTTGTTGCCATTAGGGAGAAAACAACAATGTTTTCATTGTTTACATTACACACTATACTTAAGGCGATAATATGTTGCTTGCAACTTAATACCGGAGGTTTGATTGGATGACGCTCCGAGGGTGGATTATTAGTCACATATGCAGTTGGATAACGGTCCATTAATTATGTTGTAATGCTCGCACGAATCTCGTAGTAATCATCATGTCATACATATGCACCACGGTGTAGCCTTTATATCTGTCAATTGCCCAACTGCAATTTGTTTACCCATCATGTTATCTATCTTTTATGGAGAGACAACACTATTGAACTGTGGACCCCGATCCATTCTTTTACACTGATAATACAACCACTGCAAACATTGTTTTCTTTACTGCAATCATTGTTTTCCTTTCATTCACTGCCATTATTGTTCTATTTCATTTACTGCAAACAATTGTTGTTTTCCACACTATACATCTAATCCTTTGTTTTAGCAAAACCGCTTAAATTGACAACCTCACTATTTTGTTGGGGCAAAGTATCTTGGTTGTGTTGTGTGCAAATTCCGCGTTGCTGCTGAGCCTGGTAGTGCGCCCTGCCAACATCAGCTCTCATCAACCTTTAGAAGTGATTTCTTTCTCCTACTGGTCAATTAAACCTTGGTTTCTTTTCGAGGGAAAACTTGCTGTTGTGCTCTTCATACCTTCCTCTTGGGGTCTCCCAACAAGCGTACATCTACGCGCATCAGTCGGCTGCTCCTCCCTTCGGGCTTTTTGAGACTTCTGGTGTATTACGTGCATACGCCAATTTTCGTCCAATTGAAAGAATATTTTGCGACTAGCTTTTCTGAAAGAGAAAACAACAGAAAATAGGAACTGGTACTTTGGCATCTTTTTAATAGGTTAGTCCCCAAAATGCATAAAAATGCTATGCAGTGGAAACTGTTATAATAACAGCATGGATCATCAAAAATTGTAGATACGTTTGAGACCTATTTCCTGCTCGTCCTCGAGTAGGTAAACGATGAAACAACATAATTTTTTAGGAGACATGCTACCAACATAATCTTGATCAAATAGTAACGCAAAGCACATGAACATAATGAAGTGATCCAATTCAATGGTCTATAGTTTGCTAACAAGAAAACAAAGAGTAAACAAAATGAATCATACAAGTGCAAACTTTCGTGAATAGTATTTTGGAGACAATGAGTCTATAAGAATCATAGAAGTTAGCTCACAAAGCAATAGATTCTAAATAAAATTGTTTGACCAACACAGAGGAAGATTTAGTTTCAGCACTGGTTTCAACTTTTTAACATATATATCTCACGGATATTGTCAATGCAAAATAATGCAATAAGTCAAACATATCATTATATAACAACTGCTGTACCAAAGTTGACACTAGTGTTTTCTTGTGGAGATAGAAAGAAGTAGGAAAACTAACTCAACAATGAAGTAAAAGAAAGGCCCTTCACAGAGGGAAGCAGTGATTAAATCATGTGATAGAGTTTTTAAGTTTTGATAAACATATAGATAGAGCATAAAATATTTGACACTCATCCCAACCTTTGCTATCACGAACCATGGCTAACCGAATCCTCGGGTGCCTGCCAACAATCGCATAGCATGGAGGAGTGTCTATTTTTGGGGGTAGGCGCGTATGTTAATGGTCAACGAGTCAGCAAGTAGACTATACATTAATTCACAAGTTAACTAGATTTTACAAGAGCGGCTCCCATGAAGGACATTATTTCTACTGTGGTTAGTAGATCGTCCCTATTCTCTTTTGTTTACACACTTATGAACTTTTCTTAACTGATAAATCAGGGGCAAAAAGAGTGAAGAGAATTTTGTAGTAACCAAATTTGGGGCTGGGCACCCCGTTGTCAGCTCTTCTAGCGAACTGGATAAGCGGATGTATATGCCACTATTCTAGATGTGTAAATTCTAACCAACAAGCGAAATAAAGACCGTCTATGACGAAGGGATGGATCTTAGACCCTGCGGGTAAGGACACCCCGTCTAAGGCCCAAGAAGGGAAGCCCTTGGAGTATTCTAGAAGGCCCACTTGAAGCCCACCCGCAATGCCTTGCTGGCTAAGTTAGGAAACTTGTAACCGACATAGGGTTAGAGTTCGAGTCCTCTCCGGGTAGGTTTTGAGACCTGGCCATCTATATAAGGCCAGGAGAACCACCGAAAGAGGACCAAGCAATACCGCACCACCAAAGCCTTGAGCTCGAGATTGTACTCTTGACTTGAGCGATCAACTTTGTAACCGATCTATTCGATAATACAGATCGACAGAGGCATGAGTAAGGGTTTTACCTCTACGAGGGCCCCGAACCTGGGTAAATTGTGCCCCCTATCTAGCCGACGATCGCCACCACCGCTCATGGGTTCTCCTATTCGAAACCCTATAGGTTCACCTGAGGGATTTGCTGAGCAACAGATTCGACAATTGGCGCCGTCTGTGGGAACGGCGGGCGCTGGATCTCTGGCGTCATCGGCTTCATCATCCAACTCACGTTGGAAACCTTCGACCACGGCTCCAGTTAATCCTATTCGGATCGGATCTGTCGTGGTGACCCCTCACTCGCCGGAATCACGCCCGGTAATCAGCGATCTGGAGAAGAGCGTCACCTTGACGTTCGGAAGCTTGAAGTTCTACACCAACAAGGATGGGATCCTCCACTTCCCTGAAGAATCAGGATCCGAGTCAGAAGCTGTCGACTCGCACCCCCATCTGGAAAAAATTGGCGAGTCCATCCGCTTCAACACCAACGACTACCATACCCTCTCGACAGAGGAACCTTCGCAGATCCAGAAAACTTTTCGGGCAACGCCTAGGACGCACGGACCATGATTGGCCCAAGTCTGCTTGGCAGGATCGGAACAACCCCCAGAAACAGAGCAAAGCGCTGCAGAGCGCGCTGAGATTGGCGTCTCGCGGCACGCCTGGGACCGGGCTAAAGAAGCTTTGCGAACAAGCAAGCCGCCCGTGGCAGGAGCGCCACACGAAGATATGGTCGCCTACCACTACCATCTGGTGAGAGCAGCCACAACTATCAAAGAAGATCGGAGAGACCTGGCACATCAGAAGAGATTGGCGGATGAATCAAGTCAACGCCGGGCTGAGCTATCCCTAACACCTTCGGTTGGAACTCGACCCACAAGGAAGGGATACGCATCAAGAACAACATCCATGGACGCCGAGTCCCTGGGAGGGATCAGTAAGTCACTCGCACCTTCCCTCATGCGGGTCGACGACGAAGGAAACGTCTACCCGCAAACTCCTGCTGCCGCCGTCCTGGCCGCAGCGACCTACATGCAGATGAACCAGCCAGCGGAGAACGACCCGCGAGCAGAGCAATACAAACAGGTTTGGAAGGGATTGGGTATGGCAGCCTCAAGGCTCGACTCCTACGACCGCAGGAAAGCCGCTGAACAGCAAGAGAAGGAAAAAGAAAAAGAGGCATCGCGCAAGCATAGGAGCACTTCGCCTAGGAGAGACAAATCACCTCGCCGCGGTCGAGAAAAAGAAGCCCGACGACGTGGCGATAGTCGAAGCAGCAGTGAAGGTAGCACGAGAAATAAAAGCTCGCAGCATCATAGCAGCCGCTCGCGGAATCGCAGCAAAGAGCCAAGGAAAGAAACTGATCGCGACCAGCCAGGATATAACGCGCGGTGAGATATCGCACAAAACAAGGTGGACAAGGCAAGAGCTGCAAGGAACCGCGCGCGCTCCTCGTCCAGTTCTTCGGATGACGAGACCTGCGGCGCGCTGTGCTTCGCCCGCAGCATCCGCGAGGCACCCCTACCCAAGAGATTCAAGCTCAACACAGAAGTCACGAAATACGATGGTTCACTCGAGCCTTCATCGTGGCTAAATGACTACCTCACGGCAGTAAAATGCCAACGTGGGAATAAAAACACGGCTATGCAGTACCTCAACCTGCACTTGGTCGGCGCGGCACACAGCTGGCTGGAAGCAAGGCCAAAATCCTGTTACGCATCATGGGATGACCTGCACTACGATTTCTGCAAGAACTTCCAGGCCGCTTACAAGAGACCAGCAACCATTGAAGAACTACGGGCCTGCAGGCAGAAGAGCGGCGAATCCACCCGCGAGTACATTCAGCGGTGGACAACACTCAGGAACACCGCGGGAAATATCTCAGAAGAAGTAGCGGTTGAGGCCTTCGCGAAAGGCGCCCGACGAACTGCTTTCAGAGAAGAGCTGGGCCGAGCAGCACCCAAAACTATTGGGGAACTGATGATCATAGCCAACAAATGGGCTAACGGAGAAGACGCGGTGCGCAACGAGAGGGCATCATCGCCCGCGCCTGAAGAAGATCGCCATGGTCGAAAGAAAAGGAGAACATATTATGATCACGACGACCGGAAAGAGATGGTAGCGGCAGAATTCACACGAAGCCGCGATAATGGGCTCCGCGGGAGTCGCGAGTGGAAACCAAAAGCTGAAGACAAAAGCCCCGAGGAGGATCTGAACGCGTACTGCTCGCTACATCTATTTACAGATAAGCGCACGGGAAAAACTAAGGCAACGCACGTCCTCCAGGATTGCCCAAAATTCATCGAAATCCACGAGGCCTTCTCGAAGAAAAGCAGATCAGCAGCTAATCAAAACTACCCGCCACTCCCAGGAGGAGAACATCAAGGGTTCCAGCCGCCATTACCCCCACCTCCACCAGGAAATCCGAACATGGCGCTAGCAGCACCAAACGCGCCACCCGCACCAACCGCAGAAGCTAACGCGTACCCGAACCCGTCTGGACAGTTAGGGATGATACAAAAAGTTTGCCCATCCCGCAGAGCTCAGAAGACAAACACGCGGCAACTGTGCATGGCTGTGCAAACCCCGCCAACAAAGCCTGAGTACCTGAATATGGCGGACCAATCGATCACTTTTTCGATGGAAGACCACCCGCCACGAGTCTATCGACCAGGACACGCTGCCTTGGTAATCCAAGCACAAATTGGTAATTACGAACTGGCTCGCGTATTCATGGACGGAGGAAGTGGCATCAACATTATCTACGCGGATACGCTCCGCCGGATGAACAGGAACCTGGACGGACTTGCAGAGTCAGAAACATCCTTCCACGGGATAGTTCCAGGAAAGGCGATCCGCCCACTCGGAACAATTAACCTAGAGGTTGTGTTGGGCAATCGACGCAACTACAGAAGGGAATTCCTCGACTTTGAAGTAGTCGACTGGCCCTCACAGTACCACGCCATTCTTTGTCAAACAGCGTTCGCCAGATTCATGGCAGTACCACATTACACGTACCTAAAGCTCAAGTTACCCGGAGAATATGGTGTAATCACCATCGACGGAGATCTCCAGAAGTCCAACAAATGCGACATCGAGTTCAACGAGATCGCAAAATCTTTCGGGGTGCAAGAAGAACTGCAGGAACTGGCAAAGACCACGGACCACTCCGTGATGCCCCTCACAAAGAAAAACGCGCCAGAGTTGGAGTTCAGCACAAACAGCGACACCCGAAAGCATCAGGTGCACCCGACGGATTCCGCGAAGACAGCGATGGTCTCAACTACCCTCTCGCCAGCATAGGAAAACGCGCTCGTCGAACTCCTCCGTGAGTACTGGGAAATTTTCGCTTGGCAGCCCCCAGATATGCCAGGAATACCCAGGGAGTTCGCCGAGCACTCACTCGAAGTCTTCAAGGATGCAAAACCGATCAAGCAGACAACTCGACGATTTTCAGAACCCAAGCAGAAAGCGCTTGGAGAAGAAGTAAACAGATTGCTAGTAGCAAAATTCATCAGAGAGATCAAGATATCCACCTGGTTAGCAAACCCGGTGCTGGTTCCAAAGAAGAACACTGACATCCTTCGAGTGTGCATTGACTACACGTTATTAAATAAGCACTGCCCCAAGGATAATTTTCCCCTCCCGCGGATCGACCAGATCGTGGATTCTACTGCGGGCCGTCAACGCCTCTCTTTCCTGGACGCCTACTCGGGATATAATCAGATCCAGATGAAGCAGGAAGACGAGGAAAAGACAGCATTCATCACGCCACACGGTGTGTACTGCTACACGACAATGCCTTTCGGGCCCAAGAACGCAGGCGCGACGTATCAACGCTGCATGCAAAAATGCCTCGCCAAGCTCATTGGCAAGAACGTACAAGTGTACGTTGACGACATCGTCATCAAGACTCGAGTAGAGGATACACTCCTCGAGGACATTAGAGAAACATTTGACGCCCTCAACGCATACATGATCAAGCTCAATCCGACAAAGTGCGTCTTTGGCGTCCCAGCAGGAAAACTACTCGGGTACCTGGTATCTGCCAAAGGCATCAAAGCCAACCCGGAGAAAATACAAGCAATCTTGACAATGAAGGAACCAACCAATCTACACGGAGTCCAACAGCTCGCGGGGCGACTAGCCGCCTTGAGCAGATTTATCGCACGATTGGGCGAGCAGGCATTACCCTTCTACAAGCTGTTGAAAAAAACGGACAAGTTCGAGTGGACACCAGAGGCTAAACAGGCATTCGCGGACCTGAACCGATCATTGCAAAGCAAGCGCATCCTTGCAACACCGCAAGAGAGGGAGCCACTATACCTATACTTAGCCGCAACAAACCAGGTCATCAGCATGGCAATTGTAGTCGAACGACCTGAGGAGGGCAAGGCATATGGGGTCCAACGACCAATCTACTACATCAGTGAAGTGCTCTCGCCATGCAAGGAACGATGCCCTCACTACCAGAAACTCGCTTATGGAGTTGTTCTCACGGCTCGAAAGCTCAAGCACTACTTCCAGGAACACACCATAACAGTGGTTAATGATGCGTCACTCGGTACAATCATGAACAACCCTATGGCATCTGGACGGATAGCAAAATGGAGCATCGAGCTCGGCGCTTGGGACATCATCAATGTAGGGCGCAATTCAGTAAAATCCCAGGTACTCGTGGAGTTCCTGAGCGAGTGGACAGAGCTACAAACACCCGGCCCGCCAGAATACACGAGTAATTGAATCATGTACTTCGATGGGTCCAAGAGAAACGAAGGAGCAGGAGCTGGAATCGTCCTGATATCACCTAGAGGGGACAAACTGCAGTACGTCCTCCGATTGGACTTTCCACCTGATGATCCAGCATCAAACAACGACGCAGAATATGAAGCTCTGTTGCATGGGATGAAGATGGCAGTTGCGTGTGGAGCCACCCGACTGATGATCTACAGCGACTCCAACCTCATCGTGCAACAGACAATGAAGGAATGCGACGCTATCGCTGAAAACATGGTCGCTTATCGTGACATGTACAACCTACTCGAAGGAAGTTTCAAGGGATGCGAGCTGAAGCATATTGCGAGATCCAGCAACAAAGAAGCAGACAGGCTAGCAAACATGGGTTCCACAAATACACCCATACCGCCAGGGATATATTTTGAGCGGATGACTAGACGATCAGTCAAAATCAAGAAAACTGTAGACGTACCCACATCATCGGAGACAGAGGTCAGCCCGCAAAGTTGCTATTATCGAGTTCATTCATCATATTTCGCGACAAGTTTTTCTGGTCGAACCAGTCTGGACGCAGAAATATCTCGACTACTTGTCCGCGAAACAGCTCCCAGCAGATCCACGAGAGGCTCGACAGATAGTCAGGCGAAGCAAATCCTTTCGGGTGATAAACGGAGAGCTATACAAGCAAAGCATCTCAGGAATATTGCAACGATGCATAACACCCGAGGACGGCAAAGAATTATTGCAAGATATCCATCAAGGAGATTGTGGAAATCATGCTAGCTGGAAAGCAATCATGGGGAAAGCCTTCCGAGCAGGATTCTACTGGCTTACAGCCTCCAGAGACGCAAAGGAGCTGGTCGACAGGTGCAACGCTTGCCAGCGATTCGCACCAAAACCACACGCACCCGCTATGGAATTACATATGATACCCATAGCCTGGTCCTTTGCACAATGGGGACTAGACATGGTAGGACCACTACGCAAGTCCACGCCTGGTGGATACACACACTTGCTGGTCGCAGTTGACAAATTTACCAAATGGATCGAAGCCATGCCGGTAACCTCGGCTGGCGCCCAATGCGCCATCAAATTCCTCGACTCCATCATATGCAGGTTTCGAGTACCACACGACATCATTACAGACAATGGTACTAACTTCACGGCAAAAGAAACATAGCAGTTCTGTGAAGAAAAGGGCATCAACTTCTAATTTGCCTCAGTTGCCCATCCGCAAACCAACGGCCAAGTCGAAAGATCCAACGGATTAGTTTCGGCTGGCATCAAGAAACGTCTACTCGATCGTCTACACCCGGCAGCAGGACATTGGGCAGAAGAACTACCCTCTGTGCTATGGAGCCTCCGCACAACTCCAAACCGATCCACAAACTACACACCATTTTTCATGGTCTACGGGGCCGAAGGAGTCCTTCCTGAGGACGTCAGGTTCAGCGCCCCAAGGGTTGTTGCTTACAGCGAAGAAACCTCCAACAGGGCACTCGCGGATGACATGGACGCACTCGACGAAATACGCGATATTGCACTCGCAAGATCAGCAGTATACCAGCAGTCGCTGCGAAACTATCACAGTCGCCGCATACGCCACAGAGCCTTCGCAGTAGGAGATCTGGTGCTATGGCTCAAGCAGAAGGAAGGACACAAGCTCGAGCCACCATGGGAAGGACCCTTCATAATACACGAAGTTATCCCAGGTGGCGCCTATCGACTGAAGAACCCGGCGACTGGAGGCGTCTATTCCAACCCTTGGAATGTCGCACAACTCCGCAAATTTTACCCTTAGATTTTTTTAGCCATAATAAGGCTATACTAGCCATCTTGTAGTTCGACTGAAAATCACATGACTTTTCAGTCATTCCAATAAAATACATGGTTTCTCAACCATAGATACTCGAAGATTTCTTATCTTTACATTCTAAAAGGTACACACCCCAAAAAACACACGGGGGCTACACCTAACTCAGCATCACAGGAAAATTTATATGTACAAGGTGAACACCTTACAACAATTTTTACAAACTATACAGAACAACAGGATATAGACATCCTACGATCAAACCCGGCGCTGAGCATTCTCAGCCGCCAAAACCCGATCTACCTCATCCGAGGTCAATCGAATGATTTCTTCTGCCGCAGGCCGAACAACCCTATAACGAGGAGAAATATCGTCGATTGAACCATCAGGAAGTCTAGCTATGGAGTTAAAGTTCACCTCAGGATGCCACAACCGGACGAAAGAGAGAGCCACCACCGAGACGCAAGTCATCTGATTGCGAACACACTCGTGAATCTCTCCTTCTCGACCGAACACCCTGAGAAGATGGCTCCAATCTTCAGGACCCCTTTGCAGCGGATAGAAAGCGGTGTTCATCGCAATCAAAACCTCGTGAAAGGAGCTCACGAGTATCTTCGCCTGGATGACTCGGAACTTCAAGGTAGCAAGCACGAAACCTCGACCACGATCGGACCAAAAATTATTCGCGTGAGGTCTCGAGCTGCCAGCTTCTTGAAAAATGTGGTTTTCCACCCATTGTTTCTCATTCCTGTCATCTGGCTGAACAACTGAAAGGAAAAGTTACATGATCAAAAAAGGATACAAGATAAAGAAGACTTGGGGGCTGCGTTACTTACAAAGCAAATCCTTGGCAACAGACGCCAACTCATCCATCACAAACTGCTCGCGTTCAATCGCCAGTTTTTGTTTGGACTTGGCCACATCGGCTATCCCACGCAGCGCTTTTAGCTTGCGTTCACCATCGGCTACACGATCACGGAGACCTGCAAAGGTCCTAACAGCGGCAACAAGAGGATTTGCTGGAGTAGCAGGTCCACCTGAAGGCTCTGCAGCCACCCTAGGTACCTGCAAAATACAAGGAAGTTTAAGGAATAAGATGCCCTATTCGAGATATATTAACCACCTATTCGACAGGTGCTCCGGGGCTACTCCCATCGGGAGGAAACACACAATCGCGGGAAGCATTTCAGAAAAACATTTCGATTAAAACATTGAAAATACGGGAGCACATCCCAAGGTTCATTACAATCAAAACAGCAAAGTACAGAAGAAATATACTAAGGAGCTACAGTTGTGCTGCCACTCGCGGCGGTGGTCCCTCCCTTAGCACGGGCAAACAACTCGGATAACTTCCGAGCAAGGACTCCGGCTGGCTCGCCAAAACGACGAAGCCCTACCTTTTTGCACGTAGCAGGATCGACAGGAAGCTCCGAGTAGGCCTCCTCCAAACCGGTGACTCCGTGTGCCAGCGCGAACTGGATGGAGGTCTTCGCCCCAGATTCTGAGTGGGCGACCGCGTAGGCTTCAAGGAGATTGCTCTCCGAGAAAATCTTCAGCAAATCACTCAGCGCGGGTGGAGACACGGCGTTGACAAGAAGGCAGCCGTGCAGTTGCGTCAGCACTCGAGTGGGATCGCCAATCAAGGTGCAGACCCCTTCGGCGTGCCTCCTGAGCCGGGCGCAAGAATCCGTCAGTGCATCCACCCGATGGACCCCAGGAAGCTCCAGGGGGACACCCAGAAGACCTACAAAGAAAAATGTCAAGATCCAGAGGACTCACCACGACAGAAGATAAATCATAGGACAAAAGCAACTTACCCGCAAAGCGCCCGGCAAGGGGACGAAGGAAGTCGACAAGGTCGGCATCCGCCTTGGTGCCATCTTCCTCCAAATTCTTCAGAGCAACCTGGGCAGCCGTAAGCTTTCCTTCAAGATCAGACGACAACATGCGGGAGGACTCGAGATCCCGTCGAGCAGCCGCCAACTCAGCCTCTTGAGCAGTTGCCCGAGTGGAGGCATTCGCCTTCTTGGTCTTCATAAACTCAATTTGAGCTACACAGCAGTAGTTGTTAGAGCCGAAGCATTGGTGGAAAAATAAAGACAAAAGAAGATGGTAAACTTACTTCGAAGAAGCTCGTTCTCCGAGGCGATTCGATCACGGTCTGATCGAAGGATCCCGAATTCCGACTCAGCGAGAACAACACGGCGACCAACCGCCGCAAGGGAATCGATAAGCGACTGCAAGGAACATGAAGATAGAAGAATCAGAAAGGAGAAATATGAGCCTATACTTGATTGTAAACATTCGAGTATAGCCTCGGGGGCTACTCCCATCGGGAGCACTATCGTACACCCGATAAAATGAAGAAGAAGAAATAAGAAGACTATCTCTGAGCCTGTAGCCAATCGCATGCGATCGACTAACAGCCTCGGGGGCTACTCCCATCGGGAGCACTGACGTGCACCTGATAAAAATCCAAAGGTGATAAAGTATTGAAGAAGCAGGCAACAAAAGTTTACCTGGCCTTGAGCAAGGGAGAGGGGATCCGCCGAGCTACCCGACACCTCCTTCGGAGCCGAAGCCCCAGCAGCGAAACTAGGAATTCTGTATTCCGTAGTCGCCGCGTTGGGGGCTACACTCGGTGAGTTTTGGACGGTGTCAACGGTAGGAGTCTCACCCGCAGGTCCCACTTTATTCCTCTTTTCGGGAGGAAGGGAGGAGGCGTACCTGCGAGGGTTGATAGCTTGCAGACTGCAATGAAGACAATATGTCAAAAAAGATGCGAAAGGAAATGTTCGACTAAGAACAAGAAGAAAGAACTTACTCGTCATCATCCTCTTCGTCCAACATATCCGCATTCCAAGCGGTTTGGATTGTTGGAAACATAGGAGGAGGGGCGCGCATGCACAGCGGCGTGACGGTGATGGGTTCCTCCCGGGCGATTCCTCCAAAGAATTATCTTTGGAAGTAGCCTCATCATCCCCCACTCGACGGTGTTTGCGAAGGAGGCGATCGTTACCCGAATCCCCCGCGTCATCCGAGGAGTCACTCTCGGAGCTCGAGGAGGCATCAGCAACACTGGTGTCGGCTGGACCGTCCAGGTTACTCGCCAATAAATCCGAGGCATCCTCTCCGGACGTGGGCGGGTAGCAGGTGGCTACGGTTAAGCTCTATCAAAGAAGACAAAAGAAAAGCGAGGGAAAATTCAGTCGACCAATATTCAGAACAAGGAAACAAATGAAGAGAGAAGGCAGGATGAACTCACTTCGGGTGGCGGAGGCCTTGACGCCTCGAAGGCCGCGACTGTGCAGTCGGGGAATTTTTCTCCCACCTTCAAGATGGTGATGGCCGCGATCTTTTTCTCGAACTTGACGTTCGAGAGCTCTTCACGACTCACGCGACTGGGATCCTCAGAGCCCTGGTACTCCCACATCGTGGAAGGCTTGTGCTGCAGGGGTTGAATTCTGCGCTTGAGGAAGATGCTCGCCAGGTGCAGCCCGTTTAGCACGACTCCAGCGGCTTGATCACGGAGGGCGGCCACCTTGGCGAGTAGTGGCGTGACGACCTGGGTCTCTTCAGCCGACAGTCTGTGCGCCCAGGACTTCCGTCTCTTCAAGACAGCGAACGGGTGGCATTCCTGAATCCCACCCGAGCTGTTGTCGGTGACGTAAAACCACTTTTTCCTCCATCCTTGGGCGGAGTCGATGAAGTACATGCCAAAGTAGCTGTTCTCCGACTTCGCTTGAATCCCGAAGCCGCCCGTGCGCAGTGGTTCGCCAAGCTCAGATTCCACCCGCGACTTCTCGCGGAAGATTCGGACCTTGAAGAGGGCCTTCCAAAGGCCCCAATGTGGGCGAATGCCCAAAAAGCACTCACAGAATACAATGAAGCACGATATGTGCTGCACTGCATTCGGAGGAAGATCATGGAGTTGTATGCCATAGACACACATCAATGCCACGAGGAATGGGTGAAGGGGAAGAGAAAGTCTGCGCGACACCTGGTCCGCGAAGACCACGCGTTCGTTCGCGTGTGGATTGGGTACCTTCTCCTACTTGCCGAGGCGCACCCGCTTCTCGGCCTCCGCGGGCAGCAACCCCTCCCGCTGCATCTCCTTGACACTCTTGGCCGTGGTGTTGGGCGAGCGCCAATCGCCCGAGCGCGGTGCGGGTTGCGCTGGAACCTCTCCTGACGCCGAGGCGGCAGCGCCGTGTTTCTTGCCTCCCGCCATTGCTGCTAGCACAAGCTCGAAGAGAAAGAGGAGATGGTGCGCGAGGAATACGATGAGCGAGGAAGGCGAAAGCTGGGAAATTTTCACCGCTTCACCAAGGCCTGAATTTATACTCAGAGCCAGTCGATCCTGGCCGCTCGCTGAGCCGCATGGCATCCATCGCGGCCGTCGTGTGTGAAGGCGAAACGAAGGGGCGGCGGATGCTGTTTCGTGCCACGATCTTAACAGTGGATCGTGCGCATTTACTGCGCGCAGTTCGCGTAAAAACCGGGAACGACGCCTCGTTTCCGGTCAAAAAGCTGACAAAGTGCGCCAGCGCTTCGGCTCTTACTCCGTCACGTCCCATCGGGAGGATAAAAGTGCGCCATGACGTCATAGCATGCATCATCAAGCTGAAGAATCCTTCGAATGGAAAGTTCAAACGCGAAAATAACTTCGCATAAATAAAAATCCTTCGAATAAAAGTCCAAACACGGATATAACTTCGTATGGACAAATTATGACGTGAAATTTCTTTCACAGGAAAAAATACACCAAAGCACGAAAATTCTTTCATATGGGCATGAAACTCCGAACACGAAAATTCTTTCGTATGGACAAGGGACCACAAACTCAAAATTGCACGAATAGGCAGATCCTGCCATTCATTAATACGATGTTTGCACATCACAAACCTGGATTGTTCAGCCGACTAGGTACATCCGGATGCCATATTATTTCGAATATGAAGGTAAGACCCAAAAGATCTATCTTGAGGGCCTGGAATCGTACTCAAGCTGTGTCTTTCGGCATAATTCCGTGTCAACAACACGAGGAAAAATCCTAGCGGGCGCGCCGGGTACCCCCATAGGTTAAGTTCGACTCGGTAAGACCACTAAGGCCCAGTCGCAACGATCACCTCATCGGGTTCGAGTCGGAGGTCTCGAATCTGTGTAGGCCAGAACTGTTTTTGCCCTAGTTGCAATTAATTGGCCCTGATCTTTCGGGAGAGCCAAGCTACTGCGCCATATCCTTCTGCGATAAACAGCCATAAAAACAGGCACACTCATTACTCGATACTCGTGTGTAAAATCTTATCATGCAGGGTACACACCCTCTAAAAAGGAAACGACCATACTGGTTATCCGAAAAAAAAGAAGAACAAAAATTTTGACCGTCTGCTCGACTGGAAAAATCCCAATCGAGCAAACGCTGGGGGGCTACTGACGGAGGGATGGATCTTAGACCCTCCGGGTAAGGACACCCCGTCTAAGGCCCAAGAAGGGAAGCCCTTGGAGTATTCTAGAAGGCCCACTTGAAGCCCACCCGCAATGCCTTGCGGGCTAAGTTAGGAAACTTGTAACCGACATAGGGTTAGAGTTCGAGTCCTCTCCGGGTAGGGTTTGAGACCTGGCCATCTATATAAGGCCAGGAGAACCACCGGAAGAGTACCAAGCAATACCGCACCACCAAAGCCTTGAGCTCGAGATTGTATTCTCGACTTGAGTGATCAACTTTGTAACCGATCTATTCGATAATACAGATCGACAGAGGCAGGAGTAAGGGTTTTACCTCTACGAGGGCCCCGAACCTGGGTAAATTGTGCCCCCTGTCTAGCCGACGATCGCCACAAGCGCTCATGGGTTCTCCTATTCGAAACCCTATAGGTTCACCTGAGGGATTTGCCGAGCAATAGATTCGACAGTCTATCCGCGTCTTCATGAGCTGGTAAGCAATGAAACAAAAGGGGAGTATACGAGTTTTGAATATTTTAAAGGTAGCACATGAAAAAATTACTTGGAGTGGCGGAGAAATACCACATAATATGTAGTTAGGGTGGACACAAATGGCATGGATTTGTCTCAAGGGTTTTGGATGCACAAGCAACATTCCCGCTTAGTACAGAGTTAAGCATTGCAAGGTTATTCACCCAAACACAACTATCAACCTATATATCAAGGACTTATATAAAAAACATGGTTGAAAAATTACAAGACTCCACATTGTCTTCCTTGTTAACCAAAACCTTTTACTAGAAACTATCTAGACTTTGGAACTACCAAATATACAAACCAAATATCAACAAGCTTTATGGTAGTTCTACACTAATAATAATTACTTAAATGATACATAATTTTAAGGATTACTTACTTGATAACTCAAAACGATTGACAAGCATAAAATTACTCAAGACAGTGATCTACAAGACTTATGTAAGCATTCTATTATACCATACCACATGCAACATTTTCTGTTCCAACCAAACACCAATCAACTTATTTATCAACTCTCCAAACAAATATAAGTGAAGCAAGAGAGTACTTTCTTCAAAAGAAATTAATAGCTCTGACAAGAGATATATGAAAATAGAGAGCTAAAAGTTCTAGCAGTAGCAAACTTGAATACTCAATAAATATAAGCGAAGCACATGAGTATTCTAATTAAAAAATGGAGCGTGTCTCTCTCCCAAACAAGAATGTTAGGATCCAACTAGTATATATCAGCAAATAGAACATAAACAAACCAAAAACAAAAACACACTAAAGCTCCAAGAAAAGTACAAAGGTTGTGACCGAATAAAAATATAGTCTCACTAAGACGACCTGATAATTTGCCGATGAAGAAGGGGATGCCTTGGGCATCCCCAAGCTTAGACGCTTGAGTCTTCTTGAATATATTGGGGAGGTCTAGAGGAGCTTCCCCAAGCTTAAGCTTTTCACTCTTCTTGATCTTTCATTATCATCATTCTCGCTTAACACTTGAAAACTTCCTTCACATCAAAACTTTAATGTTTTTCTCATTAGCGGGGTTAGTGCATCAAAAACAAATAATCTCACTTGGTTCCTTTTGGACAAAAATTCATAAGAAATTACTTTCAAACATTTTCTACTATTACTAGCATTAAGTGAAGCTCTTTCACCCTAAAAGAATCCACTCAAAACTCGTAAAAGAGAGAATGCAAAATAAATACATAATCTCTCAAAACCAGAACAATCCGTAAAGATGTTTTTTTTTGGGCCACTTACATTTCTCAGATCAAAAAATTTAGTCTAACAAAAGATAGCTACATATATCAGGAATATGCACAAATATTTTTAGATCAAAATCACTTTCTGATAAGCGTGTGGAATTTTTCTAGTGAATACTAGAAATCTGTTCCTGCGCAGTAATCCCAATAAAAGTACCTTCTAGTCATTAGAGACTTCTCTTGGCACAACAAAACAGAAAATAAAAGATACAAAGATGTTGTTACAGAAGAAACAATCATCTTTACTCAACCAAACAAAAATAACAGAAAATAAAAAACGATGGGTTGCCTCCCATAAGCGCGTCTCTTTAACGCCTTGTAGTTAGGCACAAGTAGGGAATCAAGTATTATCAAGACCAGAAACATCAACATTATAACTTTACCTCACAATGGTAACAAAGTGTGGTATTATATTTCTTATAGGGAAGTGTTCCATACCTTTTTTAAGTGGGAATTGAAATTTTATATTCCCTTCTTTCATATCAATAATAGCACCAACAGTTCTAAGAAAAGGTCTTCCCGACACAATAGGAAAACAAGGATTGCATTCAATATCCAAAACCACAAAATTAAAAGGGACAAGATTTCTTTTTAACCATAATAAGAACATTATCAACTCTTCCCAAAGGTTTGTTCATAGAAGAATCAGCAAGGTGAACATCCAAATAACATTTTCTAATAATGCAAAATCAAGGATATCATATAATTTCTTAGGCATAACAGAGACACTAGCACCAAGATCACACAAAACATTGCAATCAAAATCATTGACTTTCATTTTAATGATGGTCTCTGAGGACCCACCAGTATAGGGGGTGAATCGTAGTACTTTCGATAAATAAGAGTGTCGATCCAAACGAGGAGCATAAGGTGTTGACAAGTAGTTTGGATAAAGGATTCACTTTAACTACTAGCAGAAACGTTTTCAGGGGTTTTTGATATAGAAGATAAATAAGTACAAGTAAATAAAAGACAGTAATAATAATTGCAGGAAGTGGCCCAATCCTTTCTAGAGCAAAGGACAAGCCGGTTGGTTTACTCATGATGACCAAACGTTCTTAAGGACACACGAGAATTTCGTCAAGTGCTTTCGCTTCATGTGGGGACCCCAGACCAGCAGTCCAAGACCTCCAGTATGCATACATTCACGATCCCTTGATCAGTTAGTCGTGAACAACATATTCGAGTTGGCATTACATGTACAACATCCACCACACGAATACACGACTTACACAACTGGTCACATGACTCAGTTGAAAACAACTGTCACGCAGGACAGGAAAAACACACTAAACAACAAAAGTCTTCAAAACAAACTCGTGGTAAACCCAAATCATGCCTAGACTACCTACACGCTACTGACTCGGAGACGTTCCTAGTTCGCACAGTCGTCAGCGACACCATCTTCTTCAGGTTCTCCTGATTTCTTCTCAAAGTCTGGCTACGACAATAGCCAGGGACGAAACCAATATGAGTACATTGGATTGTACTTGCAAGACACCCCAAATGAAAGCTAATCATGCAGGTATGCATAAATAAAGGTGGTAGGAAGGCTTTAATTAGGGTTCAACTAGCCATGACGAATTTAAGACCCATCATAGTTGCACAAGTTTTATTTTTTCTTTGTTGAATAAGATACTTCAAAAGATATTTAATTTCTCTTGTAGGTATTGCATATACACAAGGTTTTGATAAAGCATTTTAAATAAAAGAAAGTTTTTGTTTGCAAAACTTCTTGGAAGATCACATCTTCAAAAACATCATTTTCCAGTACCTCAAAGGTACAATCTTTTCCCTGTCCAAGTACCTCCCATGTACAATTCCAAAACACCTTTCAATATTTTTGAAAACATTGACACAATGCTAGCTACATAGCCATTCAACTGTCCATATCCGAGGACGCGGCTATTCTGAATAGTTTTACTCTGTAGAGGTGTACACAATCCACAAGATTCAGTACATCCACCGTGAACAACCACGGACTGTCCAAGACAGTATGCAAACATCAGATAACTGGTCCTAACTATCCACTATGCAAGTGCTAGTAAATGACTACCTCTTCAGATGGGTTTGTTCTCCCCGGCACCGAGTGAGTCAGTCGTATCGATCCGGTTTTCCCTGACAACACACCGCCATGGCAGGAGACCCAACTGTTGCAATCGGTGGCGAACTTAATCCCACACTGTGAATGTCCCACGCTTTCCTTTTTGGCGACAATTCGGTTCAGTGGACTCTAACCCCTATAGCACATTGAGGAACACACGGACTAACACCGAAAAGCTTTAAGCTAGACCCCGTTCCCATATTGAGGTAATGTGGCAGTACGGCTTGGTTGTCTAGCGAAGACTAGGTTATATGTCATTTTTGGAAAACAAGTTGAAAACATTTCCTCCTTCACATACCTCCCTCGGGCAAGGTCCAACCTTTCCTTGGGGCTTTCCAAAACTTTTGTTTTCCAAAAACACCAAGTTAAAATGTCCACTAAGGGACTTAAGTTAATTAAATGATGATACTCAAAATATCTACAGGGCTTGGTAACACCAAGATTATGTGGTGGATATAGCATGATAGAAACATAATAAAGGTAGTGGTATAGTCCACTTAAGAAAATAGTTTTTGAATCAAACTTTTGTAAAGCTTCATAAGTAAACAATGCATGATAGATAATGATAAGTAAACAACGAGCAAGCATTTAGATTGGCTTGCCTTGGCACTGGTCTTGGTCTTGCTCTTGAAATAAACAAGAGTTGCAATAAAAACCTCTCCGGGATATAATACCGTCCTCGTTATCTAACGTCGCAAAATAAAAGGAAAAACACCCAATCAGAACCAAACAAAGGCAAGAACTTGACAACAAAGTAAACCTGCAGCAAGCTATTCATCAAACAAGTACAATCTCAAACAATATTACTAGGGTACACATCAACCAGCAAAACATGCACAAACAATACCCATGAATAACACTAGAATAGATGCTATGGATCCTCAAACAAAATGGCATGCATCCAGTGGGTGTGCCACTCTCATAACATGGCCATATAAGGTTAGATGACTCTCTGGTCATTCATGAGGATGAACGAACTAACAAGAAAACAACTAGAAACAACTACACATCCACCGGAAAAATAATAGCAAGCAATACCACAAGCCAATAGTAACACATGCTTTTCTAAACATGGAGGAATAATATAAACAGTAGCTAAGCAACCTAATAACAGAGACAAATCAATACAAAACATGTCATGGCATCACTCGATAAATGAAAACATTCATGGAGCAAAATAACCACTAACACTAGAGATGGAAAATGGGCTATTTAGACATGCATACATGCATACCAATAATAGATTATCAACCAAGACTTATTATAACATGATAGATCTATAAGATTTCATTCATATAACAGAGAAAACAACACATATACATGCTAGTAATATAAAAAAGACAACCTAAGCAATGTATCAAAAATTAAGCATACAAATAACAACTATGGCAGAAAACATCTAAAACTAGCATGGCATGCCAAAAATATCTAGGCCCTATTCAATCATGCAAGCAAGTATAACATGCAACAATAACAGTAGATATGCTATAGAAAACAATACTAAAGCATTTATTCAAGTCATCACAATAAAAAGGAAACATCGGGTATTAACCCATTTTCACTAGGAAAACAACCCTATGAGAATAAAACCCTAACAACCATGGTTTTCCACACACAAACCCGAACATGCTAGGGACACACTCAAGGACAACTCAAACATGTATTAACACCCTACACGTGCTAGGAATCAATTTTTTATAACAAAAACATTATAACACACAATTTAATAAAGGCATAACAATAATGAGCAGAAAAGGGATAAACACTAAATATATCACCAAGTCTATTCTGTAACTCCTAAAATCTTGCAAACCTAGGATTAGGTGCTCCTAGTCACTGGCAACCCAATACAATTGGATTCATATCAAAAAGCATTACCAATAAAATTAAATAAATCATATAAGTGCTCTCTGGCCTTAAACTAACATGCATATCATTTTCACTCAAAAACTCAAGTCAATACAAGGGCAACTGCCACAGATAGATATCATCAAGGGCTACTCAGAACAATTTAGTTTGCATATTTTGGATACATAAAACTCTAGTTATTAATTAAATGGTTTAAAAGAGTGATTTCAGCATTTAATTTAGTTCTCTTAAAATATTGCACCAAGCATAGATTTGCAAGTTGGAGGTGGTTAGAAAATAGTATATCTACCTCTGTGATTTTTAGTTTGGCAAGATTTACTCATTTTCATTTTCATTCTAAATTAAAGCAAACATGTAGGAATAGAGCTGCAGGGAAAATGATAAAACAACCTGCAGAAAAAAATTACATGGGCCAGATCTGCGAGGGAAACGGGCCGCGCAGAGGCAGGCCGACCCCTGAGCGAGCGCGCGCTGCCGAAACGGTATGCTGCCGTCGGATCAGAAATCGGCGGCCGAGATTCAATGTTCCAGGATTCAAAGCGACCCCTCTGATGCGGATCCAGTGGTTGTGAGGAGGCCGCGTCGACGCGCGCTGACGACGACCATTCCCTGGCGGCGGAAAACAGAGGAAGCGGCGGCCTGTGGCGGATCCTCGCCGGAGGATCGCCGGAACGCGCTCCTGACATCTCCTGGAACCGCAGAAGGTTTCATACGGACCGACACGATGAAACAAACTCGATGCATCCGCATGTGCTTTTCGACGAGGATTCGCGCGAACGGCCCTATCAAGGATGGCTACGACTCAGTAAGGATTGAATCTCAAAAAGGAGAGGGGCACGAGACAATTAGCGTATGGAGTAAACCAGAGGAAGAAACGGGGTGGTTGGAGGCGCCCTGTACTGGAAGCTCGAGGAGGGGTTGACCGACGGCGCGTGGAGCTCGATTTCGTCAATTCGGAGGGAAAAGGATGGGTCTTTCGGTACTGGTGTTCGATCGGTGAGTAGTGGAGTGTGTGAGACATCCAGAGCAGCAAGAAGATGGCCCGAGGAGGTCTAGCCACAGAGCTAGGTGCCTCGGCGTCCATGGCGGCCACGGTGGCTCGGCCAAGCTGGCCAAAGATGTGTTCTTCGGGCGATTTGATGCTAGAGGTATAGGGTACAGTGAGGGAGTTCTCCTGGCGAGAGAAGGAGTTTGGAGGTGCATGGGAGCGTCGGCAAACAATGGCGCTTATTCTGCACCCGTAGGTGTTTGACAGCGAGGAGAGGAGGAAGGAGATCGAGATGGGGCAAATGGATGTCACGGGCGTGCTCCTGGGAGGCTCACATAGCTGGTTGACAAGGATGTGAGCTCGGGCATGCGACCCAGGTGTCCGAACGCGGGCGACGTGCCGTGCGCGTCCTGGGCGCCATGTCCAGCTCATGGCCAAGGAAGAAGGAGACAATGAGAGGGGGAGGGCTCTTCCAGGGAGTTCACATGTTGCACTAGGAGCCTTGTGGCGCACGGGCTCTGCCTGGAATGGACTGAGGAAGTGGAGTAGAAAAATGGGTGGGTGATCACCATACTTATCCTCATGTTGGTGTCTTGGAGAGAGGGGTAGGAGTCGGTAGACCTTATCTATGAGGTGAGGGAAGATATTTTCTACTCCTCAGAACAAGAGAGATGTAGAGAGAGTCCAATTATTGGCCAGGATAAGGGTGAATTCACTAGTGACTAGATATACCAGTGAGGGTTTTTTCTTGTTTTCACAATTTTTTTTAATAGAACACATGCGGAAGATCATTTCCAATGGATACAGAATCAAAAATGGAGTCTAGGGTTGGTGGCCTCAATAGTTTTGGAAAATATTTCTTTCATAAAATTTTGGAAATTCAAAACGTGCTGAATCTGTTTTTAAATGTTTTCTCAAAACAATTTCACCAAAACTTGAATTTTTTTGTACAAATAAGTCCATCATAACAATAGGCATGTTGGGTGATTTTTCCAAGATTTTAGGAAATACTTTTCTTCACAAAATATTTAAAAGCGCATTTCTGGCCTTTTGGAAAATAGAAAATAATAAATAGCAAAAGGGTTTTAAAACAAATATTTTTGAGTTGGGAGGAGAGAGTATATAATATAGGTCTCTAAAGTGATTTTTAATAAACAACTCTTTTGAAAATATTTGAGGCACTCAGTGGAAAAAGGGTGAAAATAGGGTTTTTTTAATAGGCCAAAAACCATGAGAGAAGAATAATTAAATGGCCATTGAAAAATAAAGGGACCACATGGATATGATGTATAGGTCATGTATATTACAAGGGTAGGTTGATGGAGCTCAAAAATTAAGAGGAGTGATTTTTAGTTACATAGCCAAAGTGCTTCGAGATAACAGGGATATGATCATTATAATGGAATGCCTTCAAAAGGGCTTTGAAAGATTATGCAAAAGAGTTTCAATATCCAAAATAAAAACTTAGATGGATAGAATAGATATAGACAATGATATTTATGATGATGCATTGATGAATAGCTCAATATTTTCCATAGAAAACATGTCTCCAAAGTTGGAAGTTTTAAAGGAAACAAAAGAGGAGATAGAAATATGATGGACTAAGATATTGATGCATGGTATTGTTATTAGGCTTTAATCACTTAAAACAACACTCAAACATCCATAAACAGAAATAAACACTTCAAGTCAAACACCAGATAAGATCACACAACAAGCAGATAATAACAAGACTAATGGATTCACATAAGCGGCTAAGTTCTTCAATTTAATTTCCAAGGTGTTTTCTCAAGTGTTAATTATAGGTAGTGATCAAGACACATTATGAAAAGAGGATTTTTTGAACAAGTCCAACTCAAAGTTTCATATATCCAAAAGAATATAATTAAAGAAAAACACAAGGGTAATATAGTCCCCACTTATAGTTTTGGCAAAAGAGAAAATGAGATGAGGTTGTTGGAATGCTTGCAAACATATATAGGTTGAAAACAGGTAGGAGATGATTACCTCCAAAATACTTTTCATATAGGTTTGGAAAATATCTTTTGTTTTCTCAAAACTTGGCTTTTGGGTTCCTTCTAAAATCAAAATATTTTCAAAAAGGTTTTTGCGAAAAGAGGGTGATAGATGAAGGTGTTAACCTTTCTTGTCATGACTTGATCACAAAGGTTGGGTTTTAAGAAAGTTATGATCATTGGTTTTAATGTTAGTTGTAAACAAACACAAACACAAACAACAAGCAAATAGAAATGAAAACACAAGCATAGGTAAAACATATCAAAAAAATTTTGTTGGCCCTGATTTTTGGGTTATTGAAAACAAGTTTTTCCTGTCTTCCAAAAATTGGGTTGTTACAGCTCTTCCCCCCTTAAAATGAATCTCGTCCCCGAGATTCGTAAGTGGGTACTTAATAGTGTAACAACAAACCAGAGTATCGGGCTTCTTTACATTTTTTGTAAAAGCTAGCCCTTTGACAAGGCGGTCTTCTGAGAAGTCCATGAGCTGTTGTGTCAGGATTTTGCTTGTCGTCGATATGGATAGCTTCACTTGACTCTTCTGATCCTTGTTGTTGATTTTGATGGAGCGACTCAAGCTAACGAAGGGTCTTGATTATGCTGCTTTGTAGACAATCTCTCTTCGGCTTGACCTCTTCTTCTTAGGTGTATCACGGGTAGTTACCCATGACAACAATCGGGTCTCACAAGGCGTCAGGTCCGTAGACTTGACTCTCTCTGATTACTGCTATGAAGGTTGATAGAAAATCCTTTATGCTTCTTCTTTCTCTTGGGGTTGCTAGTGTTGAGGCGTAGATGCTTCCCCCCTTTGGGTATTCTTGGTAGGTTTTCAGGAATTATCTTCATCTTCGTCTCATTTTTGCTTGGTGGCGATGGCAGGTCGTTGAAGACTTCATTGGGTCTTGATCTTCATGGAGCTTTGCAGGCGTCTTCATAGGTGGTTTTAGAGTCATCCAATTAGCTTTCCCTCGGGAAAACTAGCTAGTGCCTTTGGCAAACCTCCAGTTAGATGTTAGTCTAAAACTAGATAGTTATGTTAGTAGCGTTAGAATGGTAAAGTTTCTGTTAGAGTTGCGAGACACAACTCGCTGCATCTCGGGCTTGAATCTGAATTCGTCGTCCGTCTTGGTGGCTCTTGATGTAGTTGCTCAAAAATGGTGTGTGAAGTCTGCTATCCTTCTTGAAGAAGATTTCAGAGATCTTGGGCTCTTGGGTTGAAGTAGAGAGTATTCCATACCTTGCACTCATCGAGAGGGGATGGGGGATAAAACTTTTTAAAAAGGGGGTTTTGCTAAGTCAGACTTTTGAAGAGATACCAAAAGTGTAACTAAGGCCGACATGGCAAAAAGAGTTTTTTCAAACAAACAAGAACAAAGCAAGAGGTAAAAGTGTGGTGACTTTGTTTCGCCAGAAAGGCGTGCTGGTGAGACACTCAGGCAAACAATTCAAAAGAACACCCAACAAGGGAGCAATTAAAAACATCACGCAGAAGTAAACCACACAAACAACACACAAGCGAAGAACAAACAAGGTACCTTTAGTACCAGCAAACGTCTAATACCGCTGGAGAATGGGTAGCTCAAGCAAAACAACTGAGCAAAACCTATCGAATCCTATGGGTCTGGGTCGACCAAGGGTTGTTGAATTCTTCATGTCGTTAATGTCTTTGTAGACTGTCGTTGTCGAGCTTGAAGATTGGCAGTTTCTTCTGATCTCGAGGATTATTTTTATCTCATCTGGGTTGGAAAATCTTGATGGTGAGACTACTTCAGTGTTGGGGGTTGTAGCACGGCTTCGGTATTTGCATAGAATTCATTTTTATGTTGAGATCTTCAGAATGAAGCTTCTTTTTCTTCGGGTTGCTAAGTACCAAGATCTTCTTGGGACATCGTCAAGTATGTAATTTAATAGAAAAGATACCAGAAGAAAACATTTTAGTAAACGTTTAAATAAGAAAGGGAGTTTTTAAATTAATTTTTGAAAACCTTTGAATAAGAGCCAAAGTTTCAGAAACTCATTTTTATTTTACTAAATATTTTGAGCCCTGAAAACAAAGGATAAAAAGGGGTAGTTTTTCTGTTTTCCAATTTCCTATTTCAAAAACAAGGCAATAATTTTTGAGAAAAAGTGGAAGCTATGCTTAGGGTTTCTTAGAAAAACAATTTATGTAATAATATAGTTTTTACCAAAATATTTTTGTTTCCTATCTAACGTCCATGCTAACTAAGGTCTCTTAAAGTCAGGATGGCTCTGGTACCAACTCTATGGGGACCCCAGACCAGCAGTCCGACACCTCTAGTATGCATACATTGACGATACAATGATCAATTAGTCGTGAACAACATACTCGACGAGGATCCGCGGCGGACGGCCCTGCCAAGGATGGCGGCGACTCAGTAAGGATTGAGTCTCAAAAGGGAGATGGGAACAAGCCGATTAGCGTCAGGAGGAAACTAGAGGAAGAAACTGGATGGTTGGAGGCGCCCTGTACCTGAAGTTCGAGCAGGGGTTGACCGACGGCGCGTGGAACCCGATTCCGTCAATTCGGAGGGAAAAGGATGGGGCTTTCAGTACTGGTGTTTGATTGGTGAGTAGTGGAGTGTGTGAGACATGCAGGGCAGCAAGAAGATGGCCCGAGGAGGTCTAGCCAGAGAGCTAGGCGCCTCGGCGTCCATGGTGGCCACGGTGGCTCGGCCAAGCTGGCTAGAGTGGTGTTCTTTGGGCGATTTGTTGCTAGAGGGATAGGGCACGGTGAGGGAGTTCTCTAGGCGTGAGAAGGAGGCAGGAGGTGCACGGGGGAGTCGGCAAACAATGGCGCTTGCTCTGCACCCGTAGGTGTTCGACAGCGAGGAGAGGAGGAAGGAGATCGAGATGGGGCAAATGGATGTCACGGCTATGCTCCTGGGAGGCTCACAGAGCTGGTTGACAAAGATGTGCGCTCGAACATGTGACCCAGGCGTCGGAACACGGGCGACATGTCGTGCGTGTCCTGGGCGCCATGTCCAGCTCATGGCCAAGGAAGAAGGATACAATGAGGGGGGAGGGCTCTTCCAGGGAGTTCACATGTTGCGCTAGGAGCCTTGTGGCGCACGGCCTCTACCTGGAAAGTGGAGTAGAAAAATGGGTGGGTTATCACCATCCTTGTCCTCATGTTGGTTGCTTGGAGAGAGGGTTAGGAGTGGGTAGACCTTGTCTATGAGGTGAGGGAAGATTTTTTCTACTCTTCAGAACAAGAGAGAGGTAGAGAGAGTCCAATTATTGGCCAGGATAAGGGTGAACTCACTAGTGACCAGATATACCAGTGAGGGTTTTTGCTTGTTTTCGCAATTTTTTTTAATAGAACACATGTGGCAGATCATGTCCAATGGATAGAGAATCAAAAATGGAGTCTAGGGATGGTGGCCTCAAGAGTTTTGGAAAATTATTCTTTCACAAAATTTTGGAAATTCAAAAAGTGTTGAATCTGTTTTTAAATGTTTTCTCCAAAATTTCCAACACAACTTGCAAATGTTTTTGTACAAATAATTGCCTCATAACCATAGGCATGTTTGGTAATTTTTCCAAGATTTTAGGAAATAATTTTCTTCACAAAATATTTAAAAGTCCATTTCTGGCCTTTTGGAAAATAGAAAATAATAAATAGCAAAAAGCTTTAAAAAAATATTTTTGAGTTGGGAGGAGATAGTATATAATATAGGTCTCAAAAGTGATTTTTAATAAACAACTCCTTTGAAAATATTTGAGGCACCTAGTGGAACAAGGGTGAAAACAGGGGTTTATTTAATAGGAAGTTTTAAAAGAAACAAAAGAGGAGATAGAAATAGGATGGACTAAGATATTGATGCATGGTCTTGTTATTAATAGGCTTTAATCAGTTAAAACAACACACAAACATCCATAAACATAAATAAACACTTCAAGGAAAACACCAGATAAGATCACACAATAAGCAGATAATAACAAGACTAATGGATTCACTTAAGCAGTTGAGTTCTTCAATTTAATTTCCAGGGTGTTTTCTCAAGTGTTAATTATAGGTAGTGATCAAGCCACATTATGATAAGAGGATTTGTTAAAAAATTCCAAATCAAAGTTTTATATATCCAAAAGAATATAATTAAAGAAAAACACAGGGGTAATATAGTCCCCACTTATAGTTTTGGCAAAAGAGAAAATGAGATGAGGTTGTTGGAATGCTTGCAAACATATCTGGGTTAAAAACAGGTAGGAGATGATTACCTCCAAAATACTTTGCATATAGTTTTGGAAAATATCCTTTTTTTTTCTCAAAACTTGGCTTTTGGGTTCCTTCTGAAATCAAAATATTTTAAAAAAGGGTTTTGCCAAAAGTGGGTGATAGATGAAGGTGTTAAGCTTTCTTGTCATGACTTGATCACAAAGGTTGGGTTTTAAGAAAGTTGAGATCATTGGTTTTAATGTTAGTTGTAAACAGACACAAACACAAACACAAACACAAACACAAACAACAAGAAAATAGAAATGAAAATACAAGCATAGGTCAAACATATCAAAAAGTTTTTTTTGGCCCTGATTTTTGGGTTATTGAAAACAAGTTTTTCCTGTCTTCCAAAAATTGGGCTGTTACACTTCATACAGCTGATTATTCTTTACTGTTTTGATAGATATTGTGTGGGTGAACCTATGCTAATGCACTGCCCTAACTTGGACTAATACATACTTGTGATTATACCCCTTGCAAGCATTTGCAACTACAAGAAAGTAATTAAGATAAATCTAACCACAACCTTAAACTCTGGGATCCTACACTCCCTCATGCATCGATTTCCTAATGGGGGTTTAGGTTTCTGTCACTCTAGCAACCCCACAATTAGTAGCCGAATACACAATGCATTCTTGTAGGCCCATAAAGGTAAAGTATCATGTAGTCGATGTTCACATGACACCACTAGAAGAATAGCACCACGACTTAAATATCAAACCATTAAATGTTACTCAGCATAATTCCGCTACTAACAACTTGACTTCTCCCATGTCTTCAGAACTAAACGAACTACTCACAAGACATCATATGGATCATGATCAGAGGTGATATACCGATGAATAACAATCTGGTCATAAAGTGCAAACAACGATAAATCTCATAAGCATCAACCATAAACAAGTAATTCACATCGGGAGTGAGATCTAGTGGAAAACAACGATATAGTACCTTAATTGTTACAGCGGGACGACATTGGATGGCGAGGATGATGGTGCTGGTGGTGATGATGATGATTTTGATGAGGCCTGACGCGATCCCGATAATGGTGGTGACGATTCCCCTCTACGGGAAGGAATTTCTCCGGCGGATTTCTCCCTGCCGAAGAGCTTTTCTCTCTGTTGTTTTCCGCCTTGTGGAGGCGGCGGAATATTTCCTCGATGGTTGTTTGAGTCTTAGGGTTTCGGGGGGATGAAGTACACGAAGGGGCACTTGGCAGTGGTGGGCCAGGGCCACCACACCACATGGCAGCGTGACCAGAGGGTAGCCCGCGCCACCACATGGTGTGGGCTCCCGGTGCCCCCCCTCCGGCTCCCCTTTTGGCTGTCTCCGACATCTGGCAAAATAGGAACTTCCTGATGTTTCCCGTGAATCGTTGATCTTCAGAAATATGGTATCTTGACAGTCCTTTTTTTAGCAGAATTCTGGTTCCGGTAGTTAATTCTGCTTGAGATAGAAGGGAATAGGTTTACTGACTCAACATAAAAAGTAAAAGATAGGCCCTTCGCAGAGGGAAGCAAAGATCACTCATGTGCTAGAGCTTTCTATTTTAGATAAATCAGTTGTATTGAAAATATTATTTTGAGAATGGTGTATGTCTATGTCAACGAATGGTAATGAAAAATTTATCATAACTCATGTCAAGCAAGGTTTTCAGACTTCTGAGAGCGGTTTCCATTGGAACTTTACTCTTTCCTTATTATTGGCACTCCCCCCCACCATGCCTCTCACAAACTAGGGCTAGCCGTATCCACAGGTACCCACCAACTTTCATCAAACCATGGGGAAGTGCCTATTATTCATTATTTAAGTTCATATTATTTGGCACCAGCTCTCGGTAATATTAAGATGATCACATATTCCATACTCATCGGGTGAAAGAGGGGGAAGAACATTACTTGACATAAGACATAATAAACTTTAAAGTACTTCCTCGTGAGCTAAAACAAGAGCACAAAACAGGTTTAATAGTTTTGAAGGTTTTAAAGGTGGCACACAAGCAATTTACTTGGAGTGGCGGTGAAATACCACATATAGGTAGATATGGTAGACACAAATGGCATGGGGTTTGGCTCAAGGTTTGGATGCACGAGAAGCATTCCCTCTCAGTACAGGTTTTTGGCTAGCAAGGCTGGGTAGAAAGCATAAGAGTTGAGGGAAACAAACAAATATGGATGTGATAGAAAACAATCATGCAATCTTCCTTGGAAGTAAAAACGATCTTAACTTGAGAATACTAAGCTTATGAGCCAACAATAAAGAAAGATAATGGAATAATGTATCTACATGCATCTCCCTCTTTTCTACTTAAGCCTCAAAGTATTGTTGCCAGTGACCAATACTAAGTTTGCCAAAACCAAATAGATTATCTTGATGCTCCCAAATTGACACCAATACTAACAACAAGATCAATCATATAAAAAAAATTAAAAATTAAAATAAGGTGTGCAGAAATTAAATGATAAAACTTCTCATTAATACTCCATAGCGGCAACTCACACCAAGGGATACGTAGATAACCAACTAAAGGAGAGATACTTCCACACTGCAAACCATCCTATATGATAACTTCTGTGCTCATGATATGACTCTACTGAAAAGTAAAAAGGTGAAAGATAATGGTGTGATACCGCGTCACCCCCCCAAGCTTGAAACAAGCCAAAGGGATGCCAATACCAATGAAGAATTACTCCTTCGGTGGTGGTGGTGAGATTACGAATCAACTCTGTATTGTGCTCAATACAGTTCATGAGCTTGTCAGACTATGAGTCCTAGCTCTTGGAATTATTCCCCCACACGTCTTCAAATTAAGAGCTTTCCTTTCCTGCATTGTTAGAATGATCCATATTCCAACCAGAGGGCAACTCTGCATCAGGCACCCTTTGAAATTTATGCTTATGGATTAAAGTATGGAAGGAGTTATTGATGCTTGAAGATGGTGTCCTTGAGGCAAGGCAGTGACGTGGAACCTTCCCTCCAGTACTCATCCGCGCTCCTCTCTTGAATTTGAAGGGGTTTGCCACCACTTCAATGCTTGCAATGGTGGCGCGAGGGTACACACGCGGGTTCTTCTTCTACTTCTCCTTCAGCTTCACTCTTGATCTCCTCCTCCAACTTAGGACCTTGGAGATCATCTTCCAAAAGGCTCCTTCCCCTTGTCTTTGTTGGCGGAGACCATGGTGCCTCTAAAACTGAGAACACTTATTGACAGAAACAGATCGAAACGAAAGCACGACGAGAAAATGATATATGGACCTCGGGGGATTATATAGATAAAAGTTTCATAACAAAAGGAGGGTACATGGTGAAAACGGGCCGGAGATGAGCTCTGATACGTCCAAAACGTATCTCCTTTGCCGAACACTTTTGCTATTGTTTGCCTCTAAACTTGTGAGTTTTTGATATAACTAACATGGACTAACGCTGTTTTCAGCTGAATTACCTTGGTGTCTTGTTTTTGTGCAGAAAAAATCAACTTTCGGGAAATTTCCGAAAAAAGATCCAAATGACTTTATTTCACCTGAAGACCCCCGAAGCCAGAAGGAGACCAGGAGGGGGGCAAGGAGGGGGCCACACCACCCCTCAGCGCGCCCCCCTAGGTCGCGCCACCAGGTGGGGTGGGGGCCCCAGGCGTCCCCTCGGGCTCCCCTTCCGACTACTTATGCCCCATAACCTTAAAACATCACGGGGTTCGTCATATTCCAGAGAAACACCACAGAGCGCTGCCGCCACCTCGAAACTCAATCCGGGGATCAGAAGTTCCTTTTCTGGCGCCCTGCCGGGACGGGGATTCGGAGGAGATCATCGCCATCGTCACCGCCACCACTTCTCCATCAACCATCCATAATTCCCCCATCAATGTGAGTAATCCCCGCTGTAGGCTGAGAGGGATGGAAGGGATTAAATGAGATCGATCATGTAATAATGCCACATTGTTAGGGCATAGTGCCTAGTATCCGTTGTTAGTGTTTTCTACCATTGTTGCAACTTTTTATGCTTAATGCTTGTCACTAGGGCCCAAGTGCCATGATCTCAGATCTGAACATGTTATTGTTTCATGAGTATAATTGTGTTTCTTGATCATATCTGCAAGTTGTTTACACACATTGTTGTCCAGAATCCGAGGCCCCAAAGTGACAGAAATTGGGACAACCGGAGGGGATGGTTCTGATGTGAGGATCGCGTGTGTTCACGGAGTGTTAATGCTTTTCTCCGGTGATTTATTAAAAGGAGAAACTTAATTACTAGTAGTTTCCCTCGAGGCCCCGCTGCTAACGGTCTGGTAGGACAAAATATGTTGTACAAGTTTCTCGTTGCGAGCACGTATAACTATATTCGAACACATGCCTATGGTTTACCTAGAACTTGGATGCTTTATTATTATTTATCCGCAAGGCCCATGTTATTATTATTATATGAACTATCTTATCCATGCAATGCCCGTTGATCCATTCCCTATGCCTACGGTACTTTAATCCTGCTGTTTTCCTCAATTGCTACTGTTGTTACTATTTTACTCCTGCTACTTTACTATTACTGCTGCTATAAAACTGTTACAACTGATATACTGTTGCGAGCAAGTCTACTTTCAGGTGTAGCTGAATTGATAACTTAGTTGTTAAGGCTTATAAATATTCTTTGGATCCACTTGTGTCGAATCAATAAATTTTAGTTTTACTTCCCTCGAAGACTGTTGCGATCCCCTATACTTGTGGGTCATCAAGACTATTTTCTGGCGCCGTTGCCGGGGAGCATAACTTAATTTATTTGCTCACTTGAACGTGATATTGTTCGCTGCAAGCCTTTCATCATGGGTAAGACTCGTGATGGAAAAGTCTCTATATTACCATCCACGACAAGGAGATGTACAACTCTAAGCTCCTCTGTTTCTCTTGATTCACCGTCTGTGATGAGTAAGCTTCTTAAACCACCACATGCTACACACACTGTTACTTCTGCTGAGTCTGAAAATGCTTCTGATACTTTTGATGATGCTTCTACTATTCTTGATGATACTAGTTCACTATGTCCTTTCCTAGGTGCTAGAATTGCTAGAGCTAAACAAATTGAAAACACTGAAATTCCTGTCGAAAATGTTGCTACACCTATTAATTCACCTGAAATTCCTAGTGATGATCTTGATGAAACCTATATTGAACTTAATGATGACTATATTAAAGAAGCTCAAGCTACTACTGGTGCAAGTGCTTTTAAGAGTCTTCTTGCAAGACATGTTGTTAAATATAAATCTTCTCCTGATGCTAAGTTTGCTACATCTCCCATACACATTAAAGATAAGAATTATGATTTCTCTCTAGATTTATCTTATATATATATTGTTGAGAAAGAACCTGTTTGTGGTACTGAAAGTAAAAGTGTTATGGAACATATGAATGAGCTTTCATATTTGCGTAGTTTATTTTCTGATGATACTAAGTTGCGTACTTACTTTGTTACCAAGATCTTCCCTTTCTGATTGAAATATGAGGCTAAAACTTGGTTTAACAATTTGTCACCTGGATCTATTGATAGTCCTATGGGTTTGGTTAATGCTTTCTTTCAAAAATATTTTCCTTCTAGGGCTCAACATGCTGCCTTGCAAAATATCTTTAACTTTAAGCAAATTGAAGGAGAGAAAATGCCTGAATCTTGGTCAAGGTTTTGTTCTTTAATAAGAGCTAGCCCTCACAATCCATTATCTAAACATAAGCTCCTAGATATATTTTATAATGGACTAACTATTGAATCTAGGACATACCTGGATAGTTGTGATGGTTGTGTTTTCAGGAAAAGAACTCCAAAAGAAGCTGAGGAATTATTGGCTAAAATAGCCAAAAATAACGATGATTGGACTATACCTGAGTCTACACCAACACCAGAGCCAACACCAATACCAACACCCAAGAAGAGAGGGATGATTGAATTAAATTATGAAGTGATGAGGGAAGCCAAGAAATCTCTTAAAGAGAGGGGTATTAAATCTGAAGATGTGAAGAATCTACCACCTATAGAAGAATTATGTTAGCCAATTCCTCATCCATCAACAATTGAGGTACACTCTCTCCAATATTTTGATAATAGAGATATTCCCAACTCTAACCCACCTGATCAATGCTTAGATGAATTTGATAATTATTTTGTTATGAAAGACAACTTTAATATGAGAGTGCAAAATCATCTAATGGAAAACTCTAGAGCTATTGATAATTTGCATGGTATTATTGAGAGAACCTCTAATTATGTTAAAATGCTTGTTAAACATTTTCGTATGGTTCAAACTCAAATTGATCAACTCACTAAAGTGAAAAAAGATTTCCTAGCTAATGCCTCTAGAGAAAAATATGTTTGTGAAATAATTACTAGAAGTGGTGTTTCTACTCAGGACCCCTTGTATCCTGAAGGACATCGTAAAAGAATTGAACAAGATTCTCTGCAACCTAAAAACAATAGTTCTCCTTATAAAAAAAATAAGAAGAGACATAAAACTGTTGTAGAATCTCCTGAACCTGCTAAAGATCCTAATACTATATCTATCTCTGATGCTAATACTGAAAGTGGTAATGATAAAAGTGATGCTTCTGATAAAGAAGAAACTGTAGCTGAACCTAAAAAGCAAACTAAAAATTAAAAGTATACTAAGGAGGATTTCATTTCTAATAAACATGGTAATGAAAGAGAGCCTTGGCTACAAAAAGCAATGCTTTCCTAATAAGAAACACAAATCAAAGCAGGGAGAACATTATAATAAATTCTATGAGTGGATGAAACCTTTTTTTTTGCAAATTCCTTTGACTGGTGCTATTAAAATGCCTCCTTATTCCTAATAAGGAAATTTCAACTATGCTTGCTAATTACTCTTTCAATGGCAAGGTTCCAAAGAATCTTGGAAATCCCGGTATTCCTACTTTCCCTTGTTCTATTAAAAATAATTATGTTAGAACTGCTTTATGTGACCTGGGAGCAGGAGTTAGTGTTATGCCTTTTTCTCTCTATAAGAGGCTCTCTCTAGAAAACTTGATACACGCTGATATATCTTTGCAAATAGCTTATAAATCTACTGCTATTCTTGTTGGTATATGTGAGAATGTTTCTGTTCAAGTGGCTACTAATTGTTTGATATTAACTGACTTTGTTGTGTTGGAAATGCCTGAAGATGATAATATGTCTACTACTCTTGGGAGACCTTTTCTTAACACTGCAGGGGCTGTTATTGGTTGCAATAAAGGAAAAGTAACTTTTAATGTTAATGATAAAGAGCACATAGTTTATTTTCCCAAGAATATTGATATGAGATATGGTCTAAATTCAATTGAAAATATTGAGACCATCAAGATTGGAGAATTCTATTGTCCCATTCCAATGCCACCAAAAGAATATGAAATTATTATGATTGGGACTATGTCTATTAAGGTTGAGGTAACATAATCATTTAGTGAAAAACAAAGTTTTGCTTCATATAAAAATTGTTCTGGTAACAAGAATTGATCAACCTTGTTAACAAAGTGATTTTGAATGAAGCGGACAATGTTTTCACTATGTTTTCACCTTCCCCATTATTTTTTCACTATGTTATCACCTTGCTACCTTAGTACAATTATGTTTTCCACCATCCATAGTCATGTTTTCATCATGTTTTCACCTTGATTACTATGGTTATGCATGTTTTCACCACCCACAATTTTGTTTTCACCACTTCCACCTTTGTTTTCTTTGGCCAATTTCATTTTGTAGTGTCTTAGAACATTTGTAGTTCTGGTTCTGGTTTTGTTTTCCACCTTTCCACATTTGTTTTTCGGGGTTTTAATTATTTATTAAATTCTGAAAATACCTCGGAAATAAGTTTCTCGAAAAATTCCAGAAAAAATATAATATTTTTTTATGTAAAAAATGAGGCAGGGAGGCACATGGTAGACCCTAGGGGACCCACCAGGTAGGCACACCACAGGTTGGTGCGGCCAGCCCCTGGTGGTGCCAGCACATGGTGTGGGGCCCCTGGCCCTCCACTAGTTCTCTCCCCTGCCAAATATTCCTCTCTCTCACCCCAAACTCAAAACATTTCCTGGAACCCGAGTTCTTGCTGTTCTTCCTCAAGATTTTTCGATCTCTTTGCTCAGCCCACCCTTGTTGCTGAAATTTGGTGCATTTGCTCTCCGATATGTGACTCCTCCGATTATCCAAGTAAAATTTTATTTGGTGGAGTATTTCTTGAGTATTTTGGTAGTGTAGGTGACAACTTATGTGAGCTAGCATGCTTCATTTGTGTGAAATAATTTATTTTTGATGCATGTTTATCCCTCCTAAAAGTCTCTATAGTAGTTCCTATCATATAGTTTCTTGAAATCAATTTTTGTAATGCTTGCTTAAAAATTCAGAGATGGAGTACAATGTGTATCAACTTAACCAACATGAGTTGGAATTGCATGAGGTCATGCTTGTACACCATGAGAAAAGAGTATTTCCGTCAATCTATCCGTGCCAGGAATACATGCATGCTACAAGAATTTTGTAGGATTTCTATACTCTGGTGCAAAATGCAGAATTGGATCATTTCACTAAGGATGAACCTACCCAACATATTAAACTATGTTTGTGGTGCAGGATTTTCGCTTTAGCTGGTCCTTGCCTAACCCTATGGTCCGTTACAAAATTTATAATAAAGCTGTAGACTTGCCTTTCGATGATTTTTGTGCAGCTATCAAGGTGCCGCAATGGGGTTCATGTGAGAAAATAAGAGGGCAACCCAAACCACAGCTGGATTTATATGAGGAGATTTTCAAGGGTAGAAGCTTCACGGGAGAGTGGTAAAATTCGAGAAATTCATCTCCCATCTATTCGATAATTTGCTTATTTTATTGCCAAGTGTGTGCTTGACCCACCAGGCAGGCACACCACAGGTTGGCGCAGCCAGCCCCTGGTGGCGCCAGCACATGGTGTGGGGCCCCCTGGCCCTCCACTAGTTCTCTCCCCTACCAAATATTCCTCTCTCTCACCCCAAACTCAAAACATGTCCTGGAACTCGAGTTCTTGCTGTTCTTCCTCAGGATTTTTCAATCTCTTTGCTCAGCCCACCTTTGTTGCTAAAATTTGGTGCATTTGCTCTCCGATATGTGACTCCTCCGATTATCCAAGTAGAATTTTATGTGGTGGAGTATTTCTTGAGTATTTTGGTACTATAGGTGACAGCTTATGTGAGCTAGCATGCTTGATTTGTGTGAAATAATTTAGTTTTGATGCATGTTTAGCCCTCCTAAAAGTCTCTATAGTAGTTCATATCATATAGTTGCTTGAAATCAATTTTTGTAATGCTTTCTTAAAAATTTCAGAGATGGAGTATAATGTATATCAACTTAACCAGCATGAGTTGGAATTGCATGAGGTAATGCTTGTACACCATGAAGAAAGAGTATTTCCGTCAATCTATGCATGCCAGTAATTCATGCATGCTACGGGAATTATGTAGGATTTCTATACTCTTGTGCAAAATGCAAGATTGGATCGTTTCATTGAGGATGAACCTACCCAACATATTAAACTAACTATGTCCGTGGTGCAGGATTTTTGCTTTAGCTGGTCCTTGCCTAAGCCTATGGTCCATTACAAAATTTATAATAAAGATGTAGACTTGCCTTTCGATGATTTTTGTGCAGCTATCAAGGTGCCGCAATGGGGTTCATGTGAGAAAATAAGAGGGCAACCCAAACCACTGCTGGATTTATATGAGGAGATTTTCCAAGGTAGAAGCTTCACAGGGGAGAGTGGTAAAATTCGAGAAATTCAACTCCCATCTATTCGATAATTTGCTTATTTTATTGCCAAGTGTGTGCTTGACCCACTAGGAAGGCACACCACAGCTTCGCGCGGCCAACCCCTGGTGGCGCCAGCACATGGTGTGGGGCCCCCTGGCCCTCCACTAGTTCTCTCTCCTACCAAATATTCCTCTCTCTCACCCCAAACTCAAAACATTTCCTGGAACCCGAGTTCTTGTTGTTCTTCCTCAAGAATTTTCAATCTCTTTGCTCAGTCCACCTTTATTGCTGAAATTTGGTGCATTTGCTCTCCGTTGTGTGACTCCTTCGATTATCCAAGTAGAATTTTATTTGGTGGAGTATTTATTGAGTATTTTGGTGCTGTAGGTGACAGCTTATGTGAGCTAGCATGCTTGATTTGTGTGAATTAATTTAGTTTGGATGCATGTTTATCCCTCCTAAAAGTCTCTATAGTAGTTCCTATCATATAGTTGCTTGAAATCAATTTTTGTAATGCTTGCTTAAAAATTTCAGAGATGGAGTACAATGTGTATCAACTTAACCAGCATGAGTTGGAATTGCATGAGGTCATGCTTGTACACTGTGAAAAAGAGTATTTCCGTCAATGTATCCATGCCAGGAATTCATGCATGCTACGGGAATTCTGTAGGATTTCTATACTCTTGTGCAAAATGCAGGATTGGATCGTTTCATCGAGGATGGACCTACCCAACATATTAAACTAACTATGTCCGTGGTGTAGGATTTACGCTTTAGCTGGTCCTTTCCTAACCCTATGGTCCATTACAAAATTTATAATAAAGATGTAGACTTGCCTTTCGATGATTTTTGTGCAGCTATCAAGGTGTCGCAATGGGGTTCATGTGAGGAAATAAGAGGGCAACCCAAACCATCACTGGATTTATATGAGGAGATTTGCCAAGGTAGAAGCTTCATAGGGGAGAGTGGTAAAACTCGAGAAATTCAACTCCCATCTATTCGATAATTTGCTTATTTTATTGCCAAGTGTGTGCTTGCTAGAATAGAATATCCTCATGGAAAACAAGTTATCTGTTTATGATCTAGCTTTTATCTCAGTTGTTTATGATAAGTTTGGCCCTTCTCACGGAAATAATTTATCTATTTATGATCGAGCTTTTATCTCAGCTGCTTTAAGATGTGATAGGTCTTATAACTTTGGTGCTTTAATTGCTTTCCGTCTCTCACTTAACCGTGAGAAAGGCGAAATTTTTGGAGGTCTTATTGCCTCTCGTTTGCTAGCATTGCATGGTGTGGATCCACATCATTTAGACCTTCAGTTTCCCGTAGAGAGGTTGGGCCTTCGTTCCATGATTCAACATAAGTTTCTCTCCACCTATGCTAACATGAACAATTTATCTTATGAAATAACTTTCTCCAAACAACCAAGGTGGAGAGTGACTAAATATAATAGAGTAGTACTTTTGCCTGCACCTCTTTTGTGTAACCTTAATGTCAGGCAATGATGGTCACTTTCAGAGAGTGATCTGGATGCATACATTGAGAAGCATCCCCAACATGTAGAGGATGCTGGAGAGGGGGACGATAATGATTTCGTACAACCCTCTCACACTGCGAGGTTTCCATACCAACGCTTATGATTATGCGTCTGCTGCTTCATCTTCTTCATGGGCGCCCGAGTATGACCATCCTAGGGACGACCCACCAAAGTCGGGATACTTCCCGCGCCGTGATTGATCTCCACTTAGGCCAAAAGCCTAAGCTTGGGGGGAGGTACACCGACATCACACTCATCTATATATCATATTTCTGTCAGTTCTTTGTATATCCATGTTTTTGTTTCTTTCACTCGTTTTCGTTTCTTCCGCTTATTTTTGTTTTTATTGTTTTCTTCTTGCTTTCCAAAACACAAAAAAACCCAAATTTTTTTGTTGTTCTTCTTTGGTTTTGTAAAGTTTGATGCAGAATTCAGTAGTCCTCCATGACTCCATTGGAGCTTGGTTATCATTCTATATTATTCAATCCACACCAGTGAAGAGCAATAATGACGATTTACGAAAATTCAAGTTGTGGTGAGAGGCTGGTATGAACTTTATTTGTATTCATTTTTGTACATATACTCATCCATGTGGACATGCTTAGTTTGTTCGAGTAAGGTGTATGTTATTTAATCGATGCTTAGTAGTTCGTGCTCTCTCATGTTTAGTTCCAACTTATTAATAGTAGATAGCATGGCGTATAAATGTTTGCTTGCATTGTTTTATTCATAGAAGGGTATGGCATTGTGGTATCTCCCTCTGATTGTTTCGCTTGAATTGACTTGGCACGTGCTCACACATGCATAAGACTGAAAACAAAAAGTCAATTACACCTTGCTGATTTATTTTGCCTCAGAGTATTTGTATCACTTTTATGCCCCCATAAATTTTGTTGTGTCACAAGCATGATTATGACAGTTGTTGCTCTCTTGATTGTCGCTCCCCGTCTATTGCTAGCCTTAACCTGTACTGAGTATGAGCTCTACTCATGCATCCAACTCCCAAAAACCAAAGTTTCCAAATGTGTCCACCATACCTACCTATCTGTGGTATTTAACCGCTACTCCAAGTAAATTTCTCATGTGCTACCTTTAAAACCTTCAAAAATTATTCCTGTTTTGTGCCCCTGTTTTAGCTCATGCGGACGTAAATAGAGAATCTTTATTCCACTTGTTGATTTTTCCTGTTTTTGTTTCTCTATGTGCTCTTGATTGAAATGAATTTGTGTTTTATTCAATCTTGCTTACTAACTGATATGGAGTTGTTAGGACTTGTTATTGTGTTGTTTTCTTACAATAAATCTACCCCAGAAAGTATGTGCATGATGGGAAACTCGAATAAAAATGAAATGGCATTTGTTACCTTCTAGTTTATTATTTGGAAGTATTGTGAGAGCTGGATCTGTGTATACTTTCTTAGTAGATTTTGTGCTATGTTTTCTTTGAGTCCAGTACCATTTAGGTACTGTTATTTTGATGTTGTACCTCGGTTAGCTTGCATGTCTCTTAATAGTAAAGCATGTGTAAGCATTGCTATCAATATGCACTAGTATTATTTCACTAGATTAAATAGCCTAATATTTTTATCTTGTATGCAAAGTTTTTCATGAGTAACCAGAGGCTTAATACCTATTTTTCCATGGTATTAGTAGGCCATAGCCCACTGGTCCCCTTTGCATTTTGTCTTGAGGATGAAAATCCCCAACCATACACATGTGTGAAAATACCATGTTTCACTATGTGATTGATTTCTATTTTCCACCATGGAAAATATAATTGTTTTTTTTCACCTATGAAAGTGAGAAGTTTATTTCTTATTAGTGAATACTAATATGTTTAGGTGTGATCCTTTTGTTAGCATAATATTCCTTAGGGGTATCATGTTAAGAAATGTTTCATTATCGTGTGCTAAAATTAAATTGTTCGCAAATAAAATAAATTCCTCTTGATTGGTAGATTGTTTGTGAATAATTTTAAATTGAGTGTATGGATTTTTGAGAAGGTTTAGATAAATTTTCATTAATTGCATAGCTACTGGTTGTATGAGTTATACCTTGCTTGTTTGCTAGTAATTGGTTAGAGAAAACAGAAATTGCTAGAAGGAATTTCTGCATGCTTAATGGTTGATTCATAAAATTACTCGGGTGCTTGTGCTTACTAACATGAGTAGGATTGGTGTACTATTATTAGGTACACTTATATTCATGACTTTCTTGTTTAGGTTTAAACATCATGATAGCATTGTTTGCTTCTCTAGGGTGAAACTAGTTTCACCACTAGAAAATGGTGATTTTTGCTCTAGTATTACCCTCTTTTTATTTTATGAGTATATGTGTTGATATAGAATGTTTAGGAAGTTATTACTTCTGTTATCATGCCATGAATTATTTAGTTGCATGTTCTATGGTTATAGGATATGATTATCTCTTATAGGATGCTGGTGTAGATTTTTCATACTAGTGTGTTATTTGTGCAGTCCTGTTTTTTTTATGCCTGTGTAATAGGAGTTTTATCTTGTGTGAAGATGGTGTTTTAGAGTATCTTTTATGATTGGATTCATTGGTTTTTAGCTACTGGTTGTTTGCTATTTGTTCATGATTGATGGATTCCAAAACCTCTAGTAAACAATAACCTAGTGAATAAATAGTCTATTCATCTGTGGTATTGTTTGCTTGCTCATTGGATTTTGTTTAAATGTTTTACCTTAGCATGAGTTTATACCTGTGTTATGATGGTGCTTAAGAGTATCTTATGAAACTAAAACATCCAACTAAAATCATGAACATATTTAAATGATAGTGGCTTGTGGTGAGTAATAACCACTGCCATGGGTATTATTCTGTTTGTTTATTTTACCTTAGCAACCTAACCTTTGCACCCACAAGCTATATTTTTAGCTTCTTATATACCTTGTTATGAGAGTGGTACACCACTCCATATGTGGTATGTACGATGTGGGATATAGCTAGGAACTCATGTAAAAATTGATGGTACGTTTCCAGGTAGTTCTGCACTAACCTTAATTTTGTTTGTTTCTATATCGTCCAAAACCCAAGGTAAGGAGACCCTGGTCAGGTCTCGTCAAACTAGGAAACAACAGTTTTGGACCTAAAACAGTACTGGTGTACTTTTTATAAAGTGAATAACCCCTGACTCACTCTTTCCTAAAAACCCAAGGGAAGATATACCGTATGAACGTTATCAGAAATTTTAAAATTGGCGGTTGAGTAAATTGATAGCTAGAGAATTTTTTTTGAAGACGGGTGTTTGGATCTAAGGTTTTGAGTATGATACCCCGCCTCCCAAGAAAAATCAAAGGGGGGAAGCACCGGCACTCCAACGCTACTAACCACCGAGCGATTGTAGTTGAAGTTAGAAATTTCTAACATTGTGTTTGTTGGCCCTCCCTTAGTCCTCGCTTGCGAATCTCGAGGACGAGATTCTTTTTAAGGGGGGAAGACCTGTCACATCCCAATTTTGGAATACCTGAAAACACAGTTGTTTTTCTAATTGTTGACAAATAAACTTTGGTTGTGTTTGTTTGAGTGCAACTAAACAAACTTAAAAAGATAGCAAAGCAGTAAACTAAAAATATTCAACATATTGTTCCAATGACCTTGGCAATATTTTCTAAAGTAAATATTGATCAAAGAGTTTTCCAAAACTATCTTATGAATCCCATACTTGTTGGATATTATTCCAAGGCCTAAATTAAGAAAGAGGAAACACTTAATAAATTTCCCTAAAAGATTATCAGGAAAAAGAGGCATTCTTAGATGCTTCACCAAAATCTTATCAAATGTTTTTCCAACCTTGCAAGATTAAAAACAAAAGTATTGGAGAGCATTGACTTGCTATCTCTAGTCACATAAATATTTTGGCAAAGAATTGTTAAAGAAAAGCCAAGTGCCTTATTAAATTGAATTTTCAATATTTCAGAAACAGGAAACTCAAACAAGTTACTATTGGAAACTTTCTCAAAATGATCTGATTTTGATACCAGTGCTTCCTTATATCAAATAAGGAACACACACAAGAGGAGACCAAAAATTGAATCCATTAAAGTCCTGAAAACATGATTTTTCTCCACAGCAACATTTGGAATTTTGAACAAGTTTGTTCTACAAACTTTTTCAAAATACCATGAAATAAATACCACATTCTCTATATCATAAATAAGGATGAAAACCAAAAGGGAACAAGTTTTTGAATTGTTTAAGTTGCCAAAAACCCCTGTTTTCAAGACAGCACCTTTAGAAATTTGAACAAGTTTGTTCTATGAAGTAACTCAAAATGACTTGAATTTTCTACCACACAAGTAACACACCAAATAAGGAATGTGTGCCAAAAATTATCATTTTTGGAAGCTCCTAAGTAGTCTAATAAATTCAATGTCCATTTATGTCAGAATTGAAATTCGAACAACTTTGAACTATCAAGTTTATCCAATTGATCCAATTTTCACATATGTTGTGCATCTCAACTAATAAGAATTTTGTGTAAAAGGATTTCAATTTATGACTTTGTTTTCCTAGTGAAAACAGCATTTTTCAGAGAGGAAAAGGGTCTCTTTGCAATTTTCAGAAATTGGCCAGGGACCTAGTTGTAATCCGAGTCATCTTCTTCTTCCTAGCTTCCCTGTATCAGCAGTGCCCCTACGCCATTGCCTTCGAGTGGAAGGCATCGAGGTGGATAAGACCCCCCCCCCCCATGTGCACTTGTTGGCCACTTGCCCCCTCTCTCTCCCCTTGAGCTTTCTCTCTCTCTCTCTGTACAATTTCACAAAACCGAAACCCTAGCCTATACCTCGCCGTCGATTAGGCCGTTGCCGAGCTCGCCGTGGGTCGCCGTTGAGCCCATCCTCTCCGCCTCGTCGTGCTTGTCCTCTCTACAGGAGGAATCGAGGCGGAAGGCCACGAGGAGCCCGCGCCATCCGTTTTCGTCTCCGAGCCCGGCGGACTCCGGCGGCGAATTGCCGTCGCCCTGAGCCTCCTCCGCCTTCTCCGAGCGTCCCCGAGCGTTCATGGTGAGCAGGCGCACCTCGCCGTCACTTTTCCCCTCTCCTTAACCCCCTAGTTCTTCGCCGCGCCGCGCTCGCTTTCCGGCCGCCGCGCGCCGTCGTCGCCGTGGTCTCTCCGGCGGTTCCATGGAAACGAGCCCCTGCTAGGTTGCTTCCCCGCGTTGGGAGCAATGCGTAGATGCCTTTGGATCGGAAACGGTGGCCGGAATCGCTGGTTGTGGCCTCGCCGGAGACGTTCCCGCCGGCGGGTGACGCGTGCTGACTCCAGCGTCTCCTTGACCCGCGCGGGAGAGGTCAAACCTGCCCGTGGGGCCTCGCCTTGCCCGCGTGGCAGACACCGTGGCCGCCTGGCCCGCTGGTCAGCGGCAGGGGCTGGATCTGCCTGCGGTGGAGGTAGATCTGGCCGGCCCAGTTGCGGATCTGGCCCCTCTGTGTTTCTTTTTCCATTTTAATTTTTACAGAAATGTACATGTTTACTTTGGGCCTTAAAAGCTAACCTAAAAGATGATTTTGACCAAGATAAAATTCACAGTGGTAAAGCAACAAAATATAAACCATCTCCAATTTGTAGATCTACATTTGGATGGATATTTTAGACATGAAAAATGTTTTGGCAACAGGTACCAGAAAGAGCAAAATGAGCACCATTTTAATTTCACAACTCATAATGAGGTGTATCCAATTGCATTAGAAAGCCCTTGAAATTTCCTAACAGGAGAAATTAACCTTGCTTCCAAATTCCTCACATTTTTGAAATGGAATGCAATTTGGTAAAACACCAGAGAGCACTTTGGTGATTTTTATAAAATCATTAAAAATGATTTTTGATTCAAACTAAATTGGATGGTCTTTTATATGTTTAGGGATATCCAAACCTAGCTGGGTTTAATTTTTAGAGCATCATAGAAAATTTGGTGGACAGATCTTTAATTTGCATGTTTCTGCCATTTTGGCATTTTAGGTAATTAATTTGTGTGAATATATTTTTGTGTTGCAATATTGTTTTCTAGCATGTACAAGTTGTGTGAACTTGTTTTCTAAGGTTTTCTTAGCTATTTTAGCATGTTAGATTGTGTAGGCTTGAGTTGAGAAGAAATAGGATTTTTGTTTAGTAGCATATTTTTATCTCTAGTTTATACTTGCATAGAATTTTTGAGTGATAAATTATGTGCAAGCACTTGGATTGTTGTGTTGAGATATTAGATCCAGTACCATGTTGGTACTAATATTGTGTTGGTATCACGTCTGCTAGCTTGCATTTGAGTTGGTAGAGAAGCATGAGTAGTTTTGTCATGGCTATGCAAATGTTATGGAAAAATTCTCTCATGTGTAGAATTTTTGGCATAAAAATTTGTGGATGTGTAGCCACATATTTTTGTGTTGTGCTCATAGGACCAGTATCATTTTTATAGTGTTTTCATGAGTACTTGACCCCTGAAGTTTTCACTTGTGTGGAAATAATAGCATGAGTAGCATTACCTTGCTTATTTTTAGCACCCTATTATTTTCTACTAGTATGGTTATTGCACTAGATGCTAGTTAAGTCTTTTGTTAATTTTTAGCAAGTGTGACCAGAGGCCTTGTGACCTCTTAATGCTTTGATATGCTCGTGGAACACCCACTTGTGTCATTGCATTTTTGGTGGAAACATTATTTCCCCCACACTAGATGTATTTCCTTTATATAATTCTCTAACAAAAGAGTGCCTAGTATTTTTGCCTTGGGATTTTAAGTGCTAAGTGAAAATGTTTATGCTTATGTTTGTAAGTGGTTGTAATCATGTGTGTCTTGCTAGGAAAAATCCATCTTTGGAGTGTTGTTTGATTCCTCTAGTAATGCCCCTTTTATTACCACTAGTATGTAGGAGTTGCCCTGCAAATTGATGCATTGTTTTGTTAAATGGGATATTTTTGTTATAGCAAGTATAGATGTTTTTCACTCCTGTTTTTATGACATGGAACCTCTGGTTGTATTTCAATTACTTGATTGAAATGCATACATTGATTCTTCATGTTTGAGTAGTACTAGATTCCCTAGCATTTTTGTGTTAAATTATTTTTCCTGCCAACTGGTGTTTGGTAGATATTTGTGTATCCTAGCATGAGGACATGTTTTCATTTCCCATTATGATAACATGGTTCCTTGTTTGCATTTTAATACTTTACTTATTATGCATGCTTGCATAGCAAACTTTTAGTAGAAACATGTCAATAGGATTCCTCTTTTTAGTCATTTGTTTCTATTGTTATCGCTATGAGAATTGTGTGTTTTGTGATGAGTTTATTGCCTTGTTTCACTTGTGTAGGCTCACTGATTTGTAAAAGTAACTTTTGCAAATCATGTGTTTTATTTATTCTTGATGTGAATTTAGACTTAGTAGGATAGCTACCTTTTTCTTTTTGTGGTTTGGTCGATAGACCCATTGCCATGATTATTGTTGTGCATGTTTTGTATACTTTTAATAGTCTCACCCTTGTGAAACTAAGTGTATTTTGGGTTTCTTAATATCTTGGTATGAGAGTGGCACACCCACTGAATCCATGATATTAAGGTTGTGAGATATGTTCCTCCAACCTTGAGTTGTCTTATTAAATGGCATTTCTGCCAAGTGTGTTTGTTTGATTGTTTGCCTCAATTAATAATTGGGTGATTGGTTATTATTAGTTTCCTTGCTGTATGTATTGTTCCTTGCCTTGATTGGTTCTGAATGTGTGTCCTTTATTCTTTTTACGACGCTAGAAAACGAAAAGGAAGGAAGTGTCGGGAGTTACCAGGCAAGCCATCCTGATGCTTGCTGATACAATACTTATCATTATCTATCATGCATGTTTTACTTCTAAAGTTTTACCAAAACTTGATTATCAAAACTATTTTTGATGTGGCTATTACTACTATACTAGTATATAGGTTACTATCATGCCAGTAGTTAAACTTGGTAATACCAAGCCCATAAGCCACCATATGGTATTTATTACCATCAAATATACTAGTCCCTAAGTGGACACCCTAAAATTGTGATTTTACAAAACAAAGGCTTTACGGAAAAACCCGGAGAAAAGGCGGATCCTTATTCTCCGGAGGAATGTGGAAGTGGTCATTTTTGGGAAATTGGTGTTTTTCAAAAATGACACATAACCTAGTCTTCGCCGGACAACCTTTACTGTGCTGCCACTCTACCCCTATATGGGTATGGGGCCGGTCTAGATGCTTGAACTTGTTAGTGTATGCTTTATTCCAAAGTGCTATAGAGAAGCGGATTCTCTGAACCGAAGTGTCACCAGGAGAGGGAAACGAGACATAGACAGTGTGGGATTAATTTTCCCTCCGGATGCGACAGCTGGGCCTCCCGGCTAGGCAGGGAGGGTCCTGGTGCCGGGGAGAACAACCCATCTAAAGGAATGAGCATATACTAGCTTGTGTCAGAGTGGACAGTTAGGATCAAATTCTCTGGTGCTTGCATATCGCTGTGACGATCCATGGGTGGTCCATGGAAGAGTTCTGGATCTAGTGGATGTGTACACCTCTGCAGAGTACAACTTTTTCAAAGAAGCCGCGTCCTCGGATATGGACAGTTGAATGGCCATGTAGCTAGCATTGTGTCAATGTTTTCAAAAGAGGAATTTTTTGAAAGGGAATTTTTGAAAGGAAGTGTTGAACTTGTGAAGTTCGGAAAGGAAGGAAAACTTATACCGTGGAGGTATCGTCGATGATGAAAAGCCAGATGTCGTTATACAAAACAAAATGTTTTGCAAAGAAAACCTTTTCTACTCTAAGCAAGAATTCTGGAAACTGATTCCAAGAAGTTTTGCAAAGAGAAAATATTATGTAACAAAGCTTTACAAAACCTCTTGTACATGTGATATCTACAAGAGAAATAAAACTATATTATTTTCTTCTGAAGTATCTTCTTCAACGAAGATATAGATTAACCTGACTGCAACTGTGGTGTCATCATATATGAACACCATTGATAGTGAACCCTATTTATAGCCTACCTATTCCACCATATAAGCATATTTGCATGTTGGTAAGTGACATGATGGATGTCTTGCTGAGTACATTCAAATGTACTCATTATGGTTTCGCCCCTGGTATCTACTTTCCAGACTTTGAGAAGGAGCCTCCGAAGGAGACCTATGAAGAGAAGTACGGAGCTGATGGCTTTGCGAACTAGGATCGTCTCCGGGCCAGCAGCCTGTAGGTTAAGGCGTGACTTGGGCTCATCTACGTTGTGTTTAAATTGTCTTCCGCTGTGTTTGATAAGTTGCCTGCCCTATGTGGCAGTTGTGTTAAACTTGATCATGTGATCTTTTTGTAATACCTTTATGTATTCGTGTAATGGATGATGTATTTCTGTATGCCAACTTTGTATGTTGTTCACGACTGATCTTTCTGGGATCGTGAATGTATGCATACGGAGGGTTTCAGACTGTCGGTCTGGGGTCCTTACATTAGTTGTTAAGGCTTATAAATATTCTTTGGCTCCCCTTGTGTCGAATCAATAAATTTGGGTTTTACTTCCCTCGAACACTGTTGTGATCCCCTATACGTCTGGGTCATCAGGATATGAGGAGCTCACACCATGTGGTGGCGTGGCCAGGGGTGGGCCCACGCCGTGACATGGTGTGGTGCCCTCGGGCACAGTTTCCTACACCTTTTCGTCTCGTAATTTTCCATATTTAATAAAAACAACAAAAATATGTGTTGGATAGTCAAACACGAACTTTTTCTTACCAAAACTGTTACCTATTCGAAAACGGACTCTATAGTTTCTTGGATTTTCTCTTTAATAAAAAATCTAGAGTCACTACTTGAATAACATCAACCTCTTCATTATAAGAATCTACAGAAATATAATGTTTGAGTCTTTGCCCATTCACCACTTGTGTAGTGTTATCTTTAAGTGAATTATTTTTTATTGCACCCGAACGATACACCTCTTAAATAACAAAAGGTCCTGCCCATCCTACAAAAAATTTAAGACGAGAACTATACAATTGAACTTTCTCACCAACATGGAACTATCTCTTAAGAATTCTCCTATCATGCCATTTTTTAACTTTGTCCTTAAAGATTCTAGCATTTTCATAAGCTTCACTTCTCTATTCGTCCAAGAACTCAAGTCAAGCAGCCTTTTCTTACCAGCAAGTTTAAAATCTCTATTAAGTTCTTTCATTGCCCAATAAGCCTTGTGTTCTAATTCTAAAGGGAAGTGACAAGCTTTCCAATAAACTATTTTGTAAGAGACATACCCATAGGATTTTTATAAGCAGCTCTATAAGCCCATAAAGCATCATTAAGCTTACTAGCCCAATTTTTTATAGATTTATTAACAGTCTTTTGCAAGATAGATTTAATTTATTTACTTGATAATTCTACTTGCCCACTTGTTTGGGGATGATAAGCTGAGGCAATTCTATGATTAACATCATATTTAGCAAGGGTTTTTCTAAAACCACCATGAATAAAGTGATCACCTCCATCAGTGATCACCATCAACACTCTTTATAGGTATAGGCTCTACCCACTTAGTAACATAATCAACATCAACAAGTATATGAGTATAACCTTTCGAAGGAGGAAACATACCCATAACGTCAAATCCCCAACAGTCAAATGGTTCAATAACAAGAGAATAATTCATACGCATTTCATTGTGTCTAGAAATATTACCAATTCTTTAGCATTCATCACAAGATAAAATAAACTTTCTTGTATCTTTAAAAAGTGTAGGCCAATAGAAACCTGATTGTAGAACCTTTTGTGCAGTTCTATCTCCAGGGTGATGTCCTCCATAAGCACTACTATGACATTTTCTCAATATCTCTCGTTGTTCATGTTCTGGAAAACATCTTCGCATAATACCATCTACTCCTTTTTTATATAAGTGTGGGTCATCCCAAAAATAATGCCTCTAGTCATACAAGAATTTCCTTCTTTGCTGAGTTGTAAAGGTTGGAGGCAAGTACTTGGAAACAATAAAGTTAGCATAATCTGCATACCAAGGACTATCTCGCGAGCTTACTTTTATTGCAGCCAACTGTTCATTTGGAAAACTATCATTAACGGGAATAGGGTCATAAGAAATGTTTTCCCATCTAGACAAATTATCAGCAACAGGATTTACAGCACCCTTCCTATCTACAATACACAAATCAAACTCTTGTGAAAGCAACACCCATCTAATAAGCCTAGGCTTAGCATCTTTCTTTTCCATAAGGCACTTAATAGCAGCATGATCAGTATGAATAGCAACTTTCGAATCACCAGTATAAGGTTTAAACTTATCACAAGCAAAAACTGCAGCTAGAAATTCTGTCAGTGGTAGCGTAATCCTTTTGAGCAGAATCAAGAGTCTTACTAGCATAATGAATAGCATTCAACTTATTATATATTCTTTGTCCAAGAACAAAACCTATAGAAAAATCACTAGCATCACACATAATTTCAAAGGGTAAATTCCAATCAGGTGGTTGAACAATAGGAGCAGAAATTAAAGCCTTCTTTAGAATTTCGAAAGCTTCTTTACAATCATCATAAAAAACAAAAGGTACATCTTTTTCGAGAAGATTAGTAAGAGGCTTTGATAGTTTAGAGAAATCTTTAATAAGCCTCCTATAGAAATCGGCATAACCAAGAATACTACGAATACCTTTGACATCCCTGGGACAGGGCATTTTCTCAATTGCTTCAACTTTAGCTCTGTCAACTTCAATAAGTCTTTCAGAAATTTTATGTCCAGGAAAAATTCCTTCATTAACCATAAAGTGGCATTTCTCCCAATTAAGAACGAGATTATTTTCCTCATATCTCTTCAAAACTTTATCAAGGTTGTGCAAGAAGTTATCAAAAGAAGTTCCATAGTCAGAGAAATCGTCCATGAATACTTCCAAAATTTCCTCACAAAAACCATGAAAGATAGAAGACATGCATCTTTGAAACGTAGCAGGAGCATTACACAAACCAAAAGGCATACGTCTATAAGCATAAATTCCATAAGGACAAGTGAAAGTTATTTTCTCTTGATCTTGCTTTTTAACAGAATAACCATCAAGAAAGAAAAAATGAGTTTTCTTAGACAACATTTCTAACATTTGATCAATAAAAGGTAAAGGATAATGATATTTTTTAGTAACTTTGTTAACTTTTCTAAAATCAATGCACATTCTATAACAAACTAGTACTCTTTGAGGAATAAGCTCATCATTTTCATTTGGCACAACAGTAATTCCTCCTTTCTTAGGAACACAATGCACGGGACTTACCCATCTACTATCAGCAATAGGATAAATAATACCAGCATCAAGGAGTTTGAATACCTCATTTCTTACCACTTCCTTCATCTTAGGAATAAACCAGCATTGATGTTCAACAACTGGCTTTGCATCAGGTTCCATATTAATAGCATGCTAAATATAGCAGGGGAAATCCCTTTCAAATCATCAAGAGTATATCCAATAGCTCCTCGGTGTTTTTTCAATACTTCCAATAACCTTTCCTCATCCTTAACTGAAAGTTTAGAACTAATAATAACATGATATGTTTTCTTATCATCAATATGAGCATAGTTAAGATTATCGGGTAAAGGTTTTAAATAAAAAACGGCATCCTCCTTGGGTGGTGGTGTGGTACCCAAGTCTTCCACCAGTAAATTGTGTTTCAGCATCTCTGGTAGACGAAGAAGAATCTCGTCAATCTCATTTCTTTCTTCCATAAAAACCTCACTTTCGTGGTCCTCCATGTATTTTTGCAAAGCATTGTTAGGAGCAAGAGCAATAGAGGCAAGCTGTTAAACTTCAAAATCTTCATTAGGAAATTCTGTTTAATAAGGAGCTTTATCAAATTTAGAAACATCAAACTCATAAGATTCTCCAACAAATTTAGTTAATATTTTCTCCTTCTTACAATCTATAATATCACCACAAGTGTTCAAGAAAGGTCTACCAAAAATGATAGGACAAGTTTTACTAGCAGCTTCACCAAGTACTACAAAATCTGCAGGATATTTAGTTTTACCACATAAAACTTCGACATCTCTAATAATACCAATTGGAGAGATAGTTTCTCTATTGTCAAGCTGAATAACCACATCAATTTCTTCAAGTTCACAAGAACCAATTTCATGCATGATTTCTCTATAAATCTTATAAGGAATAGAACTTGAACTTGCACCAATATGACATAAACCATAATATAAATGATCACCCATCCTGACAGAAAGCACAGGAACACTAGTTTTCCTAGATCTACTAGGATGTGAAACAATATTAGAAGCATCTTCACAGAAGATAATGTGTCCATCTTCTACACTTTCAGTGACAAGGTTCTTTACTATTGCTACTATAGGTTCACCAGTTATTTCTTCACCATGTTCTATATATTTCTTTCTACTTTTGTTAACCACACTAGCTATAATAGAATGTTCCTTTACCTTAGCACGAAAAGACATTTTCTCAATATAAGATTAAGGCGCAACAAGATTAACAGTATGAACTTCTATATATCTAGCAAGAACACAATTATCAGTATCTTTATAAGGTGCATGATACTTGTTCCACTCCATTTTGGGAATATCAAGATAAGAGGCAAAACCTTAAAACAGTTTGAAAAAATTTGAGAGTCAAGACCTTTGATACGTCATAAACGTATCCCTAATTTCTGATGCTCCATGATCATATTTTGACAATTGCTACATGTTTTCTCCCTTCTTTATGTCATTTTTATACATTTTTCGGACTAACCTATTAACAAGATGCCACAGAGCCAGTTCCATGTTTTCTGTTGTTTTTTAGTTTCAGAAAAGTTGTTCTGGAAATTTTCTCGGAATTGGAAAATTCGAAGCCCGGAAGTCCTATTTTCCTTGGAATCATCCAGAAGACAGAAGAGGAGCAGGAGAGGGGCAGCAGGGGGGCCACACCATAGGGTGGCGCGCCCCCTGGTCGCGCCGGCTAGGGGTGTGGGCCCCCTGGAGCGCCACCGCCTTCGCCCTTTCTCCTATTTAATCCTCCTCGGATGAAAAACCCTAGGCACCTGATCAAAATCCCCGAAAAAGTTCCGCAGCCGGCGTCACTGTCAACCCTAGATCAGGGGGCTCTGAAGCTGTTTCCGGCACCCTGCCGGAGAGGAGATCATCACCGGAGGCCTCTTCATCACCATGCCTGCCTCCGGAGTGACGCGTGAGTAGTTCATCCTTGGACTACGGATTCATAGCTGTAGCTAGATGGTTGTCTTCTCCTCATATGCCTCCATGTTTAGATCTCGTGAGCTGTCTATCATGATCGAGATTGATCTTATGTAATTCTCTGTGCTGTGTTTGCTGGGATCCGATGAATATTGACCTTATGCCAAGTTGATTACAGTCTTTATTTGCATGTGTTATTTGTGATCTTGCATGCTCTCCGTTGCTAGTGGTTATTCAGGCCAAGTAATTCTTAGTGACTCCAAGAGGGAGTATTTATGCTCGATAGTGGGTTCATGCCTCCTTGTTTCCTTGCTCGAGTGACAGAAACATGAAGGGGGAGGATGTGTTGTTTCCATTAGGGAGAAAACTGTAAGGACCCCAGACCGGCAGTCTGAAACCCTCCGTATGCATACATTCACGATCCCAGAAAGATCAGTCGTGAACAACATACAAAGTTGGCACACAGAAATACATCATCCATTACACGAATACATAAAGGTATTACATAAAAGATCACATGATCAAGTTTAACAAAACTGCCAAGAGGGCAGGCAACTTAACAAACACAGCGGAAGACAAATAAAAACACAACGTAGTTGAGCCCAAGTCATGCCTTAACCTACAGGCTGCTGACCCGGAGACGATCCTAGTTCGCAAAGCCGTCAACTCCGTACTTCTCTTCATAAATATCCTTCGGAGGTTCCTTCTCAAAGTCTGGCAAGTAGATACCAGGGGCGAAACCATAATGAGTACATTTGAATGTACTCAGCAAGACATCCATCATATCACTTACCAACATGCAAGTATGCTTATATGGTGGAATAGGTAGGCTATAAATAGGGTTCACTATCAATGGTGTTCATATATGATGACACCACAGTTGCAGTCAGGTTAATCTGTATCTTCGTTAAAGAAGATACTTCAGAAGAAAATAATATAGTTTTATTTCTCTTGTAGATATCACACGTACAAGAGGTTTTGTAAAGCTTTGTTAAAGAATATTTTCTCTTTGCAAAACTTCTTGGAATCAGTTTCCAGAATTCTTGCGTAGAGTAGAAAAAATTTTCTTTGCAAAACATTTTTTTGTTTTGTATAACATCATCTGGCTTTTCATCATCGACGATACCTCCACGGTATAAGTTTCCATTCCTTTCCGAACTTCACAAGTTCAACACTTCCTTTCCAAAATTCCTTTTCAAAAACTTCCTTTTTGAAAACATTGACACAATGCTAGCTACATGGCCATTCAACCGTCCATATCCGAGGACGCGGCTATCTCGAAATAGTTTTACTCTGCAGAGGTGTACACATTTCCACTAGATCCAGAATCCGCCATGAAACACCCATGGACTGTCCTCAACCTATGAGAACATCAGATAACCGATCTTGACTATCCGCTATGTGCAAGCTAGTACATGACTATCTCTTCAATTGGGGTTCCCCCTCCCTGGCAAGCCGTGTCCCACACCGCCCAAACAGGAGACCCAACTGCTGCATCCGGAGGGAAAATTAATCCCACACTTTAGATGTCCCGTATCCTCCACTCCTAGCGACATTTCGGTTCGGAGGATCCAATCCCCTATAGCACTTGAGATAGCACACATACTAACCATAACAAGTTTTTAATCAAGCCCCTACCCATATTGGGGTAAAGTGGCAGTACGGTAAAGGTTGTCCAGCGAAGACTAGGTTATGTGTCATTTTTGAAAACACCACTTTCTCAAAAATGACCACTTCCACATTCCTCCGGAGAACAAGGATCCGCCTTTTCTCCGGGTTTTTCCGTAAAGCCTTTGTTTTGTAGAATCACAATTTTAGGATGTCCACTTAGGGACTAGTATATTTGATGGTAATAAATTCCATATGGTGGCCTATGGGCTTGCTATTACCAAGTTTAACTACTGGCATGATAGTAACCTATATAATAGTATAGTAGTAATTTCCACCTCAAAAATAGTTTTGATAATAAAGTTTTTGGTAAACTTCAGAGGTAAAGCATGCATGATAGGTAATGATAAGTATTGTATCAGCAAGCATCAGGATGGCTTGCCTGGTATCTCCTTGTGTCTCTGTTTTTGGAGTGACTGGAACTTGAACCACAGCTTCCCGACACTTCCTTCCTCTTCGTTTTCTAACGTCGTAAAAAGAATAAAGGACACACATTCAGAACCAATCAAGGCAAGCAACCATACGTAACAATACATACAGCAAGGAAACTAATAATAATAAATCACACAATTATTAACTTAGGCAAACAATCAAACAAACACACTTGGCAGAAATGCCATTTAGTAAGACAGCTCAAGGTTGGAGGGAACATATCTCACAACCTTAATATCATGGATTCAGTGGGTGTGCCACTCTCATACCAAGATATTAATAAACCCAAAATAAACTTAGTTTCACAATGGTGAGACTACTAAAAGTATATAAAACATGCACAAAAATAATCATGGCAATGGGTCTATCAACCACACCACAAAAAGAAAAAGGTAGCCATTCTACTGAGTCTAAATTGACATCAAGAATAAATGAAACACATGATTTGCAAAAGTTACTTTTACAAACCAGTGAGCCTACACAAGTGTAACAAGGAAATAGACTCATCACAAAACACACAATTTCTCATAGTGAGAACAATAGAAACAATGGCTAAAAAGGAGGAATCCTATAGACATGTTTCTACTAAAAGTTTGCTATGCAAGCAAGCATAATGAGTAAATTACTAAAATGCATACAAGGAACCATGTTATCATAATGAGAATGAAAACATGTCCTCATGCAAGGATACACAAATTTCTACCAAACACAAGTTGGCAGGAAAAATAATTCAATACAAAAATTGCTAAGGAAACTAGTACTACTCACACATGAAGAATCAATGAATGTATTTCAATCAAGTAATTGAAATACAACCAGAGGGTCCATGTCATAAAAACAGGAGTGAAAAACATCTATACTTGCTATAACAAAAATATCCCATTTGATAAAACAATGCATCCATTTGCAGGGCAACTCCTACATACTAGTAGTAATAAAAAGGGCATTACTAGAGGAATCAAACAACACTCCAAGAATGGAATTTTCCTAGCAAGCCACACATGATTACAACCACTTACAAACAGAAGCATACCCATGTTTGTTTAGCACAAAAATTCCCAAAGCAAAAATACTAGGCACTCATTAGTTATGAAACTACATAAGAGAAATGCATCTAGTTTGGGGAAATAATGTTTCCACCAAAAATGCAATTAAACCAGTGGTTGTTCCACTAGCATAACAAAGCATTAAGAGGTCACAAAGCCTCTGGTCACACTTGACAACAATTAGCAAAAACCTAAACTAGCACCTAGTGCAATAACAATACTAGCAGAAAATAATAGGGTGCTTAAATAAGCAAGGCAATGCTACTCATGCTATTATTTTCACACAAGTGAAAACTTTAGGGGTCAAGTACTCATAACAACCTTATCAAAATGCTACTGGTCCTATGAATACAACACAAAAATATGTGGTTTTACAACCACAAATTCTTATGTCAAAAATTCCACACATGAGGGAATTTTTCCATAACATTCTCATAGTAATGATTAAGCTACTCATGCTTTTATACCAACTCAAATGCAAGCTAGCAGAGAAAAAAGCATTCAAATAACAGTACCAAAGTGGTACTGGATCTATAGCAAACATAGCACAAAAATTATCAAGGCATTCACCCAAAATTCTAGCTTTCACAATAAGTCCAAAAAAAAATAAACACTAGAACAATAACAATTGCTACTCATGCTTTGCTATAGGATCACATGCAAGTTAATGAAGATAATAGCATATAAATCACAGTACCAAAATGGTACTAGACTCAACACAATCATAGCACAAAAATAGGTAACAAGCACACAAGGAGTTGGTTCACACAAAACATCAAATAACTAAGCTAGTGAAACAACATATGCTACTTCTTTAGCCATAATATATTGCAAACATGCACACACTTTGTGTGGTAGATGTAATGCAAGAAAACAACCTAATACCACGATTCAACACATCTCTACATCCTAGGAACAAAGATTAAGTCAACCATGCATTTCATTTCAACAAAAACAAATAAAGAAGTTCAAACAGAAAAGCTTCTGTTTCTAGATCTGTCTACCAAAAATAATCTAGAGCTCAAAAAAATTAATCTAAGCTACGATAAGGTAGATCTACTCAATACCAAACTCATCCAATTGGGTTTGCTCCAAAAATCATTTTTAAACGCCTTATAAAAGTCAAAGAAAAGGCTACTGGTCCTTTAGAAAATTGGATGGCATTTTCATTCTACAACTCACCTTGATGTGAGGTTTTGCTCATTGGATAGATATTTTTAATACCTATCCAGATCAGTTGAGTTTGTTCCATTTGATTATATAGTTTAAAAGTTATGGCCAAAACATTCTCAGAGATAGTCTATGGCAAAACAGTCATTGTGCCCAAAATATTTGCCCAAAACCAGATCTGCAAATTTTGCATGGCTTGGATTTCATGTATGTATGTCCATGATTTTTCTCAGATTTTATTGTGCAGTTTTTATATTTTTTTCAAGCCTAAAGTAAATGCCTCAGATCTGTAAAAAAAATAAATGAATAAACTGATCACAGCGCGGGCTGGATCCACTGCGGCTGCGGCCCAGCTAACGGGCCTGCAGCCCAACTGCGGTGCGCGCGCGGGAAACGGCGCGGGAAAGGTCCCGTTTAACCGTGGCCGTGGATCAACGATCTGACGGTCCACGCGCGTCTTCTTCCTCTCCCTCTCCTCTCTCTCTCCGGTGTGTACGCCCGGCGGCCGAAAAGGGCTCGGGAGGCTCACCGTGGGCTCGTGGCTGGCCGGCGCGGGCTCGGGGGAGGTGTAGGAGGTCGAGGGCGCCGAGGGGAGGTGTCGGAGACGTCGAGCGCGGCCCCGAGCGGCGGCGCACGGCAGATGCCCGCGGCGGCGCTCCGCGGACGGCGGCGGTGACTCCGGCAGGTAGAGGGTGGGGGAGTGTGTCTGGGGGGTTCAGGGGAGTGTGGGGAGGCTAGCCATGGCAGTGGGAGGGGCTAGATGAGCGAGGTTCGAGCAGGGCAAGGTTTTGGCCGTGGTGGTCACCCCTCGGGCTAGATCTCGAGCTAGGCCATCTTAGGGCTAGGGTTTGGGTAGAAAACGACCAGGGGAGGTATGAGGAGGTATGAGGAGGTGCAGGGCGTGAGGGTTTGCCCTATGGACACTAATACCAGAGAGAGTGAAGAGAGGGGCACGGTGGTCACATGAGCTAGGCATGGCTTGTCCAATTGGAGGTGTTCCAGTGGTGACCAAGCTACAGGGGGATGTCCTATATGGTTCTCTTCGTACTCACACATGAGCAAGGGCACAGTAGGGGCCAAGGGATGGGCAAAAGTGAAAATGCAACTATTCCAACCACTACAAGTGACATCATCACTTAGTCAACAAGCCACCTCATTTTCTCCATCCCTAGCCGACCAAAAGAGGATCCAAAGCCCCTTCCAGAAGCTCAATAACATTGTTTTTCGAGTTGGCAAAGTGGCAAGGCTTGGATCAGTACCCACAAGATAAAACATTAAGTCTAAAAGTGTTGATCACTGTTCTGTCAGAAAATTCAGTCTTATGACTTAGAATTTTTCTAAGTGTTGAGAACAGACAGAAAATGCAAAAAGTTGAGTTTGTTTTCAGGGTTCAATTGCTTTCCAAAATTGGTTTTCAAAACATGGACTTGTTAACCATGTTATATACTTTCAGAAACAACTTTTGAATTTTTTTTGAAATAGTTTAAGGCCATGAAAACAATGTGGAAAAAGGTATACTTTCTGTTTTTATCTGTTTCTAAAAACTGCCTTTTTCTGCCTTAATTTTATACCACAAAAACAACAAGCAAAAGATAGTTTTTATTTCTTCCAAAATAAAAGTGAGCTTATGGATTTGTAGTACATATATCAAGGATTAATTATAAGTCAAGAAATCATAAAATAACCATCTATAGCTTGGTGAAAACAATGGTAGAAAATAGGTACTTGGCTTTATTTTCAGGAATTGTTTTCTATTGGAAAGTTAAAAGAAAACTTTCATAGATCATTTTGGAAACTTGTTTTCTTGGATCCAAAAAGGGTAAAAGTTTGTTTTAATGTGCAAACAAGAATGGTGCAAGTCTTGGAATGAAAATCCACTCAAGTATCAATAAGAAAACATTAGGGAAAAATATCAGGAATATTTTTCAGAAACCTATGGTGTTGGTTTTATAATGAAACAAAACTTATGTTGCAAATCTTTACCTAATAATAAAGAGAGGAAGGCTTCTTCCGGTCCAACGCTAATTATACCGTATTACCCTTCCACCAAATCACATATCTCTAATATAATTGGATGGAAATTTCTTTTGTCGTATGTGCTACCTTGTCATCATGCACGGGCCGTATTTGATAGGAACACGACCACATATTTTCTAACATGCCAGAATCGATATGTGCCTAGCCTATAGAAAAGCACAAAGTAGGGACGGACGTATTCTGTGCGGTATTTTGATTCTGTGATGATGCCGCTCCGCAGATTCGAGGACTCCCATGGGCTCGCGATGCTGATGATCAACAGAGGAACGAGGCACAGACGAGGGGACATTGAAGCACGACAGATGCAGGACTGCACGCCCTAGACAACGCTTCAAGGACGACGCCGGGCTCGCGGTCCGAAGGATCAATTGAGGAAGGAACGACGAAGCGCGCCAGCTGCTCAACGGACTGGCGTCATAGGCAGTAGCGAGTGGCGGCAGCGCGGTCACGCCGTACCTCAACTAGCCGGAGACTGGGTGCTTCCTTTGCTTTTCGGTTCCCCTCGTGACCACCCGCCACCAAGGTGATCGCGACACACAAATCCGAACTCGCCTGTGTCCGCGGCATTGACAGGAACGCACAATGATGCGGTCTCCAGCAGAGACGACACATGACAACAGCATCTCCTTCCCCCCGGTCGTGAAGACATGCAGAAAAACGGTGGATATGCCGGGGATGCAGGTCATCGAGGCATCCCGCATCCCACGAGCTCTGGATGCCCATCAGCAGGTGCAGGTCTTACCAGGTTTTGTTCGCAGTTCCTCAGCCACTTTCCCATAGTATAGGTGCACCAACGGAGACCTGCTTCAGGTTCTGATCTCCACCGACCTAGGCCCGCGAGGACAGGTCGGTGCCTCACCGCCCAGGATAACAATAACAGCCTTGATCCAGTCTTTGCCGGAGCCGCACGGCCGAGCAGACTCATGCCCCAAAAGTTGAAGCGGTCTCAGAGACCATCCCCATCAGAGCCAGCGACAACAGCGGCCACAATTTCTGTCGTTCCGAGTAGACCGCCTCCTTAGCAGGGCCGGCCCTGGCAGGGGTCCACGGGGGGCGGCCGCACGGGGCCCAAAATTTTTGGGGGGCCTATACGTATACTAAGTATAAATTTAGAAAAAATAAATAGAAACCAGGGCCTATGCCGTATCAGGTTACTACATAGGCCAAGAGACAAATGGGCCGGAGCAACAGAGCTCTCATCACGACACGAATGGATCGCAGGGATGGGTCGATCGTGGCCAGGCTAGCTTTCAAGTTTTTTTCTTCAATCGCCACACGCACGCACGCCGGTCGCCGTGACGCGATCGCTAAGGACACGAACACGAGTCCTTTCTCGTCTCCCTGCACTCCCCCGACACGTGACCGACTGATGGCCTGCCGCACACATCGAGGCTGGTCTCCCGATTCGCGATTCCCATCTTTACGGTCGTCCAAGACCAAGATCCGTCGGGCACGTCGCCATACTGGTACGTCAATTCATCACTTTTAGTGATTCCTTTTTAATTTTTGGGTGCTTTATGCTCTAATTTTGATTCGTATTTATTTGTTTTCAACATTATTATGAAACCTGAATCAGTGCCGCTAAAAGAAAAAGGAGGAAAGCAGATATAAAATTGGTAAATTCGCAAAGAGGATCTCTTCGTAAGTTTTTGAAGAGTAACCTAGCCACTTTAAAAAATCAGGACGAGTTGGCGTTAGTTCTTGTGGGAGAACCAAATAATGTGAACCTAGAAGATAATATCCATACAGAAGATAATATTGACATCGACGCGGACGATAACAATGTGAGTGATGATGACCATAATTCATCTCCCACGGGTGTGTTCGAATTGTAAAACCCATATATCATAGTGAAATTACGCCTTTGTGCATCCGTGGTTTTTTCCCGTAAGAGTTTTCCACGTAAAAAAATTGTGTTTTTTTTTTCTATTTATTTTGCTAACCTACACTATTTATTTATACTAAGGGCCCTAAATTTTAGTTTCGCCCCGGGCCCTCGAAATCTCATGACCGGCCATGTCCTTAGCTAGCTATTTTTTATACCTGAAACCAATCACTCAGTGTTGTGGTGTTGGTTCCTATATCCGATGGTAAGTTCTCAAATCCCCAACTCCCTGGTCAAGAATTGATGCACAACTTTTTTTTGGCTGGTGAACATTGTTACCTGTTGTAGCATTTGATGTGATCATGGGCATAACCGCATAATGGCTACCATGACTAATGGATAGAGTAGGCCATTTAAACAAAGATTTCATCCAAAATCAGTAGATGGTGGCCATCTCTCTGTCCGTTGCGAGCGCCGCACGGTGGTCACATGAGCTAGGCATGGCTTGTCCAATTGGAGGTGTTCCAGTGGTGACCAAGCTACAGGGGGATGTCCTATATGGTTCTCTTCGTACTCACACATGAGCAAGGGCACAGTAGGGGCCAAGGGATGGGCAAAAGTGAAAATGCAACTATTCCAACCACTACAAGTGACATCATCACTTAGTCAACAAGCCACCTCATTTTCTCCATCCCTAGCCGACCAAAAGAGGATCCAAAGCCCCTTCCAGAAGCTCAATAACATTGTTTTTCGAGTTGGCAAAGTGGCAAGGCTTGGATCAGTACCCACAAGATAAAACATTAAGTCTAAAAGTGTTGATCACTGTTCTGTCAGAAAATTCAGTCTTATGACTTAGAATTTTTCTAAGTGTTGAGAACAGACAGAAAATGCAAAAAGTTGAGTTTGTTTTCAGGGTTCAATTGCTTTCCAAAATTGGTTTTCAAAACATGGACTTGTTAACCATGTTATATACTTTCAGAAACAACTTTTGAATTTTTTTTTGAAATAGTTTAAGGCCATGAAAACAATGTGGAAAAAGGTATACTTTCTGTTTTTATCTGTTTCTAAAAACTGCCTTTTTCTGCCTTAATTTTATACCACAAAAACAACAAGCAAAAGATAGTTTTTATTTCTTCCAAAATAAAAGTGAGCTTATGGATTTGTAGTACATATATCAAGGATTAATTATAAGTCAAGAAATCATAAAATAACCATCTATAGCTTGGTGAAAACAATGGTAGAAAATAGGTACTTGGCTTTATTTTCAGGAATTGTTTTCTATTGGAAAGTTAAAAGAAAACTTTCATAGATCATTTTGGAAACTTGTTTTCTTGGATCCAAAAAGGTTAAAAGTTTGTTTTAATGTGCAAACAAGAATGGTGCAAGTCTTGGAATGAAAATCCACTCAAGTATCAATAAGAAAACATTAGGGAAAAATATCAGGAATATTTTTCAGAAACCTATGGTGTTGGTTTTATAATGAAACAAAACTTATGTTGCAAATATGAATAAAATCATAACACAAGTTATTTCAAACAATCATGTTGTTGTAAACATTACTTTGTTGGCCCTAATAGTTGTCTTCTTGAGCACAGTTCAAGGGTCTAAAAACTGGGATGTGACAAAAACAACAGTGAGAGTGCCCGCGTGCATAATCATTGCTTACATTACACACTTTGGTTAATGCAATTATCTGTTGCTTGCAACTTAATACCTGAGGGGGTTCGGATGATATCCTAAGGGTGGATTATTAGTCATAGATGCAGATGGATGTCGGTCTATGTATCTTGTTGTAATGCCCGCACTAAATAACATAGTAATCTTCATGTCATATTGTGCACTACGGTGCAACCTTTATTTGTCAATTGCCCAGCTATAATTTGTTCACCCAGCATGCTATCTTTTATGGAGAGACACCACTAGTGAAACTACGAACCCTGGTCCATTTTTCCACATTGATAAACAACCCACAACAATTTCCTGCTCTCTTTACTTTCTGCAAGCATACACTGTTTTTCCACACTATACGTCTAATCTTTCTTTTCAGCAAGACCGGTGAGATTGACAACCTCACTGTACCGTTGAGGCAAAGTATTTTGGCTGTGTTGTGTGCAGGTTCCACGTTGTTGCTGACACCGGTGAAGCGCCAGCACCACCATCAGTGGCATCAACCTTCCAAAGATTTTGTTTCTCCTACTGGATTGATAACCCTGGTTCTTAACTAAGGGGAAAACTTCCTACCGTTGTGCTCTTCACACCCTCCTCTTGGGGTATCCCAACGAGTGCAAGATCTGCTCCATCAAGGAATTTTTCTGGCGCCGTTGCCGGGGAGAAGGAAGTCTTCCAGCAAGGGGAGTCTCTCACTCTCAACCTCTTTATTTTGTTTATTGTATTGTTTTTATTTTTGTCTTGTTTTTATTTCTCTATATCAAAAACACACAAAAAATAGTTTATTTCTCTATATTGAAAACACAAAAAAATTTAGTTCACTTCATATCTGTTATTTATTTGCTTGCTTTTATTCTGCTAGAATGAGTATTCCTGAAGTAGAGGTTCGTTCTTTTAGGCAACAAGGGGGAGAAAGTTTAAAAGATGCTTGGTATAAAATAAATAGTGCTCATAAGAGGTGCACAAAAATAAATTCTACCTTGATACTCCTGAGAAATTTTTATGTTGGTATTTGTAACAGCCCAATTCTTGGAGGACAGGAAAATCTTGTTTTCAATAACCCAAGAATCAGGGCCAACAAAAACTTTTTAATATGTTTGACTTATGCTTGTGTTTTCTTTTCTATTTGCTTGTTGATTGTGTATTTGTTTGAGTTTGTTAACAACTAACATTACGACCTTTGATCATAACTTTACTAAAACACAACATTGGTGATCAAGTCATGACAAGTATGCTTATCATCTCCATCCATCACACTCCTTTGGCAAAAACATTTTTGTAAATGTTTTGATTTTAGAAGAAACCCAAAGGCCAAGTTTTGAGAAAAACAAAAGATCATTTCCAAAACTATATGAAGAGTATTTTGGAGCTAATCATCTCCAACCTGTTTTCAATCCATATGTTTTTGCAAGTATTTCAAAAACTCTTTATCACTTCCTTCTTTTGCAAAAACAATAAGAGGGGACTATGTTACCCTTGTGCTCTACCTCAATTATATTCTTTTGGAAATAACAACTTCTGAGATGAGCCTCTTTATAAAATCCTCTTGTCATGGTATGTATTGATCACTACCTAAAATTAACACTTGAGAGAAACACCTGGAAACTAATTTGGAGAACTCAGTTGCTTGAGTAATCTTGTGTGTCTTGTTATTTTATCTGCTTGTTGTATGATCCTATCTTGTGTTTGCTTGAAGTATTTTTTGTTTGTTTGTTGATTAATGTGTGCTGTTCTAATAAAATAAAACCCATTAATAACCAGATCATGCATCTATAACATATTCCATCACATGCCCATTTTATCCTCTGCTTTCCTAAAAACTTCCAACTTTGGAGACATGCTCTTATGTCCTATTTTCTTCTATTCACAATGCATCATCATAAATCTCTTTGTATATATATATATATCTATTATATCTATCCAAGTTGTTAATTTGGATATTGAAACCCTTTGTTACCATCTATCAAAGTCCTATTGAAGGCACCCCAGATTAATGATCATATCTCCTTTATTATGAATCACTTTGCCCCTGTTACTCCAAATCACTCCCTATTTTTTTTAGACCCAATGAACCTACCATTGTAATTTTCATGACCTATACATCACCTCCATGTGGTCCATTTATTTTCCAATGGACCTTTAATTATTCTTCTCTCATGGTTTTTATCCTATTAAATAAACTCCTGTTTTGACCATCTTTTCACTTGGTGTCTCAAATATTTTCAAAAGAGTTGCTTATTAAAAATCACTTTTGAGACCTATATAATATACTCTATCATCCCAACTCAAAAATATTTGTTTTAAAAGCATTTTACTATTTATTATTTTCCATTTTCCAAAAGGCCAGAAATAGAGTTTAAAATATTTTGTGAAGAAAAGTATTTCCTAAAATCTTGGAAAAATTACCCAACATGCCTATGGTCATGTAGGACTTATTTATAGAAAAACATTTGCAAGTTGTTTTGAAAAATGTGGAGAAAATATTTAAAAACAGTTTCTGCCATTCTTGAATTTCCAAAATTTTGTGAAAGAAATGTTTTTAGAAAACTTTGAGACCACCATCCCTAGACTCAATTTTTCATCCTCTACCCAATGGACATGATAGTTTATATATGTTCTATTCAAAATTTTGGTGAAAACTATCAAAAACAACTTCTGGTTATTCTAGACACTTTTGAGTTCAAGCATGTCCTGGTCATTTGTTTCTTTTTCTATACCTCTCTCTTGCACTGTGAGGTGTAAAATTTCTCACTCAACCCCCTGGACATCATCTCTCTGCACCTAGACCCTTCCCTTCTTCCCCACACCTCTTCCAGGAGCTACATGCCAATCCAGAGCCCATGTGTCGCTCGAGCCCTGCTCCCATCGCCACGCCTCACTCTCGATCCTTGTCAAGTAGCCTCCCGAGCACTCCAGGAGCACGCCCGTGAACTTCATTGTTCCCAGCTCGCCCTCCTTCTTCCTTTGCTCGCTATCAAACACCTTCGGGTGAGACACGACAACACTCACCTATCCTCCTCCATGGGCCATCTATCCCTTGATCTCCTCTTCCTCTAGCATCTCCTAATCGCAATAATACTTCTAGACATGCCCGAGCTCGATATCTCTTGCTCGAACTTGCATGTTCGTGGCCGCCATGAATGCCACCATCCGAGCTCCGGCTCCAGGATAGCACGAGACATCTCCTTGCTGTCCTCCTTGTCACACCACCCCGTACCCATCTTAATTGCATGAATGCATCAAAATCCCCCTCGCTACCTTACCACATCGCCGGAATCGAGCGCGTCTTCTCCGCCGGTGACCTCCCGTCGAACGGAAAGTACAGGGACCCTCCGCCCTCAACAATTTGTTCTCTGGCCTCCCCTCACATCTCTCCTTCTTTTTACCTTACTGAATACCCTCCTTATCCATCGCAGGGACGGCGCCATCTCCGACGCCGCTCGGCCGCCGCTGGAACCGTGAAGCCTCGACGCAGAGGTCTTCCCCGCGTGCGCCACTGGGTGCTTCGTGCTTGCGACGCCCCGTGGAGTCTTTTGGTGCCGGCCTCGTTTCCAGAGGAGCCTCAAAACTCCCACCGGCGAACTTCCGGCGAAGATCCGCCTCGCGCCGCCGTCTTTTCTGTTTTTCGCCGCCCTGTTTTGGTCGTCGCCGACAGGGGCATTCCGGGACGTCAGATCTCCATCCAACGGGAGCGTACCGGTCCAGATCAGACCACCTCACTGACGGTTGGGGCCCGCATGGCCCGCTGGCAGCGGTTTGACCTTGTCTCCGCGCGGGAAGAGCGCGTGGGCCGGCCCAGCTCGACGGATTGGCCTCTGCGCTCACCTGTGAAGCAGATCCGGCCCGTACCTTTTTTTTCTGCAGGTTGTTTTTTTTCTGCAGACCTGTTTTCTGATGTTTGGTTTAACTCAAAATAAAACTGTTAACCAGTGAATCTTGCCAAACTAAAAATCACAGTACTAGACCTACAAATTCTTAACCACATCCAACTTGTAGATCTAAGTTTTGTGCAATATTTTAGGAGAACTAAAATAAATGGCAGAGGCACTCATTAAAACCATTTACTTAATAACTTGAGTTTTATGTATCCAAAACATGCAAACTCAACTGTTCTGAGTAGCTCTTGATAATATCTATCTGTTGCAGTTGGCCTTGTGTTGACTTGAGCTGTTATGTGAAAATGGCATGCATGTTAGTTTTAGGCCAGAGAGCACTTCTGTGATTTATTTAATTTTATTGGTGATGAGTTTTGAAGTGAACCCAATTGTGTTGGTTTGATAGTGACTAGTAGCACCTCATACTAAGTTTTCATGATTTTAGTAGTTACAGAATAGGCTTGGTGCAATATTTAGTGTTTAGCCTTTTTCTGCATATTATTGCTATGCCCTTATTAAATTGTTGTGTTATTATGTTCTTGCTATAAATTTGATTCCTAGCATGTGTAGGTTATTAATACATGTTTGATATGTGTTTTGAGTGTGACACTATCATGTTATGACTTGTGTGTGGAAAACCATGTTTGTTATAGTTTTATTCTCATATGAGTGTTTTTCCTAGTAATAATAGGTTAAATTGTTGTTATTCTTCATATTAGTATGATGAATTGAATAAATGCTTTAGTATTGTTTTCCATATCATAGCTACTGTTATTCTATCATATTATACTTGATTGCATGCTTGAGTGAGCTCTAGGTCAAATAGTCTTGCATGATAGTTTTAGATGATTTTCTGCCATAATTAGTTATTTGCATGCTTGATTTTTGAGGCATTGATTAGATTGTTATTTTGATATTCCTAGAATTTTTAGGTGTTGTTTTCTCTGTTATTTGGATGCCATCTTACAGATCCATCATGTTATAATAAAGCATGTTTGATGATCTCTTATGGTTATACATGTATGCATGTCTAAATGGCCCTTTTTGCATCTCTAGTTTTAGTAGTCTTTTTGCTCCATGATTATTTTCATGCATTGAGTGATTCCATGACATGTTTGGTACTGTTTTGTCTCTGTTATTAGGTTGCTTAGCTACTGGTTATATTAATTCTCCATGTTTAGGAAAGCATGTGTTACTATGGGCTTGTATTATTGCTTGTTATTTTTTTTCCTATGCATGTGTAGGTGTTCCTAAGTTGTTTTCTCGTTATTTTGCTCATCCTCATGAATGACCAGAGAGTCATTCAACCTTAATTGAGCATGATATGAGAGTGGCACACCCACTGGACTCATGCCATATGGGTTGAGGATCCATAACATTAATACTAGTGCCATTCATGTGTGTTGTCTGTGCATGTTTTGCTTGTTGGTGTGCACCCTAGTATTTTTGTTTGTGAGTGTACTTGTTTGATGAAATGCTTGCTGTATGTTTAAAATTTATCAAGTGCTTGCCTTTGTTTGGTTCTGATTGGGTGTTTTCCTTTTTATGTTTACGACGTTAGATAACGAAGACGGTATTATTTCCCGGAGAGTTTTTTATTGCAACTCTTGTTTATTTCAAGAGCAAGACCAAGACCAGTGCCAAGGCAAGCCATTCTAAATGCTTGCTGTTGTTTTACTTATTATTATCTATCATGCATGTTTTACTTCTGAAGTTTTACAAAAGTTTGATTCAAAAACTATTCTTTTAAGTGGAATATACCACTATCCATATTATGTATCTAATATGCTATATCCACTATATAATCTTGGTGTTACCAAGCCCTTTAGATATTTTATTATCATCACTTAATCAACTTAAGTCCCCTAGTGGACATTTTAACTTGATGTTTTTGGAAAGCAAAAGATTGGAAAAACTCCGAGGAAAGGTGGGACCTTGTCCGAGGGAGGTTTGAGAAGAAGGAAATGTTTTCGACTTGTTTTCCAAAAATGACACATAACCTAGTCTTCGCCGGACAACCAAGCCGTGCTGCCACATTACCCTAATATGGGAACGGGGTCTAGCTAATTGCTTGTTGGTGTTAGTCCGTGTCTACCTCAATGTGCTATAGGGGTTAGAGTCCCCCGAACCGAATTGTCGCCAGGAGGGAGAAATGGGACATTCAGAGTGTGGGGATTAAGTTCGCCACCGGTTGCAGCAATTGGGTCTCCTGCCATGGCGGTGTGTTGTCAGGGGAAACCGGATCGATACGGCTGACTCACTCGGTGCCGGGGAGAACAAACCCAGTTGAGGAGGTAGTCATTTACTAGCGCTGACATAGTGGATGGTTAGGACCAGTTATCCGATGTTTGCATACTGTCTCGGACAGTCCGTGGTTGTTCACGGCGGATGTACTGGATCTTGTGGATTGTGTACACCTCTGCAGAGTAAAACTATTCCGAATAGCCGCGTCCTCGGATATGGACAGTTGAATGGCCATGTAGCTAGTATTGTGTCAATGTTTTCAAAAAGCTGGAAAAGTGTTTTGGAACTTGTACCTGGGAGGTACGTTGAAAGGGAATGATTGTACCTTTGAGGTACCGGATAAATGATGATCTTAAAGATGTGTTGTTCCAAGAAGTTTTGCAAAGAGAAATATTTTCTTTATCTAGAATGTTTTATAAAAACCTTGTGGACATGCTTTATCTACAAGAGAAATAAAATATCTTTTGAAGTATCTTCTTCAACAAAGGAAAATAAAACTTGTGCAACTATGATGAGTCTTAAATTTATCATGGCTAGTAGAGCCCTAATTAAAGCCTTCCTACCACCTTTATATCTGCATACTTGCATGTTTAGCTGTCATTTAGGGTGACTTGCAGGAGTACATTCAAACGTACTCATGAATGGTTTCGTCCCTGGCTATTGTCTTAGCCAGACTTTGCGCAGAAACCCGGAGAATCTGAAGAAGATGGTGTCGCTGACGGCTATGCGAACTAGGAACGTCTCCGAGTCAGTAGCCTGTAGGTAGTCAAGGCGTGACTTGGGTTTACCACGAGTGTGTTTTGCAGTCTTCCGCTGTTTTTGGTGTGTGTTCCTGCCCTGCGTGGCAGTTGTTTTCAACTGAGTCAAGTGACCAGTTGTGTAAGCCGTGTATTCGTGTCGTGGATGTTGTAATCTGCAATGCCAACTCGAGTATGTTGTTCACGACTGACTGATCATGGGATCGTGAATGTATGCATACTGGAGGTCTCGGACTGCTAGTCTGGGGTCCCCACAGTATTTCTGACTGGTATAGGCATGTGTTAGATACTCTTACGGGTGGAAATTTTTTAGGAACTCCTGCTTTGGAAGCCTGCAATTTCATTGAAAGTTTAGTAGGAGCACCTCCCATTACAACTGTTAAAACTGAGACCACCTTGGAGGATGTTATTGATAAACTAAACTCTCTAGAAATGAACTTATCAGTTTTCCTTGATAATGCTAGCAAAGTTAATGAATTACTAGTTACTATTGATAAAAGAATCACTGCTCTAGAAGCTAGAAACACTCATGATAATCAAAGTGTTAGGATTGGTATACTAGAGGATTCCATGGGAGAGTTAAGCTCAATGTCGTGGAGTGGAGAAGACAGATGCCATGCGATGGCTAAAGTGTTGGGGCCGATGGACGCTGTAGGTATTCGGGGAGGGATCGCACGTCGAGTAGACGCGCTCAGAAACACGGCAAACACCTCGATCTAACCAGGTTCAGGGCCCTCGTGTGGAGGTAAAACCCCTACTCCTGCCTATCTCTCTGTATATGGTGCTACCGAGTAGCCACAGTACAATCAGGCTCTCAGCCGAGTAGCCACTCTCTCGTTTTCACTCTGTGTAGCATTAAGAAGTGCAATAAATGCTCTCAGGGCAAAGTCGTCCTCGCGCAGGAGGGGGCTGGGCACCTTATATACTGGTACCCAGCTGAGTAAACGACGAATAGAAAGTACATGATTAGACAACGCCACTGTGATAGCAGCAGCATGCTTCCGTGTTCCCGCTGACGCCGGTGCGAGAAGTCGCCGCGCCGTCCGGATGACAGGACTTGTCCACCCTGTCAGTCTCACAGAGTAGGCTTCTGACAGGTCCTGTCCCCCTGTCAGTGACAAGACATGACAGGCGCCTACCCTCTCTGTACCCACGCCGTAGCGCGGATAATCATGCGTCTTGTAAGTTGAACCGCACGCCTGTACGGCTGCGGGATACGCGGGATCTCGTCAGAACGGCTCCATTGACTTTGTGCCCGAGTAGGATTGATGCCATCTACTCGGACCACTTGGTCGCTACTCGGACGATTCCAACCTTCCTCTTTATCTTCCCTTGGCCTTCAATACTTACCACCGAGTAGCAAATACCGGGTACTAGATACCCGGGTAGCCCCTACCCGGTAAACAGTATTATGATCTCTGTTTTACCACCTGCCTTATACCTACTCGGGGGTAGCCCCCCGACATTAGTCCCCGGAGCTGGTAGAGTCCAGTGAACTTGTTTGTTGGGCCCTGCCAGCTTAAACCAAATTGCCTCCGTGAAGCAGTCTGGCCGAGTTGCTCCTCAACTCGGACGCTCAAAGCCCCTGCTCGCACTTCTTTGAATAATGCCTTGAGAGAAATCCGCTAAGTGCCGAGTAGGGCGCGCAACGCAGAGCTCTGCCGTGCACCCAACACTTAGCGAAATTTCCCACTTCACGCGCCAGCCACTTCACGTGGGGCCCACGGCCCGTTAGGTCACCTCGATCGTGTACTCGAGAGCCCACGACCCACATCGTGGGATCAATTGTGCCTGTTACGCGCGCATTTTGCGCTATATGCGTTTCTAATGGGAAGTTAAGCCATGCCGCACGATCTCTGCCACGATCAATCCAATTGGTAACTGCAGTCCGCAGAGGGATAAATACCCCTGCGCTGCCCTCGTCTTCTCTTTCCCTTTCACTTCCCCAAATCCCGCTCGCTCTCTCCCTTCGTCTCCGCCGTCGAGCACAACGCCGCCGCGAGCTTGCAGCGTGCCACCACTGCGCACGCAGAGAGAGAGAGAAGCCACCTTCGTGCCTTCGTCTTCGTCATCAACCTCGCCCTCAACGAGCTCCCGCTTCTCCACCAGCAACGCCATGGATCTTGCGGGCGCCGCCGCGGACCAGCACGAGGAGGAGATGGCGTCGTCCCGCGCCGACTGGGAGGGCTCAGACGTCACCGCCGCTGATTGCCAGTGGCTGGTGAACACTCGCCGGGTTCCTCCCGGTGTGATTTGTCGCCCTCCCGGCGACGAGCTCGTTCCGGCTCCGGAAGCCGGTGAGTACGTTGTATTTCTTTCTCACTTCAAATGCGGCCTAGGCCTTCCCATTTCCAAGTTCTTTTACGACTTCCTCCGCCACTTTGGCCTCCAGCCACACCATCTTCCTCCGAATATCATTGTCATGCTATCCACCCACGCCACAGTCTGTGAAGCCTTCTTAGGCGTGTACCCAACAGTCCATACTTGGGCTCGTTACTTCTTCCTTCGCCAACAGAGTGTTCCCCATCCAAACAATCCACTAGTTCCTCGCGCGATGACCCAGAGGGGTAGCGCAATGATGCTACAGCGTAGCACCGGGCACCACCCGCGGGTACTCGGTTTGGAGACCGTGCGCAAGTGGCAGCATGGTTTCCTGTATGTGAAGAATGTCCCTACTGAAGCAGGAAAACCCGCTGAGGACCGAATTGGGCTTCCCAAGTTCGAGAACACGCTACCCACCGGACAGAGCTGGGGGTATAATCCCAAGAACACGGTGCCTGATGTCGTCCAGGTAGAGAAGCGCCTGACGCAGCTGGTTGAACAAGGACTTCTGCAGGATGATCCAATTGCCTGCTGGATGTCGCGCCGAGTGCTCCCACTCCAGGATCGGGCACACACAATGTGCTATATGGGAGGACCTCAGGGTTTCACTCGGACTAGAACTTTCGAGCTCAGCAAAGCAGAGGTGGCCATCTGGGCCAAGTCCATTATGCGGACTACCCTCACCGAGAACTGGGCTTACGGCTTCATGCCGTATAGCCGCACCAAGGCCATTCCCAAGGTTAGTGTTCTTCTCTGCATGCTCAGTACTTGTGTTTGATACTGAATATACTTCCTCTTAGCTTTATATGCTTTGTGTTTGCGTGCCGTGCCGGGTAGAACCACTTAGCTTAATATGCTTTATGTTTGCATGTTGTTCCGAGTAGAAGCACTTAGCTTAATATGCTTTATGTCTGCATGTTGTTCCGAGTAGAACCACTACTCGTTTACCTCTTCTCGTCCTTAGCATTTAGTGCTTTCTTTTTGCACGCTAGACCGAGTAGTATATATACTCTGCTGAAATTCAACTCATTGTGCTCTATGTTTGCATCAACAGCACATCAATCGCCAGAAGGACAAGGAAGAACTCATCTTCGAGGCCAACTGGGAAGAAGATAGGACAGAGGATGATGAAACTGCATACGACATCCAAGACACCCTCTGCATCCCTCGCGCCGGCCAGGACGGTAAGTCCCGCATTGATGCCTCTATTCGGGACTGTCCGAGGATGATGAAGGTGACCGGGTTCACCTCTCTGCTTGCGTGTAGTATGTTTTGATCCTTTTCCTTGATGGCTTTGATTTCTTGTTTCTTTCCTCCACAGAGGAGCCAGAGCTGGATGATGGGGAGGAACCACTGGACGTGGCTCCTGTGTCTGTTGCCGCTCACACCACTCGTTAGTGGACGGGCAGCGGTGCACCAGCACCTCCTCCCAAGAAGCTGAAGAAGAAGCCGGTAAACAAAACGGCAGGCAGGCCCAATCTCCGCAGGAGACGCCCCACCGCAAACGGGTAAGTACTTCCGAGTAAATTTTAGCTCTCTTGTTGTTTTTCTTCCCGGTCTCCTTCTGACCTTGTTCCTTTTCTGCCTATTTCTTTTCAGTGATGCACTTGATGCCGCCGCGCCTGTACCCAAGAAGCAGAGGAGCGCTCCCCGAGAACTCGTGGAGCTCTCCGATGACGATGGGGACCAGATACCGGAGGACAGGACGTAGGCATCCTCCCCCCTCGGAGAAAATCAAGACCCTGGCGCCGAGAACACTGGCGCCGAGAATGAGACCGAACATACCTCCGAGCAGCCGCAGCCTGACGCGCAGCCGACTGCCCAGGACACCACCAACGCCGAAACAACACCAACTCCTCTAGTCGCATCAGCTGAGGAGACCACCGAGCACACTGCTGAGCAGCAGTAGGACAACACAACCGTGGAGCGGCCAGATGCTGCTGCGGAGCAGCGGCCAGAAGATAACATAGCCGTGGAGCGGCCAGATGCTGCTGCCGAGCAGCAGCCGGAAGACAACGCCGCCGTGGAGCGGCCAGATGCTGCTGCCGAGTAGCAGCCCAAAGACAACGCTACAGAGCAGCCAGACCCCGCTGCCGAGCAGGGGGTAGAAGACCCTGTGGTGGCGCCACCCCGCCAAAGAACACTCTAGCCGGATGCTGCACCGACTAGCCGGCCGCCAGCGCCGCTAACTCAGCAGGTGCCTCCGCCAGTTCGCCAAGTACCTCTCCCTTCTCAGCAAATACCTCCGCCTTCTCAGCCAACTCCGACGCCCAACACCAAGAAGCCCGTCAAGACGGCTGCAGCGCCAACTTCCACGCCCAACTCCAAGAAGCCCGCCAAGCCGACAGCGGTGCCAACTCGGCATCAGCTAAAGCGTGGCATCGCACAGGCTGGGCAGCAGTTGCTGCCCTTCAAACCCTCCGGAGCCCAGTCTTCCGGACCCCAGCAGTCGGGTGCGCCGCAAGACGGACAGGCCGGGCAGCCGGCCCAGAACACCAAGTGGGCCCATAACCAGAAGAAGAAGCCTCCCAATCCGACTATCAGACTGGTCCCGGCTGACGTCACCTTTGGTCCTGAAGAGGAGTAGGATGCCGGCGCAAGTGCCAGCGAGAAGGAGGCTGAGCCCATGTTTCCCGAGTACTGGACACAGCTGCAGGAGCGCCACAAGATCCACATGTCAAAGGAAGAGGAAAGGATAGCTTCTCTCAAAGATCGAAGGGCCGTGGCCCGCTCTAATTCAAAGGGAAAGAAGGACTCCCTGATCATCAAGGAATTTTCTTCCCGCGACGAGGATACCAAGGAGCTTCCTGAGAAGGGCATTGCAGCTATCTTGGACCGAGTAGGCCATATCGAGAAAGTTTGGGACGTCCGGGCACTTGGCCATGCCTCCTGGGATGGTGTTGAGTTGGGAAAACTTGACAACTACCGCGTAGAATGGAACAAGGCCGACATCGGTCCTGTCAGCATGGCGATTGCTAGTCCTTGCAGCACACTGGCTAGCAAGCTGTTTATATTGCGCAAATCCATTGAGGATATCAAGCAAAGCTATGTGGTAAGTGTTTTCTCTCTTTCTGAATTTTCCGAATTGGCAGTTTCCTTTTTCTCCTTCTCTTCTCTTAGCCACGACCCCAATCCTCGACATTCGGGCCGAGTAGGTGAGGCTCATCCGAGTTGACATTTACTCGGGCCAAATCTTCCAAAACTCATGCACATTCCGTCTTCTCTGCAGGATAGCGTCCAAGAAAGGACCTTGCTTTTTCGCCAACTTCTCTGGTCGCATCGCCAACTCAGAGACCGGAACCGGGTTCTGGAATCTGACAAGAGTGATAAGGATGCTCTGGAGAAGAACACTCTGGACAACACCCTCAAGCTTTCTGCTGTTGAAAGTAAGCCCTTAGCATTTTGGTTTGTGCGTTTTTTGCTTACGCCTATTTTTTGCTTTTTTCTTAACTGTTGTCCCCTCTCTAGGTGAACTCAAGGCCCTGGTGGAGAGACAACAGGATTGTGAAGTTATGTTTGCCTCAGCGCAGAGTAAAATCTCTTCTCTGGAAGGTGAGCAATCTTCTTTCTTCTCTGCATTTGCTTTTTCTCAATAAGCTACTCTGCTAAATAGCGTTTTTTTACTCGCAGAAGAATACAAGAATTTCTGGGAGCAGCATCTGCAATGCCTCACTCCAGCTGAAGCGCACTACCAAGTGCAGGTCCGCGAGGCCGAATTGCTGAAAGAGCATGAGACCGAGAAGCAGGAATTTGAGAAACTCCAGGCTGATCTCGGCAACGCTCTCCAAACTGCCATCAATGTTGTCCGTGAAAAGGAAGATTTTGAGAAGACATCTGCTGCCGAGAAGAAGAAACTCGAGCTAGAAATCAGAACTCTGAGGGAAAGGAATCAGGCTCTCGAGGTTGCAGTCAGCGACTCGCGCTGCCTCCAGGATAAGCATATCCGAGAATCAAATGACTGGAGGGTCAAGCTGGGGGCCCTTGTGCTAGAAATGGAATGTGAGTTGCCGCTACCCTTCTCCTTGTTTGGTTTTTATCTTCCCTTTTTCTTCTACTCAGTCTCTCTTCTTCTTCTCGGTTACTCTTCTGATCCAAACTGCCATTTCCTGACTCAGATATCTTCCCGGAACTCCGTGCCGCTGGCGAGACTGCTATGGATAAAGCAAGAAAGGCCTGGGCAGCAGCCAGTCTGAGTGTTGATGATACATCCAGTATTGACGATCATCTCGTCAACCTCAAGACCCAAGTGCGCTCCCTCAAAGGCTTGGGTACCTCCATGGTGTCCACTGCAATCAATCTGCACAAGCTGTTCTGGCCTGACCGAGATGTCCCAGAAACCTTCCGCGACTGTAACATCCCAAGTATGAAAACAACCCCTAGAATGTTTGCTTTTTGTTTATTTATGTTTTGCATCATGACATCATAATCATTGCATTTGTTTTGCAATTGTTTTCCATTTGTTTTCCTTTGTTTTCCTTTTGTTTTCCCTTGTTTTCTATTTGAATTTTCAAATCAAATTTCAAATCTTTGTTTCATACTTGTTCTGTTACAATTTTCAAATGAAAATTTCAAACCCAAACATCATTTTGTTTCCATTAAAGTTGGAAGATCAAACCATTAACTTTCTTAAGTTAAATAATCTAATTAATTCAAATTTCATTCAAAATTCAATTAAATTTCCAAACAGCAACCATTTTGAAATTTATGGAAATTACAAAACACTCCAATCATTTGTTTCAAATAAACTTGAAATTAAAAGCCTTTAAATTGCTTAAATTGCAATTATTCATTTAACATCAAATTCACTCAATTTCAATTAAATTACAAACAACAACACATTTTGAAATTATTTGAAAAACAAAAGTTGGCACATTGGTGTTTTCATAATAAATAACCCATACCAATTTTCCCTAAATTTTTCCTATCCTAAAAACACATCTTTTCTTCTCTTATTCTTTTCTGCAAAAAAAAGAAAGGAAAAATTAAAAACAGAGAGGCAAGGGGGGCAGGCCAGCCCAACAGCCATCCCCAAGCCCATTTTTCCCCCATGGCCTGCTACCCCTTCCCTAACCTCCGTACGGAGACAGAGAGCGGAGGGGGGCTCCCCCACCGATCAGGGAGCTCACTTGCTCCCCCCCTATTTCTAGCCACTAGGCCGTGCCCTAGCTCCTCTATTCCCCTTCCTTCTTCCCCAGCCGTCGCCAATCCTCCTCCTCTCTCTCGGAAACCCTCCTTCCTCCTGCTATTTCTCCTCTGCTTTTCTGCAATCACCATGGCCGGCGCATGATCGTGGGGGGAGCAGGAGGTTGTGGTCGCCGACGGGACCCCGCGGCCACGGGAACGAGCTCCCCTCGCCGTCCTCTTCCTCCTCGTGTCCAGGGAGGGACACGAGCCGCGCTCGATCGCCACCACGCTGCCTCGACGTCGCCGTCGTCAACCACTGTCAGGCACCGACCTCCTCCTTCCTCCTTTTCCCTCACGGTGAGCACCACGTTCTCCACCCCCTGTCCCTCTCTCTATTTCTCCTCTATGCAACCGTGGCACACGAGCACCTCGTAGCACTGCACCACGCGCACGCTGCAGCAGCAGCGCTGCAGCTGCCGCCGGCGGCCGTCCGCCTCTGTCAGCGTTTTCAGTTAACTGAATGTTGCTGCAGTTTCAGTTAGCTGTCGCGAACAACACCTCATAACCGCGTGTGCCTCCTATCTGACAAGAAACTCTCATCAGCCCATCTGGCCAGCGCGCAGTGCACACACCCGCGAGGTCACGGGTTCGAGCCCCCCTCGCGCGGAATAAAAACCACTTTTTTTTCTTCTTTTTCCAGATCCAAATCTTATCGCACGCAGGTCCCTGAGGTCACACAGTTCAGTCCCTGCAATTAATTTCTAAGTCCCTGGCTACTAAATAAAATGGCAGAACACCCCCTAAGCTTTAAAAATGCATAACTAATTCATTACAACTTCAAATTTAACATTTTAAATATGTTTTTCATACCAAATTAAATTCTCTACCCAAATATAAATTTTGTTTACTGTTTCGAATATTTTAATTTGGTGAAATATTTGAATCCTTGCTTAATTCACTTAATTTTGCAAAATTCATAACTTGGGCATAAAAATTCCAAATTCAACAATCTAAATATGTTTTCCATTCCATTTTTCATGAACCTTGCAAATATCAACTTTGTGTTCTGTTTTAAATAAATTAAATTGCTGAAAACAACTGTTTCTTAATTAATGCATTAAAATTGTCAGATTAATAACTTGCTCATTTTAAATCCATTTTCAACAAATTAAATATGTTTTCCATGCTAAATTAAACCACCTTTTCAAATATAAACTTTGTTTCATGTTTTGAATAATTAAAATCGGTTAAATAATTTAAACCTTGTTTAAATCATTTAAAATTGCTAAATTCATAACTTGGTCAAATTAAATTCTTTTTGAACATATAAAATATGTTTTCAAACCAGAAAAGTGTAAACTTTTCAAATATGAATTTTTTTTAATGTTTTGAACAAATAAAAATTCAAATAAATTCATACTTGAATTAAATTCATTTAAATCTTGTTCAAACTTGTTTAATTCATAATTAATTCACCTTAATTCCTTTTTCAATAATTGAAACATGCATTCCACCTAAAATTTTGTGTTCTTTCCAAATATGAATTTTGTTATTTATTTTGAACAATTAAAATTGGTGGAAACAACAAATGCTTGTGTAACACCTTTAAGAAGCAAATTTTCATAACTTAATAAATAAAATTCCAAACTTGGTAAACTTCATTTCAAATTGATGCTATTGTTGTTTTCTTTCTGTTTTCCTCATCCATGCATCATGCTAATACACTTTCACATGTTGTTTAGTTGTAGATCATCTAAACAACCTTAATTCATGGGCTTTCCATATGCAGTCCAAATTGCATATGGGTCCATTTAATCATTGTTACCATGTCAACTAGTTTATTTTGATGCATCAGTTAAATTGTCATGCATCATCCCATGATTGTGCATTATGCCATGTTATTGATTGTTTGTCTCTCTGCGTTGTTTGTTTGCTTCTTCCCGAATAGACGACGACGTTGAGAGAGACGAGGTTTACGACACTACTTCTGAGGAGTTAGCCCAGTACCAGGCTACTGAGTTTGCAGGCAAGTATTCACTCACATGAACCATTGTGTTCCTTTCCACACTGGATATCGATACTTTCCGTTGTCTATTCTGCTAGCCTTAAGGTTCGTTGCTTGTGTTCGTTCCTATCACATGTTATCCTGTAACCCCGATATAGCCTCACCTCCACACCTATAACCCCGTTGCTTGTTGCCTGTGTCCTACTAGCATGCTTAGGGTTGTTTATGCTCCAGTCTGTTGTCCGTTACTTTCTGTTACCTTATTTATCATGTTCTGGGGCTCGATATTTAAACAATCAACCTGTTAATGTTTGAGGTAATGCTAATTTGATGATAAGGCACCGGCAGGAGGCCCGACGTGGTTTTGAGGCCTGCTAGTGTCGACCCTAATTAGGAAAAGGGTCTTGTCTACTGATCCATGATGAGCGCACTATCTGCATGTGGGAAGCGTGTATGGGCGCCCCCCCTCAATTTGATTCGATACGCATCTCGTCCAAATCGCCACATTTAGTTCGGGCTTTCCATTTGATGCATGCATATGCAGGTACGAACCCGAGGCCAGGGTGGAACTTTTGTAGTCGACATTTAGGGCGGCGTGGTCTTCCAGTGCCATGAGGGTCCCCCTTTTCTTCGTGGGGGCTCGATTAGTCGCGCACGCACAGCACGTGGTGCTTTGGGCTTGATGCGAAGAAGAGTTGGGTTGTGTTGAGTGCCTCGCTTGGTGGAAGTGCATTTCCATCCTGGCGGGGTATTCTTACGTGTACGGCCAAATTGGTGCACCCCTGCAGGGTTAAATCTTCTCGAGAAGCCGTGTTTTCCGCGGTTATGGTTGACTTGGTGAAAGTACTGGCTAACAAGTACTCAGAACAACTTACACCTAATTAATGATAACTTGACTAGTAATAGTTTTATTGACACAATAACTTGAACCATCATTAATCCAACTGTGTGAGTTATCCTCGGATTGCTTCTTTGGATAAGGGGCGAGATCCAGGATGGGTTTGTTTGAGGATAGTGGTAGTTGGTTCCGATACGCTATCTTATCCCCTTCTTTTAGCCGGAAGTTGTAGCGTGTTTCTGTAGTTGGTTAGAGCAGCCTGCTGCCGCACTTTTGTATCACCTTTTCTTCCGTTGAACCCAAAGCATCTGTACCTGGTGTTGCCGGGTACACTATGGTATCTTGTGAGTCTTGCTTGCCAGTACTTGTCTGTACTGACCCCTTTGGGGCTGTGGTTTCCGCAGACTACGTTTCCGAGGATCCCCATGGTGGCTACTACGTGGAGTACGACGAGGCTGCTGACGAGTAGATAGCGGACCCGGGCAGGATCCGAGACATCGTGGATGGGCTCCGTCTTTTCGTTTCCGGCCTCTTAGGCCTATTTGGATCTTGTCTGTACCCAGACATTTTGGATGCTTCCGCTGTGTTGTAATGACGATTGTTGGGACATGTGTCCTCTGGATGATTGTATTTGCTATCTGTGCTCTAGTGAGAGCTATTTGCAACTTATTTCAATCTTTTGTGTCTTAGAGATATGTTGTGATATCGCTTATTCAAATGCCGTTGATGTACCATGTGTGTATGTTATGAAGTGCGTCAACGGAAGTAGTCGGATTTCTATGGGATGGTTTACGCAGACGATGGATAGTAGAGAATGGTTGTCACACGTTTACGTGTTGGCCTGCTCATATTGAGATGCGGGTCCCGGTATGCCCCGTAAGCCATTTGTTCTACAGCTCAGCGGACTGTGAGTATCCTCTAGAAGTCCGGGTGCGACAAATGGTATCAGAGCCTGTCTGCCTGTAGGATCCCTTTTACTGGTCGCAGTTGAGTCTAGAAACTATTTTGTAGCTATATAGGAAAAATGAAACGTGAGAGTAGGAATTCTGTTCTTTTATTTCTTTCCCCACCCAACCTCCCTTTTTCTGGTAAGAAAGTGCAACGTTGTTTTCTCTTCTCATCTAAACTTCCAAGTTAGGGTTTCACGTATCCTGGTTTCTCTAGGATAGTTATATCTACTAGACCATAGGAATGGAGGTGGTTGTGACATGATTTATCATGTTGCCTACTCATGATTGAGAACGGAGGCGTGTAAGCCCCGGAAGCAGATCCTCTATTCCTTAAGCAGTAGATATTGATCCTTTAGAAGCCCGGATGGGTTTTTCCGTAGTACCTCAGGAGTGTTTGGTCTCGTGTTTCCCCAATGTTGCTTCGATATCCTGTTCTTCTCAACATCCTTTTCGTCCGTTGAAACCTTGTTGTTGCTTTCCACTTCAGTTCTTCTACCGGCGACATTCTCTCGACTCATGAATTATGTCTTCCATATGCTGAATTCTCCTACAACAACAGCTTCCAGGCAAGCCTAGGCATGGCACCATTTGAGGCTCTCTATGGCCGCAGATACAGGAGTCCAATCAATTGGTCTGGAGCTGGTGAACGTTCACTCTTAGGCCCTGACATTGTTAAGGAAGCCGAAGAGAAAGTTCGTATCATTCGTGACAATCTCAAGATTGCTCAGTCTCGCCAGAAAAGCTACTATGACAGCAAGCACAGGGACATGGTTTATGCACCTGGTGACAAAGCATATCTCCGTGTAACTCCCCTCAGAGGCACTCATCGTTTTGGTGTCAAAGGAAAGCTTGCTCCAAGATACATTGGTCCTTTCAACATTCTCTCAAGGCATGCAGAAAATGCCTATCGTCTTGAACTTCCAGAAAAACTATCCAAGGTGCACGATGTGTTTCACGTGTCACAGCTCAAGAGATGTTTCAAAGTTCCAGATCGTGCAGTTGATCATGATTCCATTGAACTGCAAGAAGATCTCTCTTATGAGGAGCACCAAGTTCTTGAAAGTGCAGTGGTCTCATCATTCCGATAAAGAGGCAACGTGGGAGACCGAAGAGGATCTTCGCAAGATGTATCCGGACCTTTTCTCTTCTCCGTAGGAATCTCGGGGCGCGATTCCTTCAAGGGGGGGGGCGTTTTGTAACATCCCAAGTATGAAAACAACCCCTAGAATGTTTGCTTTTTGTTTATTTATTTTTTGCATCATGACATCATAATCATTGCATTTGTTTTGCAATTGTTTTCCATTTGTTTTCCTTTGTTTTCCTTTTGTTTTCCCTTGTTTTCTATTTGAATTTTCAAATCAAAATTCAAATCTTTGTTTCATACTTGTTCTGTTACAATTTTCAATTGAAAATTTCAAACCCAAACATCATTTTGTTTCCATTAAAGTTGGAAGATCAAACCATTAACTTGCTTAAGTTAAATAATCTAATTAATTCAAATTTCATTCAAAATTCAATTAAATTTCCGAACAGCAACCATTTTGAAATTTATGGAAATTACAAAACACTCCAATCATTTGTTTCAAATAAACTTGAAATTAAAAGCCTTTAAATTGCTTAAGTTGCAATTATTCATTTAACATCAAATTCACTCAATTTCAATTAAATTACAAACAACAACACATTTTGAAATTATTTGTCGAGACATCGTAGTAGTTTTCATAGACGGGGGTGCCATGAGACTACGGTAGAGACGTGGGGTAACGGGATAGCGTAGTAACACAGAACACAGGATTTTACCCAGGTTCGGTACGTCGCGACAGTACGACGTGCCTACTCCTGCACTTCTCACTAATTGGGACTAAAGCCCGTAAACAGGGTTACAATGTGAGGATTTTAGATCTAAGCTACTCGTCGAGGATGATCTTCTCGCCGAGTTGGCGTAGATCTTCTCTGTTATTCCTCTCCCTTTCTATCTATCTCCCGTCCGGCTTTATATAATAGCTGGATTAGGGCTTACAGAATAGGAAACCTAGAGGACTACGGTAACTTGTAACTTGGAAAGCAAGGAATCCGTCTTCTCCTCCAAGCCAGATCACATGGGCCGTGATCCGGGTTCTTCTAGAATCTGGCTTCTGTGCGTCGGATTACTAGGCCGCCTAATGGACCTAAGCCCACTACCACTTAGGCCACCCTGGTAATCCGGCACTTTGTCTACCATCTTCTATACCCCTATTTGGTATATATCCGACAGTAGCCCCCAAGAAGGATCGAAACTCTGATTCTCCGTCTTTCGCCAAATATTCTTTGTCCGAGAAATATTGATTCAGCAGTCTTGATTCTTCTTATTCTTCTTTTTAAAAAGATGGTGACATGAAACTCGGAATCCTGAAAATCCGGCTTTTCTCTCACAATCCTTCGCGGAGAAGAAACTTCTTACGTCAGTGCACTTAACCATGCTGACGTAGGCGACGTTTGAGATTTACTCGGAAAATCCAGAAACATATCTCTGACAGATTCTCGCAAGAAACGAGGAGATAACCATCATTACCCTGTCGTTTCATTTCCCGGATTTTCCGGCGAGTGACACGCGGCAAACATCCAACGGTCAAAATAGCCGTTGGCGCGTATCTTGACGGATTTCTAGCTATAAATAGCCATCCTCGTCCTCAACGAAAACCTTCCGCACTCGCCATTGACGCGCACAAGCTCTCAAGCGACACACTGTCTCGAGCGCTCCTCACCTCCAAGCACCGGAAACAAACTGCGCCGCCCAGAAATGGCAAGCTCACCGTCTTTGCCCACTCGCGCCGCCATCAACGACCTCATCAGCGACCTGGATCCACAAATTGGGTCACCCAAGCACGCCGGCGACGAGCCGGAGAAAACCGCGGCCTCCGCGGCGGGCGGAAAAAACCTTTCCGCCGCCGCGGACGTTGCGGGCGCGAGCTCCGCCGCTTCCCCGCCGTTTGCTCCTGAAACGGCGGAGGAGAAAATCCAGCTCGTCGGTGACGAGCTCGCCGCCGCAGAAGCGGCCACCGCCTCCGCCACCGGAGCAGATGAAGAGGCGGAATCTGCAGGCAACTGGGTTGCCTGCAGCATTCCTCCGGCTCTTCTTCCAAACTTGGAGAAAGAGGGCCTGATCCTCCAAGGGAAATGGCGGCTCCCTGAAGACGAGAACGAGCCAGCGCCAAGAGACGGCGAAAGGGTTCTTCTTTCTTCCCACCTCCTGAGAGGTATGGGGCTCCCTCCTTCGGCTTTTATCCTCCAAATCCTTTCTCACTACAACATCCAACCCCACAACCTGCCACCCAACTCCATTCTTTATATGGCCGGGTTCCAGGCCCTATTCGAGGGTTACTTAGGTTTAGAGCCTAGGTTAGATTTCTGGATGTATTGTTTCGGGGTTAAGCGGAACTCCTCGGAGGGCGCACTCCCGACTTGCGGGACCATCTCCTTTACTCTTCGGAGGTTTAGGGAAGATTGGTTCCCCAAGATCAAGACATCAGAATCCGTCAAATTTTGGACGGGTTCTTTCTTCTATCATCCCGATGTGCCTTTTCCAAAAAAGGCCATCGGGGTTCCACCTTTCGCCAACACCGCTGCTGTTCCCCAAGAGAATTGGGGAACAGAAGCCGTCCAAGTCCTGCCACCTGATCTACTAAGGATCAAGCGGCACATCGCCAAGCTCACTTCCTTGGATCCGCCTCTAACCGGCATGGACACGGTCCTATGCTGGCTGACTAGGCGAATTCAGCCATTGGCCAACCACAGTGGTCGTCTCCTATGCGAATACACGGGAGTCAAGGATCCAATGCGGACAACCACCAAAGATTGGCCCGCAAAGGAGCTTCGACGGCGCATCAACAGTTGGTCGCATCACGCGACCAATACGAAGCGAGTCGGCCAATGTATACGGCCGACAATCCGGTTCCCAAGGTAATTTTTAAGTCATCTGGGTATAGTTTCATTTTTTCTTGGATTTTCTAGCTTCTGATTCCGATTTGTTTGTCCGACAGTTCGCGGATCTTCCAGATTCGGAATTGGTCTCCGAGGCTGAGCTGGACGCGCTGCGCACTGCTGCTACAGGTGGACGCAAGCGCAAGAAGATTACTTCCTCTGAGGAAATTATCGACCTTGACGGAATCCCCATCGCTACTTCCAGGTTCTTTCATCTGGGTTCTTTTTCTTTCATGGGAACTTTTCATCCATCTTCCGTGTTTTAACTTTTCCGGGTTTTTTGTTTTTTAGCCTGCCTCCCTCCAGCCTAAAGCCGAAGAAGCTCAAGAAACACAAAGTTGTTTCCAGCCGAGGCAGTCAACCTTCTCCCGCCGTCGCCCCGGACACACCGTCCTCGATGGCGGAAGAGCACGCTGCAGCCCCCACGACCAGGCCGTCAGAGCCCAGCCAGCCCGTTGTGTCAGACACGGACACGAGGGAAAGGGCGGCTCCAGAGGTGGAGAAATTTTCTCGGACTTTCGACGAAGAAATTCCCACCTTTGACAAGGATTTCAAGATTATCAATGACGGCCTAAGCGCGGCCGGAACTGCTTTTGCGGAATACGCAAAGGAGTTCAAGGAAAACTTGGCGGGTTTGCAACGAATGAGCCAGGTATGTAACTCTAGCCCCCAAGCATTAAACAAAACCGCATGCCTGTTTTGCTTTGATGCTTTTTGTAACCATTATTTTCCTTGCTATGTTCCAGCAAACCGCCGAAGCCATTAACATGGAAGTTTTCAACAAACTCACCATCAAGAATAAGGAGGTTAGAAATCTTCTTTCTATTCTTGAGGAGAGAGAGACGGAAATGGCATCGTCTCAGCTCGCTTTGTCGGAAACATCAGGTAAACATTTTTCCTCTGAGGTTTGCGATTCAATTTTTTGTCTAAGTACTTATTCCGGAAATTTTCTAAACCCGGAATTTTCTTTGCTTTCCAGCTGCTTTGGCTAAGGCCAAGCAAATAGCTGAAGATGCCGGCAATGCCGAGAATCTCCGAAAGGAGAATTTGGAGCTTCACAAGCATCTTGTGAAGGCTCAAAAGGATCTGGAGGCCAGCAACTTGGCCCTTGGAGTTGCCAACTCCAAGGCTTTTGAACAGGCGGAGAAGGATAAATCCACCATTCAGGATTTAGAAAATGCTCTGAACCTTCGCCTGGAGGAAATCTCCGAGATCGACAAGCTTATCGGTAATTTTCCGTTACCTTTTTTATTTTTCCATATCTTGTTTTTCTTCTCTGTTTTTTACCTAACACTTTTGATTGTTTTGTCGGAAAAAACAGGAGATACCCCAGATGGTACCCGGCTTGAAGGGATCCAAGCCTTTGGGAAGATGTGGACTTCGATCCGTGCTGCTGGAATGCAGCTTGTGAACAAGTTTCTTCCCGCAAGGACTGGGGAGTTCTCGGAGGTTGAAAAACTTCCGGGAGCCATCATGGAGGTGGCGGAATCCAGGGATTCTATCCTGCGTTCCGCTGCACGGGGTGGTGCGCGTATGGCTCTCGGCCTTATGCGCATGCACTACCCCGATGCTAAATCTTGGCGCGTGGCGTCTGGTGTCCCTCAAGGATACACGGACACTCAGCGAAATACCATCTTTGATGAAATCAAAGGCCACGCCACCCAGATTGCCTCCATGGTAAATATTTCCGTCAATTATCCAGAAGAGGAGATCCCTCCAATCCCCGAGGACGACAGTAGCGAGGAGGAATCAAATGCTTGAAGGGCTACCTTTGACCTGGATAGTAAAAATAGACAATAGGAGCATTACTGTTCTTTCAATGTAATCCAAAATGTAATGCTTCTGTTTGTCTGAATGAAAAATTCCGCCTTTTGCAATTTTTCATTATGAAATTTTTTGCAAGGTTTTTCGGATGTTACTATTCCTTTATCTTCTAAGTTCTCTGGCATATATGTTTTAACTGTCCTTAGTGTTTGAAATGGCTCAAATAGCAATATGAATCGTCATGCCGAGTAACTGGGCGTAACCAATCAGTTTAAACTCGGAAACATGGATCATGCTAAAGGCATTTTTACTAACTAGCTCCAGTAACCCAACACATACGCAATCAGATAATGCTTAGAGAAAGAAGGAATTTTTTTGACCGAAACTTGGGCACGCAGGCAATTCAAATTTCCTTTAGCCGTTAGCAGGCTGAAAAAACATTCAGTTTCTTAACGCCGAGTACGTAGGCACCATTCGGGTTAACATTGAGTATTTTGTAAGATCATTGGGAAATAGAGAAGGTGGAAACATGCTTTTACTATAATAAACTTGTAAAAAACATGGATACCAGAAATCCAACAACTTTATTTCATGATCTCAAAAGATGTTTACATAGATATTGAACTAAGTATAGAAGAGACATAACTGCTATGTATTCCAAAGCTTTGCTATCCACTTGACTTTGTCGGATTTCTTCAACAACTTGTATAGTGTTAGGATTTTAGCCCCCAGCCGACTAATAAATCTGCTAACGGCAGCTACGGAACCCGTCAATCTTTGGACATCTTTGACGCAGGTAGGTTTTGTGATGTTCAAGATTGCCTTGATCTTTTCCGGGTTAACTTCTATTCCTCTGTGAGAAACGATGAAATCCAGAAGTTTTCCTGAGGGAACCCCGAATACGCACTTAGATGGATTCAACTTCATCTTGTAGGTGCGTAAGTTTTCGAAAGTTTCTCGCAAATCCTCAAGGAGTGTATCTTTTTCCTTGGTTACGACAGCAATATCGTCCACATAAACATGGACATTTTTTCCAATCTGACTATGCAAACAACGTTGCATGCAACGCTGGTAGGTTGCACCTGCGTTCTTCAGGCCGAACGGCATGGTTACGTAATAATACGTCCCGTATGGGGTTATGAAAGAAGTCTTAATTTGATCTTCGTTTTTCATGCGTATTTGGTGGTACCCGGAGTATGCATCCAAAAAGCACAAAAGCTCAGAGCCTGCGGTGGCATCTATTATTTGATCGATTCGCGGTAATGCAAACCTATCATTCGGACACAATTTGTTCAAGCCTGTGTAATCTATACACATTCTAAGAGCAGTAGTGTCTTTCTTCGGTACCAATACCGGATTTGCGGACCAGTCAGTATGGATTACTTCCTTGATGAAATCCGCTGCTAAAAGCCGGATAATTTCCTTGCCAATAGCCTTCCGTCTTCTTCCGTCAAATCGACGGAGACCTTGTTTGACGGGTTTTGATCCAGGAATAACCTTAAGTTGGTGCTCAGCAAGTTCCCTGGGTACACCTGGCATGTCAGCTGGACACCAGGCAAAAATATCCCAGTTCTCACGGAGGAACTTGATGAGCTCGCCTTCCTATTTGTCAGTCATCCCAGTCCCTACGACGACAAATTTTGTCGGATCTTTGGGATCTAGGATTACCTGTCTTGTATTCTCGGATGCCTTGAAGCTGTCCGTTGGCTTCCGAGTTTCTTTTCCTGCCGGCATTTCTGACGACGATACCTCCTTGGCTAATTCCTTCAGTTCTTCCTTTGCTATAACTCTCTGAGCGCAAAGGGCGTTTTCTTTCTCCAACTCGTTTGCCAGCTTGAAATCAACAGCTATAGTGATTACTCCTCCCTTGGGTCCTGGCATCTTCAGCTTGTTATAAATATAACAAGATCTTGCCATGAATTTGGCGAAAGCTGGACGTCCGAGTATTGCGTGATACACGCTTTCGAACGGCACTACTTCGAAGGATACTTTTTCCTGTCGGAAGTGATCTTTATCTCCGAAGGTGACATCTAGGGAAATTTCTCCTAGGGATCGTGCTTGCCTGCCAGGGACAATACCATGGAAGCGTATGTTGCTGTAGTTGAGCTGAGACTCGGAAATCTTCAGATGCTTCTGTGTATCCAGGTACATTATATTAATGCTGGATCCTCCATCCATCAGCACTCTTCTTAGCCTAGTATTTTGAACAATAGGGCTTACAACAAGAGCTTGTGTGCCGGGTTCAGGGATATTTCAGGGATGATCAGACTGATCCCAGATTATCGGTGTGTTGGAGTACTTCAAGAATTTCGGGGTTGCCGGAACAACCGCGTTTATTTCTCGAAGTGTTCTTTTTGCCACCTTTGCCGACGGGGTTGCTAAGAAAGTTAGCATTGCTTCTCCATCAACTCTCGGAAACTTGGGTTCGCCTTTACGCTGTTGTTCCTGGATTTTTTCGTCAGTGTCCGATTCACTGTCTTCTTTGTCAGCTTCTGGCTTTTGTTTGGCGGGTTTCCTTTTGGAACCCTTCCCCTTACTTCCGGCTCCTGCACTGCCTTTCATGTGCTTATTCAGCCGGCATTGCGCGTTTGTATGGGTGGGTTTCCCAAATTGCGATTGGTGAACGCAAGGTTCCGACTTAATCCTTTCCCACTCCTCTGGAGTGTAGTTGATTGGATCTGGGTTGCGTCCTTTCCACTTGTTTCCCTTTTCTCCTCCAAAGGCTATGTTCACCTCTTTGGGTTTCGTCGTTGTTTCTGGAGTGGATTTTTTGTCAGAACGAGGGGTTTTCTTGGCAAGTATCAGTGATTCAATATTGCGTCGTCTTGCTCTGATGTCATCTTCGGCTGCAGCATGCTCATTGGCGGTTGTAAGCATAGATCCGAGATCCTTGTGATTTTTGGAACCAACCATGAACGGTACGAGTCCGGGTTTTAGGCCATTGACGAAAGCATGCATTGCTTGTACGTCAGTTACTCCAGAGCAACTATTCTTCATTGCTGTCCATCTGGAGATGAAATCCACGTATGGTTCATCCTCAACTTGCGTGCAACGGTTTAGCTGGTTGATACTGTTCGGGCGTTTGTAGGTTCCCCGGAAATGCTGAGTGAATACTCTGGCCATATCATCCCAGCTGTCAACTGTTCGTGATGGTAATCCATTGATCCAATCTCTGGCTCCGTCCAGCAGCATTAGGGGAAGAAACTTGACAGCTTCCAAGTCTGTCCCATTGTTGATCTGGACGGCTGTATAGTAATCCGAGAGCCAGGTATCCGGGTTTGTGCTGCCGGTGTATTTCTGGTATGTTGGACCGACCTTGGCAAAGCCAGAATGCAGCGTTATTCTTCGGATCCTGTCAATGAAACACTTAGGACCAAAGTATAGATCATCTTTTTCTGCTCTGTCAATGTGTGCAGAATATCTTCCGGCTAAATGAACAGAAGGGGATCTGCTCCTTTCTCTTCCATTGTTGCGCGAACGCGCTTTTCCGGGATTGTTTCTATCTCTTCCGTGATCACGCCCTTTTGGATTAGGCGGAGTTCTACTCCTGTGCCTTTCTTTGTCCTTAGGCGGTGTCCGGGATCTCTCACGCCTGTGAGGTAGATCGTATCTTCCAGTTTTCTCAGCTGGGTTTCTCGGAGGTGGCATTATTTTGCCGTCCTTCCGGTGTTTGTCTTCCCGATCGTGGGTTTTATGCCCATCTTTCGGGAGATGGGATCCGGTCCTAGACGCTGCATCCCGGTAGTCGGGGTTTTTCTTGTCTTTTCTCGGATCCTCTTTTTTATCTTTTGAGTTGTCTGAATCCCCGGGTTCTTCCGGTCCAGGTGCTCCAGCAGTGCAAGTAGCTGTCTTGCATAGGGCGGAGTTATCATGCAGCCTCCCTGATCGCTCTTGGGCGCGCTGTTGTTGTTGCAATGCTTTTCCTAGGAAAGCATACACCCCTTGGAGTTTTTCCCCGTTGGAATACAGGTCGTTGTTAAGGATGGCGAACGCTGCTTCCGCGTTTTCTGCTGCGGTCTTGTATATTGGTTCGCCCCTGGCATCTTTGCCGTTTACCTGCTTTTGCCAAGATGGGTTATGGAACCTTTCTTTTGGCGGCAGTTCTTCCGGTCTTGCGATTCCGGGTAACCTAGTAGGTTTTAAGGTGGATCTATTCTTTCTCTCGTACTCCTCTATTTCTTCCTTCATGACCTTGATGTCATTATGGGTTTGTTGGAGATGTTGCCGAGATCTGAGTAGATGTTGCTGTTGCCGTTGGAAAGCTTGTCTCCTGGCTTCCAGCATCTCAGGGGGTTCATCTGGTCCCACTGGTGTTTGCAATAGCTCTTGCTCTTCCTGTTCCGTCATTGGCGGAGCAGTGATTTCTTTGGATTTCTTCTCCGCAGGCTTTGTTCCGCTAACATCTCCAACTTCCAGGTTTTCATCAGCGAGATCAGCTGATTTTTTCTTCCGGATTTTGTAATGGAGTTTTTTAGCAGCACGGTGCTTTTTCTTGGAAGAGGGGGGTTTTTTGACAGGTTCATCTTCTGTCATCTCCTTGACACTGGGGAATACCGGAGAAGTTTCTCCTTCTTCTCTCTTCCTCTGGCGGAGGGGTTTAGGGCTTTCCTGGCTGCCGGCGTCCGTGGTATCAGCCGGTTTCGCCATTAGAACTTCATGGAATCCCTCTTGAAAGGACTTAACCTTTCTTACGAAGGCGTCCTCATCTTCGTCTTCGGAGTCGAAGTTATCCAATCCGGTTTCCGACTCCAACCTTGCCTCAATGGCGGCAAGCACGGATTCTGCTTCCGAGTTCATCGCCTTGTTGACGGATGTCGGATCTTCCGCCTCTGTGACGGGTGTTTGATCTTCCGTCTCCATGACGGGTGCGTTGTTGTCTGCCTCTTGCACGGGATTTCCGTCATCCGTGTTTTCGGCGATTTCAGATTGCACCATGCCGATAAAGTGTGTATCACTTTTTTGTCGGCGATCGGAGCAGAATCCGGCATCATAGTCATCTTCGACTGGGTATAGGGCGGGTGGGATAAATTTGCTTCCACCGCAAAACCCCATTGCTTCTGCAGTTAGCCCGATAAAGATGTTAGCAGATCCTATCGGTAACACGCAGGCACTTACCAGGTGGTTTTGCGCCGGTATGTAGGATCCGTTGTCGAGGAAGCGCCCGACGTCGTTGTCGAACTCCAAGCTTCCGACAGTGATTGATCTTCCGATTCCGCCAAGTATCCCAGATCGGAATCTTACGCTTGACGTCGTTAGCCCCACGGTGGGCGCCAACTGTCGAGACATCGTAGTAGTTTTCATAGACGGGGGTGCCATGAGACTACGGTAGAGACGTGGGGTAACGGGATAGCGTAGTAACACAGAACACAGGATTTTACCCAGGTTCGGTACGTCGCGACAGTACGACGTGCCTACTCCTGCACTTCTCACTAATTGGGACTAAAGCCCGTAAACAGGGTTACAATGTGAGGGTTTTAGATCTAAGCTACTCGTCGAGGATGATCTTCTCTACGAGTTGGCATAGATCTTCTCTGTTATTCCTCTCCCTTTCTATCTATCTCCCGTCCGGCTTTATATAATAGCTGGATTAGGGCTTACAGAATAGGAAACCTAGAGGACTACGGTAACTTGTAACTTGGAAAGCAAGGAATCCGTCTTCTCCTCTAAGCCAGATCACATGGGCCGTGATCCGGGTTCTTCTAGAATCCGGCTTCTGTGCGTCGGATTACTGGGCCGCCTAATGGACCTAAGCCCACTACCTCTTAGGCCACCCTGGTAATCTGGCACTTTGTCTACCATCTTCTATACCCCTATTTGGTATATATCCGACATTATTTGAAAAACAAAAGTTGGCACATTGGTGTTTTCATAATAAATAACCCATACCAATTTTCCCTAAATTTTTCCTATCCTAAAAACACATCTTTTCTTCTCTTATTCTTTTCTGCAAAAAAAAGAAAGGAAAAATTAAAAACAGAGAGGCAAGGGGGGCAGGCCAGCCCAACAGCCATCCCTAGGCCCCTTTTTCCCCCATGGCCTGCTACCCCTTCCCTAACCTCCGTACGGAGACAGAGAGCGGAGGGGGGCTCCCCCACCGAGTAGGGAGCTCACCTGCTCCCCCCTATTTCTAGCCACTAGGCCGTGCCCTAGCTCCTCTATTCCCCTTCCTTCTTCCCCAGCCGCCGCCAATCCTCCTCCTCTCTCTCGGAAACCCTCCTTCCTCCTGCTATTTCTCCTCTGCTTTTCTGCAATCACCATGGCCGGCGCATGATCGTGGGGGGAGCAGGAGGTTGTGGTTGCCGACGGGACCCCGCGGGCACGAGAACGAGCTCCCCTCGCCGTCCTCTTCCTCCTCGTGTCTAGGGAGGGACACGAGCCGCGCTCGATCGCCACCACGCTGCCTCGACGTCGCCGCCGTCAACCACTGTCAGGCATCGACCTCCTCCTTCCTCCTTTTCCCTCACGGTGAGCACCACGTTCTCCACCCCCTGTCCCTCTCTCTATTTCTCCTCTATGCAACCGTGGCACACGAGCACCTCGCGGCACTGCACCACGCGCACGCTGCAGCAGCTGCCGCCGGCGGCCGTCCGCCTCTGTCAGCGTTTTCAGTTAACTGAATGTTGCTGCAGTTTCAGTTAGCTGTCGCGAACAACACCTCATAACCGCGCGTGCCTCCTATCTGACAAGAAACTCTCATCAGCCCATCTGGCCAGCGCGCAATGCACACACCCGCGAGGTCGCGCGTTCGAGCCCCCCTCGCGCGGAATAAAAACCACTTTTTTTTCTTTTTTTCCAGATCCAAATCTTATCGCACGCAGGTCCCTGAGGTCACACAGTTCAGTCCCTGCAATTAATTTCTAAGTCCCTGGCTACTATATAAAATGGCAGAACACCCCCTAAGCTTTAAAAATGCATAACTAATTCATTACAACTTCAAATTCAACATTTTAAATATGTTTTTCATACCAAATTAAATTCTCTACCCAAATCTAAATTTTGTTTACTGTTTCGAATATTTTAATTTGGTGAAATATTTGAATCCTTGCTTAATTCACCTAATTTTGCAAAATTCATAACTTGGGCATAAAAATTCTAAATTCAACAAACTAAATATGTTTTCTATTCCATTTTTCATGAACCTTGCAAATATCAACTTTGTGTTCTGTTTTAAATAAATTAAATTGCTGAAAACAACTGTTTCTTAATTAATGCATTTAAAATTGTCAGATTAATAACTTGCTCATTTTAAATCCATTTTCAACAAATTAAATATGTTTTCCATGCTAAATTAAACCACCTTTTCAAATATAAACTTTGTTTCATGTTTTGAATAATTAAAATCGGGTAAATAATTTAAACCTTGTTTAAATCATTTAAAAATTGCTAAATTCATAACTTGGTCAAATTAAATTCTTTTTTAACATATAAAATATGTTTTCAAACCAGAAAAGTGTAAACTTTTCAAATATGAATTTTATTTAATGTTTTGAACAAATAAAAATTCAAATAAATTCATACTTGAATTAAATTCATTTAAATCTTGTTCAAACTTGTTTAATTCATAATTAATTCACCTTAATTCCTTTTTCAATAATTGAAACATGCATTCCACCTAAAATTTTGTGTTCTTTCCAAATATGAATTTTGTTATTTATTTTGAACAATTAAAATTGGTGGAAACAACAAATGCTTGTGTAACACCTTTAAGAAGCAAATTTTCATAACTTAATAAATAAAATTCCAGACTTGGTAAACTTCATTTCAAATTGATGCTATTGTTGTTTTCTTTCTGTTTTCCTCATCCATGCATCATGCTAATCCACTTTCACATGTTGTTTAGTTGTAGATAATCTAAACCAACCTTAATTCATGGGCTTTCCATATGCAGTCCAAATTGCATATGGGTCCATTTAATCATTGTTACCATGTCAACTAGTTTATTTTGATGCATCAGTTAAATTGTCATGCATCATCCCATGATTGTGCATTATGCCATGTTATTGATTGTTTGTCTCTATGCGTTGTTTGTTTGCTTCTTCCCGAATAGACGACGATGTTGAGACAGACGAGGTTTACGACACTACTTCTGAGGAGTTAGCCCAGTACCAGGCTACTGAGTTTGCAGGCAGGTATTCACTCACATGAACCATTGTGTTCCTTTCCACACTGGATATCGATACTTTCCGTTGTCTATTCTGCTAGCCTTAAGGTTCGTTGCTTGTGTTCGTTCCTATCACATGTTATCCTGTAACCCCGATATAGCCTCACCTCCACACCTATAACCCCGTTGCTTGTTGCATGTGTCCTACTAGCATGCTTAGGGTTGTTTATGCTCGAGTCTGTTGTCCGTTACTTTCTGTTACCTTATTTATCATGTTCTGGGGCTCGATATTTAAACAATCAATCTGTTAATGTTTGAGGTAATGCTAATTTGATGATAAGGCACCGGCAGGAGGCCCGGCGTGGTTTTGAGGCCTTCTAGTGTCGACCCTAATTAGGAAAAGGGTCTTGTCTACTGATCCATGATGAGCGCACTATCCGCATGTGGGAAGCGTGTATGGGCGCCCCCCTCAATTTGATTCGATTCGCATCTCGTCCAAATCGCCACATTTAGTTCGGGCTTTCCATTTGATGCATGCATATGCAGGTACGAACCCGAGGCCAGGGTGGAACTTTTGTAGTCGGCATTTAGGGCGGCGTGGTCTTCAAGTGCTATGAGGGTCCCCCTTTTCTTCGTGGGGGCTCGATTAGCCGCGCACGCACAGCACGTGGTGCTTTGGGCTTGATGCGAAGAAGAGTTGGGTTGTGTTGAGTGCCTCGCTTGGTGGAAGTGCATTTCCATCCTGGCGGGGTATTCTTACGTGTACGGCCAAATTGGTGCACCACTGCAGGGTTAAATCTTCTCGAGAAGCCGTGTTTTCCGCGGTTATGGTTGACTTGGTGAAAGTACTGGCTAACAAGTACTCAGAACAACTTACACCTAATTAATGATAACTTGACTAGTAATAACTTGAACCATCATTAATCCAACTGTGTGAGTTATCCTCGGATTGCTTCTTTGGATAAGGGGCGAGATCCAGGATGGGTTTGTTTGAGGATAGTGGTAGTTGGTTCCGATACGCTATCTTATCCCCTTGTTTTAGCCGGAAGTTGTAGCGTGTTTCTGTAGTTGGTTAGAGCAGCCTGCTGCCGCACTTTTGTATCACCTTTTCTTCCGTTGAACCCAAAGCATCTGTACCTGGTGTTGCCGGGTACACTATGGTATCTTGTGAGTCTTGCTTGCCAGTACTTGTCTGTACTGACCCCTTTGGGGCTGTGGTTTCCGCAGACTACGTTTCCGAGGATCCCCATGGTGGCTACTACGTGGAGTACGACGAGGCTGCTGACGAGTAGATAGCGGACCCGGGCAGGATCCGAGACATCGTGGATGGGCTCCGTCGTTTCGTTTCCGGCCTCTTAGGCCTATTTGGATCTTGTCTGTACCCAGACATTTTGGATGCTTCCGCTGTGTTGTAATGATGAATTGTTGGGACATGTGTCCTCTGGATGATTGTATTTGCTATCTCTGCTCTAGTGAGAGCTATTTGCAACTTATTTCAATCTTTTGTGTCTTAGAGATATGTTGTGATATCGCTTGTTCAAATTCCGTTGACGTACCATGTGTGTATGTTATGAAGTGCGTCAACGGAAGTAGTCGGATTTCTATGGGATGGTTTACGCAGACGATGGATAGTAGAGAATGGTTGTCACACGTTTACGTGTTGGCCTGCTCATATTGAGATGCGGGTGCCGGTATGCCCCGTAAGCCATTTCTTCTACTGTTCAGCGGACTGTGAGTATCCTCTAGAAGTCCGGGTGCGACAGCGACATAGCACCCAACCTGGACCATGTTAAAGAAGAAATGAAGAAATGGCACGCTTCCACAGCTCGAGCAGGAGCCGACGAGATCCTCCACTTCATCCTGTCCTGGTACGAAAACTTAGATCTTGACAGGATTGGAACTCGCCGAAATGGCTCCAAGTGGACTGCGCGTCCCGAGTGCATCTCATGTTGGAAAGCAGTGGCATACGAGATTGCCTCCTACGCGGAGACCAATGTATACATCGACAGCCCCACTGAGCCGGATACATATGTTGATGAAGAAGAAGACGAGGATGAAGCCAAGTTCAGCGAGGATGCTCGCGAAGAACAAGGCCGAGATGACGAGGGTGCCGGTGAAGACCACGGCCAAGAAGACGAGGAAACTGAGCATGAGGAGTCCGAGCACGGAGAAGCCGAGCAAGAGGAAACCGAGCAGCGCGGCGGCGCGGAGGACTCCGGGAAGGACGCCGAACCGAAGACTGAGAAGCTGCAACCCGCCACGCAGGAGGCGGTCGTCACCACCGAGATGGTGATTGACGACCCCGCTCCCGAGCTGGGCGTGACTGGGGCTGCGACCTCCGTGCTCTATCCTCTTCCCAGCGCCTCCGTCACTCAGGCCTCAAACAACTCTGCATCAAAACCCATCTCCAACACTCCAACATCTTCAACGGCCGAGCCTACATCAACAACAGTTGCCTCGGAGCCAGTGGCGCCTACCAGCACCAACTCGGATACCACTACCTCCACCGTCGTCTAAGTTCCTGCAGTTTTCTTATCTAAAACACTTATCAGATCCCCGGGATGCCGGGTGCAAATGTAATCAAAATACTTATGCTTTATCTCGATACTCAGTTTTATTTGTTTCACTTTTAGCACGACTGGCTTAATGCCGGATTGCGTTTTAATGCAAGTCCCCGAGTTGAATTTCTTATCCACTTGTCTTTTTGTCTTTGCTCTTACCTGCCACTTGTGGCTTTTTGGTAGTCGAGTCACAAGATTTCAAAATCAAGTTTCAAATACTTAACCACTTTGAGATTTGAATTCTAACGCTACCCACCACTTAGCCGAAAAGAAAACAGAGAAGTAAAAACACCCTACTCGGTTGCTACACCTCTCCTTTCCTTAGCCATTTTTCATGTGTTCATTGACCTTTGGCTTGTTCTCTTGCTTGCCATGAAGCCGGGTTGTGGACAGCAGCAGAGTCGAATAGTTGGCCCTTGGGTTTAAACACACTACTTAATATGCGCATGAAATTCTAAATAGACCAACCGAGTAGGCAAAGGAAGTAAAATAAACAACACAAGGCAAGGTTTTTGCACAGGCAGTCCCCGAGTTTGAATTCGGAGTGCCAACTGGAATTTTAACTCGGTTAAGGAGATACATACAAATTTTGCTCATGAATGAAAACGGCGGAGTAGAGCTACATTCCAGGGACGCTTGGATTCCTCTCCAGCTCTATCCGGCCTGTTCTTCTGTGGTGCCTATGCGTCAACTAGATAGTAGGCGTCATTGTGTAGAGCCTTTCTCACAATGAAAGGCCCTTCCCACGAAGGGGATAGCTTGTGCATCCCGGCCGTGCGCTGCACGAGCCTAAGGACCATGTCTCCTTCTCGGAAAACCCTTGGGTTTACTTTCCGCCTATGATAACGCCTCAGGCTTTGCTGATAAATGGCTGAACGTGACTGAGTTAACTCTCTTGCTTCTTCTAGCAGGTCAACGTCATTTTCTCGAGCTTCTCTCGCCTCCGCCTCAGTGTAGACGGTTACTCTGGGCGAGTCATGCTCTAGGTCAGTGGGCAACACGACCTCAACTCCATATACCAAGAAAAATGGTGTGTATTCGGTTGATCGATTAGGGGTAGTCCTTAGACTCCACAACACCGCCGGCAACTCGTCCAGCCAACCACCAGGGGTTCGCTGCAATGGCTCAATCATCCTTGGCTTTATCCCGGATAGGAACATGTCATTTGCTCTTTCAACCTGCCCATTGGAGGCCGGATGCGCAACTGATGCCACATCTAGCCGGATCCGCTTCTCCTTGCAGAATCTTGCGAATGCACCCTCAGCAAAGTTTGTGCCATTATCAGTGATGATGCTGTGCGGGTAGCCGTATCTCAGAATGATATCCTTCAGGAAACTCACAGCCGTGACTCCATCACACTTCCGAATAGGCTTGACCTCAATCCATTTGGTGAATTTATCAACCATGACCAGGATGTGAGTCATGTTGCCTCTAGCTGGCTTGAATGGGCCTACCATATCCAAGCACCAGACAGCAAATGGCCAAGTAATGAGAATGGTCTTCAACTCGGATGTTGGCATATGAATCTTACTTGCAAACCTCTGGCACCCGTTGCACTTTCTCACTATATCTTCAGCTTGCTGCAAGGCAGTGAGCCAGGAGAATCCATGCTGAAAAGCCTTGTTGACGAGAGCCCGAGAAGAGACGTGATGCCTACATTCTCCCTGTTGTATCTCTCTGAGAATTTCTTCTCCTTTCTCTGGCTCAACGTAGCGTTGCAGCATGTCATTAGGACTCCTTCTGTGCAGCCCCTTATTGATGATTGTGTAGCCCTTGGACCTTCTCTGTATTTGTCTGGTCGTGACCTCATCACTCGGCAATGAGCCATTCGTTAGAAAGGATAATATGGGCAGAGCCCAACTCGGTGTCTCTCGGATGGGAAACACTGGTTTGTCTACTTCCATTGGATCAGCTACCATGACTTCTTCCGAGTTGGAGACGAGTCCCCGAGTCCTGGAGTACTGAGAAATGATCCCCTCGATGAACGCGATAGTCCCCGAGTTGAGTGAAGCAGTCCCCGGGTTGCAGGCGCCAGTCCCCGGGTTCTCCTTTTTAGCTTCCCAATCAATCTCCATGGGAATAGCTTCTGACTCCGGCAGAGATGGAATGAATATGGATTCCGAGTTGGGGGATGGCTTGATGGATGGCTTTCTCAAATGCTCCAAGGCAATCCCAACCGGGATAAACTGCCAAGAAGACCCCAACTTGGACAGTGCATCAGTTGCATCATTCTCAGCTTGGTGTATATGATGAAACTCACACCCCTCAAAGGACCCAGTCATTGTTTGCACCATAAACCGGTAGGATGCCATGTTGGCATCCGAGGCATCCCAATTGCCAGAAACCTGCTGAACCACCAAATCCGAGTCGTCATAACAGACAATGCGCTGAACTCCGATCTCCTTGGATACTCTCAGGCCATGTACCAGTGCATCATACTCGGCCACATTATTGGATGCCTTGAAATGGATCTGAAGCACATACTTGAGTTGATCTTGCTTGGGTGACGTAAGCACTACGCCAGCACAGAGCCCTTCTTTCACTTTAGAGCCATCAAAATGCATCTTCCAGAAGGTGGTTTCCGGCAAGGGAGGGTCATACTACATCTCGGCCCAATCCACCAGGAAATCTGCCAGAGTTTGTGACTTGATTGCTTCTCTTCTCGCGTACAGAGGGGTGTACGCGGCTAGCTCAATTGCCCACCTGGCTACCCGGCCGCTTGCATCTTTGTTGCCCATGATCTCCGAGATGGGAGCAATGCTCACCACTCTGATGGGATGCTCTTGGAAGTAATGCTTAAGCTTCTTGGCACCTAGGTATAAGCCATATGTCATCTTCTGGTAGTGCGGTTAGTTTTGCTTGGAGCTGGATAGCACCTCGCTGAGATAGTACACGGGTCGCTGCATAGTCTTGCCTTCCTCTTCTCTTTCCACCACTATCACCACGCTGACTACCTGGTTGGTAGCTGCGATGTACAACAACATTGGCTCCTTGGGTAGCGGGCTTGCCAGGATGGGAGCACTACCCAGCATGGTCTTGATTTCTCTGAAGGCCACATCAGCTTGTGATGTCCAGACGAACTTATCACTCTTCTTCATGAGCTGATAGAGAGGCAAGACCTTCTCGCCCATTCTTCCCAGGAAGCGGCTTAGAGAAGCCAAGCATCCGGTAAATTTCTGCACATCCTTCAGTGATCTCGGCAAAGACATGCTCTCTATAGCTTTTATCTTTGAAGGATTGGCCTTAATGCCCCGACTGGATACCAAGAAACCGAGCAGCTTGCCAGCCGGGACGCCAAAAGTGCACTTAGTCGGATTCAATTTCATCCTGTACTTGCGCAGGCTAGCGGATGTTTCCTCAATATCACTAAGCAGAGTATGTGTTTCTTTCGTTTTGATGACAATGTCATCTACGTACACCTGAACATTCTTGCCAATTTGGTCATGCAAGCATTTCTGCATGCACCTTTGATAGGTAGCCCCAGCATTCCGCAACCCAAAGCACATAACACGATAGCAATAAGCCCCGTACGGGGTAATGAAAGTAGTCTTTATTTGATCAGCCAATTAACAGGTATCTGGTGAAAACCAGAGTAGGCATCAATGAAAGACAAAAGCTTGCACCCGGCAGTGGAATCGATCACCTGATCTATGCGGGGTAGCGGGAACGGGTCCTTGGGGCAGGCCTTGTTCAGGTCGGTGTAGTCCACGCACATGCGCCATGCCACCGCGGCCTAGGGGTCCTCCTTCTTCTCAACCATGACAGGATTGGCCAGCCAATCCGGATGCAGTACCTCCATGATGAATCCACTTATCAGCAGCTTGGTGATCTGATCACCGATAGCCTTCCTTCTCTCATCACCAAAGCGGCACATTGCCTACTTAACTGGCTTGGCGTCAGGGCACACATGTAGAGAGTGCTCAACCAACTCCCTCGGGACACCCGGCAGGTCCTCATTGGACCATGCAAAGACATCCTGATTCTCACGAAGGAAGTGGATGAGCTCGCTTTCCTATTTCTCGCCCAACCCGGCGCCAATGATGACAACACGGTCTGCGAACTCAGGGTCCACCTGCACCTTCTTGGTTTCCTGGGAAGCCTGGAAAGCTGCTCCATACCGAGAACCTGGCATGCCAGGCATACCGACTTGCGCTGCTTGAGCCGTAGCCACCACCTCGTGTATCTTCTTCTTCTCAGCAGCGATGACCAGAGACTCTGCCAGCAGAGAACCAACAGATGCGCACTCGAGGGAACGCTTGTAATCACCCGAGATGGTGATGACACCATTAGGACCAGGTAGCTTCATCTTCAGGTAGGCTACATGGGTTGAGGCCATGAACTTGGTGAGCGCAGGCCTACCGAGTAGAGCATGGTAGGGGCTCTGAAGATCAACCACTTCGAACTGCAGGCACTCGGTGCGGCAGTTCTCCCTGGTGCCGAATAGCACATCTATCCAGATGCGGCCGATTGGAGCGCAAGACACTCCTGGCACAATGCCATGAAAAGTGGCCCTGCTGGGAAGCAGCATGTTCTCGGCAAGGCCGAGCTTCTCCAGGGTATCTCGGTACATGATGTTGATGTTGTTGCCATTGTCAATCAACACCTTGCTGAACCTGACATTCTTCTTGGTCCCTAGGAAGGTGGGATCCACCACCAGTGCATATGTACCCGGATTGGGCATCACCTTGGGATGATCATCTTTGGACCAAGTAATTTCTTGGTCGCACCGGTGCAAGTAATGCAGCACAGCCGGGATCACTGCATTCACCTCCATCGCATGCCTACGCTACGACTGCTTGTCATCTGGCTCGGTGGTGAACACCATGTAGCTCTCATGGTGCTCCTGGTACTGGTTGCGGTCTCCACCACCATCATTGCTGTTGTTGTTGTTGCCGTTGCTGTTGTTGTTGTTGTTGTTGTTGTTCCTGTTGTGGGTGTAGTAGTTGCGGTTGCGGTCGTTGCGGTTGTTGTAGTTGCGGTTGGCTCCCTGAGCCACTTGATTCACATTCTCCCTTCTCGGATTCACTGTCGGCCTAGGAGCAGCTACCCGGATAGGCTGCACATTGGCATCCGCAGGCGGCAGAGGAGGAGGAGGGGGCAGCTGCCAAAGCCTTCACTCTTGATGCGGTCCCACCAGCTGCATTGCCGGGTAGTGTGGTTAGCTGGCCTACTCGGATGCCGAGTATGCAAACTGCATGGCACATCCTTCATGTTCTCAAAGATAAATCTCTGAGCATCTCTAGCGTCCGGGTTGGCGTTGCCTTGCTGGGGAGCATTGTATGGCTTCTTGAAGCCTTGGCCCTGATTCTAGTTCTGCCCGTATTGGGCTCTAGCAGTTTTTTGCCTTTGGCTACTCCCAGCAGCCGCAGTGTCCTGGTTCACTACATTCACCTGCTCAGAACCATACCGAGTATAGGGACGGTCATCTCTACGCTTGTTGTGGAAGTCTTGGCGTCTGCTGCCATCATGGTTTCTTCTTCTCGGCTCGAAAGCATCAATCAGAGGCTGTGTAGGGTCGTCGAGTGCATACATATCAGCTATCTTGATCGTCTCGGCGAGCGTACTCGGCATCTCTCGCTGCAACTTCTTCCACAACATGCTGCCATGCCTGCAGCCTTGAGCAAACCAGGCGATTTCATGTGACTCGTTCACACCCTCACAGGTGTTCCTCAATGTGCTCCACCGAGTAAGGTACTCTCGGTCAGTCTCCTGTTCCCGCTGCTTGCAAGCCGAGAGCTGTTGCGGCCTATTCGGTCTCTTGTATGTGATGGTGAAGTTGCTGATGAAGGCTTCCGAGAAGTCGAGCCAGCAGTTGATACTGTCCTTGGGCAAGTTACTGAGCCAGATCCGGGCAGGGCCCTCTAGCATCTGTGGGACGTATCTCACAGCCCATCTCCGGTTGCCGCCTGCAATATGCACAGCGGTGACGTAATCATTCAGCCAGTCATACGGCTTGGTGCTCCATCATACGACTTGGTCCCCCTGGCCAACTGGAACTTGTTCACGGTAGGCTCTCCCATGATCCTATGTCCAAAACAGCTTGGGCCGGGTGGCCCCCTCTTCTCAATCTGCTCGGACCGGTGAATCCGGTCCAACTTGTATCTTGCATCACTGGGCTCCAGCATCCTGTCACCCAAACGATCAGTGACGTCCCTTGGATCAGCGTACCCGGCCATCTCCATTGCCCAGTACCCATCATCATAGCGGTCCGGCTGCACAGGACCAGGTTGAGCAGCCGGGTTGGCCACTGCCACGACTGCTTGCGGCTGCACAGCTGTACGCGGTTGTACCCTCTACTGAACCGGGTTGGCAGCCTGCGGCCGAGATGGCCCCGCTCGGTTTCCTCCTTGTCCCTTGTTGTGAGCTTTAGTGGCTTGATAGCCTGCTCCTGCAGAGTTGTGTTTCTCGCCGGGCTGCCGCGCTACAGCGTGCTGTTTTCCGGCGATAGCCGGGTCGTACACCTGCATCTGTTTGTTCTTTCCAGAGTTCACACTCTGGTCCCTCTCAGTGCCGGGAAGCGGCAATGAGGCTTGATCCATAGATCTGACCCCATGCGAGTGAACAACCTGAGAAGCACCGCCGCCCGGATTGGCTTTCCGGAAAGCCTCGTTCTGCCTGCCAGCTTCTAGCACTAGCTCATTAAGCCTATCCTGCTGCCTAGCGCGCGCGTCGCAAGTGAGATGCGGCAACTCAGCAGCGACTGTGTCGGGGGGTTACCCCCGAGTAGGGTAAAGCCAAGTACTAAAGGCAAGATCAGAAGGGATGTTTGGCCGAGTAGCCGGCTACCCGGTACTTGCTACCCGGTCGACTGCTACTCGGTCCTACACATAAATGGTCAGAAGGACAAATCAAGAGAGTTATGTTCCTCCGAATAGAAGAGTTGGCCCGAGAAGAAATGGCGGGATCCTACTCGGGCTAGAAGTCAAAGGAGCCGTTCTGACACAGAATCCCGCGTATCCCGGGTCCATACTTTGGCATTGTTCACGGCACTGTTCATCTGAGGACGGCGTGCCTGACAGCGACAGTGTGGCAGCAGGGCGTTGCAGGATAGGGGGGACCTACTCTGTGTTCGTGGCAGTGATAACAGATCGGTTACTTGGTTTTGCCCAACGACTTTCCGCACCGGACAAACTTAGAAGCCAAACTCGGAAGAAGGACGGTGTGCACACAATGTCGACATCTGTTTGTATTTGGCTGTATCCGGCTGGGCACCGAGTATATAAGGTGCACTGCCCCCTCCTGCGCGAGGGATCACACATTGGGCTCAGATTCTTGACCTAGTTCATCACGTAGAGAGAAGGGTGGCTACTCGGTAGCAAGAACATTTGTATTGTGGCTACTCGGTGAGACACTAAAATACAGAGAGAAAGGCAGGAGTAGGGGTTTTACCTCCTCACGAGGGCCCTGGACCTGGGTAGATCGTGTTGTTTGCAGTGCTTGTTCCATACTTCACGCGGCTACTCGTCGCGTGATCCCTCCCCGAGCGCCTCCAGCGTCCATCGTCCCCACAACTTTAGCCATCCTATGGCATCTGCCGTGACACCACCACGACAGTTGGCGCCCACCGTGGGGCAACCAGCGGCGCTGGCTGGAGTTTCCATTCGGACGGGATCGATTTCTGCTACCGGACAGCGCGTGGTCTGCGGCCTCGTCCACAGATTCGGCTCCTTCGACTTCGTCATCGACAACGCCGGCGATTTCGGCAGCAGGGCCATGCCGGAGGGCGGCTCGGTGCTTTCTTTTGGCGCGCACCTCGTCTACGTCGCCACGGTCATCGACCGCGAGTACCCTGAGCTGGTGCATGTCGCGGAAGACCCACCTACCGTCATCGCCGCACGCGGGAGGCCGTTGGGCCGCTCCGCGGACATTGCAGAGGTGATGATAACCGGCCCTGCTGCTGACGCCTGGAAGGGCGCGGCTGCTACCGCTGCGGCCGTAGTCGAGGATCTCGCTGGCCCGAGTGCTGGCGGGAAGACGCACAAGCCTTATGAGAAGGAGTGCAACCTTCCCCTCTCCACTACTCCGACAATCCCTGCGTCTGCTGCGCGGACGGGTATGCCGCCTCCCACTGATCTCGAGCTCCTGACCATGAAGGCGCAGCTCGACCGGCAGCGCCAGGAGCTGCTCGCTGAGCAGGCGGAGTTGGAGAAGATTAGGCTAGAGCTTAGCTTAGATCAGCTTGAGTACAACAAGGCTCACGGTTTTACACCGGTTGTTAGGAGAGCTAGCAAAGTAGGCGCTACGCGTCGTAACCTGGGCGCCGAGATGGCAACGGTTGTAGAGGCTCCCAGTCAGTCCGCCACCGCAAACACCTCCACTAGACCCAGATACAGCACACCCGCCAAAACACTTAGAGCTGCTGAGGCTGTAGCTGCCGAGTTGCCGCATCTAGCTGGTGACGCGCGCGTTAGGCAGCAGGAGAGGCTAAACGAGCTGGTGCTAGAGGCTGCTAGGCAGAATGAGGAGTTTCGGAAAGCCAACCCGGGTGCTGGAGCTTCTCAGGTGGTGCACTCGCACGTGGCTAGATCTAACGATCAGGCTTCATCACCGCACCGTAGCCGTGAGAGAAGCCGGAGTGGGCATTCCGGCAAGGGTAGGCAGATGCAGGTGTACGACCCGGCTGTCGCCGCGAAACAGCTCGCTGTGCCGCGACAGTCCGGGCAGAAACACAACGCTGCAGGAGCAGGCTTTCAAGCCCATAAAGCTCAAAGCCAGGCCCGAGATGGAGAGCGCCCAGGCCCTTCTCAGCATCCAGTTGCTCAGCCTACTCGGCAGAGGCAGCAGCCGCGTGCGGTGGCGCCAGCCGCCAACCCGGTGGAACAGCCCGCAGCTGTGCAGGTGGACAGATATGATGATGGCTACTCGGCCATGGGATTGGCTGGCTATGACATCCTGGATCGTGTGGGCGAGCGCGTGCTGGCGCCTGGAGATGCAAGACACCAACTGGACCGGATCAGCTTGTCGGCGCGGCTCGAGAACACGGGACCTCCCGGCCCTGAGTGCTTTGGCCCGCGCATCATGAACGAGCCTTCCGTGAAGAACTTCCAGCTCGCAAGGGGCACCAAGAGTTACAATGGCAGCACCAAGCCGGAGGATTGGCTCAATGACTATGTCACCGCGGTTCATATCGCGAACGGCAACCGGAGATGGGCACTGCGGTACGTTCCGCAGATGCTAGAGGGTCCAGCTCGCACTTGGCTCAACAACTTGCCCAAGAACAACATCAATTGCTGGCTGGATTTCTCGGAGGCCTTCATCAGCAACTTCACCAGCACTTACAAGAGGCCGAATAGGCCACAGCAGCTGTCCGCTTGCAGGCAGCGGGAAGACGTGTCGTGGTGGTGTCACGGCAGATGCCATGGGATGGCTAAAGATGTGGGGACGAAGGACGCTGGAGGTGCTCGGGGAGGGATCACGCGACGAGTAGCCGCGTGAGGTACGAAGTGAATACTGCAAACAACACGATCTACCCAGGTTCAGGGCCCTCGTGAGGAGGTAAAACCCCTACTCCTGCCTTTCTCTATGTATTCTGGTATCTCACCGAGTAGCCACAGTACAAAGTTCTTGCTACCGAGTAGCCACTCTCCTCTCTACGTGATGAACTAGGTCAAGAATTAGGTCACAAGGTGCTCTAGCATGCGATCCCTTGCGCAATATGCCTCACGCAGGAGGCGGCGGGGCACCTTATATACCCGGTGCCCAGCCGGATACGTCCAAACACGGACAATTGTCGACATAGTGTGCACATCGTCCTTCTTCCGGGTTCCCGCTGACAGCTTTGGTTCCTAATCTTGGCTGCATCTGGAAAGTCGTTGGGCAAAACAAGGGGACAGACTGGTATCACTGTGCCAAACACAGAGTAGGGCCCCCTTATCCTGCGACGGCCTGCTTCCATGTTGTCACTGTCAGGCAGGCCGGTCCCAGATGAACAGTTGTTCGAATACTGCCAAGTACGGACCCAGGATACGCGGGATCCTGTGTCAGAACGGCTCCTTTGACTTTCTGGCCCGAGTAGGTTCCCGCCAATTTTACTCGGGCCAACTCTTCTACTCGAAAGGACAGAACTTGACTGATTCTTCCTTCTGGTCATCTTGAGGTGAGACCGAGTAGCAGTCGACCGGGTAGCAAGTACCGGGTAGGCGGCTACTCGACCAAACCTCTCTTCTGACAGTCGCCTTTACCACTTGCCTTTACCCTACTCGGGGGTAACCCCCCGACAGCAGTCCCCGAAGCTGGTAGAATCTTGCGAACTCGTTCACTAGGCTCTGCCAGCTTAAAACCAACCTTTGCAACACGGCCCTTGAACCTCAAGATGTCGCGTGAGAACCTCCGAGTAGTACTCTAGAAAGTACCTTGAGTTTCCTGTCTTCCGAATAGCACCTGCTTTCTACTCTGTAACCGAGTAAAAAGACTTAGAGAATTTCTCCTCTAGCGTCTCTGCAGCGCAGAGCACAATCCAGCCTTCCGTGTCGCAACTGGACACGTGTCAAGCATCCGCGACCCCGACGTCTCGTTGCCCAGGACACGACGTGCCACGCGCCCAGTTTTCACGGAGCGGGCCCACAGGCTCGTCATGTTCCATCAAGCGCAGTAATATCCCACGATCTGGTCGTGGGATCAACTGTGGCCGTTACACGCGCGTTCCGCGCTTGCGTGCGTTTCTATCCGGCCACAGGCCCCACCACACGGGAATCATGGCCACGATCGATCCCACTACCCCGATGGTAACGGTAGCCTGAGGCGAGGGTATAAATACCCCCACCGGTAACTTCCCCTTCTTCCTCCTCCGCACTTTCCCTCTTCTCTGCCCTGTTTCCTCTCCGCCGTTGAGCTCTTCGCCGCCGCGCAACTCCTTGCGCCGCTGCGGATTCGTTTTCTCCACCCAATCTCTCCAACTCTCCGCCATCCGCTCACCCCTTGCCATGGCTGCTCGCGCCGGCTGGGCTGGTTCGCACGTCACCGTCGATGACTGCGCCTGGCTCGTGAACACCCGGAGGGTTCCTCCTGGTGTTCAGTGCCGGCCGTCCGACGGCGAGCTCGTTCCGGCCCCGCGGGAGGGCGAGCATGTCGTCTTCCTCGCGCACTTCGCGCGAGGATTCGGCTTGCCGGCATCGGACTTCCTGCGCTCCTTCCTGGATCACATCGGTGTCTAGATGCACCACCTTCCTCCAAACGCCATTGTCTTCCTAGCCTATCACACCGTGGTGTGCGAGGCCTTTCTAGGCGTCCGCCCCACGGTGGATACTTGGCTGAAATACTTTCACCTCCGTCAGCAGAGTAAGGGGAAAAAGGACGGCGCGGCCGGTAGCAGTCGGGTAACCGACACCGGCAGCGCCATGATGCTGCAGCGGGCGGGAACCAACCACCCTCGTATCAAGGGCTTGGATTCCGTCCGCATGTGGCAGAAATCCTTCCTCTACGTCAAGAACATCCCCGCCACGGAAGGGGGACCGATAGTGGATCGCATCAATCTGCCCGCGTGGAGCAACCGAGCTCCAACCGGGCAGAATTGGAAGACGAAGCCCTCCAACGACCGCAACTCGATTCAGATGGAGGAGCAGCTCGCCTACCTCATCGGCCAAGGGCTCAGGAGCGACGATCCCGTCGCTTGCTGGATCAAGAATCGCGTGCTGCCGCTGCAGCGGCGCTCCCATCCAATGTGCTACCTGGGAGGTCCTCGCGATTGCACCCGCACGACCACACTCGAGCTCAGCGACGCAGATGTCGCCGATCACGCAAGGTCTATTCTGACCACGAGCCTCCCCGACGACTGGGAGTATGGCTTCACCCCTTTCAGTCGCACGAAGCCGATCCCCCGGGTACGTTCTCCTTATTCCGCTCCCAAAATGTGCCATCCGACTAGAAAATCTTCTCTCTTGGCTGCGACTAGCAATTGCCTTCTGCACCGAGTAGATTACTCTATCGAACTGCCTAGGCTTAGTATGCTTGATGTTTGCACGCCTTGTCGAGTAGGATACTTAGGAGAAATACTTAGGCTCAATATGCTTGTTGTTCGCACGCCTTCCCGAGTAGGATACTTAGCAAATTTCCCTAGGCTTAGTGTGCTTTGTGTTTGCACGCCCATCCGAGTAGAATGCTTCCTCGCTACTCGGCTAACTTGCCATGTTTCTCTGTTTCTCCAGATCCTTGACCGCCAGCTTACTGAAAGCTGTGAGCGTTTCGAGGGCAATTGGTCAGATGACCGAGAAGAAGACGACCAGGCCTCCCTCGAGACCGTGGATCAGATCAATCTTCCTCACTCCCCCTCGACAGAGAAGCAGCCTGCCGAAACGTCGCTCCGCGACTGGTCTGATGACGAGTTAGAAGGTAACTGAGTTCACGCTTTCTCTGTGCGAAAAGCACTAGCCCTTTGCCTGTTGTTTCTGAAGTGTTTTTCTTCCTCTCTATTTCACAGATGCTGCAGATGCTGAGGATGATGATGAGGATGAAGGCGAGAGAGCCCTTGAGGTCAATCCTCTCTCAGTTGCCGCACCTGCTACCCGCAAGCGGTCCGGCAGCGGCGCCCTAGAGCCCCCCGCCAAGAAGAAGAAGGCGACCGAGAAGACGACCAAGAAGGTCGTGAAGAGAACAAGGCGAACAATTTCCTCCACCACCGCGTAAGTTTCTTCTCGGTTGCATGTTTCAGTTTACCTTGTTCTTCTCGGTTGACTCCCAATCCTTTTGCTTCACTGTTTTCTCTTGTTTTCCTCTGCCCTTTTCTTATCTTTGATCCCAATTTCCTCTTCAGAGCCCCCTTGAACGCGGATGCCGCTCTTGCATCCAGCGAGACTCAGAAGAAGACTGCCATCGATGTCCACAAACTAATCGACCTCGATGGCGACGAGAACAATGCTGCCAATGCATCAACAGAGGGCACTGATGCCCAGAACGCTGAGCCAGAGCCGCAGGATGCTGCTCATCAGGAGAGACCACCTTCCCCTCCGGCCGACGCCGCCGAGGGGAATCAAGATCAAGATACAGAGATGCACCATGATGCCGCCGTCGAGCGGCAAGAAGCCGAACAGGAACAACCAGCCACAGGGAGCGCTGCACAAGAAGATCCTGCGTCCCAGGCGCGGGTGGATGCAATGGACATCTCCCAGCCAGATCCTGCTGCTGAACAGCGGGTAGAGGACGCGACTGGGCGTTACCCTCTGAGCGACGAGCAACCAGACGCCGCGCAGAGTAGCGCCCAGCCAGATGGCGCATCAGACAGCGCGCCCCTGGCGCCACCAACTGACCAAGGTGGCGCCCAGCCAGACTCCTCCCTGGTGCCACCACCCACAGCTGCAACCGGCCCTTCAGCCAAGCCGGTTACCAGGAAAAGTGTGCAAGACGCTGCCGAGAAGGAGGCAGCTGAGAAGGAGAGAGCCGAGAAGGAGAAGGCTGAGAAGAAGGAGACCGAGAAGAAGAAACCCGAGAAGCCAATCTCCGAGAAGCCAACTGCTCAGAAGGAGAAAGCAAAGAAGAAAGCTGCCGACAAGCCGCCGCCGACACCAGCTGGCCAGTCCAGGCAGCTGGTTATCCGCAATCCCAGTGCGGTTCCTGCCGCTGCTACCATAGCTGATCAGCCCCTCTACCCGGATTACATGGTGAAGGTCAGCCAACAGCACCAGGTCGGCTTCTCCCCCACAGATCGGACTCTTGCTATTCAGAAGGGAAGCAAAGCGGTGGCGGTGGACTCTAGGCCCCCAGCCCCAAACCAGCACAGATCCGTCTCCATTGCTTCTCGGGGAGCCAAAGACCAGGCGATAACGTCCCAGAGCCTCGAGCAAGTACTCGACCTGATTGGCTTCATCGACGCCAAGTGGGACAGCAAGGTTCTCGGCAACCCCAACTGGAACGGCATCGATTTGGGCGACATCGACCACATGCGTCAGGATTGGAACAAGGTGGACTTGGGTTGCAAACCCATGACCGTCTCGACCACCTCTGCTACTTTGGCTGCCAAGATGTTCGTGCATCGCAAGAACGCAGAAGATCTCGAGCAGTCTTACGCGGTAAGCCTTAACTTATCTTTTCCGAGTTGCATCTTCACTTCTTTTCTACTCTTCCTCTTTTCCTTATCCATCACCCAGTCCCCGAGATTCTGGCCGAGTAGGCGGACACTCTCCCGAGTAGCCGCCTTCTCGGGTGGAATCTCAAATACTTTGCCTGACACTTGTTTCTTTTGCTTCTCAGAATAGCGTACTGAAGCGGACCAACTTGCACCGTCAACTTCTCTGGAACCATGCCATTGCCAAGAGGCGTATTGCCGCCCTTGAGAAGGAGAAGGTGAGCACCGAGGAAGCCGACAAGGAAGTCATGAACAGTACCATGAGGCTGTCTGAGGTGGAAGGTACGCTTCTCGCTACGCGGTTCTTGCGTTTTTTGTTTACGCCCGCTACTGCTTTTTGCGTTAATCATTTCTACTCTGCAGGGAAACTGAAAGCCCTGGTTGACGAGCACTCGAACTGCCGTGCCTTTGTCGAGAATGGCGAGGCCACCATCAAGAAGCTTGAAGGAAAACCACTGTCTACTCGGTTCACCCTTGTGTCTGTTTCCTTTGCTTCTCTGCTAACCGTGCTTTGCTCTTTTCAGAAGATCATAAGAAGTTTGTTTTAGAGCATCAAGATTGCCTCAAACCTGCTGAGGTAGAGGTGCGACTAGTAAGCCAATCTGCAGCTCTGTAGAGTGCACACACCACCGAGATGGAGAAGCTGCAACTCCAGCTGCAGAAGGCACTCCAGGATGCTGTCAAGCTTGGTGACGAGAGGGACAGAGTCATTGCCGAGAAGGCCAAGGCCGAGGCAACAGCCAATGCCAAGATAAACGCCCTCAAGCAGGAATGCGAGGTGCTGACAAAGGCCAATGCTGGGCTCTTTACTCAGCTGGAGGGGCTCCGCTTGCTCGAGGAGAAGCATGTATCCAATGAAGAAACATGGAAGAGCCAGCTTCAGGTGCTGCGCCACGAGTTGAATCGTAAGTTTTCTCCTTTCTGCATCTCTTCTTCTCGGTTCTACCTCTTCTCTGATTCTGTTACTGAATTTCTCATTTGCTTTTTGTAGAAATCTTCCCTGACATCGTGTCCTCTTGCGCGCCTGCTTTGGCCAAGGCCCAAGCAGCTCGTATTGAGAAGGGCGAGGCTGCAGACACCAGAGCTGATATCGAAGATAGCCTGCTGGTGATGCGAGGGCAGTTCGAACGCCTAGCCGGCGTGGGTACTGACCTGGTGCGAACCGCCTTCCAGCTTCACAAGCTCTTCTGGCCTGAGGACGCTGCGCCAACAACTATCTGTGGCCTTGCTCTGAAGCTGCACAACGTGAAGGCCGAATTGAAGAAGTGGCGCGCCTCGGGAGTTCGGGCAGGCGCTGATCTGATGTTGCTCTGCGTCGCCTCCTGGTATGAGAATTTGAACATGCAGGTCATCCGCGGGAAGCACGCCAATTCCAAGTGGGAGATGGATCCCAGCTGCGTGACCATGCGCAAACTGATTGCGCATGAGGTTGCGGAGTGCGCTGATACGGCAACCTTCATCGATGGCCTCCCTGAACCCGACACCGAGATGGAGGAGGACGAGGAGGAGGATGAAGAAACAGATCCCGAGTTGGGCTTCTTCGATTCACCCCAGGGCAAGGGGAAGGCCGCGGTCGTCGCGAGTAGCGATGAAGAGGCCGAGGAGATCGACACAGCTGCCCTCGAGTTCGGCACCTCCTCAGGAGCCGCCCTCGATGACACGGTGCGCCCCCACGCCCCCGAGACCGGCTCTGCTTCCGCGACAACGCCCATCTCGGTGGCCACTGCAACTTCCGAGCAGGTCACCACCGAGCCTGACGCCGAGCAAGCGAGGACTGTTGATGCCAGCGCAGAGGTGGACGCCACCATGGCCACTGAGGAAGACGAAGCGACCAAGACGAGTACCGAGAACGCCCCGTCGACCTGAATTTGATTTCATCCTGCAAACTTTTTACTCAAACACTTATCAGATCCCCGGGATGCCGGGAGCAAATGTATCAGACTATTTTATTCCGTTGCTACTCATTTTTATTCCCACTTTGTTATTTTCAACTTAATCAATTTGTTCAACCTGGGCTGGATGCCGAGTTGCGTTATCATGCGAGTCCCCGAGTTGCATTTCTTATTCACTCTCCCTTTTCGTCTCAGCTCTACCCGCAACTTGTTGCTTTTTTGGTATTCGAGTCACAAGAGTTAAAGAGTAGAGCTGCAAATACTTAGCCGCTTAGAAACAATCATAGTAACGCAGCCCACCACTTAGCCGAAAAGACAAGTCACAGAACAGTAATAAAACACCCTACTCGGTTCCTGCACTCTTCCTTTCCTTAGTAATTTTTCTTGTGCCCATGGACCTTTTGCTTGTTCTCTTGCTTGCCATGAAGCCGGGTTTCGGACAGCAGCAAAGTCGAAGAGTTGGCATATAGGTTTAAACACAATACTCAATGTACCTTTGAATTTTGAAGCAGAGCAACCGAATAGGAAAAAGGTAAAGCCGAGTAAAAACACTTAGAGCAATTTTGGACGAGGGCAGTCCCCGAGATCAATTTCAGATTGCAGAGTAGAATTTCAACTCGGATAAGAGGGTACATACACATCTTTGCTCACGAATGAAAACGACGGAGTAGAGCTACATTCCAAGGGCGCTTGGTTTCCTCTCCGGATTTATCTGCCCTGTTCGCCTGTGGTGGGCGCACATCTACAAGATAGTAAGCATCGTTGTGCAACGCTTTGCTCACAATGAAAGGCCCTTCCCATGGAGGAGACAACTTGTGCATCCCGGCTGTGCGCTGCACAAGCCTAAGGACCATGTCTCCTTCTCGAAAAACCCTTGGGTTCACCTTTCGGCTATGATAACGCCGCGGGTTTTGCTGGTAGATAGCCGAACGTGACAGAGTCAGCTCTCTTGCTTCTTCAAGCAGGTCAACGTCGTCTTCTCGAGCTTCTCTCGCCTCCACCTCAGTGTAGAGGGTTACTCGGGGGGAGTCATGCTCTAGGTCTATTGGCAACACGGCCTCATCCCCGTATACCAAGAAGAATGGCGTGTAGCCGGTTGACCGGTTAGGGGTAGTCCTTAGACTCCACAACACCGCTGGCAACTCGTCTAACCAACACCCAGGTGTTTTCAGCAGTGGCTCCATCAGCCTTGGCTTTATACCTGCCAGTACCATGCCATTTGCTCTCTCAACTTGTCCATTGGAGGCGGGATGCGCGACTGACGCAACGTCTAGTCGGATATGCTTATCTCTGCAGAACCGCACCATTGCTCCCTCAGCAAAGTTTGTGCCGTTGTCGGTGATGATGCTGTGCGGGTAGCCATATCTCAGGATCACATCCTTCACAAATTTCACAGCTGTGGCCCCATCACACCTCCGAATAGGTTTCACTTCAATCCACTTGGTGAACTTGTCCACCATGACCAAGATGTGAGTCATGTTGCCTCTAGCCGGCTGGAAAGGCCCAACCATGTCCAAACACCAAACAGCAAATGGCCAGGTGATAGGAATTGTTTTCAGCTCGGAAGCAGGCATGTGAATCTTACTTGCGAACATCTGGCAGCCATTGCACTTCCTCACGATATCTTCAGCTTGCTGCAGTGCTGTGAGCCAATAGAAGCCATGCCGGAAAGCTTTCTGGACCAGCGCCCGAGAAGATGCATGGTGCCCGCATTCTCCTTGGTGTATCTCTACCAGGATCTCTTCTCCTTCTGCTGGGTCCACACAACGTTGCAGCACGCCAGTGGCACTTCTCTTGTGCAGCACATCTCGGACTATAGTGTAGCCCTTGGATCTTCTCTGAATCTGTCTTGCAGTCACCTCATCTTCTGGTAGAGTACCGTCCCTTAGAAAGGATAATATGGGCATAGCCCAACTCGGTGTCTCCCGTGTGGGAAACACTGGTTCGTCCATTTCCATTGGGACGGGTACCTCTGGTTGCTCTTTAGGGATGGGGGCACCTCTCTGAAGCCCAGACTGATTAGCAAGGACCTCCTCAATGAATGCGACAGTCCCCGGGTCAAGGACAGCAGTCCCCGAGTAAGGAGCGGCAGTCCCCAGGTAAGGAATGGCAGTCCCCGAGTAAGGAGTGGCAGTCCCCGAGTAGGGAGTGGCAGTCCCCGAGTAAGGAGTGGTAGTCCCCGAGTAGGGAGTGGCAGTCCCCGAGTAGAGGACGGCAGTCCCCGGGTTTCCTGTAGCATTCTCCCAGTCAATCTCCATGGGATCAGATTCCTCACTTGGCAGAGAAGGAACAAATATGGACTCCGAGTTGGGAGAAGGCTTGATGGATGGCTTCCTCAATTTTTCCAAGGCGACTCCCACCGGGATGGATTGCCGAGAAGATCCCAACTTGGATAACTCATCTGCTGCTTCGTTCTCTGCTCGGTGAATGTGCTGGAACTCACAGCCTTCGAAGAACCCAGTCATAGACTGCACCAAGAAGTGATATGATGCCATGTTGGCATCTAGAGCATCCCATGTACCAGAGACTTGCTGCACCACCAGATCTGAATCACCATAGCATATAATGCGCTGCACGCCGACCTCCTTGGCTACTCGCAAACCATGCACCACTGCCTCGTACTCTGCTACATTGTTGGATGCCTTTAAGTGGATCTGCAGCACGTACTTGAGTTGATCTCGCTTGGGTGACGTAAGCACTACGCCAGCACCAAGGCCTTCCTTCACCTTCGAGCCATCAAAGTGCATCTTCCAGTAATTGGAAACTAGAGCAGGAGGTTCATACTGCACCTCGGCCCAATCCACCAGGAATTCTGCCAGAATCTGAGACTTGATGGCTTCTCTTCTCGCATACGCGGGTGCATACGCGGCCAGCTCGATTGCCCACTTGGCTACTCTGCCACTCGCTTCCTTGTTGCCCATGATATCCGAGATGGGAGCAGAGCTCACAACCGTGATAGGATGCTCCTGGAAATAATGCTTTAGCTTCTTGGCGCCCAGGTACATGCCGTAGGTCATCTTCTGGTAGTGCGGGTAATTTTGCTTGGAACTGGACAGCACTTCACTGAGATAATATACTGGGCGCTGCACACTCTTGCCTTCTTCTTCTCGTTCCACCACAATCACCACACTGACTACTCGGTTAGTCGCAGCAATGTACAGCAGCATTGGCTCCTTGGGTAGCGGACTAGCCAAGATGGGAGCGCTAGCCAGCATCGCTTTCAGCTCGTTGAATGCCACATCCGCTTGCGGAGTCCAAACAAACTTGTCACTTTTCTTCATCAATTGGTACAGAGGCAGGGCCTTCTCGCCCATTCAGCCCAGAAAACGGCTCAGACATGCCAAGCAACCATTGAACTTCTGCACATCCTTCAAGGATCTCGGCAAAGACATGCTCTCAATAGCTTTTATTTTTGAAGGATTAGCTTCAATGCCCCGACTAGACACCAGGAAGCCGAGTAGCTTGCCAGCCGGGACACCAAAGGTGCATTTACTCGGATTCAGCTTCATTTTGTACTTGCGTAGGTTAGCAAAGGTTTCCTCCAGGTCGGCAAGCAGAGTATGTGTTTTATTCGTTTTGATGACAATGTCATCTACGTACACCTGCACATTCTTGCCGAGCTAGTCGTGCAAGCATTTCTGCATGCATCTCTGATAGGTTGCACCCGCATTCCTCAAGCCAAAACACATGACACGATAGCAATAAGCCCCGTACGGGGTAATGAAAGCAGTCTTTATTTGATCAGCAGGATTGAGTGCAATCTGGTGGAAACCAGAGTAAGCATCTATGAAAGACAGCAGTTCACAACCAGCAGTGGAATCGATCACCTGATCGATGCGAGGTAGCGGGAAAGGATCCTTGGGGCATGCCTTGTTCAAGTCGGTGTAGTCGACACACATGCGCCATGCAGTGGCAGCCTTGGGATCCTCCTTCTTCTTCTCGACCATGACCGGGTTGGCTAGCCAATCCGGATGCAGCACCTCCATGATGAAATTGCTTATCAGCAACTTGGTGATCTGGTCACCAATGGCCTTCCTTCTCTCATCTCCGAAGCGGCGCATAGCCTGCTTCACTGGCTTAGCGTCAGGACGCACATGTAAAGAGTGCTCAACCAACTCCCTCGGGACTCCTGGTAGATCTTCATTGGACCAGGCGAATACGTCCCGATTCTCACGGAGGAAGTGGATGAGCTCGCTTTCCTATTTCTCCGCCAACCCGGAGCCAATGGTGGCTACGCGGCCGGGGAACTCGGGGTCGACCTGGACCTTCTTGGTCTCCTGAGACGCCTGGAATGCGGTCCCGTGCTGGGTACTCGGCACGCCTTGCGCGCCAGCTTGCGCGGATTGCGCCATAGCCACCACCTCATACTTCTTCTTCTTCTCGGCAGCTATCACCATCGACTCCGCCAACTGGGAACTAGCAGATGCACACTCCATGGACTTCTTGTAATCACCAGAGATAGTAATTATGCCATTGGGACCAGGGATCTTCATCTTCAGATATGCAACATGGGTAGAGGCCATGAACTTGCTCAGAGCAGGCCTGCCGAGTAGAGCATGGTAAGGACTCTGATGATCCACCACCTCGAACTGCAGGCGCTCTGTGCGGCAGTTATCCCTGGTGCCGAATAGCACATCGATCCACACTCGGCCAATCGGGTTGCACGAGATCCCGGGCACAATACCATGGAAGGTGGTCTTGCTGGGCAGCATCATGTTCTCGGCTAGGCCAAGCTTCTCGAGCGTGTCTTTGTACACGATGTTGATGCTGCTGCCGTTGTCGATTAGCACCTTGCTGAACCTCACATTCTTCTCGGGACCCAGGAAAGTAGCATCCAGCACCAAGGCATAGCTACCCGGATTGGGCATCACCTTGGGATGATCTGCTCGGGACCACCTGATCTCCTGATCACACCAATACATGTAGTGAGGGACAGCAGGAATCACTGCATTGACCTCCATGGCCCGCTTGTGCTGTGATTGCTTGTCGACTGGCTCAGAAGTGAAGATCATGTAGCTCTCGTGGTGCTCTTGGTACTGATTGGAGCCTCCGCCCCCATTGTTGCCGTTGTTGATGTTGCCCTGGTAGTTGTTGTTGCCTCTGTTGTTGTTGTTGCGGTTGTAGTAGTTGTTGTTGTTGTTGCGGTAGCCCTCATTGTTGAAGTTGCGGTTGGCTCCTAAAGCCACCTGGTTCACATTCTCTCTTCTCGGGTACACTGGGGGCCGAGCTGCGGGTGCGCGAGTAGGCTGCACATTGGCATTGGCTGCTGGCAGAGGAGGAGGAGGAGGCAAACCATCACTCTTGATCACATCCCACCACTCGCACTGCCGAGTAGTGTGGTTAGCAGGCCTCGAGGGGTGGTGAGTGTGAAAACTGCATGGGCCATCCTTCATGTCATCAAAGACAAACTTCTTCGGCTGCTCGGAGTTCCCGCTACCCGACTGAGAGGTGCGAAATGGCTTCTTGTTGCCTTGGCCCTGGTTCTGGTTCTGCCCGTAGGCTCCAGCAGGTTTCTGCCTCTGGCTGCCACCAGCTCCAACACTCACTGCATTCACCTCTTCAAGATCATACCGAGTATCTACCCGGCGCTTGTCGCGGAACTCGTTGCGCTTGCTGTTGCTGAAGTTTCTTCTCGGCTCAGAGGAGTCCATCAGCGGCTGAGTAGGATCACCAAGTGCGTACTGATCCACAATCTTGATGGTCTCCGCCAGAGTGTTCGGCATCTCCCTCTGCAATCTCTGCCATAACATACTGACATGTCTGCATCCCTGCGCAAACCAAGTAATGGCCTGTGCTTCATTCACACCTTCACAGGTGTTCCTCAATGTACTCCACCGAGTAAGATACTCGCGGTCTGTCTCGTCTTCTCGCTGCCTGCAAGCGGACAGCTGATGTGGCCTATTCGGTCTCTTGTATGTGCTGGTGAAGTTGCTGATGAAGGCATCCGAGAAGTCCAGCCAGCAGTTGATGCTGTTCTTGGGCAAGTTGTTGAGCCAAGTGCGAGCTGGACCCTCTAGCATTTGCGGAACATAGCGCACAGCCCATCCTCTGTTGCCGTTCGCGATATGGACCGCGGTGACATAATCATTGAGCCAGTCTTCCGGCTTGGTGCTGCCATTGTAGCTCTTGGTGCCCCTTGCGAGCTGGAAGTTCCTCACGGACGGCTCGTTCATGATGCGCGGGCCAAAGCACTCGGGGCCAGGAGGACCCGTGTTCTCCAGCCGCGCCGACAAGCTGATCCGGTCCAACTGATGCCTCGCATCTCCTGGCGCCAGCATGCGCTCGCCGACACGATCATGTACATCATAGCCAGCCATCTCCATAGCCGAGTAGCCATCATCATATCTGTCCACCTGCACAGCCGCAGGTTGCTCCACCGGGTTGGCGACTGGCGCCACTGCGCGCGGCTGCTGCCTCTGCCGAGTAGGCGGAGCAGCGGGACGCCGAGAAGGACCTGGGCGCGCTTCATCTCGGGCCTGGCTCTGAGCTTGATGGCCTTGAGAGCCTGCTCTTGCAGCATTGTGTTCCTGCCCGGGCTGCTGCGGCACAGCAAGCTGTCTCGTGGCGGCAGCCGGGTCATACACCTGCATTTGCCTATCTCTGCCCGAACGCCCGCTGCGGCTCTTCCCGCGGTTGGGATGCGGAGACGAGGTCTGATCGTTATATCTAGCCGCGTGCGAGTGCACCACCTGAGAAGCTCCGGCACCAGGGTTGGCTTTCCGGAACTCCTCATTCTACCTAGCAGCCTCCAACACCAACTCGTTGAGTCTTTCTTGCCGCCTAACACGCGCATCGCCATCTAGGCGAGGCAACTCGGCAGCTATGGCCTCTGCAGCTCTAAGTGTCTTGGCGGGTGTGCTATATCTGGGCCTGGTGGAGGTGTTTGCGGTGGCGGACTGAGCAGGAGCCTCTACAACTGTCGCCATCTCGGCACCAAGGTTGCGCCGAGTGGCACCTACTCTGCTAGCCCTCCTAGCGACTGGCGTGAAGCCGTGAGCCTTGTTGTACTCAAGCTGATCTAGACTCAACTCCAACCTCACCTTATCCAACTCCGCCTGCTCGGCAAGCAGCTCCAGGCGTTGCCGCTCGAGCTGCTCCCTCATGGCTAGAAGCTCGATGTCGGTGGGAGTCGGCATGCCAGGTCGCGTAGCCGACGCGGGAATGACCGTAGAAGTGGAAGGCGGCAAGTTGCACTCCTTCTCGTAGGGCCGGTGAGTCCTGCCACCAGTGCTTGGTGCAGCAAGATCCTCGATGACTGCCGCAGCGCCAGTAGCGGCTGCGCCAGTGTTTGCCGCCAAGCCGGTCACCATCACCTCAGCGCAGTTCGCAGAACGGCACGCAGGCCTTCCGCGAGCAGCGATCACCGCGGGAGGATCCTCCGCGTCATGCACCAGCTCGGGGTACGCGCGGTTGGCGACGGTGGCGACGTAGACGAGGTGAGAGCCGAAGGAGATCACCGAGCCGCCCTCCGGCATGGCCCTGCCGCCGAAATCGCCAGCGTTGTCGGTGACGAAGTCGAAAGAGCCGAATCTATGGACAAGGCCACAGACCACGCGCTCCGCTGAAGAAGATCCCGTCCGAACAGAAACTCCAACCAGCGCCGCTGGTTGCCCCACGGTGGGCGCCAACTGTCGTGGTGGTGTCACGGCAGATGCCATGGGATGGCTAAAGATGTGGGGACGAAGGACGCTGGAGGTGCTCGGGGAGGGATCACGCGACGAGTAGCCGCGTGAGGTACGAAGTGAATACTGCAAACAACACGATCTACCCAGGTTCAGGGCCCTCGTGAGGAGGTAAAACCCCTACTCCTGCCTTTCTCTATGTATTCTGGTATCTCACCGAGTAGCCACAGTACAAAGTTCTTGCTACCGAGTAGCCACTCTCCTCTCTACGTGATGAACTAGGTCAAGAATTAGGTCACAAGGTGCTCTAGCATGCGATCCCTTGCGCAATATACCTCACGCAGGAGGTGGCGGGGCACCTTATATACCCGGTGCCCAGCCGGATACGTCCAAACACGGACAAGTGTCGACATAGTGTGCACATCGTCCTTCTTCCGGGTTCCCGCTGATAGCTTTGGTTCCTAATCTTGGCTGCATCTGGAAAGTCGTTGGGCAAAACAAGGGGACAGACTGGTATCACTGTGCCAAACACAGAGTAGGGCCCCCTTATCCTGCGACGGCCTGCTTCCATGCTGTCACTGTCAGGCAGGCCGGTCCCAGATGAACAGTTGTTCGAATACTGCCAAGTACGGACCCAGGATACGCGGGATCCTGTGTCAGAACGGCTCCTTTGACTTTCTGGCCCGAGTAGGTTCCCGCCAATTTTACTCGGGCCAACTCTTCTACTCGAAAGGACAGAACTTGACTGATTCTTCCTTCTGGTCATCTTGAGGTGAGACCGAGTAGCAGTCGACCGGGTAGCAAGTACCGGGTAGGCGGCTACTCGACCAAACCTCTCTTCTGACAGTCGCCTTTACCACTTGCCTTTACCCTACTCGGGGGTAACCCCCCGACAAGACGAGACGGACCTCGAGTACCTTACTCGGTGGAGCACATTGCGGAACACCTGTGAAGGTGTGAATGAAGCCCAGGCCATCACTTGGTTTGCGCAGGGTTGCAGACATGGCAGTATGCTGTGGCAAAGGTTGCAGAGGGAGATGCCAAACACTCTGGCGGAGACCATCAAGATTGCGGATCAGTATGCACTCGGTGACCCTACTCAGCCCCTGATGGATTCCTCCGAGCCGAAAAGAGACTTGAACAGCAATAAGCGCAACGAGTTCCGCAACAAGCGTAGGGGTGACCGAATAGATACTCGGTACGACCCTGAGGAAGTGAATGCAGTGGCTGTTGGAGCTGGGGGCAGCCAAAGGCAAAAACCTGCTGGAGCCTACGGGCAGAATCAGAACCAGGGCCAAGGCAACAAGAAACCATTCCGCGCTCCTCAGTCGGGTAGCGGCAACTCGGAGCAGACAAGGAAGTTCGTCTTCGACGACATGAGGGATGGCCCATGCAGTTTCCATACTCAGCACCCCTCGAGGCCTGCTAACCACACTACCCGGCAATGCGAGTGGTGGGATCTGATCAGGAATGAAGGCTTGCCTCCTCCTCCTCCTCTGCCAGCTGCAAATGCCAACGTGCAGCCTGCTCGCGCACCCTCAGCTCGGCCTCCAGTGTTTCCGAGAAGAGAAAATGTGAACCAAGTGGCTTTAGGAGCCAACCGTCACTTCAACAATGAGGGCTACCGCAACAACAACAACAACAACCACAACCGCAACAACAACAAAGGCAACAACAACTACCAGGGCAACAACAACGGCAACAATGAGGGCGGAGGCCGCAACCAGTACCAAGAACACCATGAGAGCTACATGATCTTCACTTCTGAGCCCGTCGACAAGCAGTCACAGCACAGGCGAGCCATGGAGGTCAATGCTGTGATCCCCGCTGTTCCTCACTATATGCATTGGTGCAACCAAGAGATCACGTGGTCCCGAGTAGATCTTCCCAAGGTGATGCCCAACCCGGGTAGCTACGCTTTGGTGCTGGATCCTACCTTCTTGGGTCCCGAGAAGAATGTGAGGTTCAGCAAGGTGCTGATCGACAACGGCAGCAACATCAACATTGTATACAGAGACACACTCGAGAAGCTTGGGCTGGCCGAGAACATGCTGCTACCCAGCAAGACCACTTTCCATGGCATTGTGTCGGGAGTCTCCTGCAACCCGATTGGCCGAGTGTGGATAGATGTGCTATTCGGCACCAGGGAAAACTGCCGCACAGAGAGCCTGCAGTTCGAGGTGGTTGATAACCAGAGCCCCTATCACGCTCTACTCGGCAGGCCTGCTCTGAGCAAATTCATGGCCTCTACCCACACGGCATATCTGAAGATGAAGATCCCTGGTCCCAATGGCGTGATTACCATCTCTGGTGACTACAAGAAGTCCATGGAGTGTGCCTCTGCTGGTTCTCAGTTGGGGGAGTCCATGGTGATTGCTGCCGAGAAGAAAAAGATGTACGAGGTGGTGGCTATGGCGCAATCCGCGCAAGCTGGTGCGCAGGGCGTGCCGAGTACCCAGCACGGGACCGCATTCCAGGCATCTCAAGAGACAAAGAAGGTCCAGGTCGACCCTGAGTTCCCCGACCGCGTAGCCATCATTGGCTCCGGGTTGGCGGAGAAATAGGAAAGCGAGCTCATCCACTTCCTCCGTGAGAATCGGGACGTGTTCGCCTGGTCCAATGAAGATCTACCAGGAGTCCCGAGGGAGTTGGTTGAGCACTCGTTACATGTGCGTCCTGACGCCAAACCAGTGAAGCAGGCTATGCGCCGCTTCGGAGATGAGAGAAGGAAGACCATTGGTGACCAGATCACCAAGTTGCTGATAAGCAATTTCATCATGGAGGTGCTGCATCCGGATTGGCTAGCCAACCCGGTCATGGTCGAGAAGAAGAAGGAGGATCCCAAGGCTGCTACTGCATGGCGTATGTGTGTCGACTACACCGACTTGAATAAAGCATGCCCCAAGGATCCTTTTCCGCTACCTCGCATCGATCAGGTGATCGATTCCGCTGCTGGTTGTGAACTGTTGTCTTTCATAGATGCCTACTCTGGTTTTCACCAGATAGCTCTCAATTCTGCTGATCAAATAAAGACTGCCTTCATTACCCCGTACGGGGCTTATTGCTATCGTGTCATGTGTTTCGGGTTGCGGAATGCGGGTGCTACTTATCAGCGGTGCATGCAGAAATGCTTGCACAACCAGCTCGGCAAGAATGTGCAGGTGTACGTAGATGACATTGTCATCAAAACGAATAAAACACAAACTCTGTTTGCCGATCTTGAGGAAACCTTCGCTAACTTGCACAAGTATAAAATGAAGCTGAACCCGAGTAAATGCACCTTTGGCGTCCCGGCTGGCAAGCTACTCGGCTTCCTGGTGTCTAGTCGGGGCATTGAAGCCAATCCTTCAAAGATAAAAGTTATAGAGAGCATGTCTTTGCCGAGATCCCTGAAGGATGTGCAAAAATTCACTGGTTGCTTGGCATCTCTGAGCCGTTTCCTGGGCCGAATGGGCGAGAAGGCCCTGCCTCTGTACCAGCTGATGAAGAAAAGTGACAAGTTTGTCTGGACTCCGCAAGCGGATGTGGCATTCAATGAGCTGAAGGCAATGCTGGGTAGCGCTCCCATCTTGGCTAGTCCTCTATGTAACACCTGGGGTGTTACTTGTTTGTTTGCCTGCATCATATGCATCACATTGCATTGCACCATGTTTGCATCACAACTGAAAATTTCAAAACAATTTAAACTTTTAAGCTTGCTCAAAAACTTCCAATTTCAAACTTGCAACTAAAACCCCTCAACTGCTTTACACTGGTTGGATTTGTTTTAATCACTTGTCTGTTGCAATCTTTCAAATAAGGAATTGCAAATCAAAAAAAACATCTTCTGCTTCCAATCAATCACCTTAATCTTTTATTTTCAAATCAATTCAAAAACTCAAACCAATTCTCAAAAAACATCAATCCTTTGATTCCATGCAGTTTACCACTAATTGGAATTCCTTAAAACATTTCTAAACCCTAGGGGCAACCCTATTAATGCATGTTTTTCTTAAAGGTTTTATTAAACTCAAAATCCCTCTATTTTGATTTCAAATACAAAGTACCATTTTAAAACTCAATAGTTGAAATCCAAAGCTGAAATGTGGTTTCTAATTATCTAACAAGCTTAACCAAAATTTTCTGTAATTTTTATTAACTAAAACCCTAACAGTTTTCTTCCAAAAGCATTTGCTACAAAAAAAAAATAATAAAACAGAAAAGAACAAAACGAGCTAAGCAGCGCAGCGCGCAGCACCTAACCTAGGCCCAGCCCACCTAATGCCACTAACGCGCGCAGCTGGCCCAATACCCCTTCGCTGCCGCCCCTCGTCGTCCCCCCGTACGGCGACACATCCAGATGCGCCACGGCGGACGCAGTATCGCCTCGACGGCCGATCGACCACCTAGCCCCCCTATATCTACCCTACCCCCGAGCCCTGCTAGCCCTAACCTAGCCTGCTTCCTTCCCCCTCGAGCCCCGCCGCCGTCTGCCTCCTTTCTTCTCTGCAACCGCGAGCTCACCGGAGGAATCCCTCTCTGTAACTCCGTTGATCCCCGCCGTCTCGACGAGCCAAGCACACCTCCAGCTGCCAAGACCAACTCCACACCCCCTCTTCTTCCTTTTCGACACCAAAGCGAGCACGAAGACACGCAGAATCGACGCCTCCATGATCGACGTCGCCGCCGGCCACCGTGACCTCTCCTCTGAAGAAGGGCTCGCCGCCGTCGCTGTCGGGTCCCTCGTCGTGATCCAGCGACGGGAACCGCACCGCCTCGACGTCCTCTCCCGTTTGCACATCCGAGGGAGCCCGATGATCGCCTGGTTGCGCGCCGCCGTCCGCGACTACCTCGTCACCGCCGCAGCTGCGTCCTCACCGTCGAGCATCTCCGCGAGCCTCTGCGACGACTACCACGTCGGTGAGCTCAACCAGCTCCTCCCCTCTCTACTCTCTGTGCTGCGCACGATCTTGCGCATCCAGCAACCGACCACGGCGGCCTCCAGTCGCAGATCATCGCCGGCGAGGCAGGTTCTCTGTCAGTCGAGCGCGCGTTGATTTTCAGTTCGTCAGTTAAACACCTGGGACTGAATCATAACCTTTCTGCGCGTGTACCTCTGTCACCAAACTGAATCCATCGCAGTGGTTGCACTGCCCCGTTCGCCTGTCCGCGGTGCACGGTTCGATCCTTGGCATCGCTGAATAAAACCACACTTTTTGCGCCCGTGCCTGACAGCCAAGCCCCTGTTCCAACGTTTCTTTCACAGTTAAGCCCCTGCTTTTTACAGAAATAACCCTAAACTTCAAATGCTCCTAATTTCCAAACCACACATCCAAATAACACAAATTTTATATGTTTTCCAATCCAAATTTCCTGAACTTTTCAAGTATGCATTTTGTTTCCTGTTTTGAATTTTCAAAATGCAATTTAAATTTGAATTCAAATAATTCAATTGTAATTTGCAATAATTCATAAATAATTCATACTATTTCCAAATAATGCAAATAAAATATGTTTTCCATACCATTTTGAATAACCTTTTCAAATATAAATTTTGTTTCATGGTTTGAATAATTTAAATTGCCTAAACAATTCAAATCTTGTTTAATTCAATTAAAAATTGTTTAATATTGTTTAATTCATAATCAAATAATCCAAAGTCCAATTTCAAAATGTGAAACATGTAATCCAACTAAAATTTGATGTTCTTTTCAAATATCAACTTTGTTATTTGTTTTGAACATTTTATATGGTTGAAAACAACAAATACTTGTGTGTTCCCTTTAAGGCACCCAAAATTCCCTAAGTTAATAATAAAATTCTAAATTGCTACACCCTATCTTAAATTGATCCTAATGTTGTTATTTTGCTGTTTCCCTTTTGCATGCATCATACTAAACCACTAGCACCTGTTGATTAGTTGGAAAACAAATAATTTAACCATAATTCATGGGCTTTTCCTATGCAACTCAAATTGCATATGGGTCCATTTAAATTTGTTTAACTTGTCAACTAGTTTATTTCTATGCATCAATTAAATTGTCATACATCCATATCTTGATCATGCTGGATCTTTTGCCGTAGTAGTAATTGTTGCATCCGGTGTTTGTTCGAGGTTCGTTGCTTCTTCCCGGATAGGACGTTGAGATGCTGTGAGCAACGACAAGTTCTGCTACCTTGCGGGATCTCAGGCAAGTATACTCACTTGCATGCCATATGGCTGCCTTTCATCACCTGTTACCGATTCTTTCCGTTGATTCTTTTCTGCTAGCCTTAGTGGTAGTTGTTTCTGTTACGAACCTATCACATGAATCCTTTAACCCTGATATTGCCTCACCTCCACTCCTATAGCCTTTGCTTGAGCCTGTGTCTTACTATCTTGCTTAGGTTGTTTTGCTCGAGTCTGTTACCTGTTACTTTCCGTTATTATTCCATTATGTTCCGGGGGCTCGATGTTTAATCAATCAATCTATCATGTTAATGTTACTGTTAATAATAAATTTGATGATAAGGCACCGGCAGGAGGCCCTTGTGGTTTTGAGGCCTGCTAGTGTCGACCCTAATAGGAAAAGGGTCTTGTCTACTGATCCATGATGAGCGCACTACCCGCATTTGGGGAGTATGGGCTCCCCCTCAGTTTGACCCGATTCGCATCTCGTCCAAATCGCCTCATTTAGTTCGGGTTTTCCATTTGCTGCATGCATGATCTTGCGAGCCCTTGGTACCCGGGTGGAACTTTCGTAGTCGGCATATAGGGGGACACGGTCTTAGAGTGCTATGATGGTCCATTTTCTTCTGGGCTTGATTAGCCGTGCGCCCAAGGTGCTTTGGGCTTGATGCGAAGAAGGGTTGGATTGTGTTGAGTGCCCCGCTTGGTGGAGTGGCCACTCCATCTGGCGGGATATTCATGAGTGTCGGTTACTATGGTGCAACCCTGCAGGGATAATCTTCTCGAGAAGCCGTGTTTTCCGCGGTTATGGATTACTTGGTGAAAGTACTGGCTAACAAGTACTCAGGACAACTTTAACATAATGTTTAACCATGTTACACCCCATGATTAACAACTTGACTAGTAATAGGTTTATTCACACAATAACTTGATTCATGTTAATACAACTGTGTGAGTTATCCTCGGATTGCTTCTTTGGCTAAAGGGGCGAGGTCCAGGATGGGTTTGTTTGGATTTACTTTCAGTTGGTTACAACCCTCGATCTTATCCCCCTTCTGTTAGTTGGAAGTTGTAGTATTCTCTCTGTAGTTGGTTAGTGCAGCCTGCTGTCACATATTTGCAATACCCCTTCCTTTCCGTTGATCCTAAAGTATTTGTATCTTGTGATGACTGGCTACGCCGGTAACTTGTGAGTATGGGTTTTATCCCCCTTGCCAGTACTTAACCGTACTGACCCACGAATCTCTTTCGTGGCTGCAAATTCCAAATTGCAGTCAACAGGTTGAAGTCTGACGACGTTAGCTTGGGAATCCCTCCGGCTTGGCCTGGGCAGGGATTGGACGCCTTCGGTTATCTTCAGGACTCTTAGTCCAATTTGGATCTTGTCCGTAGACGGACGTTTGTTCTTCCGCTGTTATTTGGATCTTTGTATTGTATCAGTTGTAACCCTGGCTCGTTTGAGTCATCTTGTATCTATCTGTTTCTGTTGTAATTGTGGATTATTCGTGAACTATTGTAATGTTATCATAAATGGCAATCCGGAATCGGTTATTATGCGGATTTGGCGGGAATGCTGAAATCTGCATAGTGCCCGGTCTCGGGGCGTCACAAATGGTATCAGAGCCTTGGTTCCGATTCCCGATATTGTTTCGATACGAATGGTTATCGAAGCAACGGGTCCGCAAAGCCTGTAGGATAACCTCGCTAACGGTCGTTGTTTCTAGAGTGTCGAAAACTATTCTGCTAAACTATTTTGGAAAAAAAAAACTCTCAATAGGATTCTTGTTTTTCTCCTTATCCCTATTCTATTTCCCCTCCCATCTTATTTGTTTTGGAGTCTCCCCTCTTGCCTATCTTTCAAAGTGTTAGGATCCTACGTGGGTTGACGTTTTCTGAGCCATTAACCTAATAGGTTCGATCATCGGAAGACTCCTGTTGGAAGAACATCGTCGTCACTCCGAGCAAGAACCCCTTGTTGGTGGTGTCGAGAAACCCTTGTTAGTGGTGTCGAGGAGATCAACTGGAAGCACGAAGAAACGATAGTCGAACTTCTTTCCCCTCCCGGGTTAGCAGGTGGATTGCGAGGGCGCAATCCCTTGTTAGTGGTGTCGTCTGTAACACCTGGGGTGTTACTTGTTTGTTTGCCTGCATCATATGCATCACATTGCATTGCACCATGTTTGCATCACAACTGAAAATTTCAAAACAATTTAAACTTTTAAGCTTGCTCAAAAACTTCCAATTTCAAACTTGCAACTAAAACCCCTCAACTGCTTTACACTGGTTGGATTTGTTTTAATCACTTGTCTGTTGCAATCTTTCAAATAAGGAATTGCAAATCAAAAAAAACATCTTCTGCTTCCAATCAATCACCTTAATCTTTTATTTTCAAATCAATTCAAAAACTCAAACCAATTCTCAAAAAACATCAATCCTTTGATTCCATGCAGTTTACCACTAATTGGAATTCCTTAAAACATTTCTAAACCCTAGGGGCAACCCTATTAATGCATGTTTTTCTTAAAGGTTTTATTAAACTCAAAATCCCTCTATTTTGATTTCAAATACAAAGTACCATTTTAAAACTCAATAGTTGAAATCCAAAGCTGAAATGTGGTTTCTAATTATCTAACAAGCTTAACCAAAATTTTCTGTAATTTTTATTAACTAAAACCCTAACAGTTTTCTTCCAAAAGCATTTGCTACAAAAAAAAATAATAAAACAGAAAAGAACAAAACGAGCTAAGCAGCGCAGCGCGCAGCACCTAACCTAGGCCCAGCCCACCTAATGCCACTAACGCGCGCGCAGCTGGCCCAATACCCCTTCGCTGCCGCCCCTCGTCGTCCCCCCGTACGGCGACACATCCAGATGCGCCACGGCGGACGCAGTATCGCCTCGACGGCCGATCGACCACCTAGCCCCCCTATATCTACCCTACCCCCGAGCCCTGCTAGCCCTAACCTAGCCTGCTTCCTTCCCCCTCGAGCCCCGCCGCCGTCTGCCTCCTTTCTTCTCTGCAACCGCGAGCTCACCGGAGGAATCCCTCTCTGTAACTCCGTTGATCCCCGCCGTCTCGACGAGCCAAGCACACCTCCAGCTGCCAAGACCAACTCCACACCCCCTCTTCTTCCTTTTCGACACCAAAGCGAGCACGAAGACACGCAGAATCGACGCCTCCATGATCGACGTCGCCGCCGGCCACCGTGACCTCTCCTCTGAAGAAGGGCTCGCCGCCGTCGCTGTCGGGTCCCTCGTCGTGATCCAGCGACGGGAACCGCACCGCCTCGACGTCCTCTCCCGTTTGCACATCCGAGGGAGCCCGATGATCGCCTGGTTGCGCGCCGCCGTCCGCGACTACCTCGTCACCGCCGCAGCTGCGTCCTCACCGTCGAGCATCTCCGCGAGCCTCTGCGACGACTACCACGTCGGTGAGCTCAACCAGCTCCTCCCCTCTCTACTCTCTGTGCTGCGCACGATCTTGCGCATCCAGCAACCGACCACGGCGGCCTCCAGTCGCAGATCATCGCCGGCGAGGCAGGTTCTCTGTCAGTCGAGCGCGCGTTGATTTTCAGTTCGTCAGTTAAACACCTGGGACTGAATCATAACCTTTCTGCGCGTGTACCTCTGTCACCAAACTGAATCCATCGCAGTGGTTGCACTGCCCCGTTCGCCTGTCCGCGGTGCACGGTTCGATCCTTGGCATCGCTGAATAAAACCACACTTTTTGCGCCCGTGCCTGACAGCCAAGCCCCTGTTCCAACGTTTCCTTCACAGTTAAGCCCCTGCTTTTTACAGAAATAACCCTAAACTTCAAATGCTACTAATTTCCAAACCACACATCCAAATAACACAAATTTTATATGTTTTCCAATCCAAATTTCCTGAACTTTTCAAGTATGCATTTTGTTTCCTGTTTTGAATTTTCAAAATGCAATTTAAATTTGAATTCAAATAATTCAATTGTAATTTGCAATAATTCATAAATAATTCATACTATTTCCAAATAATGCAAATAAAATATGTTTCCATACCATTTTGAATAACCTTTTCAAATATAAATTTTGTTTCATGGTTTGAATAATTTAAATTGCCTAAACAATTCAAATCTTGTTTAATTCAATTAAAAATTGTTTAATATTGTTTAATTCATAATCAAATAATCCAAAGTCCAATTTCAAAATGTGAAACATGTAATCCAACTAAAATTTGATGTTCTTTTCAAATATCAACTTTGTTATTTGTTTTGAACATTTTATATGGTTGAAAACAACAAATACTTGTGTGTTCCCTTTAAGGCACCCAAAATTCCCTAAGTTAATAATAAAATTCTAAATTGCTACACCCTATCTTAAATTGATCCTAATGTTGTTATTTTGCTGTTTCCCTTTTGCATGCATCATACTAAACCACTAGCACCTGTTGATTAGTTGGAAAACAAATAATTTAACCATAATTCATGGGCTTTTCCTATGCAACTCAAATTGCATATGGGTCCATTTAAATTTGTTTAACTTGTCAACTAGTTTATTTCTATGCATCAATTAAATTGTCATACATCCATATCTTGATCATGCTGGATCTTTTGCCGTAGTAGTAATTGTTGCATCCGGTGTTTGTTCGAGGTTCGTTGCTTCTTCCCGGATAGGACGTTGAGATGCTGTGAGCAACGACAAGTTCTGCTACCTTGCGGGATCTCAGGCAAGTATACTCACTTGCATGCCATATGGCTGCCTTTCATCACCTGTTACCGATTCTTTCCGTTGATTCTTTTCTGCTAGCCTTAGTGGTAGTTGTTTCTGTTACGAACCTATCACATGAATCCTTTAACCCTGATATTGCCTCACCTCCACTCCTATAGCCTTTGCTTGAGCCTGTGTCTTACTATCTTGCTTAGGTTGTTTTGCTCGAGTCTGTTACCTGTTACTTTCCGTTATTATTCCATTATGTTCCGGGGGCTCGATGTTTAATCAATCAATCTATCATGTTAATGTTACTGTTAATAATAAATTTGATGATAAGGCACCGGCAGGAGGCCCTTGTGGTTTTGAGGCCTGCTAGTGTCGACCCTAATAGGAAAAGGGTCTTGTCTACTGATCCATGATGAGCGCACTACCCGCATTTGGGGAGTATGGGCTCCCCCTCAGTTTGACCCGATTCGCATCTCGTCCAAATCGCCTCATTTAGTTCGGGTTTTCCATTTGCTGCATGCATGATCTTGCGAGCCCTTGGTACCCGGGTGGAACTTTCGTAGTCGGCATATAGGGGGACACGGTCTTAGAGTGCTATGATGGTCCATTTTCTTCTGGGCTTGATTAGCCGTGCGCCCAAGGTGCTTTGGGCTTGATGCGAAGAAGGGTTGGATTGTGTTGAGTGCCCCGCTTGGTGGAGTGGCCACTCCATCTGGCGGGATATTCATGAGTGTCGGTTACTATGGTGCAACCCTGCAGGGATAATCTTCTCGAGAAGCCGTGTTTTCCGCGGTTATGGATTACTTGGTGAAAGTACTGGCTAACAAGTACTCAGGACAACTTTAACATAATGTTTAACCATGTTACACCCCATGATTAACAACTTGACTAGTAATAGGTTTATTCACACAATAACTTGATTCATCTTAATACAACTGTGTGAGTTATCCTCAGATTGCTTCTTTGGCTAAAGGGGCGAGGTCCAGGATGGGTTTGTTTGGATTTACTTTCAGTTGGTTACAACCCTCGATCTTATCCCCCTTCTGTTAGTTGGAAGTTGTAGTATTCTCTCTGTAGTTGGTTAGTGCAGCCTGCTGTCACATATTTGCAATACCCCTTCCTTTCCGTTGATCCTAAAGTATTTGTATCTTGTGATGACTGGCTACGCCGGTAACTTGTGAGTATGGGTTTTATCCCCCTTGCCAGTACTTAACCGTACTGACCCACGAATCTCTTTCGTGGCTGCAAATTCCAAATTGCAGTCAACAGGTTGAAGTCTGACGACGTTAGCTTGGGAATCCCTCCGGCTTGGCCTGGGCAGGGATTGGACGCCTTCGGTTATCTTCAGGACTCTTAGTCCAATTTGGATCTTGTCCGTAGACGGACGTTTGTTCTTCCGCTGTTATTTGGATCTTTGTATTGTATCAGTTGTAACCCTGGCTCGTTTGAGTCATCTTGTATCTATCTGTTTCTGTTGTAATTGTGGATTATTCGTGAACTATTGTAATGTTATCATAAATGGCAATCCGGAATCGGTTATTATGCGGATTTGGCGGGAATGCTGAAATCTGCATAGTGCCCGGTCTCGGGGCGTCACACGCTACCCAAGGAACCAATGCTGCTGTACATTGCTGCTACCAACCGAGTGGTCAGTGTGGTGATTGTGGTGGAGCGAGAAGAAGAAGGCAAAAGTGTGCAGCGCCCAGTATACTACCTCAGTGAAGTGATGTCCAGCTCCAAGCAGAACTACCCGCATTACCAGAAGATGACCTATGGCGTGTACCTGGGCGCCAAGAAGCTGAAGCATTATTCCCAAGAGCATCCTATCACTGTTGTGAGCTCTGCTCCCATCTCGGATATCATGGGCAACAAGGAGGCGAGTGGCAGAGTAGCCAAGTGGGCAATTGAGCTGGCCGTGTACGCTCCCGCGTATGCGAGAAGAGAAGCCATCAAGTCTCAAAACCTGGCAGAATTTCTGGTGGACTGGGCGGAGGTGCAGTACGAACCTCCTGCTCCAGTTTCCAACTACTGGAAGATGCACTTTGATGGCTCGAAGGTGAAGGAAGTCCTTGGTGCTGGCGTAGTGCTTACGTCACCCAAACGAGATCAGCTCAAGTACGTGCTGCAGATTCATTTCAAGGCGTCCAACAATGTTGCAGAGTACGAGGCCGTGGTGCACGGCTTGCGAGTAGCCAAGGAGGTTGGCGTGCAGCGTATTATATGCTATGGCGATTCAGATCTGGTGGTGCAGCAAGTCTCTGGCACATGGGATGCTCTAGATGCCAACATGGCATCATACCGCTTCCTGGTACAGTCTATGACTGGATTCTTCGAAGGCTGCGAGTTCCAGCATATTCACCGAGCAGAGAATGAAGCAGCAGACGAGCTGTCCAAGTTGGGATCTTCTCGGCAGTCCATCCCGGCGGGGATTGCCTTGGAGCACTTGAGGAAGCCATCCATCAAGCCATCTCCCAACTCGGAATCCATATTTGTTCCTTCTCTGCCAAGTGAAGAATCCGTTCCCATGGAGATTGACTGGGAGCATGCAACAGAGAACCCGGGGACTGCCACTCCCTACTCGGGGACTGCCACTCCTTAATCGGGGACTGCCACTCCCTACTCGGGGACTGCCACTCCAAACTCGGGGACTGCTGTCCTTAACCCGGGGACTATCGCATTCATTGAGGAGGTCCTTGCCAATCGCTCAGGGCTTCAGAGAAGTGCTCCCAACCCTAAAGAGCAGCCAGAGGTGCCTATCCCGATGGAAGTGGACGAACCAGTGTTTTCTACACGGGAGACACCGAGTTGGGCCATGCCCATATTATCCTTTCTAAAGGACGGCACTCTGCCAGAAGATGAGGTGATCGCAAGGCAGATTCAGAGAATATCCAAAGGCTACACCATATTCAGAGATATGTTGCACAAGAGAAGTGCCACCGGCGTGCTGCAACGCTGTGTGGACCCAGAAGAAGGAGGGGAAATTCTGTTGGAGATACACCAAGGAGAATGCGGGCACCACGCCTCTTCTCGGGCATTGGTCAAGAAGGCTTTTCGGCATGCCTTCTACTGGCTCACAGCTTTGCAGCAAGCTGAAGACATCGTGAGGAAGTGCAACGGCTGCCAGATGTTCGCGAGTAAGATCCATATGCCGGCTTCCGAGTTGAAAACCATTCCCATCACTTGGCCGTTTGTTGTATGGTGTTTGGATATGGTTGGCCCCTTCAAGCCGGCTAAAGGCAACATGACGCACATCTTAGTCATGGTGGACAAGTTCACCAAATGGATTGAAGTGAAGCCTATTCGGAAGTGCGATGGAGCTACAGCCGTGAAATTCTTAAAGGATGTGATCCTGAGATACGGCTACCCGCATAGCATCATCACGGATAACGGTACAAATTTTGCTAAGGGGGCAATGGTGCGGTTCTGCAGAGATAAGCACATCCGACTAGATGTTGCATCTGTTGCGCATCCCGCCTCAAATGGGCAAGTGGAAAGAGCAAACGGCATGGTGCTAGCAGGCATAAAGCCAAGGCTGATTGAGCCGTTGCTGAAAACACCTGGGTGTTGGCTAGATGAGTTGCCAGCGGTGTTGTGGAGTCTAAGGACTACCCCTAACCGGTCAACCGGCTACACGCCATTCTTCTTGGTATACGGGGCTGAGGCCGTGTTGCCAATAGACTTAGAGCATGACTCCCCCCGAGTAACCCTCTACACTGAGGTGGAGGCGAGAGAAGCTCGAGAAGATGATGTTGACCTGCTCGAAGAAGCAAGAGAGCTTACTCTGTCACGTTCAGCTATCTACCAGCAAAACCTGCGGCGCTATCATAGCCGAAAGGTGAACCCAAGGGTTTTCAGAGAAGGAGACATGGTCCTTAGGCTTGTGCAACGCACAGCCGGGATGCACAAGTTGTCTCCTCCATGGGAAGGGCCCTTCAATGTGAGCAAAGCGCTGCACAATGATGCCTATTATCTCGTGGACGTGCGTCCATCACAGGAGAACGGGGCAGATAAAGCTGGAGAGGAATCCAAGCGCCCCTGGAATGTAGCCCTACTTCGTCGCTTTCATTCGTGAGCAAAGATGTGTATGTACTCTCTCATCCGAGTTAAAATTCTACTCTGCAATCTGAAATTGAACTCGGGGACTGCCCTCGTCCAAATTTGCTTTGTGTGTTTCTACTCAGCTTCACTCTTGTCCATTCGGTTGCTCTGCTTAAAATTTCATGAGTACATTTAGTATTGTGTTTCAACCTACATGCCAACTCTTCGACTTTGCTACTGTCCGAAACCTGGCTTCATGGCAAGCAAGAGAACAAGCAAAAGGTCAATGAGCACAAGAAAAATTACTAAGGAAAGAAAAAGTGCAGGAACCGAGTAGGGAGTCTTTTACTGTTGTTTTTTGTTAACTCCTTTTCGGCTAAGTGGTGGGCTGCGTTACTATGAGTGTTTCTAAGTGGCTAAGTATTTGCAACTCCAACTTTGAATTCTTGTGACTCGAATACCAAAAAAGCAACAAGTTGCGGGTAAGAGCTGAGATAGAAAGGAAGAGCGAATAAGAAATGCAACTCGGGGACTTGCATGATAACGCAACCCGACATCGAGCCAAGGCTGCTCAAATTGACTAAGTGAAATATCAAACGTGAATAAAACTGAGTAGCAAGCGACAAACGTAATTGTTTCGATACATCTGCACCCGGCATCCCGGGGATCTGATAAAAGTTTTAAGGATAAAAGTTGTAGGAGGTGATCAGGTGGAGGTAGCAGCATCCTTGATGTTGGCCTTGGCGACATCAGCTTCAGTGTTGGTCTCGGCGGCATCAGTCTCGGAGGTAGCCTTGGCAGTTTCAGCTTCCGAGTTGGTGGCGTCAGTCTTCGCCGCATCAGCTTCTGGATTGGTGGCAGCCAGATCAGAGGTGGCCGTGGCCACCGAGATGACGTCCGTTGCCGAGGTGGAGGCAGCAGCTTGGGTGCGGAGAAGCGCCGTGTCGTCGAGGGCAGCACCCAATGAAGTGCCGAATTCGAGCGCCGCGGTGTCGATAACCATCTTCTCGCTCTCGGCCTCATCTTCGCTATCTGCGACAACTGCAGCCTTCCCCTTCCCGGTCTTCTCGTTAGCACTGTTGAAGCAGCTCAGGCCCTCGGACTCAGTGGCTTCCTCGTCGTCATCGTCATCCTCGTCGTCATCCTCGCCCTCCACCTCCGTGTCGGGCTCGGTGACGCCGTCGATGTAGCCCGTGGTATCCGCGTAGGATGCAATCTCGTATGCAACCAACTGGCGGCGAGCCACGCAGTCGGTATCCTTCTCCCACCTCGAATCCCGGCGCATCTCGAGGATGAGGTTGAGATCAAGATTGTCATACCAGCTGTAGACGAAGAGGAGCAGCATGTCCGCGCCTGCCCGAGCTCTGGAAGCCCGCCACTTCTTCAGCTCGGCCTTGACGCCATTCAGCTTCTCGGCAAGTCCGCGAATGGTTGCTGGCGCAGTGTCCCGAGGCCAGAACAAGTCATGGATCTTGAAGGCAGTGCGCACCAGATCGGTGCCCACGCCCCTCAGACGCTGGAGCTGCCCCTGCATGTTGGTGAAGCAGTCTTCAATTGAAGCTTTCGTATCCATGGGCTGCCCCTTCTCGGTGCGAGCTGCTTGGGCCTTTGAGAGAGCTGGTTTGCAGGCCGAGCTTAGGTCGGGGAAGATTTCTGAAAAATCTATCAAAAAGATTAGAAACAGAGACAGAGACGGGAAGCGAATCAGGCAGCAGAGAAGCAAAAGGAACAGCGAAGCGCAGGGAAGCGGGTACTTACTGCTCAGCTCGCAGAGTAGCGACTGCAGCGTCTTCTCCCATGACTCCTCGTCGGCAACATGCCTTTCTTCCACCCTCCGGAACTAGGCCAGCTGGAGCATGAGATCAGAGTTGCTCTTCCTCAGCGTGTCGCACTCCAGCTTGAGAGCCCGCTTCTCGGCCTTGGCAGTTGCCTCAAACTTTTTCTTCTCGGCCACTATTTTATTCTTCTCGGCAGCTAGATCAACGGCTTTTTGGAGAGCAGTTCGCAGTTGGAGTTGGAGAGGTTCCAACTCGGTGGTGTATTCCTTCTTCAGCTCCACAGCCTGGCTAGCCAACTGCTGCTGCACCTCGGCGGGTTTGAGGCAGTCGAGATGCTCCTCGACAAACTTCTTATGGTCTTCTATGAAGAGCAAAACACGATCAGCAGAGTAGCAAAGATGGGAGGAAGGAAAACAAGCCAAGAAAAAACAACAACTCACCTTCCAGCCTCTTGATCGTAGTTTGACCGCTCTCAACAAAGACGCGGCAGTTCGCATGCTCCTCTGCCAAGGTCTTAAACTTGCCTGCAGAAAGGAATCGATTACAGCAGAAAGCAGAAGCGGGCGTAAACACAAAACGCAGAAACCGCGTAGCTAAAAGCTTACTCTCGATCTCGGAGATCTGGAGGGTGCGATCCATCACCTCCTTTTCCGTCGCCTCATCGGTCTTGCGCTCAATTTTGAGGGCCTCCAGGCGCCTTCTAGCGATGCTATGGTTCCAGAGCAATCGCCGGAACAAGTTTGTTCTCTTCAAGAGGCTATTCTGAGAAGCAGAAAGAGAACGAATCAGACACAAATCGGGAAGATTCAACCCGAGAAGACGGCAACTCGGTTGAGTATCCGTCTACTCGGCCAGAATCTCGGGGACTAGGTGATGGATAAGAAGAAGGAGAAGAGTAGAAGAAAAGAAAAAGGCAACTCGAATTGGGTGAGCAAAACTTACTACAAAAGCTTGTTCGATGTCCTCTGCGGCCTTGCGGTGGACGAACAGCTTGGCGGCGAGCGTGCTGGTCTTGGACGAGATGGTCATTGGATTGTACCCCATGTCCGCCTTGTTCCAGTCGATGCGCATATGATGCAAATCGCGCAAAGCCAAGCCATGCCAGTTCTTGTTGCCGAGGATGTCGCTATTCCATTCGGCGTCGATGAAGCCCACTCGATCAATCATCTCCTCGAGCCCCCGGGACGTCACCTCGGTCTCCTGGACCTCGCGCGAGTAGATTGAGAGGGATCTGTCCTTGTTCCTGGCTGGCGGCTTGGAATCCACAGCTGTGGCCTGCTTGCCCTTCTAATAGCAAGTTTCTTCTCGGCAGCAGTTATCTGGATGTTGTGCTGCTTGCTCATCTTCACCAAGTAAGGCGGATAGGAAGGCGGGTCTGGCAAACTTGATCCAGCGGCTGCGCCGGAATCGCCAATGATGAGCTGCCCGGCCCTGGCAACAGGTTTTACAATTGGTTGGGGCGGCGGCATCGTGGCAGAGTCGTGCGCAGCGCCACGAGGAGGATTCCTGCGGACGTTGGCATCAGGCTGGCCAGTTTGCTTCTCAGAGGCCTGCTTCTCGGAAGCCTTCTTCTCGACGATTTTCTTGTCGGCGGCCTTCTTCTCGGCGGCCTCCTTCTTGGCTGGAGGGCTCGCTGTAATCTTGGCCTTCTTCTCGACAGCCTCCTTCTTGATTGGATGGCTTGTTGTAGTCTTCGTCTTCTGCACCGGCGGGGAGCTCGGTGCAGCGGATGAAGTGCCCTGCTGGGTAGGCGGCACCAAGGGCGTGCTACCCTGCGCAGTGTCCGGCTGCGCGTGGCTCTGCAGGTCTTGCACCATCTCGTCAACTATCTCAACCCGCTGCTCGGCAGCGGGACCTTGCTGTGTCTCTTCTGGTTTCTCTACCCGCGGCCGGGCCGCGGGGTCAGTTCGGTCAGCAGCCCCTGTTGCTGGCTGCTCTTGGTTCTCCTCCTGCCGCTCAAGGGCGGCCTGGTCGTGCTATTCGGAGTCTCGTTCTGTGTTCTCCCCGGCTGTGGCAGCTGGGGGAGAAAGTGGTCTCTCGTTGCGAGCAGCATCCTGCGCTTCCTGTTCTGCGCGGGCCTGCTGCTCCTGCTCGGCGTCATGGACGTCGGTGTACGTGTAATGGAACTCGTCCTCGGCTTCTCCTTTCACAGGGGAGGGCGAGCGCACCCTGTCCCGTGCAGTGTCCTCATCCTCCTCAGAGAGATCGATGAGCGCATCTACGTCGATGGCGGATCTCTTCTTGGACTTGGATTTGGTGGGCGCGGCAGCAGCGTTAGCTTCCAACGGGGCGCTGAAAAGAAGAGAGAATTCAGAAAAGAAAGAAGGACAGGAGAAACCGAGAAGCAATAGCAAGAAATTTAGAAAAAGCAGCAACAGCGATGCGCAACTCGGGAGAAAGTTACTTACCCTGCACGGGAAGGGGGTAGTCGTCTCCCCCGCTTGACTTTCGTCGCGGCTTCCTTGGACTTCTTGCTGGGGGGCTCTTGAGCACCGCTACCCGCTCTCTTGCGAGTAGCGGGAGCAGCAACCGCGAGCGGATCGATGGTAAGGGCGTCCTCGTCCTCACCCTCGTCCTCGCCCTCCTCTTCGGCACCAGCATCAGCATCAGCATCGTCTGGGAAGTTGGGAAGAAGAAAACAGTTAGGAAACCGAAGGAAATTGGGCTGCGCTACTCGCGACCGAAAGAGGTGAACTTAATCACCTTCGTCGTCGTCTTCGGACCAGTCCCGAATGGACGTGTCGACGTGGTGCTTACCCGTCTGGACGGCATGAGGGATGCAGAGGCTATCCGCGGTGTCGAAGGAGACCTCGTCGTCCTCCTTTCGGTCCTCTTCCCAGTTAGCCTCGAAGAGCTCCTGGCTTTCAGCGATCTGGCGAGCAAGGATCTGGAAAATAAGCAAGCACCACAAATCAGTCGAGTAGCATGACGGCATCATACGTAGCAGGGCGTGCAGACATAAAGCACACAAAGCCTAAACAAAACTGCTAAGTGTGCTACTCGGCAGGGCGTGCAAACATAAAGCACACAAAGCCTAAACAAAATTGCTAAGTGTGCTACTCGGCAAGGCGTGCAAACACAAAGCACAGGAAGCCTAAGGAATACTGCTGAGTGTGCTACTCGGCAGGGCGTGCAACCACAAAGCACACGAAACCTAAGGAATATTGCTAAAATGTCCTACTCGACACAGAGTGAGGATACTAGGCATGTTGAGCTAAGAAGGCTATCTACTCGGGAACAATACACGGGAAACGAGAAAAGAGATACTAACCCGCTGGATTGGTTTCGTGCGGCTGTACGGCATGAAGCCGTACTGCCAGCTGTCCCTGAGCCCGGTGCTCATGATGGACCGCGCCCAGACGGCCACGTCCGCGTTTCTGAGCTCGAACGTGGTCGTCCGAGTGCAATCTCGGTGGCCGCCCATGTAGCACATGAGATGTGCGTGACGCTGCAGCGGGAGCACCCGCCTGGAGATCCAGCAGGCGATGGGGTCGTCACTCTTGAGCCCCTCCTCGATCAGCTCGGCAAGGCGCTCATCCATCTGCTTGATGTCGGAATTCATCGGCGGCTTGGCCCTCCAGTTCTGCCCGGTGGGAGCTGTGTTGGCCCACCTGGGCAGATTGATCTGATCCACCACGGCAGCTCCCTTCTCGACAGGGATGTTCTTCATGTAGAGGAAGGATCTCTGCCACTTGCGGACAGAATCCAAACCTTTGATCCGCGGGTGGTTGGTCCCGCCGCGCTGCACCATCATGGCGCTGCTAGTCTCCGTCATCCCGCGGCTGCTCTCCGCGCCATCCTTCCTGGCCTTGCTTTGCTTCCTGAAGAAGAAGTACCGGGACCAGGTCGTCGGGGTAGGCCGTACGCCCAGGAAGGCCTCGCATACCACGGCATGGTATGAGAGCATGACGACAGCGTTTGGCGGGAGGTGGTGCGGCTGGAGGCCGTAGTGGTTGAGAAAAGCGCGGAAGAAATCTGAGACCGGGAGCCCGAATCCTCGCGCGAAGTGCGCGAGGAAGACGACGTGCTCGCCCTCCTGTGGAGTGGGGACGAGCTCGCTGCCTGGATGCCGGCAGCGAACACCGGGAGGAACTCGTCGGGTGTTCACCAGCCATTGGCACTCCTTGGCGGTGACTTCAGACCCGGCCCAGCCGGCGCGGGCATCGTCGTCGCGAGCCATCGCGGTGGAGGAGGAATTTGGTGAGGAATCGAATGAATTGGGTGGAGAAACTCGCGGCGGCGCGATGAGATGTGCGGCGGCGAGATGCTCTGCGGCGGCGGAGAAACGAGGAGACGAGGGGAAAGTGAAAGCAGAAGAGGAAGAAGGAGTTACCGAGGGGGTATTTATACCGCCCCTCGGGTTGCCGTTACGAGTTGAGGTAGTGGGATCGATCGTGGCAGAGATCGTGCGGCGTGGGCCGTGTGGACCGGTTAGAAACGCACACAGCGCGGAACGCGCGCGTAACGGCCACAATTAATCCCACGACGTGATCGTGGGCAATCACTTCCTTTGATGGCACGTAACGGGCTAGTGGGCCCACTCCGTGAAAACTGGGCGCGTGGCCTGTCAGTTCCCGGGCACCGAGGCGTCGGGGTCGTGTCCGCGTGACACATGCCCTGTTGCAGCGCGGAAAGCCAGATTGTGCTCTTCCACGCAGAGATTTCGATTCGAGATTTCACCAAGTCCTTTTACTCGGCCACAGAGAAGAGAAGTTGTTCTATTCGGAAGGAGCTTAAGACAAAATCAAGGGCTACTCGGAGGTTTTACTCGGCATCCCAAGGTTCAAGGGCAAGACTGTAAAGGTTGGTTTTTAAGCTGGCAGGGACCAGTGAACGAGTTCGCAGGACTCTACCAGCTTCCGGGACTGCTGTCGGGGGGTTACCCCCGAGTAGGGTAAAGGCAAGTGCTAAAGGCAAGATCAGAAGGGATGTTTGGCCGAGTAGCCGGCTACCCGGTACTTGCTACCCGGTCGACTGCTACTCGGTCCTACACATAAATGGTCAGAAGGACAAATCAAGAGAGTTATGTTCCTCCGAATAGAAGAGTTGGCCCGAGTAGAAATGGCGGGATCCTACTCGGGCCAGAAGTCAAAGGAGCCGTTCTGACACAGAATCCCGCGTATCTCGGGTCCGTACTTTGGCACTGTTCACGGCACTGTTCATCTGAGGACGGCGTGCCTGACAGCGAGAGTGTGGCAGCAGGGCGTCGCAGGATAGGGGGGACCTACTCTGTGTTCGTGGCAGTGATAACAGATCGGTTACTTGGTTTTGCCCAACGACTTTCCGCACCGGACAAACTTAGAAGCCAAAGCTGTCAGCGGGAACTCGAAAGAAGGACGGTGTGCACACAATGTCGACATCTGTTTGTATTTGGCTGTATCCGGCTGGGCACCGAGTATATAAGGTGCCCTGCCCCCTCCTGCGCGAGGGATCACACACTGGGCTCAGATTCTTGACCTAGTTCATCACGTAGAGAGAAGGGTGGCTACTCGGTAGCAAGAACATTTGTACTGTGGCTACTCGGTGAGACACTAAAATACAGAGAGAAAGGCAGGAGTAGGGGTTTTACCTCCTCACGAGGGACCTGAACCTGGGTAGATCGTGTTGTTTGCAGTGCTTGTTCCATACTTCACGCGGCTACTCGTCGTGTGATCCCTCCCCGAGCGCCTCCAGCGTCCATCGTCCCCACAACTTTAGCCATCCTATAGCATCTGCCGTGACACCACCACGACAGACTGCCTCTGCAGCCCTAAGAGTTTTTGTAGGGGAACTGTATTTTGGCCTATTAGCAGTGTTCAAAGTAGCAGATTGACTAGCAGCCCTACCATCTCTAGCTAGCTCAGCGCCCAAGTTGCGACAAATAACGCCTATCTTGCTAGGCAGCCTAGAAACAGGAGTAAAGCCATGCGCTCTATTGTACTCATTTTGATCCAGGTTAAGCTCAAGCCTAACCTTCTCCAGCTCCTGGGCCTCCGCGAGTAGCGCTTGACGCTGCTGCTCGAGTTGCGCCTTCAACGCCATGAGCTCGGTGTCGGTGGGATGCGACATGCCCAACTGCTCGGTGGCGCCAACGCGAGCAGCCGGTATAGCCGTTGACGTGGAAGGAGCCACGTAGCCCGGAATATGCCGGGGCATCTCGTAGGGCTTGTGACCTCTAGCCGCAGGCTGCTCCTCGATGACCTCGCCTGCAACGGCCGTGCCTTTCCCGGCATCGATAGACGGGCCCGTCATCATCACCTCCACGTTGTCCGCAGAGCAGCCATCAGGCTTCCCGCGAGCAGCGAGTACAGCAGGAGGATCATCCGCGACGAGCACCTCCTCCGGGAACTCGCGGATGACGGTGGTAGCGACGTAGACCATATGCGCACCGAAGGAGAGGACCGAGCCACCTGCAGGCACGGGCCTGCGCCGAAATCGCCGGCGTTATCGGTGACGAAGTCGAAGGAGCCGAATCTGTGGACAAGGCCACAGACCACGCGCTCTCCCGATGCAGAAATTGGTCCCGTCCGAATATGAACCCCAGCCAGCGCTGTTGCTGGCCCCATAGTGGGCGCCAACTATCGTGGAGTGGAGAAGACAGATGCCATGGGATGGCTAAAGTGTTGGGGACGATGGATGCTATAGGTATTCGGGGAGGGATCGCACGTAGAGTAGACGCGCTCAGAAACACGGCAAACACCTCGATCTACCCAGTTTCAGGGCCCTCGTGTGGAGGTAAAACCCCAACTCCTTCCTATCTCTCTATATATGGTGTTACCGAGTAGCCACAGTACAATCAGGCTCTCAGCCGAGTAGCCACTCTCTCGTTTTCTCTCTGTGTAGCACTAAGAAGTGCAATAAATGCTCTTAGGGCAACGTCGTCCTCGCGCAGGAGGGGGCTGGACACCTTATATACTGGTACCTAGCTGAGTAAACAACGAATAGAAAGTACATGATTAGACAACGCCACTGTGATAGCAGCAGCACACTTCCGTGTTCCTGCTGACGCTGGTGCGATAAGTCGCCGCGCCGTCCGGATGACAGGACTTGTCCACCCTGTCAGTCTCACAGAGTAGGCTCCTGACAGGTCCAGTCCCCCTGTCAGTGACAAGACATGACAGGCGTCTACCCTCTCTGTACCCACGCCATAGCGCGGATAAACATGCGTCTTTTAAGTTGAACCGCACGCCTGTACGGCTGCGGGATACGCGGGATCTCGTCAGAATGGCTCCATTGACTTTGTGCCCAAGTAGGATTGATGCCATCTACTCGGACCACCTGATCGCTACTCGGACGATTCCAATCTTCCTCTTTATCTTCTCTAGGCCTTCAATACTGATCATCGAGTAGCAACTACCGGGTACCAGATACCCGGGTAGCCGCCTACCCGGTAAACAGTATTATGATCTCTGTTTTACCACCTGCCTTATACCTAATCGGGGGTAGCCCCCTGACACTCAACCTTTTCATCTCTTAAATTCAAGAAGGAGAAAGCCTTTGTGGGAAAGGAGCAAAGATTTATGTATGCTCCTAAGATGGTTAAACCCAAATCTCAATATGTGCTGAAAATTGCTAAAACAATTAATGAGACTAAGAATGGCCTTCATGTTGAATCTTCAAAAACATCTAAAGAACCTATTGATGCAAATAATGGTTTAGAGGAAGATATAGATGATGCTTCCTCTCTTGAAAACACTTCAGTTGATTTTTCTATGCCTAGCTGAAAGGCTTTAAAGAAAAGCGCTACCGGGAGACAACCCGTTTTATTTCTCTGTTTTCTTTCAGCTTTTCTTTGTTTTATTTGGTGTGCTTGCACCTGGGTGTTGTCTATTTCCTTAGAAACCCCTCTGTATCTTTTCTTTTGAGTTTTTGTTGAGTCAAGTAAAGCCACTAGTGGAAAGTTTAGCCTATATTTCGGATTTCTGTGCAGGAAACATATTTCTGTTGTCCATTGTAAGTTCCGTTAAAAATCACAGAAAATTCAATTTGACCTATGCTTTTTTGTAATTAATCCTGAGTTATATACTCAACTTTTTCTAGAAGACCACTTTTTGAGTTGAGCAACAGAAGATTTTAAAAAAAAATCGATCTTTACCTGTTATACTGTTTTTGACAGATTTCTGCCATTTATCGCATTTGCATCTTAATCTCTTTCTTATGGTGTTCTTTCGAAAAAAGGAGTTTTGAAAGAAGTTGTGATAGTATATAATGTTTTTTTGAGTGTTAGAATTGTGTTGAAACTGAACCATGTGAATTTCTTATTTCAATTGCACTAACGTTGCTAATGAAGATTGTGAGAATTTTGATGTGAAGGAAGTTTTCAAGGGTCAAGAGAAGAGGATTATATGATGTGATCAAGAAGAGTGAAAATCCTAAGCTTGGGGATGCCCCGGTGGTACATCCAAGAAAATTTAAAGAAGAATCAAGCGTCTAATCTTGGGGATGCCCAAGGCATCCCCTTCTTCATCAACAAATTATCAGGTCACTTTTAGTGAAATTATATTTTTATTCGGTCGCATCTTATGTGCTCTACTTGGAGCGTCTTTTATTTTTGTTTTCAGTTTGCTTTTTATTTTGCTTTCAGTTTGTTTTTACTTTCATAATAAGCTTCTTTGGACCCCCAGCATTCTTTTATTGGAGAGTGACACGTTCCGCTTTTTCATGAGAATACGTTGTATTCTTAGTCTCTGTTTATTTGCTGCATTTATTCAGCTCCTGTTTTGCATGCATCTCTTATTAGAGCTGTTAGTTTTAGTAGTATTATTTGAGTACTCTCAAGTTTTCTTGCTGTATCATAAATAGTATTTTTGTTAAAGCATGTTTTGTATGGTGCTTGTTGGGAGAAACAAAAACTGCTGCTTGAAGTAGAATTTATAATAGTGCTAGTAGAAGCTTGTATAGACTGTGGCTAGGACTTTTTCATTCCATGGTAAATGTTATTTTAGATTTAAAGCCTTGTGTTTATTGAGTAGCATGATTAGCCTCAAACAGCTGAGGGTGTTTAATATGTATTGAAAGATTCTTGAGTTGTTCTTGTCATAGTAAAGCATCAATATATGGTATTCTCTTTCGAATGTTTTATTTGGCTGAATTAGCGCATGCTCACACCATGTTTATGACTACAAACCAGTCACGAATAGCCTCCATGGCCACTTAGTTTTTGAACTTATGATACTGCTTATGTTTTAATTAATGATGCTTATGTCGCTATGCATGGTTATGGCTCTTATGCTCTCTTGATTTGTCGCTCCCAGTCTTTTGCTAGCCTCCACCTGTACTGAGTATGAGCTCTACTCGTGCATCCAAACTCCCTTAAACCAAAGTTTTTCCCATTGTGTCCACCATACCTACCTACATGTGGTATTTTACTGTCATTCCAAAGTAAATTGCTCACGTGTTACCTTTAAAACCTCCAAAATTACTCCTGCTTTATGTTCCTGTTTTTGCTCATGAAGACGTAAATAGAGAATCTTTATCTCACTTGTTGATTGGATTTCAGACCATGGACTAGTGGCTTCATCCACTTATCCAAATGATAGAAGAGCTGGCAGCAGTGTGCCCAGCCCTAAATTAATGCATACAAATTCTCTTCACTATTTTTGCCCCTGATTTATCAGTCAAAGCATAATTGTGTAAACAAAAGAGAAACAGGGATGACCTTCTACACCAGTTGCGCCCTTCACCATGGGAGCTGCTCTTGTGAATCCAGTTGACTTGTGACGTACTGTATTTTCTGTTTACCATTCGTTCACATTAGCATACATCTCCCAAAATATAGACATTCCTCCACAAATGTCAAACTTTTAATACCTCTGTTTAATAAAATAAAAGCTCTAGCACATGAGTGATCCCTTCTTCCCTCTGCGAAGGGCCTTTCTTTTACTTTTATGTTGAGTCTCCATCTTCTAACCTTATGCATAGTTGAGAGAGAATTTTTGCCATTCTGAGTTCTATGTGCATTTGTCCCATCAGCATCAATATTTACTTCATGATGTGTTATTATTTGTTCTTAAATTATTTGTTTTAGTCTTCCTCTTGAACTTTGAAGGTGTCCTGCCATTTATGTTTTGCCCCACTCTTAAGGACTATCGAAATATCACTTTGCCATGCTTTCTCTATACCTGAAACAAACGTGTACCTTTCTTTGCATTATTATTCATGATCCTTTATTTGAGTTACTTTTCGTGATGCAAAGTAATTACAATGCTTTATTATTAAAGTTTTATTTATCATGCTTGTGTTTAAAGTTTTATGATCTCAGCGTGCATATGCTTTTACATTAGATTGGTCAAGTTTGTGTTACTAGCATGTCACTCAGAAATTATTGTTTTATCGTTTACCTACTCGAGGACGAGTAGGAACTAAGCTTGGGGATGCTTGATACGTCATAAACGTATCCCTAATTTATGATGCTCCATGATCATATTTTGACAATTGCTACATGTTTTCTCCCTTCTTTATGTCATTTTTATATGTTTTCCGGAGTAACCTATTAACAAGATGCCACAGAGACAGTTCCCTGTTTTATGTTGTTTTTTAGTTTCAGAAAAGTTATTCTGGAAATATTTTCGGAACTAGAAAATTCGAATCCTGGAAGTCCTATTTTCCACGGAATCATCCAGAAGACCGAAGAGGAACCAGAGAGGGTCAACAGGGGGGCCACACCATAGGGTGGCGCGACCCCCTGGCCACGCTAGCTAGGGGTGTGGGCCCCCTGGAGCGCCACCGCCTTCGCCCTTTCGCCTATTTAAGCCCCCCGGATGGAAAACCCTAGGCACCTGATCAAAATCTCCGAAAAAGTTCCGCAACCGCCGTCACCACCAACCCCAGATCAGGGGGGTTCTGAAGCTGTTTCCGACACCCTTCTGGAGAGGAGATCATTATCGGAGGCCTCTTCCTCACCATGCCTGCCTCCGGAGTGATGCGTGAGTAGTTCATCCTTGGACTACAGGTTCGTAGCTGTAGCTAGATGGTTGTCTTCTCCTCATATTCCTCCATGTTTAGATCTCGTGAGCTGCCTATCATGATCGAGATTGCTCTTATGTAATTCTCTGTGTTGTGTTTGTTGGGATCCGATGAATATTGACCTTATGCCAAGTTGATTATAGTCTTTATTTGCATGTGTTATTTGTGATCTTGCATGCTCTCCGTTGCTAGTGGTTATTCTGGCCAAGTAATTGTTAGTGACTCCAAGAGGGAGTATTTATGCTCGATAGTGCGTTCATGCCTCCTTGTTGCCTTGCTCGAGTGACAGAAACGTGAAGGGGGAGGATGTGATGTTGCCATTAGGGAGAAAACAACGGTGAGAGTGCCCGCGTGCATAATCATTGCTTACATTACACACTTTGTTTAATGCAATTATCTGTTGCTTGCAACTTAATACCTGAGGGGGTTCGGATGATAACCTGAGGGTGGATTATTAGTCAAAGATGCAGATGGATGTCGGTCTATGTATCTTGTTGTAATGCCCGCACTAAATAACATAGTAATCTTCATGTCATATTGTGCACTACGGTGCAACTTTTATTTTTCAATTGCCCAGCTGTAATTTGTTCACCTAGCATGCTATCTTTTATGGAGAGACATTACTAGTGAAATACGAACCCCGGTCCATTTTTCCACATTGATAAACATCCCACAACAATTTCCTGCTCTCTTTACTTTCTGCAAGCATACACTGTTTTTCCACACTATACGTCTAATCTTTGTTTTCAACAAGACCGGTGAGATTGACAACTTCACTGTTCCGTTGGGGCAAAGTATTTTGGTTGTGTTGTGTGCAGGTTCCACGTTGTTGCTGACACCGGTGAAGCGTCAGCACCACCGTCAGTGGCATCAACCTTCCGAAGATTCTCTTTCTCCTACTGGATTGATAACCCTGGTTCTTAACTAAGGGGAAAACTTCCTACCATTGTGCTCTTCACACCCTCCTCTTGGGGTATCCCAACGAGTGCAAGATCTGCACCATCAACCATAAACAGCATCAACGTTATGAAAATCATCGATTCCCATATAAGATCTAATGCATTCATAATCATAATTTATACCTGACTTTCTACCTTTGTTATTTTCCCATCCTTCAGTATTTTCCTAAAGACGGTCAAGAAGATCCCATTTAGCTTCTCCTTCCATATGTGTAAATGATCTAGAACAAGAAGCATCCGATAAATCCTTATCATGAAGAGAAAGCCTTGCATAGAAATTATTAATAATAATATTACAATGGAGCTCATGAATGGGACATTTGAGCATTAGTAACTTCAGTATCCCCCACGCTTGGGCAATACTCTCTCCATCAAGAGGCTAGAAATTATTTATGTGATTCCGATCCTTATGAATCTCACTAGGAGGATAATATTTAGAATAAAAGAGAGGTGAAATTTCCTCCCATCCAATAGATCGGCCATTCTTCAACATCTTATACCATTCCGCAGCTCTGCCCTTTAGCGATAAAGAGAATAGCTTCCTCTTATCTTTGTCCATTGAAATACCCGCTCACTTGAAAAACTCGCATAATTAAGGTATAAAGAGTAAATGGTCACCAGGATGGACAGTTCCATCTCGAAAATAGCAGTTATCCATAACACGTTCAACAATTTTCATAGGTCTTTTAAAAGGATCCAATTGAGCAGACGGTGGGTCATCTACTACCTTAGCGGTGGCAGCAGTACTCCCAAATAGGGAATCGAATGGAGATCTCACCATAATGAAATAAAGAAGCAAACAGAAATAAAAACAACACTCATAGTAAAAGTTTCCCTTACCAATTCCACTGACCAATAGCGCTTCACTCCCCGGCAACGGCGCCAGAAAATAGTCTTGATGACTCACAAGTATAGGGGGTGTATTGTAGTACTTTCTATAAATAATAATGTCGATCCCAACGAGGAGCACAAGGTGTTGACAAGTGGTTTGGATAAAGGATTCACTGTAACTACTAGCAGACATGTTTTCAAGGGGTTTTGATATAACAGATAAATAAAGTACAAGTAAATAAAAGATAGTAATACTAATTGCAGCAAGTGGCCCAATCCTTTCTAGACCAAATGACAAGCCGGTTGGTTTACTTATGATGACCAAACGTTCTTGAGGACACACGGGAATTTCGTCAAGTGCTTTCGCTTCATACAGCTGATTAATCTTTATTGTTTTGATAGGTGTTGTCTGGGTGAACCTATGCTAATGCACTGCCCTAACTTGGACTAATACATACTTGTGATTATACCCCTTGCAACCATCCGCAACTACAATAAAGTAATTAAGATTAATCTAACCGCAGTCTTAAACTCTGGGATCCTACACTCCCTCATGCATCGGTTTCCTAACGGGGGTTTAGGAATCTGTCACTCCGACAACCCCACAATTAGTAGACGAATACATAATGCATTCCTCTAGGCCCATAAAGGTGAATCATCATGTAGTCGACGTTCACATGACACCACTAGAAGAATAGAACCACAACTTAAATATCAAACCATTAAATATTACTCAACATAATTCCACTAATAACATCTTGACTTCTCCCATATCCTCAAGAACTAAATGAACTACTTTTGACGCCCCTGGATCGGGTACTATGAGGATTTCAGCGTTCCCGCCAGAGTCCGCATAATACCGGTCCCGGGTTGTCAACTTTTGGTAATCATTACAAGAGTTCACGAATAATCCACAACAACAACAGAAGAGATATATACAAGACGAATCAAACGAGTCAAGAATATAACTGATACAGTACAAAGATCCATATAACAACGGAAGACGAAATAGTATTCGACTACGGACAAGATATAAATTGGACTAAGAGTCCTGAAGAGAAACGATGGCGTCCAATCCCTTCCCAGGCCAAGCCGGAGGGATTCCCAAGCTAACATCGTCAGACTTCAAACCTGTTGACTACATTGTGAATACAACCCCGAATCATGGGGTCAGTACTTTGAATGTACCAACAAGCGGCAAGCAATACTCACAAGATAACAGTGCAACCAGTCATCACAAGATACAAATACCTTGGGTACAAAGGAAGAAGTTGTTGTAATGAAGAGGCAGCGGTCAGCACTAAGCAATCTACAGAGACAAGCTACAACTCTCGTCTATTACAAAGGGATGAGAGAGCGCGAAGAAACCAACTACAACTACTCACCAAAACAATACCCATCCAGGGTTAACCCCCCTCACAAAGTGCCAGGAAGTAACCCGAGGAACACTCACACATGTTGATCAAGATGACATTCATTTCTATGGTGGAGGTAGTCTATATTACTATTCAAGTTCTCACTATTAAGTGTAAGTTGTCTGAGTACTTGTTAGCCAGTACTTTCACCAAGTCGCCACATAACCGCGGACAACACGGCTTCTCGAGAAGATTTATCCCTGCAGGGTGCGCTATAGTACCCGTACACACTCAAGCCACCACCTATTTCTCAGGTTGGCTCGACACGACTCATTCCTTCTCTACAACCCATCCTAGGAGTCATGGAGCTATATGGTCTCGGCCAGTCCGACCTAACCTAAGTGCAAGGGTGTAACCACACCCCCAGCACCACAGGCCTCGCCCTATATGTATGATTCTTCATCTTCCACGGGGTATCAATCTGTTCGTGCACATCATGTGTAATGCGTATGAGCAAATGGAACACCCGAACTAAGTGTGGCTCTTCGGACAACCTGCAAATCAGGTCTAAGTCGAGGAGGATCCCATACTACCTCCTGGATGCGGTTAGCACGCTCATCATGGATCAATGGACAAGACCCTTTCCTACAGTATATACTAGCAGGCCTCAAAACCACGCCGGGCCTCCTGCCGGTGTCTTATCATCAAATTATTATTACCCCAAACATTAACATGATGTTGATTAAGTTGAAACCCAACTATCAAACTAAACAGGTGACAACAAGACGGACAACAGGAAGCAAGCGCAAACAACACTAAGCATGCAACTACGACACGAGGGCCAACAAGTAAACAAGCAACAAGTTAAATAGGATGTGGAGATAAGGCTATATCATGGCTTCAAGGTAAACATATAATAGGACTGATACACAAGCATCGATTCATAAGGATAGAATAAAGACAACGGAAAGCATCGGTAACAAGTGAGGAATGGTAGCCATAGGTAGCAAGTGAGTAAAGCTTGCCTGGAATTCCAGCTGTAGAGGAAGCAGAACATGTCATTGCTCATATCATCTCAACGTATGATCCGCGAAGAAGCAAAGCACTATAAGAAACAACGGATGCAATACTTACTACTATGTCAAAAGATTTAGCATGATTAAAATATGGATGCATGACATGCGAGATGCAACTTAACCAATTTAAGTGGAACCAGAGTCCCAACAATAATTCAGAATGTTCAAGTTGTTTATCTAACCATCAAATTAAATGTTGTTTAACATTAAGAACAAGTTGTTGAGTGAGCTAAAGAAGATTAAATGGAATAGGGCAGAAATTAAATTAAGTACCCAAACATATTCCATATTTATTATTTAGGTGAACATGCATAACACTACTAAAATGCAAGATTAAAGATGCAAACACGAGCATGGATGACATATTCAGATTCTATGCATTTTTCTGATAAAAATAGACATAAAGTTTGCATTATTTGAAATTGTAAAACAAAATATATGGGCATTTGAATATTGGGGTGTTATTTCGAAAAGGCAGGGACCTGTTCGTGGTGGAAACAGAGAGTGGGAGGGCTGCGGTGCAAAATTAGGAAAGCCAGGGGCTGGACGAAAGGATCAAGATCTAGATTTGGGACGTTTATTACCCCGGAAGACGAGAGGCAGAGGGGCTGACACACAGGCCCCGAGCCAACGTGGCACTGATGGGGCGCGGGTGGTAGCTGAGGTGGCCTCGGTGGCCACCGACGGGTAGGGCTAGCTGCGCGGTTAAAAGAAGGAAAAGGGTGGTATTCCGCCGGACAGGGGGATCAAACTCGGGTGTCCCAATGGATGGATCAGGAACGTTACCACTGTGTTATGTTGCGGTTTGTGAACAGAGACGGATCTGGTTCTTTAAGAGGTGAAATCGGTGCGTGTGTTACTGACGAAAATGAAACTCAGTTTCTGTCCACAACGGAGGTGTGACAGGAAAAAGGAACGGAAGGCCGGCGACATCCAGAAGCGGGCGGCGCGACTGTGCTGCTCGAAGGCGGACACACAAAGAAAGAGGATAGGGAGAGAAGAGGCCCCGAAGGACGGAAGCTCACCGAGGGGCTCGAGATCGCGGGCGTGCTCGGTGACGATATTGACACCGACATGCTCACGAACGAGGGAGGAAGACAACCTAGCCGGTGATGACCTAGGCGGCTTCGGCTCCTGATATTCCGTGTAGAGGACGAGGACGACACCACGGACCAATTCCCGCCATCGGCAGCTCCTCGTAGTCACCTCGTCGCCGGCTCCACATGCTCGTTTTTCTCCAGCCATGGAAACGTTTTGGCATGTGCTTGGTTTCATGGACAGAGGGAAGGGGAAGGAGAGGGAGAGAGATGGCGGCGGCTGGGAGGAAGGGGGAGATCTAGGGTTCTGTCTTGGAGGAGGGGAAGATAAGAAGCAGGAGAGAAGGTGGGACCATGGAGGTTCGGTGGAAGGGAAGGAGAAAACGACAGAGAGTCACAGCTTCTGCGTGCTCTTCTGTACGGAGGAGAAGAAAGGAGGTGGGCTTTGCCAAAACAGGGAGGTGGGCTGGTTTCTTGGGCTTCCTCCTCCTCAAAACATTTTTTTTCTTTTAGTTCTTTTGTTTATTCTTGTTCTTTTAAAAGAAAAAAAAATAAAAGAAGTGGTTTAGGGATTTAGAAAACAGATTTTTAACCATTTAAAATATTGTAGAAAATAATTTTATTCATGCCATGTGATATGATGCATGAAGCATGATGATGCGCAAAAGAAAAACAAGCAAAACTACTTGGGCAAAATTCCTCGGGCGTTACAAACGACACCACTAACAAGGGATTGCGCCCTCGCAATCCGCCCACAAACACGGGAGTGGGGAAGAAGTCAGAGCTATCGAGTCTTCATGCTTCAAGTTTATCTTCTCGACACCACTAACAAGGGGTTCTTACTCGTGTCGATGACGATGTTCTTCCGTTGAGAGTTTTACGAAGATCGAACCTATTAGGTTTAAAGGCTAAGAGAATGTCCAACCCACGTAGGATTCTAACACTTTGAAAGATAAATACGATAGGAGACTCCAAAACAAATAACATAAAAAGAGAAGTAGAATAGAGGAAAGTAATAAACAAGAATCCCATTGAGATGTTTCCAAAAATAGGTTTAGCACAAATAGTTTTGACACTCTAGAAACACGACAGTTAGCGAGGTTATCCTACAGGCTTTGCGAACCCGTTGCTTCGATAACCATTCGTATCGAAACAACATTGGGAATCGAAACCATTCTCTCATACCAACTGTGACGCTCCTGGATCGGGTACTATGAGGATTTCAGCGTTCCCGCCAGAGTCCGCATAATACCGGTCCCGGGTTGTCAACTTTTGGTAATCATTACAAGAGTTCACGAATAATCCACAACAACAACAGAAGAAATATATACAAGACGTCTCAAACGAGTCAAGAATACAACTGATACAATATAAATATCCAAATAACAGCGAAAGACAAAATAGTATCCGACTACGGACAAGATACAAATTGGACTAAGAGCCCTGAAGAGAAATGATGGCGTCCAATCCCTGCCTAGGCCAAGCTGGAGGGATTCCCAAGCTAACGTCGTCAGACTTCAAACATGTTGACTGCATTGTGAATACATCACCGACTCATGGGGTCAGTACTTTGAATGTACCAACAAGCGGAAAGCAATACTCACAAGATAACAGTGCAACCAGTCATCACAAGATACAAATACCTTGGGTACAAAGGAAGAAGTTGTTGTAATGAAGAGGCAGCGGTCAGCACTAAGCAATCTACAGAGACAAGCTACAACTCTCGTCTATTAGAAAGGGATGAGAGAGCGCGAAGAAACCAACTACAACTACTCACCAAAACAATACCCATCCAGGGTTAACCCCCCTCACAAAGTGCCAGGAAGTAACCCGAGGAAAACTCACACATGTTGATCAAGATGACATTCATTTCTATGGTGGAGGTAGTCTATATTACTAGTCAAGTTATCATTGTTAAGTGTAAGTTGTCTAAGTACTTGTTAGCCAACACTTTCACCAAGTCGCCACATAACCGCGGACAACACGGCTTCTCTAGAAGATTTATCCCTACAGGGTGCGCTACAGTACCTGTACACACTCAAACCACCACCTATTTCTTAGGTTGGCTCGAAACGAATCATTCCTTCTCTACAACTCATCCTAGGAGCCACGGAGCTATAAGGTCCCGGCCAGTCCGACCTAACCTAAGCGCAAGGGTGTAACCACACCCCCCGGCACCACAGGCCTCGCCCTATATGTATGAGTCTTCATCTTCCACGGGGTACCAATCCGTTCGTGCACATCATGTGTAATGTGTATGAGGAAATGGAACACCCAAACTAAGTGTGGCTCTTCGGACAAGCTGTAAATTAGGTCTAAGTCGAGGGGGTCCCATACTACCTCCCGGATGCGGTTAGCGCGCTCATCATCGATCAATGGACAAGACCCTTTCCTAAAGTCGACACAAGCAGGCCTCAAAAAGACGAAGGGCCTCCTGCCGGTGTCGTATCATCAAATTATTATTACCCCAAACATTAACATGATGTTGATTAAGTTGAAACCCAACTATCAAACTAAACAGGTGACACCAAGACGGACAACAGGAAGCAAGCACAAACAACACTAAGCATGCAACTACGACACGAGGGCCAAGAAGTAAACAAGCAACAGTTTAAATAGGATGTGGAGATAAGGCTATATCATGGCTACAAGGAAAACATATAATAGGACCGATACACAAGCATCAAATCATAAGGATAGAATAAAGACAACATAAAGCATCGGTAACAAGTGAGGAATTGTAGCCATAGGTAGCAAGTGAGTAAAGCTTGCCTAGAATTCCAGCCGTAGAGGAAGCAGAACTTGTCGTTGCTCACATCATCTCAACGTCCTATCTGCGAAGAAGCAAATCACTAGAAGAAACAACAGATGCAATAGTTTCTACTACGGCAAAAGATTCAGCATGATCAAAATATGGATGCATGACATGCGAGATGCAACTTAACCAATTTAAGTGGAACCGGAGTCCCAACAATTAATTTAGAATGTTCACATTGTTTATCTAACCATCAGATTAAATGTTGTTTAACATGAAGAACAAGTTGTTGAGTGATCTAAACAATATTAAATGGAATAGGGCACAAATTAAATTAAGTACCCAAACATATTCCATATTTATTATTTAGCTGAACGTGCATAACACTACTAAAATGCAAGATGAACGTGCAAACATGAGCATGGATGACATATTCAGATTCTATGCATTTTTCTGATAAAAATAGACATTATTTGCATTGTTTGAAATTATAAAACAAAAGATATGGGCATTTGAATATTGGGGTGTTATTTGGAAAAGGAAGGGACCTGTTCGTGGTGGAAACAGAAGTGGGAGGGATACGGTGCAAAATTAGGAAAGCCAGGGGGCTGGACGAAAGGATCCATATCCAGATCTGGGACGTTTATTGCCCCAGAAGACGAGAGGCAGAGGGGCTGACACGCGGGCCCCGAGGCAACGTGGCGCTGATGGGGCACGGGTGTTAGCTAAGGTGGCCTCGGTGGTCACCAACGGGTGGGGCCAGATGCGCGGTTAAAAGAAGGAAAAAGGGGTGGTATTCCGCCGGACAGGGGGATCGAACTTGGGTGTCCCAGTGGATGGATCAGGAATGTTACCACTCGGTTGTGTTGCGGTTTGTGAATAGATACGGATCTGATTCTTTAAGAGGTGAAAGCGATGCGTGGGTTACTGACGAAACTGAAACTCAGTTTCTGTCCACGATGGAGGTGCGACCAGAAAAAGGAACAGAAACCCGGCGACATCCAGAAGCGGGCGGCGCGACTGTGCTGCTCGAAGGTGGACACACAGAGCAATAGGATAGGGAGAGAAGAGGCCCCGAAGGACGTAAGCTCACCAAGGGGCTCGAGATGCGGGCACTCGGTGACGATATTGATGCCGATGTGCTCACGAACGAGGGAGGAAGACAACCTCGCCGGCGACGACCTAGGCGGCTTCAGCTCCTGATATTCAGCGTAGAGGACGAGGAAGACACCACATACCAATTCCCTCCATCGGCAGCTCCTCGTAGTCACCTCGGCGCCGGCTCCACATGCTCGTTTTTCTCTGGCCATGGAAACGTTTTGGCATGGGCTTGGTTTCATGGACAGAAGGAAGGGGAAGGAGAGGGAGAGAGATGGCGGCGGCTGGGAGGAAGGGGGAGAGCTAGGGTTCTGGCTTGGAGGAGGGGAAGATAAGAAGGAGGAGAGAAGGGGGGCCATGGAGGTTCGGTGGAAGGGAAGGAGAAAACGACAGAGACTCACGCCTCTTATGTGCTCTTCTGTACGGAGGAGAAGAAAGGAGGTGGGCTTTGCCAAAACAGGGAGGTGGTCTGGTTTCTTGGGCTGCCTCCTCCTCAAAACATTTTTTTAGTTATTTTTTTTATTCTTTTTCTTTTGAAATAAAAAAATATAAAAGAAGTGGTTTACGGACTTAGAAAACGGAGTTTTAACCATTTAAAATATTGTAGAAAATAATTTTATTTATGCCATGTGATATGATGCATGAAGCATGATGATGCGCAAAAGAAAAACAAGCAAAACTACTTGGGGAAAATTCCCCGGGAGTTACACTACTCACAAGACATTATCATGATCATAGGTGATATAATGATGAATAACAATCTGGTCATAAAGTGCAAACACCGATAAATATCATAAGCATCAACCACAAATAAGTAATTCACACCGGGAGTGAGATCTAGTGGAAAACAATGATATAGAACCCTAATTGTTAGAGCGGGACGGCGGTGGATGGTGAGGATGATGGTGTTGGTGGTGATGATGATGATGATGATCTTGATGAGGCCCGGTGCGATGATGGTGATGGTGGTGACGATTCCCCTCTCCGGGAGGGAATTTCCCCGGCAGATTTCGCCTTACTGGAGAGCTTTTCTCCCTCTGTTGATTTCCGCCTCGTGGAGGTGGTGGAATATATCCTCGATGGTTCTTTGAGTCTTAAGGTTTTGGGGGGATGAAGTACGCAAAGGGGCACTGGCAGTGGTGGGATAGGTCCACCACACCACATGGCGGCGCGGCCTGGTGGCCCCCCTCCGGCTCCCCTTTTGGCTGGCTCCGGCATCTGGCAAAATAGGAACTTCCCGATGTTTCCTCTGAATCGCTGATCTTTAGAAATATGGTATCTTGACGATTATTTTTCCAGCAGAATTCTAGTTCCGGTAGTTAATTCTCCAATAATCATCAAACATGCAAAATAAATGAAATAACATAAGTATCAACTCTAAATATGAAATATATCAATCAATAGAAGTAAATTATGATATAAAATAGTGATGTAAAATGGACGTATCAGGATCCCAACCATCATCTAACTTCCTAGGGATAGAAACTCCACATTTTAATTTTCCTCCCTAGCATGCATGAGAGCACTGATGATGTGTTTAGTAAAAGCCATATTTACTTCACTACCCTTAGGACTTCTAGCTATCTTTTGCAAGAAGATAATGACTTCAGTTACATTACAACCATCAAAATCAAAGTTATTTTCATCAAAACTAATGGGACCATTATCTCTTACGCTCCTAAAAATTTCAGCACTTATATGAGAAGCAGTTTTAGTGCTATCAGGAAGTTTAGATCTTTTTGCAGCGGAAGTGGTGTCGTGGGATAATCACGGCAGATGTTACCGGGGGTAACTGATCTTGGGGCAAGTCGACACAGGTATTCGGGAGATGGTTTAGCTCGAAGGAAGACATGGCGAAAAGCGATCTAAGAACCGGAAAATAACTCGCCGGATCTCAATATGAATTATGCTGGATACTCGATAACAGGTGTTACAACTATGACTTGAATCTCTGGCAAACTAAACCTAGGGGCCGGTTTATAAAGCACCCGTACACCCCTAACTTGCCCTTCAAGGCACATCTTGAGTCCTACTCGAACTCCACATACAAACCCTAACTTTCCTTATCGCAGCCCACAATCCGGGTTACGAATCTCACAAGCCTTTGGGCCTTCCGGTAATCTCTTTACCCCTAGCCGGGTATCGCTCAGCACACCTCGGGCCGGATTATATCTTGAAGTGGGCCTACCGGGTTACTATCCCCCCATCAGTAGTCCCCAGAATAACCTGGGCTTCCAAGATTTACTCTTCGAAGTGCTGGCTATTCCCTGCAGAAATATTGGATACAAGAACACATAAAGATCAAGATACAATATGCTGACAAACGGCTGGGATTAGCACCAAGGGGATCAGGTAGCAACCCGGCTTCCCCTCAAAGGCTCTCCCTCAATCTTCCAGACATGAGTCCCAATAGGAAACTCGATGATTTCACATCTTCCTCGATAACTGTCGCTGATACTAGGAAAGAAATTTCCCCTTCCTTTTACTCTGGATTATATCGATCTATGCGTAAGGCGCGTCTTTCAAATTTCAAAATGGCCAACCATTACTCCGCACATCCCGGGTTTCGCCCGTTAGGTTAGGCTTTTCCACCCGGGCTATTATAAATAGACCCCAAGGAGCAAACTCAAGCCTAACGGCTCATTTCCCCCACTCCTCTTCTCCTCAAGCTCGAGTTCGCGGAGTGCCACCACGGAAGCCCTACGCACATCGCCGGAGCCCATCCGCCGTCGCTTGCGCTCCGCCACCGTGCAACCCACTCCAGCTCCCAAATCCACCACCAAGCCGCCGATTCGCCGGCCGGAAATCGCGAAAGGGCATCAATCTTGCGCCATCTGTCTCCGCAAATCCCTACTTCAACCTCCTCCGGTAAGCTCTTGATATCCTCCAGCCCAACCTTGCAATCTCTTAGCTTTTCCTTAGATCAGATCTGAATCGAGTCGCATGCAATTTCTCGGGCCCTGCCGAATTAACTTACTAGTGTTTACCATAACCACTCCCATAGATAGGATGCGCAGCTTATCTTACTCCCCTACCACTAAGTATCATTAGATTGGCCTTAAATACAGAAATTGGATTTCCCATCTGGGCTCGGGCCACCAAAAATTTCCGCCCTTGTCCTTATCATCCGGAAAATCTCACTTCTCCGGCTCACTTGCTGATAATAGACATAAGGGTATCCTTCTACCTTCCCCCGACACTTACTTTACGGAAAAACTTCACAACTTCCGTAGCAGCATGCGATACCCGGACAGATCACACTTGATCCGGCAAGGCAATACCCGGATTATTTTTAAGTTACCGGTAACTGACTATTCATTAATTTCCGAGTTTTCGCTTCTCACCTCCTTCCCTTTGATGTTTTAACAGGTCAACCCCATGGCACCCAAAAGGCAGGGAAAACAGCCGGCTAAAACTAAATCCACTAACTCCATTTCAGCCAATTGGGGGAGATCTTCCGTTACCAAGGCCAAGCTGGAAGAGTTGGTCGAGCTTGGAATCCTCCCTTCCCAGGAATCTATCCACTGGAGAGTACCAGGGAACGAAACCCGGCCTTCTCCAGCAACGGATGAGGTAATATGTTTCGTCGAACACGTGACCCGAGGCTTCAGGCCCCCGGGTCACCCTTTCTTTCGTGACGTCCTAGATCACTACAACCTCCGTATTTTCGATATAGGCCCAAACTCCGTTCTGAACATCACCCACTTTATCGTTCTTTCCGAGTCTTACTTGTGCACTCCGCCAAGTCTGGCTCTCTTTGTTGAACTCTTTCAGTGCAAGCCGTGCCGCGAAAGCGGCGACGGCGCACTCCTTACTTGCGGCGGGGTTTCTATCCAGCGCCGCAAGAATTCCTTGATGCCTCCCCTCACTCTCAATTCTCATGTAAAGCACTGGCAGCTCTCATACTTCTACTGCCAGGACACCTCCCCACCCGGCGAGAAGAAGCTGCCGGGTTACTCGGAGGGTCAGCTTGACATTTCCGAATCTTTCAATGCCTTCGCATCTGACTCGGACAGGGAGGCGATCCTGCCTTCGTTGGCTAAGATCTCCATCCTATCAGCCCGAGGCCTCATCGGGCTAAATTTGGTGAAGACCTGGGTTAACTTCCGCATCCAGCCAAACTCCATTCGTGAGAAGCTGATGTGTGAATATTCGGGTCAAACCACGGACCCGATCCGATACTCTACCAGCACCTTTGCCCCTAATGACATGAACAAGACGATCAAGGGTTTTTTAACAGAGAAGCTCGAGGTAATCCGGAACATAGCCGGGTTAGAACCTTTTACACTCGAGAACCCCGCCCCCGCTGTAAGCTTTCTACCTCTTGATTTTGGATTTTAACAAGCTTACCTTTATCCGCTTTTCATGACTCAATATTAACCATCACCCTGGCATCTTCACCTCAGGCCGATAATGACTTTTGGACAGTCGATACCCCTCCCAATTCTGGAGACGCGGAGGATGAAGATGACGCCGTTAATTCGGACGAAGGTGCATACTTAACCCCCCTGCAAACATTATATCCTGTCTCCTCTTTTTCCTTATGTTATATCTTCAATACCTTTCAGAACGAGAGGACCAAGACGAGGAAGAAGAGACAGATGGCTGGGAAGGGTCCGCCAGCGAGGAAGACGAGCCGGAGCCGGCCCCCAAAGCTGGATCCAAAAGGAAATCCCAGAGGATCGCCCTCCAGGTTTTTATTTCATTCCCTTGCACTTTAATTTTTGTTCCCATAACGTCATTTCGGGGCTAACCCCACCTTCATTCCTTTTGATCATAAATGAAGGAGCCACCCGCGACTAGGCGCCGAGTAACCCGGAACCATCCAGGCAACGAGGGCCTTAACCCGGGCGCTTCATCGCCCCCGGCTCGACACTCTGGTATTTATATCGTAAATAAAAACCCTTTCCGGACATTCCTTCGCAACATAATCTCAAACCTTGCTTGGCATTTTCCAGTATCTTCCGGATCTAGCAGCGGCTTTCCTTCGGACTTCCCGGTGAATACCGGGTAAGCGCCTTTTCCTGATATTATACCGAGCTTTTATCGCCTTTTTTCATAACCAAAGATTAATTGTGCCTTCGCACCTTCTTCAGAGCCACGGTTGTTAGTAGCGACCAGGAGGACACCGAGGCTAAGGTCCGGGTCGAGAACGAGCCGGTTGATGATGCCTTCACCACGGCTGGCGACGAGCAAGCGTCGCCACCGGAGCCAGCTAGGCATGACGCCGGGTATCCAATCGCTTCGCACGCAGGCGAGAAGGAGAAGGGAGCAGCTTCGAGCGCGGGAGGGGGACCAGACTCCGACATTCGGATGACCCGGGTGCCACCTCCTGTTACAAGAAAAGCTCCTTTTCCCACTTTCCAGGTACCCGAGTCATCTAACTCGGATAACGCTGATTTTAACCAGCTAATGAGCGCTCTTCTCGCCATGAAAGCTTCGGAAGGAAATGTCCTAGAGCGTATGGCTGCAGCACATCAGGTAATCTTATTTGACACTTCTTACTATACATCCAGTCCCCAAGTTCCGAGCATAATTTTCTGTAATTATTCTCGGTACTTCGCATAATAATCCTCTGTAATCATTTTCTCAGAAGGAAATATTCTCGCGATATCCGGCTTACAGTTGCACTCATTCTTTGCAGGCGGAGATAACTCAGTCGGATGAAACACTACTTAAAACTGAGCAGCTCTTGCTTGCGGAAACAAAGCGCAGGGAAACCCTTGAAGCGGAGATAAAGACTTTGAAAAAAGATGTCTCCAAATACAAGAACAAATACAATGCTGCCCAATCCTCGCTGAATAACCTGTCGACTCAGATTACGGACACTTACCGTATCTTGCTAAGTAAGTTTGCTATTTGCGATTAACTTGCGTATCTCTATCTTGCCGCTGTAATAACCAATATTACTGATATGCTTTTGTGTGTTTCGATTGCAGGTGCTAACCTTGCTGCTCCGGAGGAGAACACCGTTACTCAGGCTAAAACTCTGAAGACTGTGCTCCGGACATTTTTTGCCGGCACGAAACTTTTGCTGGACGCTATAAAGTGGCCTTCGGAGGTATACCCGGGCGAAGAAAATCTCATGCAGGCCTTGTCCACAGCGCCTGGATGGATTGAAATATTGAAGCGTTCGTCTTGCCGGATTGGGATGACCCGGGCTTTGACGCTGGCGAAGGCTTATTTTCCTAAGCTTGACCCGGCCAAGGTAGTATCCGGGTTCCCGGAATTCAAGGCTGACGGGTCTAAGTTTAAACCCCAGGACTTCAAAGCTATACAATCTTCGGTACGTCACTCGGCCACAACTTTGGCAGATAAAATGGATCTAAACACAATTATGAGCTCATATGACTCTGAGGGCAAGGTTATTCTGGTGGAGGCACCCCCTCCTTTTGATATGCTGGAAAAGTGGTCGACTGACCTGGCCAGGAGGAAAGAAGAGGCTGCGAAGAGAGAGGCCGAACTAGGCGTAAAGCCGTCTACCTCAACACCAGCCGTTCCTCCGCCTGTCCGTCCTGACGTGAAGAGTCCGAGTAAAACTGCTGGCAAAGCCAAGGAGCAAGTCCAAGACGAAGACCCGGAGAATAACCCCCGGGATGCCGAGTAGGATGATACCTAGTGTTTTGCGTTTCTCGAGACTGATATGATGTTTTAGCGATGCGCCTGTGCAACATTGATACTGATGTTATGACTTTGCGCTTGTTTAACTTGTGATAACTCCTTGCCTCTCCCGGCTTTTGATAATCTCGATCCTTGTGTTAAATGTAAGCTTATTCTCGATACTTTGAATTCTTGCTTTTGATTCCCTTTTGAGACTCGGCTAACCGAGTATCATAGGTTTTGATAGACGGACTTTTCTTTAAGTCCCCAAGGCTCGGAAACTAAGGTTTACGAGCTGTAGTAGTTAAGCAGTTTGTTTCTGTCTCGAAGTCCCCAGTCCCCATGACCCAAAGTACGAGCTAGGGGGGCGTGGCCTTTCTCAGATGACAAACTGCTCTTTACCAGGCTGGAAACCGATAGCTATTCACATAAATACTGAAGTCATGCTTAATACTTGTTGAGTTTCCGGCTATTTGAGCCTTATACTCTGCATGGACTTGTGGTTTAGATGACCCTTTTGATTATCTTGTACTGTAAGCCGGCTTTCGCGTGGATACCATGCTGTTACATCTATACGAAAAACAGGGTCAAGCAAGTCCCATTGGGCTGCATAGTTTGATTGTAATCGTAAGTGAACAGATCATGCCACTTTAGCGCGAGTCACATCGAGCTTAAGTAAGAATAATCAAGAAATTTGGCTCCTTTGTCCGGTTATAAGATTGCAGCCGTACCCGTTTTTTCGAGTAATCAGCCCTCATAACTCATAGGCATCGAGGCCGGGTCTCCGGGTTTGTGATTACTTATTTAAGCACACCAATCCCCGAAGACCTATATGCACGTGACGTATTTTGATGATATTGACGTATTGATAATAACAAGCATTACTTACTTGTAACTGAAGCAAAGACCATGATACGACTCGAGACCATCTTCTTTTATTGATAAAAATTTCTTTTTTGAATCAGCAGGCCGCCTCATTAAAAACCTTCCAGTCCCCTTAGGTACCCTGGATAAGAAAAGAGTGCGTATGAAACCTGCCGCCCATTACACTGCTTTAGTTATTCTCGAGAGTCGGCCTCGCGTTGGTACGGCCAATGCACATTCTCCACTTGCTATGCCCTTTCATAATGAGTACCGGATTTGCTAGCCAATCCGGGTATATCGTCCTTGAAACGTGATCAGCTGCGGATGGCGGTACGTCTTCTTCTTCCCTGCTAGGAGTTTTGAAAGTATCGCTCCTGATGAAGCCTACCATCTTAGGGTTTTGTTCTGCCCTAACTTTTGCTTTGTCCCCCTCAGGAGTTGGCTTTTTTGACGTTGTCCTCTCTTCTAGGTCTACCTGAGAACGGTAATGTTTGAGCTCTTCCTTCCGGCAGGCTTGCTCGGCCATTGCCGCGTCTCCCTCATCACATTCAGCTGCTATATCTCGATTTCCGTGTATTGTAATGGTCTTCTTGGGACCCGGGATTTTCAGCTGTAGGTACACATAGCACGGTCTCGCCATGAACTTGGCATAGGCCGGCCTTCCAAACAATGCATGATAAGGACTGCGCAACTTTACTACCTCGAAGGTAAGCCACTCGACTCGGTAGTTGTCCTTTGACTCTCCAAAAGCTACTTCCAGTGCCACCTTTCCTTCAGGGCATGCCGAGTGACCCGGCACTATCCCGTGAAAAACTGTTGTACTCTTTTGCAGCTGCGATTCCTTTAAGCCCATACGCAGAAAAGTTTCCCAGTACAGGATATTGATACTGCTTCCTCCATCCATCAAGACTTTTTTCAGTTCGTAGCCGTTGACCTGTGGTGCCACTACCAAAGCTAAGACTCCCGGGTGGTCAACTCTGTCCGGGTGATCCTTCCTGCTCCATGTTACCTCTTGTTCTGACCACCTCAGATATCTTGGAACAGCGGAGGAGACCGAATTAACTGCTTGTTTCAGTATCTTCTTATCCTTGTTAGAGCCTCCCGTAGTGTGCACATGATACTGACCCAGCTGTTTGGGGTTAGCTTGAAAACCTCCCGCTCCTCCTTGATTGTTACCTTGATTTCCAGCTGGCGGGTTGCCAGCCGGGGGCGGCCCGTTGCCCAAATTTCCACCTAGGCCCGGGCCTCCTCCTCGGCCTGCACCTCGCATGGCTCTGTTCACTTCCTCGTTCTTCCACCTTTGTAAGTCGGCACATTGCTCCAGTGAATGATTGGCCGGCTTGCCGTTCCTGCTATGCTTCGGGCATGCCATCCTAAATATGTCCCAACTGTTGCTTGGTCTTGGCGGTCCTTGGTAGTGTCCCCCATTGTGATTTCCAGTATTAAAATTTCCTTCGGATCTAGGTCTTGAAGACCCGGCTTCCGTGTTGGCTACAAACTCCGAATTCCCTTCAAACGATCGTTTGTTCTGGCTGTTTCCATTATTGTTTGGCGCTGATACATTGCCGGTTTTCCCACCGCTGCTTGTGTTTGCTTTTGCTTTCTTGTCATCAACTTCCTCCTCTGTGGTATCCGTTGCCGCGTGTTTGTTGCACGCATCCATTAGCTCTCCCATCGTAACCTCCGCTGCGTTCCTACTAGATTTCATGCGAGTTAGCTTTTGCACTAAAGGAACATACTTACATGTTTTTGCCATAGCTTGTAGCGCGTCCTTAGGCTGGATATCTGTAGACGAGTGGAGTATCTCCATAACCCGGCGCACCCAGCTGCGTGCTGACTCTCCTTTCTTCTGAACGCATCTTTCTAAATCATCAATAGTAAATAACTTTCTGCATGTTCCATGAAAGTGCTTGATAAACGCGGTCTTTAACTCCTCCCACGATTTGATCGACTTTTCCGGCAGCATAGTTCGGTGCCTTTGGTGCATCCTTGTCGTTTCCTCCCGGAGCCGAGTCTCTCGGTCATCCAATTCGCGCTGCCGCGCGACCATCCCCTGCCTTTCTGCTTCCACTTGCCTTCTTTGCTGCTCCAATGCACGACGAGCCACGTCCAGGTCTCTTACACGCTCTGCCGCGTTTTCTGGGGTAATAACTGTGGCCAAGACTGTGGGGTCCAAAATCAAATTATTATCAAACAGAGCCGGGTGACGCGGGTTTGAGGGGCCCGCCCCCGGTGTCCGGTTTGCTTGGAACCCAAACATATTTGCGTGTCGCTCCTCGTCTGCTGGGCGACTGGTGACAGATGCCGACTCTCCATCGACCTGGACCAAGACCGGGTCAACTGCACCTTGCTGCTGGGCCGCTGCCTGAGCCGCCCCGGCTGGCGCCGCGGCCGCGTTTTCTTGATTGAGACTGGTCGCGGGAGCCGCATAGACTGCAACCCGGCGCATGATGCCCGGTGTAGATTCGTACTGTTCTTCCTCGCTGTTTTCCCTTTCATATCGATCCTCCGACAAATCCCGTATAGACTCGGTATCATCCTCCCTCTCTATCTGACCCGTTGTTCCAATCGACTCTTCTTTTTCCGATCGGACATACATGTCTTCTCCTGACACAGAATCAGATCCAATATTATCACAATTCGAGCTGGAAGTACATACCACACCGACGAAGACGTTGACGCTGCCGACTGTCACGATGGATCCGGTTTCGAGGTGATCCGACTCTGGCCCCCAGCCAGAATCGTCTACCATCTTCTCTCCTTTGCTGTTGACGTAGATTTCTCCGACGATGAGGTTCTTCATGCTCTTCCGAGCTTCTCCCGTGATGTAAACACCTTTGGACGCAGGCCCCACGGTGGGCGCCAACTGTCGTGGGATAATCACGGCAGATGTTACCGGGGGTAACTGATCTTGGGGCAAGTCGACACAGGTATTCGGGAGATGGTTTAGCTCGAAGGAAGACATGGCGAAAAGCGATCTAAGAACCGGAAAATAACTCACCGGATCTCAATATGAATTATGCTGGATACTCGATAACAGGTGTTACAACTATGACTTGAATCTCTGGCAAACTAAACCTAGGGGCCGGTTTATAAAGCACCCGTACACCCCTAACTTGCCCTTCAAGGCACATCTTGAGTCCTACTCGAACTCCACATACAAACCCTAACTTTCCTTATCGCAGCCCACAATCCGGGTTACGAATCTCACAAGCCTTTGGGCCTTCCGGTAATCTCTTTACCCCTAGCCGGGTATCGCTCAGCACACCTCGGGCCGGATTATATCTTGAAGTGGGCCTACCGGGTTACTATCCCCCCATCAAGTGGAGACATTACCAACACCAATTATCTTACCATTAATAGTGGGAGGTTTACTAGCACGTGAGGTACCAATATTTTCAGTAGCAGAAATAGTCCAAACTCTAGCCACATTATTCATTTTAGCAGTTTCAGCTTCTTTTTCCTCTCTTTCCCATCTATCAGGCAACTCAGCTAGCATTCTTACGTTGTTATCAATTCTAACTTGTATAGGATCAAGAGTTTTTCTCTCTTTAACATCATGGGGAAGTACATTTAATTTCAAGAAATCAACTTCATGCACAAGACTATCAACCTTAGCAGCAAGAATATAATTTTTTCCTGGCATTTCCTCAACAGTTTTGTTAAAAGTGGTTTGTGTGCTAATAAAATCCTAAAGCATGACTTCAAGATAAGAGACCAAACTTCTATTGTTATTGTAGAAATTAACATAATAATTACCATAAGAATTTCCACCATTAGAAGGATATGGCTTATAATTGTTATTTCCAAAATTATTCCTATAAGCATTGTTGTTGAAGTTATTATTTTTAATAAAGTTCACATCAACATTTTATTCTTGGGAAACCAATGAAACTAAAGGAACATTATTTGTATCAACAAGAGCATCTCCATTTGAAAGCACAGACATAATAGCATCAACCTTATCACTCAAAGAGGAGATTTCCTCAACAGAATTTACCTTTATACCTGTTGGAGCTCTTTTGGTGTGCCATTCAAAATAGTTTACCATCATATAATCAAGAATCTTTGTTGAAGCAACCAAAGTGATGGACATAAAGGTCCCTCCAGCAGCCGAATCCAATAGGTTTCTAGAAGAAAATTTTAATTCCGCATAGAAGGTTTGGATGATCATCGAAATAGTCAGTCCATGAGTGGGCCAAATTTTAACCAACTATTTCATTCTTTCCCAAGATTTGGAAACATGCTCATTATCAAATTTCTTAAAGTGCATTATGCCACTTGTCAAAGATATGATTTTAGCAGGAGGATAATATTTTCCAATGAAAGCATCTTTACACTTAGTCCAAAAATCAATACTATTTCTAGGCAAAGATAGCAACCATTATTTAGCTCTTCCTCTCAAAGAAAAAGGAAGCAATTTCAGTTTAATAACATCACCCTCTACTTCTTTATACTTTTACATATCACATAGCTCAACAAAATTATTAAGGTGAGCAGTGATACGTCATAAACTTATCCTTAATTTCGGATGTTCCATGTTGTTTTCATGCCATATGCTACATGTTTCCTTTACACTTTATGTCATTTTTATTTATTTCCTAGGACTAACCTATTGACAAGATGCCATAGAGCCCGTTCCTATTTTTTTGTTAGTTTCAGAAAAGTTCTTCTGGAAATATTCTCAGAATTTGACGATTTGAAGCCCGAAAGTCTTAGAAAGTTGTCGCGCACACAGAGTCCAGAGGAGGCCTGGAGGGGGCCCCACACCATAGGGCAGCACGCCCCCCTCTGGCCATGCCTGGGGGTGGTGTGGCCCTCCTGGGCGCCCACCGACATTGCCCTCTCGCCTATTTAGTCTCCTTGAAGGGTTAACCCTAAAGACCCGACCCTTTTCCATGAAAAACATCTGCATCCGCCGTCATCGTCAACCCTAATTCGGGAGGGTTCTGGAGCTCTCCCCGACACCGTTCCGGGGGGGGATCATCACCGTAGGTCTCTACACCACCATGCCCGCCTCCGGAATGATGTGTGAGTAGTTAATCCTTGGACTACAGGTCCATAGCATTAGCTAGATGGTTGTTCTCTCCTCTTTATGCCTCATGTTTAGATCTTCTGAGCTGCCCTACATGATCAAGATCATCTTATTGTAATGTCTCATGTTGTGTTTGCTGGGATCCGATGAATATTGAATGATATGTCTCTTGATTATCAATCTATCATGTTCCTTTCATGTGTATGTTATTTATGATCTTGCATGCTCTCCGTTGTTAGTAGATGCTCTGGCCAAGTAGATGCTAGTGACTCAGAGAGGGAGTATTTATGCTAGATAGTGGCTTCATGCCTCTTTTGCATCTGTGCTCGAGTGACAGAAACGTGACGGATGGAGGATGTGCTATTGCCGTTAGGAGAAAACAACGATGTTTACATTGTTTACATTACACACTTTGCTTACTGCGATTATCTGTTGCTTACAACTTAATACCAAAGGTTTGCTCAGATGAGATTCTGAGGGTGGATTTTTTGTCATAGATGCAGTTGGATGATGGTCTATGTATCTTGTTGTAATGCCTGCATGAATCACATAGTAATCATCATGTCATGCATATGCACTACGGTGCAACCTTTATATATGTCAATTGCCCAGCTATAGTTTGTTTACCACACATGATGTCTATTTGTCTTGGGAGAGACACCTCTAGTGAACAGTTGACCCCAGTCCTTTTTCCCCATACTGATAATACCATCACTGCAATCTGTATTTTTATATTGTTGCTACTGTTTTACTACTGCCATCACTGTTCTCTTTCATCTACTGCAAACAAATATTATTTTCCACACGGTATGTTTAACCTCTTTGTGTTCAGCAAAATCGGTGAGATTAACAACCTCACTACTTCGTTGGGGCAAAGTGATTTGATTATGTTGTGTAGGTTCCATGTTGCTTCTGAACCGGTAGTGCGCCCTGCGTAGAAGAGATTTCTTTCTCCTACTGGTCGATTCAGCCTTGGTTTCTTTCTGAGGGAAAACTTGCTGGTGTGCTCTTCATACCTTCCTCTTGGTGTCTCCCAACAAGTGCAAGATCTGCACCATCAAGCATATTTTCTCGCGCTGTTGCCGGGGAGAAAGAGGATTTCTATAAGGGTAGTCTCTCACTTCCAATCTCTTTACTTTGTTTTCGTTTTGCTTAGTTTATTTTATTTTGTCTTGTTTGCTCCTCTTTATCAAAAACACAAAAAAAATAGTTCTTATTCTAGTTGTCTTTTTATTCTGTTTTTAATCTTGCTAAAATGAGTACTCCTGAGAACACTAAGTTGTGTGATTTCACTAGCACAAACAACAATGATTTCATTAGCACACCTATTGCTCCACCTGCTCCTACTGCTGATTTTTTTGAGATAAAGCCTGCCCCGTTAAATCTTGTTATGAGAGAGCAATTTTCTGGTGTTAGTAATGATGCTGCTGCTGCCCATCTTAATAATTTTGTTGAACTGTGCGAGATGCAAAAATATAAAGAATTATATGGAGATATTATTAAATTGAAATTATTTCTTTTCTCTTTGAGAGGGAGAGCTAAAGAATGGTTTCTATCTTTGCCTAGAAATAGTATTAATTCTTGGACTAAATGTAAAGATGCTTTCATTGGAAATTATTATCCTCCTGCTAAGATTGTATCTTTAAGAAGTAGCATTATGAATTTTAAGCAACTTGATAATGATGATGTTTCTAAATCTTGGGAAAGAATGAAATCTTTGGTAAAGAATTGTCCCACTCATGGACTGACTACTTGGATGATCATCCAAAACTTCTATGCAGGTCTGAACTTTTCTTCAAGAAACCTTATGGATTCAGCTGTTGGAGGAACCTTTATGTCCATGACTTTGGGGGCAGCAACAAAGCTTCTTGATGATGTGATTGTAAATTATTCTGAATGGCACACTGAGAGAGCCACAACAGGTAAGAAGGTAAATTCTGTTGAAGAAACCTCTTCCTTGAGTGATAGTCTTGATGCTATTATGTATATGCTTGTGAATGTCCATGCTCCTATTGATCCAAACAATGATCTTTTAGCCTCTTTGGTTTCTCAAGAAGAGCATGTTGATGCGAACTTCATTAAAAATAATAATTTCAACAACAATGCTTATAGGAATAATTTTGGTAGCAATAATTATAGGCCATATCCTCCCAATAATAATAATGGTTATGTAAATTCTTATGGTAATTCCTACAACAACAATAAAAGTGTACCCTATGATCTTGAGAACATGCTTCAGAATTTTATTATTACACAAACTGCTTTTGATAAATTTGTTGAGGAGAAATTTGGCAAAATTGATGTTCTTGCTTCTAAAGTTGATAGCCTTGCTCTTGATGTTGATTTTTCTAAAACTGAAGCTTATGCCTCATGATGTTAAAAAAATCAAATCTCTCAATGCCATTCAAATTCGAATTGATGATAATGTAAGGATGTTAGCTGAATTGCATGCTAGATGGGAAAGAGAAGATGAAATAGCTAGAAAGAATAATATAGCTAATGTTTGCACCATTACCACCATTAGTAAAACTGAAGCTTCTCATCCTAGTAAACCCTCTACTATTAATGGTAAAGTAATTGGTGTTGGCAATACTCCCACTTCTGGTGTTAAACGTTCAAAATTGCTTGAAACTACTAAAAAAGTTCTTGATAAAGTGCTAAAAATTTTAGAAACATGGGAGATAATGGTCCCATTACCTTTGATAAAAATGATCTTGACTTTGATGATTGCAACATATCTGAAGTGATTAAGTTCCTACAAAAGCTTGCTAGTTTTCCTAATGCTAGTACTATGAATATGTCTTTCACAAAACATATTACAAATGCTCTCATACAAATTAGAGAAGATGAATTAAGATGTGAAGCCTCTATCCTTAGGAAGTTAGATGATGGTTGGGAACCCATCATTAAAATGAAGGTGAACGATTTTTATTGTAATGCTCTATGTGATCTTGGTGCTAGTATCTCTGTTATGCCTAAAAAACTTTATGATATGCTTGATTTGCCACCTTTGGAGCACTGTTATTTGGATATTCGTCTTATTGATAATGTTAGAAAGAAACCTTTGGGGATAGTTGAGGATGTTCTTATTATGGTTAATAATAACCGTGTCCCCATTGATTTTGTTGTTATGAATATTGAATGCAATGCTTCTTGTCCAATTGTTTTGGGAAGACCTTTTCTTAGAACTGTTGGTGCTTTTATTGATATGAAAGAGGGGAATATTAAATATCAATTCCTACTCAAGAAAGGTATGGAACACTTTCCTAGAAAGATAATGAAGTTTCCTTTCGATTCTATTATTCGAACAAATTACAATTTGGATGCTTCTTCACTTGAAAACACTTGATTCCATTTTTTTGGGCCAAGCTAAAAGGCGTTAAAGAAAAGCACTTCTTGGGAGATAACCCATGACTTTAGTTTTGCTTTGTTTTTCTCTATTGTCTTTGAGTAAAGGGGTTGTATATGTAACATCCCAAGTATGAAAAATAGCCATTAGAATGTTTGCTCTCTGTTTATGTTTTGCATCATGGCATCATGTTCATTGCAATTGTTTTGCTTGTTTTCCTTTTGTTTTCCTCTGTTTTCATTTGATTTCCAACTGTTTTCCTTTGTTTTATATTTGAATTTCAAACCAAAATTCAAACCTTTTGTTTCATCCTTGTGAAGTTACAATTTCCAAAAGATTATTTCAAATCAAAACAATCATCTGTTTCCATTAAAGTTGTGATTCCAAAAAACTGTTGTTTTGTTTCTATCAAAATTCATTTAATACCAAACCCTTTTCAAATTCAATTAATTTCCAAAACAGCAACCCTTTTGGAAAATTATGAAAATGACAAAACCCTTTCATCATTTGTTTCCATTAAACTAAGGTTCAAACTAATTAAATTGTTGCTTTCAATATTTCACTTAATACCCAAAATTCATTTAAATTGCATTCCAATTCATTTAATTTTCCAAACAACAACCATTTGAATCAATGAAACAAAACACTCCAAATCAATTTGCTTCAAAATAACTTGAGGGCCCAAAAAACCAATTATATGTTTCTTTTTAATAATAACTCACTTAATCTCAAATTATTTCAAATCTCAATCAAATTACAAATAGTATTTATATTTGAACTTTTTGTAAAATAAAACTTGGCAAGTGGTTGATGTTAACCTAAATAGCTATAACAAAAATTTTCCCTAAAATGTTCTACCCCAAATCTATCTCCTTTTCTTCCTATTACATTTCAGCACAAAAAAGAAAAATAGAAGGACAAAATAAAAATAAAAGCCAACAGCTAGCAGGAGAGAGGGGCATGGCCCAGCCCAACTCCCCCCTAAAGGCCCAATACCCCTTCCCCCAGTCGTCTTCTTCGTACGGCACAGCATCCGTGCTCCCACGTCGACATCGGAGATACAGGCAACGGCCATCAGTCCTCCCCTCCTCCTATATCTAGCCCTAGGGCGCCCTAGACCCTACCCTAGCTCCCTCTCCCCGCCGTTTTTCCCTCTCCTTCTTCCACCTCCATCTCTCTTCCCTCTTCTCCCTGCCTTTCCTCTGTACCTGTAACCAACTGAACCTGTACCGAAATTCCCTCCGTTTTCCTCCGGCGATCGCCGCCGGTGTGGCCACCCACCGGCCAGGGCGGGTGCGGGAATGGAATCCCCGCACCGCCCTCTCCCTCCTCGACCTCTCGGCGGCCCCGGGGACCAAGCGCTGCGCCGCCGCCGTCCTCCTCAAGGCGTCGTCGCCTCCCTGTCCGCCCCGAGCCTGCATCGCCTTCCTCCTGTCCGATCGCTCGAAGGTGAGCTTCTCCTCCCCTCTGTCTCCCCTCGTCTCTCCTCTCTCCCTTGGCCGCACCCCCACACCACCCCACGCCGCAGCCCACAGCGCCCCAAGGCCCCGTGCGAACGCTGCTGGCGACCGTGTTGTTCCCGTCGCTGTACAGCGACCTGAACCTGAACAGGTTCAGTTACGCCCGTTTCTGAAGCATATCCACCCCGTACTCCCCCTTCTGCCACAACTCGAGTCACACCCCACTGGTCTTGTCCCCTGGCGCTGCAAGCAGAGGGGGTGGGTTCGAATCTCACCCCCTGCAGATTAAAACATCCTTTTTTGTTTGATTTCTTCAGATCCAGAACAACTGCTAATCACAGAACCGTCCCTGTATATTTCTTTCTAGGCCCTGTAAAATTATTTTCTAGTCCCTAGAGGTGATAAAAATGGCAGATTTGCACCAAATCTTGTAAAATGCATAAGTAATTCATCCCAACTCCAATTTCAACATTTTTAATATGTTTTCTGTACCAAATTGAATGCTCTATCCAAATATAAAATTTATTTACTGTTTTGAATATTTTAAATTAGTGCAATATTTGAAAACTTGCTTAATTCACTTAATTTTGCAAAATTCATAATTTGGACATAAAAATTCCAAATTCCACAAACTAAATATGTTTTCCAATCAACTTTTCATGTACTTTCCAAATATAAATTTTGTTTGCTATTTTGAATAATTTAAATTGCTGAAAACAACTGTTTCTTAATTATTGCATTTAAAATTGCCAAAATAATAACTTGCTCATTTTAAATCCAATTTCAACAAATGAAATATGTTTTCCATGCAAAATTAAACCCTCTTTCCAAATATAAAATTTGTTTCATGTTTTGAATAATTAAAATTGGTTAAATAATTTAAACCTTGTTTAAATCATTTAATATTGTTAAATTCATAACTTGATCAAATTAAATTCTTTTGGGACTTATAAAATATGTTTTCAAACCATAAAAGTATAAATTTTTCAAATATGAATTTGATTAAGTGTTTTGAACAAATAAAAATTCAATTAAATTCAAACTTGAATTAATTTCATTTAATTCTTGCTTAAACTTGTTTAATTCATAAATAATTTATTTGAAATCCTTTTTCAACAAGTGAAACATGTAATCCACCCAAAATTGTGTGTTCTTATCAAATATGAACTTGGTTATCTATTTTGAACAATTTAAATTGGTGAAAACAACAAATGCTTGTGTGACACCTTTAAGAAACCAAAATTCCTTAACTTAATAAACAAAATTCCCAACTTGTTAAACCTTATTTCCAATTGATTCTATTGTTGTTATTTTGTTGTTTTCTTCATCCATGCATCATGCTAATCCACTTTCACATGTTGCTTAGTTGTAAAACAATTAATTCAACCATAATTCATGGGCTTTTCATGTGCAACTCAAATTGCATATGGGTCCATTTAAATTGTGTTACCATGTCAACTAGTTTATTTTGATGCATCAATTAAATGGTCATGCATCATCCCATGTTTGTGCATTATGCCATGATATTGATTGTTTATCTTTCTGCATTGTTTGTTTGCTTCTTCTCGGATACACGACGACGTTGAGACCGACGATACTTACGACACCCCTTCTAAGGATTTAGCTCAGTACCAGGCTACTGGGTTTGCAGGCAAGTATTCACTCACATGAACCACTGTGTTCCTTTCAACATTGGTTACCGATACTTCCGTTATCTATTCTGCTAGCCCTATGAATAGTTGCTTCTGTTACGAACCTATCACATGTATCCTTTAACCCTGATATTGCGTCACCTCCATACCTATAACCTTTTGCTTGTTGCCCGTGTCTTACTAGCATGCTTAGGGTTGTTTTGCTCGAGTCTGTTACCCGTTACTTTCTGTTACTATTTCATTATGTTCTGGGGGCTCGATGTTAAACAATGAATCATGCTAATGTTGTTATTAATAATAATTTGATGATAAGGCACCGGCAGGAGGCCCTGTGTGGTTTTTAGGCCTGCTAGTGTCGACCCTAATAGGAAAAGGGTCTTGTCTACTGATCCATGATGAGCGCACTACCCGCATGTGGGAAGCGAGTATGGGCGCCCCCCTCAATTTGATTCGATTCGCATCTCGTCCAAATCGCCTCATTTAGTTCGTGTTTTCCATTTGCCGCATGCATGTTTTTGCGAGCCCAGGTCAGGGTGGAACTTTTGTAGTCGGCATATAGGGGGACACGGTCTTAGAGTGCTATGAGGGTCCCTTTTCTTCGGGGCTCGATTAGCCGTGCGCCCAAGGTGCTTTGGGCTTGATGCAAAGAAGAGTTGAGTTGTGTTGAGTACCCCGCTTGGTGGGAGGCATCCCATCTGGCGGGTTATTCTTACGTGTACGGCCAAATTGGTGCAACCCTGCAGGGATAAATCTTCTCGAGAAGCCGTGTTTTCCGCGGTTATGGACTACTTGGTGAAAGTACTGGCTAACAAGTACTCAGGACAACTTACACCTAATGATTAACAACCTTACACCCAACGATTAACAACTTGACTAGTAATAGGCTTATTGACACAATAATCTGAACCATCATTAATTCAACTGTGTGAGTTATCCTCGGATTGCTTCTTTGGATAAGGGGCGAGATCCAGGATGGGTTTGTTTGGAGTTAGTTATAGTTGGTTACGATACGCGATCTTATCTCCTTTCTGTTAGCCGGAAGTTGTAGTATGTTTCTGTAGTTGGTTAGAGCAGCCAGTTGCAGCATCTTTCATATCCCCTTTCTTCCGTTGAACCCAAAGCATCTGTGCTTGGTGTTGACGGGCTACACTTTGGTGAACTCTGAGTCTTGCTTGCCAGTACGTTTATGTACTGACCCCTTTGGGGCTGTGGTTTCCGCAGACTACGATTCCGAGGATCCCCATGGTGGCTACTACGTGGAGTATGACGAGGCTGCTGACGAGTAGATAGCGGACCCGGGCAGGATCCGAGACTTCATGGATGGGCTCCGTCTTTTCGTTTCCGGCCTCTTAGGCCTATTTGGATCTTGTCTATACTCAGACATTTTGGATGCTTCCGCTGTGATGTAATGATGAATTGTTGGGACATGTGTCTTCTGGATGATTGTATTTGCTATCTCTGCTCTAATGAGAGCTATTTGCAACTTATTTCAATCTTTTGTGTCGTAGAGATCTGTTGTGATATCACTTGTTCCAATGCCGTTGACGTACCATGTGTGTATGTTTTGAAGTACGTCAATGGAAGTATCTGGATTTCTACGGGATGGTGTGCGCAGACGATGAATAGTAAGAGAATGGTTGTCACACGTTTACGTGTTGGCCTGCTCATATTGAGATGCGGGTGCCGGTATGCCCTGTAAGCCATTTATCTACTGTTTAACGGACTGTGAGTATCCCCTAGAAGTCCGGGTGCGACAGTATAATTCTGTAGAAACTCCTTTGTATCTTTATTTTCCTGTATTAGTTGTGCCAAGTAAAGTTTCTAGCGAAAGTTGGAGTTGGTTTTGGATTTCTGCGCAGGAAACAGATTTATTTTATCCACCGTAAAAAATCGCGTAATTCACAGAAAGATCAAAACGACCTAAAATAATTTGTGCTTATTCCTCATCAAATTCCGAAACATTTTTTTCTTTATGTTTTTTTATCTGAGCAACTTAAGTGCCCCGAAAAAAAAATTCTTTACAGACTGTTCTGGTTTTGACAGATTCTGCCTTTGTACTTGCATTCTATCATTTACTATGTCGAGTGGATTTCTTTGCTCCACAAAACATTAGTGGCTGTAGCTAATGTTTAAAAGTATCAATAATTCTTGTGTCCTTGCAGAACATGTGGATTTTAACCTTCTAATGCGAATTACATTGAGTATGGTGTGAAGGAAGTTTTCAAGGCTCAAGAGAAGAGGGTGATATAATGTGATCAAGAAGAGTGCAAGGTCAAAGCTTGGGGATGCCCCCGTGGTTCATCCCAGAAAATTCTAAGAAGACTCAAGCGTCCAAGCTTGGGTATGCCCAAGGCATCCCCTTCTTCATCAACAATTTATCAGGTCACTTCTAGTGAAACTATATTTTAATTCGGTCAAATCATATGAATTTTACTTGGAGCGTCTATTTGTTTTCTTTTGTTTTCCTTGCTTCAATAATATTGTTGGAACCTATAATTCTTTGTGTGGGAGAGATACACGCTCCTCTTTTTTATATGAATACTCGTTACGATCGCATTCTTAGTTTTTCTTCTAGTTGCTGCAAATTCCCTTTTAGCTCCTGTTTTTCATGCATCTCTTATTCAGAGTTGTTAGTTTTAGTATAGTTGTGTTAGTACTCTCTTTTTTCATTGCTATATCTCTTGAAGAGTTTTTGTTTACTATAATTTTTTTGGTGTTGGAAAGCAGTAGTACAGTTTTCGTGCTTATAATGGTGCAAATAGAAGCTTGTATAGACCGTGGCTAGACTTTTTCAAGTCATGCTAGATGTTATTTTAATTATATGCTTAGTAGTTTTTATTGTAGAATGACTTGCCTCAAATAGCTTAGAGTCTTCAATGCGCCATTGAAAGAATTATGAGCTGTTGTTGTTGTCATATTGAAGCATAAATTTGTGGTGTTCTCCTTTGAATGATTTATTTGGTTGTCTTGGCGCATGCTTACACCATGTTTATGACTACTAACCAGTCACGTATAGGCTCTATGATAATTTAGTTTTTGAACTTGTAATACCCTTTATGCTTTGATTAATAATGTTTTTTTCGCTATGCATGATTATGGCCATTATTGCTCTCTTGATTTTTCGCTCCCAGTCTTTCGCTAGCCTCCACCTGTACTGAGTATGAGCTCTACTCGTGTATCAAACTCCCAAAAACCAAAGTTTGCCAAATGTGTCCACCATACCTACCTACATGTGGTATTTAACCGCCACTCCAAGTAAATTTCTCATGTGCTACCTTTAAAACTTTCAAAATTATTCCTTTTTGGTGCCCATGTTTTAGCTCATGAGGACGTAAATAAAGAATCTTTATCTCACTTGTTGATTGCACTTTACACACATGGACTAGTGGCTTAATCCTCTTATCCAAATGATAGAAGAGCTGTCAGCGGGGTGCCCAGCCCCAAAATTGGTTACTATTAAATTCTCTTCACTATTTTCGCCCGTGATTTATCAGTAAAAGCATAATTGTGTAAACAAAAGAGAAAGAGGGATGACCTTCTGACCCTAGTTGCATCCTTCAATAGGATCCGCTCTTGTGAAGTCTAGTTGGCTTGTGACGCACTGTATTTTCTGTTTACCATTCATTGACATAAGCATACACATCTCTAAAAAAATGTTTTCGATACCTCTGTTTAATAAAATAAAAAGCTCTAGCACATGAGGTAATCCCTTCTTCACTCTGCGAAGGGCCTTTATTTTACTTTTATGTTGAGTCTCCATCTTCTAACTTTATGCACAGTTGAGAGAGCATAGTTGTCATTCTGAGTTTAATGCGCATTCGTCCCAGAAACATTATTAATTGATTCATGATGTGTTATTTTCCTCTCAAATTATTTGTTCTAGTCATCCACTTGAACTTTGAAGGGTCCTGGCATTTATGTTTTGCCCCACTCTTAAGGACAATCGAAATATCACTTTGCCATGTTTTCTCTATGCTTGAAACAAACATATAACTTTCAAGTGCATTATTATTCATGATCTTTTATTTGTGTTAATTTTCATGATGCAAGGTGATTGCTAAGTTTAATTGTTAAAATTATATCTATCATGCTTGGGTTTAAAGTACTATGATCTCAGCTATACTTATGCTTTTACAATTTAGATGATCAAGTTTATGTTGGTAGCATGTCACCTTAGAAATTATTTGTTTTTATCGTTTACCTACTCGAGAACGAGTAGGAACTAAGCTTGGGGATGTTGGTACATCATAAATGTATCCTTAATTTCTAATGTTCCATGTTGTTTTCATGCCATATGCTACATGTTTCCTTCACACTTTATGCCATTTTTATCGATTTCCTGGGACTAACCTATTGAGAAGATGCCATAGAGCCAGTTCCTGTTTTCTGTTGTTTTCAGTTTCAGAAAAGATCTTCCGGAAATATTCTCGGAGTTGGACGATTCGAAGCCCGAAAGTCTTAGAAAGTTGTCGCACACACGAAGTCCGGAGGAGGCCCGAAGGGGGCCATAGGGGCCCACACCATAGGGCGGCGCCCCCCCTTCGGCCACGCCTGGGGGTGGTGTGGGCCCCCTGGTGGCCCACCGACGTCGCCATCTCGCCTATTTAGTCTCCTCAAAGGGTTAACCCTAAATACCCGAGCCTTTTTTACGAAAAACATCTGCATCCGCCATCATTGTCAACCCTAGTTCGGGAGGGTTTCGGAGCTCTCCCTGGCACCCTCCCGGGAGGGGGAATCATCACCGGAGGGCTCTACACCACCATGCCCGCCTCCGGAATGATGCGTGAGTACTTCATCCTTGCAATACGGGTCCATAGCAGTAGCTAGATAGTTGTTCTCTCCTCTTTATGCCTCATGTTTAGATCTTCTGAGCTGCCCTACATGATCAAGATCATCTTATTGTAATGCCTCATGTTGTGTTTGCTGGGATCCGATGAATAGTTAATCCTATGTGTCCTGATTATCAATCTATCATGTTCCTTTCATGTGTATGTTATTTATGATCTTGCATGCTCTCCGTTGTTAGTAGATGCTCTGGCTAAGTAGATGCTAGTGACTCCAAGAGGGAGTATTTATGCTCGATAGTGGCTTCATGCCTCTTTTGTATATGTGCTCGAGTGACATAAATGTGACAGATGGAGGATATGTTGTTGCCATTAGGGAGAAAAGTACGATGTTTACATTACACACTTTTCTTACCGCGATTATCTGTTGCTTACCACTTAATACCCAATGTTTGCTCGGATGACATTCTGAGAGTGGATTTTTAGTCATAGATGAAGTTGGATGACGGTCTATATATCTTGTTGTAATGCCCGCATGAATCACATAGTAATCATCATGTCATGCATATGCACTACGGTTCAGCCTTTATATCTGTCAATTGCCTAGCTGTAATTTGTTTACCACACATGCTATTTATCTGTCTTGGGAGAGACACCTCTAGTGAACTGTGGACCCCGGTCCTTTTTCCTCATACTGATAATACCATCACTGCAATCTCTGTTTTCATACTGCTGCTACTGTTTTACTACTGGCATCACTGTTCTCTTTCATCTACTGCAAACCAATATTATTTTCCACACGATACGTTTAACTTCTTTGTGTTCAGCAAAACCGGTGAGATTGACAACCTCGTTGCTTTATTGGGGCAAAGTGATTTGATTGTGTTGTGTAGGTTCCAGGTTGCTTCTGAACCGGTAGTGCGCCATGCCACCTGAGCTGCATCAACCTTCGGAAGTGATTTCTTTCTCCTACTGGTCGATTCAACCTTGGTTTCTCTCTGAGGGAAAACTTCATGTTGTGCTCTTCATATCTTCCTCTTGGGGTCTCCCAACGAGTGCAAGATTTCCACCATCAAGCAGCAGCATCATCGGTAGAAACACCAGAAAATTTCTCTTTCATCAAAAGTTTTAATAACGAGGTTTAATTTCATAGAAATCTGTTGTGGTAGAAGGAGGAGCTATACGTGTACATATGAAATCATTGTTGTTTGTGCTAGTGAAGTCACACAAATTAGTGTTCTCAGGATTACTCATTTTAACAGTATTAAAAACAAGACAGAAAATAACAAACCGAAAAAATAAAATGCAGGATTTTTTTTTTGTATTTTTGGGTTTTAGAGAAAACAAAGTAAATAAAATAAAACAAACAAGACAAAAACAAAATAAAGTTCTTGGAAGTGTGAGACTCCCCTATCTGGTGATTCCAGTATGCCTGGCAACGGCACCAGAAAGTTTGATGCCTTGGGGGCGTGTTGTTCGTTAGGTTACTCCAGGCACAGAGTTTGATGTAGAACAACGGCAAGCTTTCCTTAGAAATTAACCAAGGTTATCGAATCCAGGAGGACATGGAGGTTCTTCAGAAGGTTGTCAGCAGCGCAACTGACGTAGAACCTGCACACAAACAAGCACACTAATTTGTCCCAACGAAACAGAGAGGTTGTTAATCTCTACGGTCTTGACAAAAACAAAGGGATTAAACGTATGGTGCAGAAAACAGTGATGATTGCAGGAAACAGTAGAGAACATTATGATTCCAGTAGGTGGTTTAACAGTATGAGGAAAATGTACCGGGGTCCATAGTTCACCAGTGGTGTCTCTCCATAAATATTTCTAGCATGTTGGGTAAACAAATTACAGTTGGGAAATTAACAAATAATGAGGGCATGACAATGCAATATATGACAAGATGTTCACTATGAGATTTAACAGGGAATTAAAACAAAGTACATAGACTTGCTATCCAGCGCATCTATGCCTAAATAATCCACCTTCGGGTCAGCATCCGCATCACTTCTAGTATTAAGTTGCAAACAAAAGATTATTGCATTTAGTATTGTGTGTAATGTAAACAATAAAAATGACACATAGACCAAGCATCATTATTTTATCCCGAGTGGCAACAGCACATCCACAACCGTGCATGTTTCAGACACTCGAACGCTGATTTATGGAGCCATGAACCCACTATCGAGCATAAATACTCCCTCTTGGAGTCACAAGCTTCTACTTGGCCAAAGCATCTACTAGCAACGGAGAGCATGCAAGATATAAACAACATAAACATATGGATAAATAAACAACTTGCTCATAGTATCAATATTCATAGGATACCAGCAAACACAACATTTAGCATTACATAACGATGATCTTGATCATGTAGGACAGCTCACAAGATCTAAACATGACAACACAAACTAGAGAGACTACCATCTAGCTACTGGTATGGACCCGTAGTCCAAGGATGAACTACTCACACATCACTTTAGAGGCAGGCCTAGCGGTGTAAAGCCCTCTAGTGACGATTCCCCTCTCCGGCAGGGTGCCGGGAAGAGGTTCAAAACCCTCCCGAACTAGGGTTGACGACGGTGGTGGCGTCTGGATGTTTTGTAGATTATCGATCGGGTCTTTAGGTTTTTCGGGGTAGAAGGAATATATAGGCGAAAGGGCAGCATCGGTGGCCACCCGAGGGGCCGACGCCACACGAGGGCACCGTCCAGGGGTGGGCCGCGCCCTGGTGTGGCGTGGCCACTTCCTGGGTCGGCTGCTCCTCCCTTTCGGGCTTCTGGAGTCTTCTGGTGTATTATGTGCGTACGCCAATTTTCTTCCAATTCCAAGAATATTTTGTCGACTAGCTTTTCTGAAAGAGAAAAACAGCAGAAAATAGGAAGTGGCACTGTTGCATCTTGTTAATAGGTTAGTCCCAGAAAATGCATAAAAATGCTATGAAGTGTAAACAAAACATGTGGCAATTGATATAATAACAACATGGATCATAAAAATAGATACGTTTGAGACGTATCAGTGCGTGCAAAGCATGTATTTCCTAAAAAGTAGGAATTACCTTGGGAGGAGGATTGTTAGTGGTATACATTGCGAAGCTCTCCGTGTATTGTGTTCGGGTGGAAACCAGGTGGTTCACCCTCTTCCGGAAAGTATTGTCGGACATACCCGACTGAGTTACCCGCATGAAATCATCGGGTCCTGAGGACGTGCAGAGAAAATGGCCGGAGCGATGAGATAAAGGCTGAAGCCACCGTCCGAGCCAGCACAAGACGGTTGATACGTCTCAAACGTATCTATAATTTTTGGTGCTCCATGCTTGTTTTATACCAATTGCTACATGTTTTATTCACACTTCATAGCATTTTTATGCATTTTCTGGGACTAACCTATTAACAAGATGCCATGGTGCCAGTTCCTGTTTTCTGCTGTTTTTCTATTCCAGATAATTACTTAAGAAAATATTCTCGGAATCGAACGAAACAAGGACCCAACCTATTTTTCCAACACGTCAATGGAGTCCAAAGCAGAGACGGAGGAGGCCACACCATGCCATGGCGCGGGCCCACCTCAGGTCGCACCACCACTGTCGCACCCGGACTTCTAAAGGATACTCGCCGTTCCGTTGAACAGTAGTAGATTGGATTACGGGGCTTACCGGCACCCGCGTCCTCTTACGAGTAGGCCAACACACGTATGTGTGACAACCAACCCCTATCTGTTCAGCGTCGACGTAAACTATCCCATAGGAATCAGGATACTTCCATTGACGTACTTCAAACCATACACACATGGTACGTCAACGGCGTTTAACAAGTGATATCACAACAGATCTCTACGACACAAAAGATTGAAATAAGTTGCAAATAGCTCTCACTAGAGCAGAGATAGCAAATACAATCATCCAGAGGACACATGTCCCAACAATTCATCATTACATCACAGCGGAATCATTCAACATGTCTGAGTACAGACAAGAACCAAATAGGCCTAAGAGGCCGGAAACGAAAAGACGGAGCCCATCCACGAAGTCTCGGATCCTGCCCAGGTCCGCTATCTACCCGTCAGCAGTCTCGTCATACTCCACGTAGTTGCCACCATGTAGATCCTCGGAAACGTCGTCTGCGTAAACCACAGCCCCAAAGGGGTCAGTACATAAACGTACTGGCAAGCAAGACTCACAGTTCACCAAAGTGTAACCCGTCAACACCAAGCACAGATGCCTTGGGTTCAACGGAAGAGAGGGGATATAAAAGATGCTGCAACTAGCTGCACTAACCAACTACAGAGATTCTACCACTTCCGGCTAACAGAAAGGAGATAAGATCGGGTATTGTAACCAACTGAAAGATAACTTCAAACAAACCCATCCTGGATCTCGCCCCTTATCCAAAGAAGCAATCCGAGGATAACTCACACAGTTGAAATAATGATGGTTCAGATTATTGTGTCAATAAGCCTATTACTAGTCAAGTTATTAAGCATTGGGTGTAAGGTTGTTAATCATTAGGTTTAAGTTGTCCTGAGTACTTGTTAGCCAGTACTTTCACCAAGTAATCCATAACCGCGGAAAACACGGCTTCTCGAGAAGATTTATCCCTGCAGGGGTGCACCAATTTGGCCGTACACGTAAGAATAACCCGCCAGACGGGAATCAAACCCACCAAGCGAGGTACTCAACACAACTCAACTCTTCTTCGCATCAAGCCCAAAGCACCACGTGATGTGCGTGCGCGGCTAATCGAGCCCCACGAAGAAAAGGGGACCCTCATAGAACTGGAAGACCACGCCGCCCTAAATGCCGACTACAAAAGTTCCACCCTGGCCTGGGCTCGCAAGATCATGCATGCAGCAAATGGAAAGCCCGAACTACGTGTGGCGATTTGGACGAGATGTGAATCGAATCAAATTGAGGGGGGCGCCCATACTCGCTTCCCACATGCGGTTAGTGCGCTCATCATGGATCAGTAGACAAGACCCTTTTCCTATTAGGGTCGACACTAGCAGGCCTCAAAACCACCCTGGGCCTCCTGCCGGTGCCTTATCATCAAATTATTATTAATAGTAACATTGACATGATTGATTGATTAAACATCGAGCCCCCAGAACATAATAGAAATATAGTAACTGAAAGTAACGGGTAACAGACTCGAGCAAAACAACCTAAGCATGCTAGTAAGACACTGGCTCAATCAATAGGGTTGTAGGAGTGGGGGTGAGGCAATATCAGGGTTAAAGGATTCATGTGATAGGTTCGTAACAGAAACAACTACACATAGGGCTAGAAAATAGGCAACGGAAAGTATCGGTAACCAATGTTGAAAGGAACACAGTGGTTCATGTGAGTGATAACTTGCCTGCAAACCCAGTAGCCTGGTACTGAGCTAACTCCTTAGAAGGGATGTCGTAAGTATCGTCGGTCTCAACGTCGTCGTTTATCCGAGAAGAAGCAAACAAACAATGCAGAAAGATAAACAATCAATACCATGGCATAGTTCACAAACATGGGATGATGCATGATAGTTTAATTGATGCATCCAAAAATAAACTAGTTGACAAGATAACATAACATGATTAAATGGACCCACATGCAATTGGATTGCATATGAAAAGCCCATGAATTATGGTTGAATTAATTGTTCTACAACTAATCATCATATGAAAGTGGATTAGCATGATGCATGGATGAGGAAAACAGAAAAATAACAACAATAGAAACAATTGGAAATAAGGTTTACCAAGTTTGGAAATTCATTTGTTAAGTTTGGGAATTTTGGTTACTTAAAGGTGTCACACAAGCATTTGTTGTTTTCACCACTTTTAATTGTTCAAAATAGATAACAAAGTTTATATTTGATAAGAACACACAATTTTGGGTGGTTTATATGTTTCACTTGTTGAAAAAGGATTTCAAATGCATTATTTATGAATTAAACAAGTTTAAGCAAGAATTAAATGAATTTAATTCAAACATGAACTTATTTGAATTTTTATTTGTTCAAAACATCGAGTGAGATTCATATTTGAAAATTTTATGCTTTTATGGTTTGAAAACATATTTTATATGTCCCAAAAGAATTTGTTTTGATCAAGTTATGAATTTAACAATATTAAATGATTTAAACAAGATTTAAATCATTTAACCAATTTTTAATTATTCAAAACATGAAACAAATTTTATATTTGAAAAGGTGGTTTAATTTTTCATGGAAAACATATTTTATTTGTGGAAATTGGATTTAAAATGGGCAAGTTATTATTTTGGCAATTTTAAATGCATTAAACAAGAAACAGTTGTTTTCAGCAATTTAAATTATTCAAAACAGCAAACAAAATTTATATTTGGAAAGTACATGAAAAGTTGATTGGAAAACATATTTAGTTTGTTGGATTTGGAATTTTTTATGAACAAGTTATGATTTTTGCAAGTTTAAGTGAATTTGAGAAGTTTTCAAATATTGCACCAATTTAAAATATTCAAAACAGTAAACAAATTTTATATTTGGATAGAACATTTAATTTGGGACAGAAAACATATTTAAAAAGTTAAAATTGGAGTTAAAATGATTTTCTTATGCAATTTACAAAATTGAGGTGCAATCTGCCATTTTTAGTGAAACAGGGACTTGGAAAATAATTTGCAGGGGCTATAATTAATTACCAGGGGCCTATGTGTGATTTGCTGGAAGTTCCTGTACCAAAACATTGCAAAATAAAATGTGGTTTTATTCTGCAGGGGGTGGGATTCGATCCCCCCACCTCCTGGACGCGCAAAGGGGACAGAACCACTGGGCTGGTGCTCAAGTTGTGACAGTAAAGGGGTTCGGGGGGTATGTGATGTTTCGGTTATCTGAACTTCCTTTTTAACTGAAACTGCACACAGCTCGCTGTAACTCTGGCGCAGGCAGCGAGCGGCGCTCGTGGTGACCGGAGGGGGCGGCGTGTGGAGGCGCGGTGGGGGGTGTGGGGTGCGGGAGGAGAAGGGAGAGGGAGGAGAGGTAGCGATTGGGGGGGAGGCCTCACCTCGAGCGGTTGGAGGCGATCGGAGGTGCAGGTCGCAGGGGCGAGGCAGGAGGTGGCCGGCGATTGGAGGCGACGGCGGCGGCGCTCCGGGCAGTAACCGGCGGGGGTCCCTTCAGCGAACTTGGAGCTGGGAGGGGGCCTGTTCCATTCCGGGGGTCAGCAGGTCCTCGAGGTGACCGTGGGGCGGCGTTCACCGGCGGGGTGGTTGGGGGCTGCTGCTGTTTGTTGCGTACAGAGGAGCAGAGACAGGGAGGAAGAAGAAGGAGATTGGCGGCGCTCGAGGGAAGAGGAGGGCTAGGGCTAAGGCAGGTGGTCGGGGTAGGTTAGTTTTATGGGGGAGAGGTGCCTGTACGGCGTGCCATCGGCAGGGGGAGAGGATGATCAGAGGGACGAGAGGGATTCGTACGGTGGAGGAGGAAGACGACAAGGTTGGAGGGGGGTATTGGGCCAAAAAGAATTGGGCTGGGCTGGCTTTTCTCCCCCCTCTTGAACCGATTTCTTTTTCTTTTTATTATTTGCTTTTCTGTTTTTTTTTGTAGCAACTAGAAAATGGAAGAGATAGATAGGTTTTAGTGCTAGGAAAATTTAGGGAGAATTATGGTTAGATTAGGTTTTTATAATGTCAACTAATTGACAACTTTGTTTTTCCAAACTTTCAAATTTAAAGTGCTGTTTGGGAAAATAGATCAATTTAGATGATTTTTGAAGAATTGAAATGATTAATAAGATCAACCTTTTAATAAGGTGACCCAAAAGATTCAATTGGAAGCAAAGAATAAAAGGATGTTTTGGTTGTTATTTTATAGTTTCAAATTGGGTTCTATTTGAATACACTTGGTTTGAATTGGAAGAATATGTTAATTAATGGATTAATATTGAAAACAGGGTTTTCTTAGGGTGACCCCTATTGATTAAAGTGATTAAAATGATTTGATTGGTTTAGAGATTTTCCTAGATTCAAGGTGGTTTTGTTTGAATGTTTTTGATTTGAAATTGAAGGTGATTTGGAATTTGATTGATTGAATAAAACCAATAATTTAATAAGTGATCATTATGGAATAAAAAGAAAACAATGTGGTTGTTTTTATTTGAGATTTCTATTTAAAAGGTTGTAACAGAGCAAGTATGAAAACAAAGCATTTGAAATTGTTTGAGTTTCATTGTGAAAACAATTAAGAACAGATGCAAAACAAATAGTAAACAAATGCAAACAAGGGAGTAAAATGATGCCATGATGCAATACTTTAATCAAACATTCTAAATGGTAGGTTTTCATACTTGGGCTGTTACAAAACGCCCCCCCTTGAAGGAATCGCGCCCCGAGATTCCTACTGAGAAAAGAAAAGGTCCGGATACTTCTTGGGAAGATCCTCTTGAGCTGTGACACGTGAAACACATCGTGCACATTGGATAGTTTTTCTGGAAGTTCAAGACGATAGAAATTCCTGGCAACCCTTCTGGAAAGATGTCAGGGAATTTGGAAACCACCGGAACATTTTCAATTGAAGGAAGAGGTTTTTGTACCAAGGGTGTATAGCTGGACAGAACTTGATTCATTTGGAGAATAGATTATCTGGTTAGAATGGTGGAACAAGGTTATTGACATCAATGTCAGAATTGCCAAGTGGTATGAGAGAATCAAGGAATATGTGGCCTTTAATTAGAATTTGATTTCTGTGACTGAACTTGGAAGTCAACATTTGAGATCCCGGGGAGTGAACAGAGATTTGATTGTTTAGTGGAACAAGAACTATGTTGTTTGTTGTGGAAAGGATCTTTGACACAAAATAATGTGATGCTCCGGTATGAAACAACACTTTAGCTGGAATAGAGTTTAGCAGATGAACGGTGAAACTTTGATTAGCTGTCGGTAGAAGAATTGTAGTGGAAAACAACAACAAGATTTCAACGGACGAAAGGTTCTTTTAAAAGAACAGGATATTGAAGCAACTCCGGGGAAAAACGAGAACAAAACTCCTGAGGTACTACGGAGAACCCAAAACACGTGAAATCCTAACTTGAAAGTTTAGATGAGAAGGGAAAACAATGTTGCACTTCCTTACCAGAAAAAGGGAGGGTGGGTGGGGAAAGAAGAAAATGGCAGAATTCCTACTCTCACGTTTCATTTTTCCTATATAGCTACAAAATAGTTTCTAGACTCAACTGCGACCAGTAAAAAGGGATCCTACAGGCAGACAGGCTCTGATACCATTTGTCGCACCCGGACTTCTAAAGGATACTCGCCGTTCCGTTGAACAGTAGTAGATTGGATTACGGGGCTTACCGGCACCCGCGTCCTCTTACGAGTAGGCCAACACACGTATGTGTGACAACCAACCCCTATCTGTTTAGCGTCGACGTAAACTATCCCATAGGAATCAGGATACTTCCATTGACGTACTTCAAACCATACACACATGGTACGTCAACAGCGTTTAACAAGTGATATCACAACAGATCTCTACGACACAAAAGATTGAAATAAGTTGCAAATAGCTCTCACTAGAGCAGAGATAGCAAATACAATCATCCAGAGGACACATGTCCCAACAATTCATCATTACATCACAGTGGAAGCATTCAACATGTCTGAGTACAGACAAGAACCAAATAGGCCTAAGAGGCCGGAAACGAAAAGACGGAGCCCATCCACGAAGTCTCGGATCCTGCCCGGGTCCGCTATCTACCCGTCAGCAGTCTCGTCATACTCCACGTAGTTGCCACCATGTAGATCCTCGGAAACGTCGTCTGCGTAAACCACAGCCCCAAAGGGGTCAGTACATAAACGTACTGGCAAGCAAGACTCACAGTTCACCAAAGTGTAACCCGTCAACACCAAGCACAGATGCCTTGGGTTCAACGGAAGAGAGGGGATATAAAAGATGCTGCAACTGGTTGTCGCACCCGGACTTCTAAAGGATACTCGCCGTTCCGTTGAACAGTAGTAGATTGGATTACGGGGCTTACCGGCACCCGCGTCCTCTTACGAGTAGGCCAACACACGTATGTGTGACAACCAACCCCTATCTGTTCAGCGTCGACGTAAACTATCCCATAGGAATCAGGATACTTCCATTGACGTACTTCAAACCATACACACATGGTACGTCAACGGCGTTTAACAAGTGATATCACAACAGATCTCTACGACACAAAAGATTGAAATAAGTTGCAAATAGCTCTCACTAGAGCAGAGATAGCAAATACAATCATACAGAGGACACATGTCCCAACAATTCATCATTACATCACAGCGGAAGCATTCAACATGTCTGAGTATAGACAAGAACCAAATAGGCCTAAGAGGCCGGAAACGAAAAGACGGAGCCCATCCACGAAGTCTCGGATCCTGCCCGGGTTCGCTATCTACCCGTCAGCAGTCTCGTCATACTCCACGTAGTTGCCACCATGTAGATCCTCGGAAACGTCGTCTGCGTAAACCACAGCCCCAAAGGGGTCAGTACATAAACGTACTGGCAAGCAAGACTCACAGTTCACCAAAGTGTAACCCGTCAACACCAAGCACAGATGCCTTGGGTTCAACGGAAGAGAGGGGATATAAAAGATGCTGCAACTGGCTGCACTAACCAACTACAGAGATTCTACCACTTCCGGCTAACAGAAAGGAGATAAGATCGGGTATTGTAACCAACTGAAAGATAACTTCAAACAAACCCATCCTGGATCTCGCCCCTTATCCAAAGAAGCAATCCGAGGATAACTCACACAGTTGAAATAATGATGGTTCAGATTATTGTGTCAATAAGCCTATTACTAGTCAAGTTATTAAGCATTGGGTGTAAGGTTGTTAATCATTAGGTTTAAGTTGTCCTGAGTACTTGTTAGCCAGTACTTTCACCAAGTAATCCATAACCGCGGAAAACACGGCTTCTCGAGAAGATTTATCCCTGCAGGGGTGCACCAATTTGGCCGTACACGTAAGAATAACCCGCCAGACGGGAATCAAACCCACCAAGCGAGGTACTCAACACAACTCAACTCTTCTTCGCATCAAGCCCAAAGCACCACGTGCTGTGCGTGCGCGGCTAATCGAGCCCCACGAAGAAAAGGGGACCCTCATAGCACTGGAAGACCACGCCGCCCTAAATGCCGACTACAAAAGTTCCACCCTGGCCTGGGCTCGCAAGATCATGCATGCAGCAAATGGAAAGCCCGAACTACGTGTGGCGATTTGGACGAGATGCGAATCGAATCAAATAGAGGGGGGCGCCCATACTCGCTTCCCACATGCGGTTAGTGCGCTCATCATGGATCAGTAGACAAGACCCTTTTCCTATTAGGGTCGACACTAGCAGGCCTCAAAACCACCCTGGGCCTCCTGCCGGTGCCTTATCATCAAATTATTATTAATAGTAACATTGACATGATTGATTGATTAAACATCGAGCCCCCAGAACATAATAGAAATATAGTAACTGAAAGTAACGGGTAACAGACTCGAGCAAAACAACCTAAGCATGCTAGTAAGACACTGGCTCAATCAATAGGGTTGTAGGAGTGGGGGTGAGGCAATATCAGGGTTAAAGGATTCATGTGATAGGTTCGTAACAGAAACAACTACACATAGGGCTAGCAAATAGGCAACGGAAAGTATCGGTAACCAATGTTGAAAGGAACACAGTGGTTCATGTGAGTGATAACTTGCCTGCAAACCCAGTAGCCTGGTACTGAGCTAACTCCTTAGAAGGGATGTCGTAAGTATCGTCGGTCTCAACGTCGCCGTTTATCCGAGAAGAAGCAAACAAACAATGCAGAAAGATAAACAATCAATACCATGGCATAGTGCACAAACATGGGATGATGCATGATAGTTTAATTGATGCATCCAAAAATAAACTAGTTGACAAGATAACATAACATGATTAAATGGACCCACATGCAATTGGATTGCATATGAAAAGCCCATGAATTATGGTTGAATTAATTGTTCTACAACTAATCATCATATGAAAGTGGATTAGCATGATGCATGGATGAGGAAAACAGAAAAATAACAACAATAGAAACAATTGGAAATAAGGTTTACCAAGTTTGGAAATTCATTTGTTAAGTTTGGGAATTTTGGTTACTTAAAGGTGTCACACAAGCATTTGTTGTTTTCACCACTTTTAATTGTTCAAAATAGATAACAAAGTTTATATTTGATAAGAACACACAATTTTGGGTGGATTACATGTTTCACTTGTTGAAAAAGGATTTCAAATGCATTATTTATGAATTAAACAAGTTTAAGCAAGAATTAAATGAATTTAATTCAAACATGAACTTATTTGAATTTTTATTTGTTCAAAACATCGAGTGAGATTCATATTTGAAAAGTTTATGCTTTTATGGTTTGAAAACATATTTTATATGTCCCAAAAGAATTTGTTTTGATCAAGTTATGAATTTAACAATATTAAATGATTTAAACAAGATTTAAATCATTTAACCAATTTTTAATTATTCAAAACATGAAACAAATTTTATATTTGAAAAGGTGGTTTAATTTTGCATGGAAAACATATTTTATTTGTGGAAATTGGATTTAAAATGGGCAAGTTATTATTTTGGCAATTTTAAATGCATTAAACAAGAAACAGTTGTTTTCAGCAATTTAAATTATTCAAAACAGCAAACAAAATTTATATTTGGAAAGTACATGAAAATTTGATTGGAAAACATATTTAGTTTGTTGGATTTGGAATTTTTTATGAACAAGTTATGATTTTTGCAAGTTTAAGTGAATTTGACAAGTTTTCAAATATTGCACCAATTTAAAATATTCAAAACAGTAAACAAATTTTATATTTGGATAGAACATTTAATTTGGGACAGAAAACATATTTAAAAAGTTAAAATTGGAGTTAAAATGATTTTCTTATGCAATTTACAAAATTGAGGTGCAATCTGCCATTTTTAGTGAAACAGGGACTTGGAAAATAATTTGCAGGGGCTATAATTAATTACCAGGGGCCTATGTGTGATTTGCTGGAAGTTCCTGTACCAAAACATTGCAAAATAAAATGTGGTTTTATTCTGCAGGGGGTGAGATTCGATCCCCCCACCTCCTGGACGCGCAAAGGGGACAGAACCACTGGGCTGGTGCTCAAGTTGTGACAGTAAAGGGGTTCGGGGGGGTATGTGATGTTTCGGTTATCTGGACTTCCTTTTTAACTGAAACTGCACACAGCTCGCTGTAACTCTGGCGCAGGCAGCGAGCGGCGCTCGTGGTGACCGGAGGGGGCGGCGTGTGGAGGCGCGGTGGGGGGTGTGGGTGCGGGAGGAGAAGGGAGAGGGAGGAGAGGTAGCGATTGGGGGGAGGCCTCACCTCGAGCGGTTGGAGGCGATCGGAGGTGCAGGTCGCAGGGGCGAGGCAGGAGGTGGCCGGCGATTGGAGGCGACGGCGGCGGCGCTCCGGGCAGTAACCGGCGGGGGTCCCTTCAGCGAACTTGGAGCTGGGAGGGGGCCGGTTCCATTCCGGGGGTCAGCAGGTCCTCGAGGTGACCGTGGGGCGGCGATCACCGGCGGGGTGGTTGGGGGCTGCTGCTGTTTGTTGCGTACAGAGGAGCAGAGACAGGGAGGAAGAAGAAGGAGATTGGCGGCGCTCGAGGGAAGAGGAGGGCTAGGGCTGAGGCAGGTGGTCGGGGTAGGTTAGTTTTATGGGGGAGAGGTGCCTGTACGGCGTGCCATCGGGAGGGGGAGAGGATGATCAGAGGGACGAGAGGGATTCGTACGGTGGAGGAGGAAGACGACAAGGTTGGAGGGGGTTATTGGGCCAAAAAGAATTGGGCTGGGCTGGCTTTTCTCCCCCCTCTTGAACCGATTTTTTTTCTTTTTATTATTTGCTTTTCTGTTTTTTTTGTAGCAACTAGAAAATGGAAGAGATAGATAGGTTTTAGTGCTAGGAAAATTTAGGGAGAATTATGGTTAGATTAGGTTTTTATAATGTCAACTAATTGACAACTTTGTTTTTCCAAACTTTCAAATTTAAAGTGCTGTTTGGGAAAATAGATCAATTTAGATGATTTTTGAAGAATTGAAATGATTAATAAGATCAACCTTTTAATAAGGTGACCCAAAAGATTCAATTGGAAGCAAAGAATAAAAGGATGTTTTGGTTGTTATTTTATAGTTTCAAATTGGGTTCTATTTGAATACACTTGGTTTGAATTGGAAGAATATGTTAATTAATGGATTAATATTGAAAACAGGGTTTTCTTAGGGTGACCCCTATTGATTAAAGTGATTAAAATGATTTGATTGGTTTAGAGATTTTCCTAGATTCAAGGTGGTTCTGTTTGAATGTTTTTTATTTGAAATTGAAGGTGATTTGGAATTTGATTGATTGAATAAAACCAATAATTTAATAAGTGATCATTATGGAATAAAAAGAAAACAATGTGGTTGTTTTTATTTGAGATTTCTATTTAAAAGGTTGTAACAGAGCAAGTATGAAAACAAAGCATTTGAAATTGTTTGAGTTTCATTGTGAAAACAATTAAGAACAGATGCAAAACAAATAGTAAACAAATGCAAACAAGGGAGTTAAATGATGCCATGATGCAATACTTTAATCAAACAGGAAATCAAACATTCTAAATGGTAGGTTTTCATACTTGGGTTGTTACAACCACATGGTGTGGGCCCCTAGGGCGCCCACCGACATCGCCCTTTCGCCTATATATTTCCCCCGACGCAAAAAACCCTAAAGGAATCAGCCTTCATCCACGAAAAATTCCGTAGTTCCGCCGCCAATGAAGACAAGTTTTGGGGACAGAAATATCTGTTCCGGCACCCTGGCGGAACGAGGAATTGCCCCCGAGCCATCTCCATCGACTCTACCGCCATCATCATCGATGTTGCTGACTCTCATGCTAACGAGGGAGTAGTCCCCCCCCCCCCCCCCGAGGCTGAGGGCTCTACCAGTAGCTATGTGGTTTATCTCTCTCGCCCATGGTGTGATCTTTATGTGATCATGAGCTTTGTAATCTAGTTGAATAAGTAGATGTCACTCTTCATCTATTATGCTACTCAAGTGGTTTGATTAATGTGACCTCTGAAGACACCTTTGTCCCACGATGTGAAGGTGACAGTGTGTGCACCATAGGGCGGCGCGACCCCCCTTGCCCGCGCCACCAGGTGGTGTGGCCCCCCTGGCCACCCACCGAAGTTGCCCTTTCGCCTATTTAAGCTCCTCCACGGGTTAACCTAAAATACCAGAGACTTTTTCCACCAAAACTTCTGTAGCCGATTGGTACGTTTCAAACGTATCTATAATTTCTTATGTTCCATGTTGTTTTCATGCCAGATGCTACATGTTTCCTATACACTTTATGTCAATTTTATGGATTTCCTGGGACTAACCTAGTGACAAGATGCCACAGAGCCAGTTCCTGTTTTGCGTTGTTTTTGGTTTTAGAAAAAAAATTCTGGAAATATTCTCGGAATTGGACGAAACAAAATCCCAGAGTCTTAGAAATCTGTCACGTACACGTAGTCCAGAGGAGACCCGGAGGGGGGACAGAGGATCAACCACACCATATGGCCGCGCCAGCTGGTGGTGTGGGCCCCTCGGGCGCCCACCGCCATTGCCCTTTCGCCTATATAACCCCCCCCCCCCCATGCATAAACCCTAAATCAATCGCCCCTTCCACGAAAAGTTCCGTAGCTCCGCCGCCGCCGCCGACAAGTTTTGGGGGATAAAAATCTCTTTTCCGGCACCCTGCCTGGACGGGGAAGTGCCCCCGGAGCCATCTCCATCGACTCCATCGACATCTTCATCGTCGTTGCGGTCTCGTGTGATGAGGAGGGAGTAGTTCTCCCCCGGGGCTGAGGGCTCTACCGGTAGCTATGTGTCTCATCTCTCTCCCATGGTGTGATCTTTATGTGATCATGAGCTTTGTAATCTAGTTGAATAAGTAGATTTTACTCTTCATCTATTATGCTACTTAAGTGGTTTGATTAATGTGACCTCTCGAGATACCTTTGTCCCACGGTGTGAAGGTGGCAGTGTGCGCACAGTGTGTGGCTCTTACGCTAAAGATTAAAGGAATACTTATCATGAGTTATAATTTGTGTTGGATGTCTCAATGAAATTTTGGTGTTTGTCTAGAACCATCTAGGGCGCTCAAGGTGATAGTGTGGGGTTACCTAGATGGGGAATGCGACTTTAAGGTGTGCTTTTGCAGCCCTACGCAGTGAATTGGTGTTCGTTATCTAACCGAAGATAGTTCAGAGTAGCATAGTGAAGAGAAGATATGTACGTATTAAATTACATTATTATTGTTGAGAGTGTCCACTAATGAAAGTGTGATACCTAGGCCTTGTTTCTAAGCATTGAAACACTATTTACAACCAGTACTGCTACATGTTTGCTTTCTACCATTTTTATTTCAGATTGCAATTACCACTTATAATCATCCATATTACTTGTATTTATCTATCTCTTCGCCGAACTAGTGCACCTATACAACTAACAATTGTATTAGGTGTGTTGGGGAAACAAGAGACTTCTTGTATCTTAATTGCAGGGTTGCTTGAGAGGGATATCTTTGACCTCTACCTCCCTCAGTTCGATAAACCTTGGGTGATCCACTTAAGGGAAACTTGCCGCTGTTCAACAAACCTTTGCACTCGGAGGCTCAACACTGTCTACAAGAATAGAAGCGTGCATAGACATCAAGCTATTTTCTGGAGCCGTTGTCGGGGAGGTAAGGTAAAAGGTACTCACATCCTCTAGCTACTAAGCTATTTTCTAGTATTATTGCTGGTGTATGAGTGCTCGAAGTTATTTCCTTTAGATTCTGCAATTATATCTTTTTGTTTCTTGTTTTTATTTTTACTAGTTAGGCTTATTTTTACTTGTTTCTTGTTTTTATTTTTACTAGTTAGGCTTAATGGAAAACAACAAAAAATATGAGCAAGATTTATAATCTTTATATTGAATTAGGACATGATGTTTTTGAAGAGAAAATTAAAAAAAACTATGGAAGTTTGTTTGCACAATAGTGATAGCAATGTTATTAGCATGAATTCTTTGAACACCACCATTGCTAATGCTATGGAAAAGTCTAAGCTTTGGGGAAACTAGTTTTTATGAAAATGATATTTTTAGTTCCCCAGCTTTAGAGGAGAAATTTTGCTCTGATGATACTTTATCTCCCATGTGTGATAATTCTAATGATGCTTGTGGTATTTTAAATCCACCTACTGAAAGTATTCCTTTTGAAATACCTATGGAAACTGTTGAAAATATTATGGATGAACAATATGCAGAGGATGGGATAGTCCATCCAAGTGATCACTTGTTGAAACTTAAAGAACTTTGTGAGTTGTTTAAAGTTGCAAGTTTATCAAGAGAAAATGCCATGAAGAAATTATTTCCATTGTCACTTAACAACAAAGCAAGGGAGTGGCATGAGCTGCTAGATGATCCTCATCATTCAGAGTGGAAGGAGCTTCAATCTCTCTTTTACTCTAAATTTTATCCTCCTCATGAAATGCATTTATATAGGAATTACATTTATAATTTTCGTCCTCGTGATTGAGAAAGCATTGATCAAGTTTGGGGGAGACTGAAAATATTAATACTCAAATGTCCTGACCATGAGCTTCCCGAGGAAATAATTGTTACTAATTTTTATGCAAGGCTTTCAAGACATTGCAAGGATTATCTAGATGCCTGTTCGGAGGGTTCTTTCACAAGTAATAAGGTTGAAGCTAAGTGGAATTTTCTTGAAACAATTCAAAACAATACTGAAGATTGGGATAACAACAAAGGTAAAGAATCAGGTATAAACTATGAGTATGATTGCATTAAGTCTTTCGCTGAAACTATTGATTTTCCAGAGCTTAGTGCTAAATATGGTCTTGATCGTCAAATTATTGTTGATTACTGTAGAGCCTTTGCTTCTCATATTAGTGTTCCAAAACAAAATTGGGACATGTATCATGAACCTATTAAATACATGAAAATGAAATTGTTATTAACAATTGCAATAAACATGCTCAAACTTCTGAAAGTACTATTTCTTATAAGCATGTTAATTTTTGTGGAGCACTTAGACCTTGTGCAAATCAAAGAAGAATATTGTACCCATCACAGGAACGAAAAACCTAGAACATGGGACAGGGCTCTAAATAATCTTGTCGAAAAAGTTTGTGCCCTCTATCCTTTTATTTGTGAGTTTTGCTATAAAGTGGGTCATTTCAATTTTCAATGCTCGGGCTATGATAATAACCTTTCGAATCCAATGAGTACTGCAATTTTGTATTGTGATGACATGATCACTCCTAATCAGCATGATGAACTTATATTATTTTTGGGGTGTGAAGAGTTATCAAGAAAAACTTCTTTGGTAGATATGAGTGCTTTTGATATGAATAGTGTCCTGGATGGATGCCATCTTTATTGTGTTGATAATTTCCACGCAAATACTTACATACAAAATATTATAAAAGAAGAGACTTTACCAAAATATAACAGGACTAATGTGTGTTTTGTTCTTATTAATGAAAAGGAGGAATCCTCCAAAGTTTCTTCTATTGTTTCTGAGAATAAACCAAGATATGTGGAGAAGCTTCCTTTCAAGCCTCTCCCTCCTAAAGAGGGGAAGAAGAAGAATAAGAGGAGGAGTAAAAGGAGAGAGGAAACAGTATCTTCCCCTAAGCATGACGCTCCTATTATAGTTGTTGCTCATGAGTCTAAACTCGGTGATTATCCTATGCTTGTTACTTATATTAGTGATAATGATTGGGAGAAGCACACAATTTTTTATATTGAAAATCTCTTGGGTACCGATTCTGAAAATGACGATGTTAATAATTGATGTGCTATGATGTCTACGCACACTTCTATTCTTGTAGATAGTGTTGGGCCTCCAAGTGCAGAGGTTTGTAGAACAGCAGCAAGTTTCCCTTAAGTGGGTTACCCAAGGTTTATCGAACTCAGGGAGGTAGAGGTCAAAGATATCCCTCTCACGCAACCCTGCAATTAAGATACAAGAAGTCTCTTGTGTCCCCAACACACCCAATATACTTTTCAGGTATATAGGTGCACTAGTTCGGCGAAGAGATAGTGAAATGCGAGTAATATGGATGGTTATAAGTAATAATAGCAATCTGAAATAAATATGGAAGCAAGCAAACATGTAGCAGAACATACGGAAAACGGTGTTTCAATGCTTGGAAACAAGGCCTAGGGATCCTACTTTCACTAGTGGACACTCTCAACAATGATCACATAATTGAATAACTAAATATCTTCTCTTCACTATGCTACTCTTAGCCCTCTCCGGTTGGATAACGAACACTAATAATTGCGTAGGGCTGCAAAAAGCATTCCTTAAAGTAAGTATTCCCATGTCTAGTTAACCCCACGCTGTCACTATGAGCGCCCTAGAAGGTACTAGACAAACACCACAATTCATAGAGGAGACGCACACTATCACCTTCACACCGCGGGACAAGGTGACTCCAAAGTTCATATTAATAAAACACTTGAGTTGCACAAGATGAAGAGTAACATCTACTTATTCAACTAGATTACAAAGCTCACGATCACATATAGATCATACCATGGGAGAGAGAGATGGACCACATAGCTACCGGTAAAGCCCTCAGCCTCGGGGGAGAACTACTCCCTCCTCATCATAGGAGACAACAATGGCGATGGAGATGGCGGTGGAGTCGATGGAGATGGTTTCCGGGGGCACTTCCCCGTCCCGGTAGGGTGACAGAACAGAAATCTATCCCCCGAAACTTGTAGGCGGCGGTGGCGGAGCTACGGATGTATTTTGTGGAAAATGTCGATTCTCCTAGGGTTTATGCATCGGGGAGTATATATAGGCGAAAGGGCGATGCCGAGGGTGGCCAGGGGGCCCACACCACCTGGTGGCGCGGCCAGGGGATGGTGGCGCCACCCTATGGTGTGGCCACCCTGTGGCCCCCCTCCGGGGCTCTTCGGGACTTCTAGATGCTTCCGGGACTTCTAAGACTTCTAGCTTTCAAATGGTCCAATTCCGAGAATATTTCCAGAACAACTTTTCTGAAACTAAAAACAACAGAAAACAAGAACTGGCTCTGTTGCATCTTGTCAATAGGTTAGTCCCGGGAAATCGATAAAAATGACATAAAGTGTAAGGAAAACATGTGGGAAACAACATGAAAACAACATGTAACATCAAAAATTAAGGATACGTTTATGACGTATCATGCTATTAGTACTATCCATGTTCTTTCTAATGATGATATGGAAAACTCTGAGATTGTGGATGATGTGTTTGAAAATCCTTTTGCTACTGATGATTATATGTTTGATACATCTCCTTCTAGTAAAAATGATGACATGTTTACAAATAAACACACTTTGGAAGATAACTATTCTATTGCTTATGATGATACTATGCCGCCAGTCTTTGATAATTATTATAAAGAATACTATGACATATGCTATAATCACAATCATCATCATGAAATTTGTCATAGTTATGGAGGGATTGCCCAAAACCACCCCTTTAATATACAACTTGTCTATCACGAGTTCTTTATGATGATCCTACTTCCATTGTTATTAATAAGAAGAACTATGCTTATGTGGAGAGTATTAATTCTTTTATGCATGTGGCTCATGATAAGAATGTTTTATGTGATTGTTATATTGTTAATTCTATTCATGATGCTACTGAAAGTTATTATGAGAGAGAGGGAAACATGGTTTTGTGTATCTCAATAATATTAAGTTTCCCCTCTTTATGTTGAACTTTTTGAACTTGCACTTATTTTGTCTTCCTATGCTAGCCACTTTGTTCTTTATTGACTTGTTTTTCTACAAGATTATTTTGCATAGGAAGTGGGTTAGACTTAAATCTGTTTTAAGTTGCTTCTTGATGCTCTCTTATTGTGCTTCAATTCTTAATATTATGTGAGCATCTTCAAAAATCATTTTTCCTAGCTAAAAGGCGTTAAATAAAAGCGATTTTGGGGGACAACCCATTATATTTTTGCTTTCAATTTCCTTTTGTTTTCTTTGATTCTTGGAAGTTGTTAACTCTGTAGCAAACTCTTCTTATCCTTTTTATTTCGTTTTTCTGCCAAGAGTAGCCTCTAATAGGGAGGAAGTAAGATTTGGGGAAGTTGTTGTCATGAAACAGATTATGTGCTGCCACCACAAAAAAATAATTCTCTCAGCCAGAACGTCGAATTGATCTGATTTTTTTTGTTCACATGCCCTAGGTTATTATCTAAATTTCATTAGTTTTTGCACTTTTTGATTTGAGCAACAAAATATTTTCTAAAAAATCGATCTATACATGATGTTCTGTTTTGTCAGATTTCTGCAAATATTTGCATTTGCCTCTTAATCTTTTTATTTTGGTGTTGTTTTGAGCGTAAGATCTTTAAAAGAAGTTTTGACAATAGCTAATGTTTTAATGGATGTTAGAGTTGTGTTGAAACTGAACCAAAGTGGATTTATTATTTTGATTACACTAACACTGCTAATGAAAATTGTGAGAAGTTTTGTATGGAGGAAGTTTTCAAGTGGAGGGAGAGAAGAATGATATGATGAGATGAAGGATGGACAAAAGCTCAAGCTTGGGGATTCCCATGTCACCCCAAGAAATATCCAAGAAGTACAAGCATCAAATCTTGGGGATGCCCAAGGCATCCCTTTCTTCATCAACAAAAATATCAGGTCCTCTTTCAAGACACTATATTGTTATTGTGTCATCCGTGAATATTACATCCCTTAGAGTGGGACAACAGAAGCATAGAAGGTCCAAGCAAAGCTATAGGATACAAACTTCATTACATAACCTCTAGAATCTCTTTGATGAAAGAAATAATATCTCATGAAAATGAAACATTAGAAGTAGCAGTTCGAAGCTCCAAGCTGGAGAATAACTCTAGCTTAGAACCTAATCCACTACGGCTGATTTCAGCCCTATTCAATGGCTTCTAAGAAACTAAGTCCAGGAATGGATTCCACCTACAACTTGGTATCTTCTCCTCCACTAGCATTGTTGACGACGTCGCTTCATTGGTTAAGTAGTATATGACTCCTCCTAGCATCATTAGCTAGCCCAGGCTTCACGATGAAGATCTTCCTTAAGGCTTCAACTCTAAGCAGGGGGTCAAACGGGAACGAATGAGTAACGAGTGTTACCCAACAAGTTCAATATATAAATAGGGTAGTTTGATGCACTAACTACAGCTTTAGACTCTAAAGAGTCATAAGATAATGCAAGGTTTTTGTCAATCTTTCTACAAGAGATTTATTTTAATATTGAAATCTATGTCCGTCAAATCATCACAGGGTCTAGAACTTCATGGAGTTACTTTCCTGTATCATTCGCAGCTCCTTCCCGGAACAGGGGTATAACATGTCACATCATTTTACACTCTGCAGAAGTGCGTTACTGTACCCATAGGGGATCAAGACCATGTTGCACAACCAGGTGTACATTCCTGTCCACTCCCACTCAGGTGTGGGGCCCAGTTGTTGATCCAAACCAAACAATGCTTCTCCGCACAACACATGCCCACCCATTTCTGCCACACAGGTTTAACCCCTAATTCCACCCTCACGATAGATATCTAGGCGGCCCGGGCAGAACATCATAGACCCCAGATTCCGTGGGACGTAAGGTCTCCCACCCATGTGCATGTAGTCTCGCAAGACCTACATCGTACGTCTCTGGCAGTCCGTTGACATGTGAACGGGAAAAGATCACAGTTGGCTTACTCGCCCCATACAAGACCCATGGTTAACGCGATATTTACGGTGCACCGAGCTCTGACGACATTTGTGTTGGAACGCGTAGAGATAAACAAAAAAAAATTCCTACGCAATGCTTCCAAGATCTAGCCGAGGTAGAAGGCCACGATGATTACCACTAGACGCGCGGTTGCGGATTATCAATGAAGCGCGTCGGGGCAGTGCAGTCCCACAATCCGATCCGGACGATCCGATCCCTCGAACGTCGAAGTGCTGAACGTACAGCACCTCTGCCGGTATCCACACGTACGAGGAGGAGCTCCGACGGCAGACTGCTAGGTCTGGTGCGACGGCTGGACTGAGTGGGGCTGGGGTTCCCAACGCATGGGAGAGTGGACTAACGTGCCCGCTGGGCAACCTGCGCCCCTCTTTATATAGCGTATGGTAATGGGCTTCACAACACTTGTGGCCCATTCCCTCTGTGAGTCCGACTCACAAAACCAGTCCATTTCCGGTTCGGGTCCAACCCGACCAATACTTGCTCCCGCTCTTAAGTGTGCGACCCTGCAGGCTCATGGTGACTTGGACACGATTGGAGTCCAACTCCCAATCGATCAATCGGTAGCGGCTCCTAGCAGAACGTGCCGACTCCCAAGTACCATTGAGTCATGACGACATACCTTTCAATGTGATATTCATCTTAGTCCCTTTTGCCTCACGATATACCTTGTCGAGCTATAGGCGATTTATCTTCATCCCTTAAATAGCTCAACTCTCTTCTCGATCCAGATTGCGAACGAGAATCATCTGAGTCGGTGAGATAACTCGCATCCGTGTAACCCTTTACACTGAATTCCTCATCACCTCCATAAACCAGGTACATTTCCTTAGTATTTCTCAAATACTTAAGAATGTTTTTAATCGCTACCCAGTGGGCTTTGCCAGGGTCAGCCTGGTATCTGCTCGTAACACTTAGAGCATAGGAAACATCTGGCCTAGTACAAATCATGGCATACATGATGGATCCGATTGCCGAAGCATACGGAATCACACTCATCTGACTTTGCTCATCAGTCATCGAAGGACACTGAGTCTTGCTAAGTTTTATACCATGGGACATCGGTAAGAATCCCTTCTTGGACTCTTCCATTTTGAATTTCTTCAAAACCTTGTCCAGATAAGTACTCTGACTCAATCCAATGAGCCGCCTTGATCTATCTCTATAGATCCTGATTCCTAATATGTAAGTCGCCTCACCCAAATCTTTCATTGAGAAACTCCTTTCCAATGACTCTTTGGCTTCTTGCAACATCATGACATCATTTCCAATCATTAATATGTCATCCACATATAAGATTAGAAAATTTACTTTGCTCCCACTAAACTTCTTGTATAAACAAGAATCATGATCGCTCTTGATGAAGCCAAACGATTTGACTACCTCATCAAAGCGAATGTTCCAACTCCGAGATGCTTGCTTCAACCCATAAATGGATTTCTGAAGTTTGCATACCTTGTCAGCATTAGCCGGATCGACAAAACCTTCGGGTTGTATCATATACACGTCCTCAGTTAAATTTCCATTAAGGAAAGCCATCTTGACATCCATCTGCCATATCTCATAGTCGAAATAGGCTGCTATGGCTAACATGATCCGAATTGATTTAAGCATCGCTACGGGCGAGAAGGTCTCGTCGTAGTCAACTCCTTGAACCCGTCGGAACCCCTTCGCAACAAGTCGTGCTTTATAGACGGAAATATTTCCATCCATATCAATTTTCTTCTTAAAGACCCATTTGCACTCGACGGGTCTTGCACCGTCAGGCAGATCAACCAAATTCCAAACTTGGTTTTCATCCATGGACTTTAACTCGGATCTCATGGCTCGAAGCCATGACTCGGAATCAGATCCCACCATCGCTTCCGAATAAGTTGCCGGCTCATTACTGTCCAACAGTAAAACATCTCGAGCACTCTGTAATCTGGCAGATCTCCGAGGTTCGGGTGCTGTAACCGGTGTAGGTACCACGACCGGCTCTGCCTCCAAGGCCATTGCCGACTCGCCCCTAGCTGGTTCTTCTCGAATTTCTTCGAGTTGCACCGTGCTCCCACTGACTTCCCGACTGAGAAACTCTTTCTCAAGGAAGACACCATTCCGAGCGACAAACACTTTGCCCTCTTCCCGGTTGTAGAAGTAGTACCCCAAGGTTTCCCTCGGATACCCCACGAAAATACACTTATCCGACTTGGGCGTGAGCTTGTCCGACTGAAGTCGCTTAACAAATACCTCACAACCCCAAATCTTAAGAAAAGACAAACTTGGCTTTTTGCCCGTCCACATCTCATGTGGTGTCTTCTCTACCGACTTTGATGGTACTCTGTTTAGTGTGAAAGCTGCAGTTTCTAGACAATAACCCCAAAATGATAAAGGTAGATCTGTCCGACTCATCATTGATCGTACCATGTCCAACAAGGTCCAATTTCTCCGTTCCGATACACCGTTTCTCTGTGGTGTACCCGGCGGAGTGAGTTGAGGAACTATTCCACAACTCTTTAGATGGTCATCAAACTCATGGCTCATGTACTCGCCCCCACGGTCCGACCGTAGAAACTTTATTTTCTTGCCGAGTTGATTTTGTACCTCACTCTGGAATTCCTTGAATTTTTCAAAGGCTTCCGACTTGTGTTTCATTAAATAGATATATCCATACCTACTCAAATCATCAGTGAAGGTAATGAAGTACTCATAACCACCTCTGGCTGTCGTGCTCATTGGACCACATACATCACTATGTATTAGTTCCAACAAGTCGGACGCCCTTTCACAACTCCTTGCAAAAGGTGTCTTGGTCATCTTGCCTAGTAGGCATGATTCGCATGTCTCGAATGACTCTAAGTCAAACGAAGTTAGAAGTCCATCATCATGGAGCTTCTTCATGCGCTTCCAACTTATATGACCAAGCCGACAGTGCCAAAAGTAAGTCATATTCAGATCATTTGGTTTCAACCTTTTAACATTTATGTTATAGACTGATTCACTATCAAGATTTAAAATAAATAACCCGTTCTGAACGGGTGCAAAGCCATGAAACATATCTTTCAAATATAAAGAACAACCATTATTCTTAATATTCGACTCATAACCTTGTCTCATCAAACATGAGGCGGAAATAATGTTTCGACTAAGCGCTGGAACATAATAACAATTATTTAGTTCCAAAATAAATCCTGAAGGTAAATGAAGTTGCATCGTGCCGACTTCCAACGCAGCGACTCTCGCCTTGTTGCCGACCCGAATGTCAACCTCTCCTCTTGCCACGCTCCTAGTTCTTACCAGTCCCTGCAACGAGTTGCATATGTGAATAACTGATCCGGTATCATATACCCAAGAACTATTAGGCGCATCAGCAAGATAAATGTCTAAAACATTGCACACAAGCGTACCTGAGTTGGAAGTCACACCTCCACTCTTGGCTCTGTCAGCCAAATACTTGGTGCAGTTCCTCTTCCAGTGGCCATCTTGCTTGCAATAAAAGCAGTTGGCTCCGGCTGTAGGAGAAGGTTTAGTCTTTGAGGGAGCACTCTGGACAGGGCCTGTGGTGCTACCTCCTGACTTATCCTTCTTCTTCTTAGTCCAAGAACTCTTCTTGAACTTAGCCTTATTCTGCACCATCAACACTTGACTGGCGCCTTTCTTGAGATCAGCCTCTGCCGTTTTGAGCATCCCATGTAATTCAGTGATACTCTTATCCATACCATACATATGGTAGTTTGAGATGAACGAACCATACGCACTAGGAAGAGAGTTCAGAATTATATCAGTAGCGAACTCTTCGTTAATTGGGACGCCCAGCCGATCCTGAGACTGAATGTAACCAATCATCTTGATTACATGGGGACTCAGTGGATCGCCATCTTTCAGCTTACAGCCCAGCAAAGCTTGAGAGACTTGATACCTTCGGTCTTTTCCTGAGCCTGGAACATACTTTTGAGGCTTTCGATCATATCGTAGGCCTCAACATTCTCGAACTGCTGCTGCAAGTCCGGTTCCATGTGTGCAAGCATAAGACAGCTAATTTCCGTAGACTCATCTCTAGTCTTACGGTAGGCATTTATGACTGCGACAGTCGCATCGTCATCAGGCTCATCTGGAAGTGGAGTTTCTAGAACATGTTCTTTCTTGTCATGCTTGAGGACTATCCTCAGATTACGATACCAGTTGGTGAAATTAGTTCCATTAAGCTTATCTTTCTCTAGGATTGACCTCAACGCAAACGCGGACAACTGAGGAAGGTTGCTACGTGCCATTGATCTACAACAGAAAATACGCACAAACACTTAAGACATGTATTCATAAAAGAGCAGGCATATTAAACGCTTCAATACTTATGCTCCCACTAGAACCAACATCCCTCCGATGGTTGCTGAGTGATTCAAGATCCTAAATAAGCAAGCCGACTAGTGAGCTTTAGCATCACCGCTAGCCGTCAAGTGATCTAGGTAGGCAACACCTTGCCAATCGTATCCAATACGACTCCTGTTAGTTGGGTGACATCACATGCCCCGGCTCCCAACCTACCGAGCCCCGAGCCCCACAACCGTTGTGATGGACTCGTCTAGATTACCAAGTGCTTCTGCTTGTAAGAGTCCGACTCAAACCCACCTAACCGGAAAGAATTGGTAGCACCTCAATTTTATGAGCCCACTACCAAGAATGTCCGACTTGTGATGGTGCAGCACTAGCGGGGCGACCGACTAGAACTTCTTTGAGGGATTAAAGAATCTACCAACTATCTAAATAGAGGTAAATAGAGACATAACAATAACACAAATAAAGCAATTATAATGTGAAATGGTATGGCTCTCTTCATGGTGATCTCCATCTCCACGAAGCTTGCAAGTCGGCTCGTGCCAACTCTTGTCACGTGCCATCTTGCTCCATGTAGCCGACTTGTACATCGACTTGCATGCCTTCCGGGTTCTCCAACAAGCTACACTAGTTAGTAAATCAAAATTTACATAGAGAATCCGACACGCAGGCCGGTATACAATAAAATGACAGCACCTAGGCTCCAGCCGGCTGACATAAACATGATACGCATATCATGTATGGATTACACACATCACATGCACATCAGCCATACCATTCACAACTTCCTGCAAAAACAAGTTATGCATAGATACGATATCTACCGGCGTTGTGAAACTCGCAACGACATCTAAGGCGCTACGACAGGGCGAAGCCGGCGGTCCCTCGCGGGTGCGGGCAGCGCCCGACGATTTTGGAAAACGCAGATCTCATCTGCATTCAGATCATGGATTTCTTCATCGGATAAAACGATTTTACCCAAATCTGATCCGTATTCCGATTCGATCAAACTCTTTGATCTTCGATCACCGCAACTGGATTTATGTGTCACGGTATACCCCGATGGCGGAAACCGACCCGTAGGGTAAGTTGTTTCACGACCTTAGCGGTATGATCACGGAAACCAGATCATCCATTAACCCCGAGTACGATTGATCCAATCAACCTTGTACAAAACCGATCTATCTCATAGACCGACCACCAAAACAGCAATTAGATCACATCTAACGCTAACTACATATCACATATGTACGGATCTCGGGCCTAATACCAGAAGCTACCGCTCTGATACCACTGTTGGAACGCGTAGAGATAAACAAAAAAAAAATTCCTACGCAATGCTTCCAAGATCTAGCCGAGGTAGAAGGCCACGATGATTACCACTAGACGCGCGGTTGCGGATTATCAATGAAGCGCGTCGGGGCAGTGCAGTCCCACGATCCGATCCGGCCGATCCAATCCCTCGAACGTCGAAGTGCTGAACGTACAGCACCTCTGCCGGTATCCACACGTACGAGGAGGAGCTCCGACGGCAGACTGCTAGGTCTGGTGCGACGGCTGGACTGAGTGGGGCTAGGGTTGCCAACGCATGGGAGAGTGGACTAACGTGCCCGCTGGGCAACCTGCGCCCCTCTTTATATAGCGTACGGTAATGGGATTCACAACACTTGTGGCCCATTCCCTCTGTGAGTCTGACTCACAAAACCAGTCCATTTCCGGTTCGGATCCAACGCGACCAATACTTGCTCCCGCTCTTAAGTGTGCGACCCTGCAGGCTCATGGTGACTTGGACACGATTGGAGTCCAACTCCCAATCGATCAATCGGTAGCGGCTCCTAGCAGAACGTGCCGACTCCCAAGTACCATTGAGTCATGACGACATACCTTTCAATGTGATATTCATCTTAGTCCCTTTTGCCTCACGATATACCTTGTCGAGCTATAGGCGATTTATCGTCATCCCTTAAATAGCTCAACTCTCTTCTCGATCTGTGACATGTGATTCATCTGACTAACTCTTAGTCAACCGACACAGTTAACACTTAACTGAGTCGCGCATGGCCATGCTTCCTGAATCATATCACTCGAGAGGGCCCAGAGAATATCTCTCCATTAGGAGGGGCAAAATCCCATTTTGATTATCCACATCACGCAGCTTGCTTCTCATTCGACCCGAACTCTGCCTTTATAGTTGCCTTGTCACAGAACAACGTATGACAGAACCTAAGTCGGTGATCCACAACTCGGATTGTGCGGCAACCTCAGGTCTAAGGATTACATTGATTGAGACATGCAAATGACGACTTGATCGTTGCATCTCAATGTGGGTCAGTCCGACTTGCTAAACTCTTTAGCCAAGTCCGTGAACGTTGGAATGGCATCACCATGCCCATGACAAGTGAAACCGTGTCATCATCCAACACTCACATTAGTCTAGGGTGTGTGTCCAGCACAACCTAAATGACCAAGGACAATTTAGTATGAACAACATGAATATATAGTTCCACAATCGAATCACATATTCAATGACATATATCAGATGTTCAAAACAAGGACAACTTAATAACTTTATGAATACAGTGGGAATTACATCATACATGATTGCCTCTAGGGCATATTCCCAATAATTTGTTGTTAAGTCCTAGGTAATACTTTCCCATGCACATGGAACCTTCCTTTGACCTATTCATCTTACCATGGCTCCATCCGCCCACCAAACAAAACACTACCACTCGGGTAGTCATTCAATTAGTCATATTATTATAAAAATAGGGTCATGCATTCTTTTGAGAATAGGTGGTAATATGATAGGGTTTTGCAAATAGTTCTTAGGAAATGAGCAAGTGATGAACTTGCTTGAGATAGAAATAATAATAATCCATGTCCTTCTGGTTCGAGGGTTGCGTGGAAATCCCGAGATCTGAAAGATAGCAAAGTAGTTCCGATAAGGACTAGTGAAAATACTGGCAAGATGGAACATGCATAGTAATGAGATGCATCGCAAAATACCCTGAAAATACCCCAGATCACAAGTGTAAGCTACGTATGATACAATATGTTAACACATTGGTTTTAGGTGACTTATGATTGTTTTATTACTTGTGGTGATGATGTTGTTACTTGTTTTAGACTTACATGTGTTTTTCACTTTTATTTAACAATCAATTGTTATCATATTTAAATTATAAGTATTTATCGCTTGGTTAGACAAGAAAACAATATCATATGGAAAACAACTTTCAACAAATAACAAACAAGTTTTCCTTTCTGATTAGATGAAAGGTGTGGAGCTAAAACAAAGGAATCTAATTGAAAGTGAGTATACAAATACACTCTATCATATTTTAATTTGTTAATGGATTGTGATGATAGTTTAAGTAGGTGTGAAAACATTAGGATTCGTTAATAAGAAAAATAATGTAGTGGTAGTTATTTATGGTTATAATGGAATATTATAGAATTCCATTATAACCTAACAATAAAACTCACAAGTTAACCGAAATAAGTTATTCTAGACATAATGGCTTTGAAAATGTTGTTATCTTTCATTTGGTTTATCATTTGAAACTTTCTAAAAAGATTTGGATATGTTATTAATTTTCTAACTTTTAAATGAATTAAATGACTACGCAAAATATTGCACATATGAAAACTTGTTCAATTGACTTTGAAAATATCATAAATGGTTTGCATTTTTCTTTTTCAACAATTTTACATATAACTTGTATTTTTCTATTGAATTATTCCTTATTTTTCTCAAATTTAAATGAATTAATTTAATTCAAAAAATGTTTAAATTTAAACTTCACCAAATATTTTTTAGAAGTTGACAAACATTTAGATTATTTTTTTATAAAAATTACATATTTTATTGATATTTTTCTGATAAGTAAATGAAAAGATATTGAATTATTGAGTTTATTGATTATTCTATTTTTTTAATTGGCACGTGGGACCTACCTGTCCGGGATTTTTTTTTGAATTAGATTAAACCGACAAAGGGGTCCACGATGACATCAGCTCGACGTCATCATGACTTCATCACATGAGATAATCTCGTGTCGATCGTAAATTCGCTCGATTCGATGTAATTCATTGGAATCAAGTGTGTGAAGACGTAGAGGAAGCTAACAGGAAATTGTGAGTGGCGGCGGAAGACCAATTGGTTGTCGGATCTTTGCTACCAGCGAGCATCTGCGGCGGCGGACGACATAGCTCGGGGACAACCACAAAAACGGATGGCCAAAGAAAAAAGAGGAGAACACCACTGGGTGGAGCGACTCACCGTGAATCTTATGCGGTGCTCCCCATCGGCCACGGACGGCGGCGGCCCAGACGATTTAGGCCACTCCGGCAAACGAGGTTCGTCGAGAGGGACTAGGTCGGCATGGAGGATCTTCAGGGACACTCATCGGAGCTTCGGGAGGCTCAGGACGACGACAATTTGTGGTGGTCGTCGCCGGCTAGGGTTAGGGTTTGTGAAGCGGACCAGTGACACAGAGAGAATATGCGAGGCGAGAGAGGAGGTAGAGGAGAGGAACACAGAGGCCTCTTCCCTTTATCTTCGCAAAATGTGGTGAGAAGGAGATGGCAAGGCAGTGTCGACAGTGGCGACACGCCTCTGCCGTCCTTCTGGCCGGAAAGGAAATAGAAAACGACATTTCAGAATAACGCCCTGTAATGTTTATGATTTGCAAATTAGTCCTTCTGAGACTTAAACTGAGAAGAAAAACATCGTTTTTCTGGACCTTTTGAAAAGTTAAAAATTGGCAAAATTAGTTTTGAATTCCTTATCAAATTTCCATGCTCACCATGTTTTGTTTTGTCCAAACTGATTTTTTTAATTTAATGTTGGGTGAAGCATTTTAAGTAGTTTTTGTCAATTCTTATCCAAATTCAAATTTATACATTAATCAAATTGTTGTTTATGCCGGAAATGACATTATATCAAAAATGGTTTTCTATTTTAAGTTGATTTGTCACCTATAGTGAATTTACTTATTTTGGATTTATTCCATTTTGAAAAGTATAGATCAACACCTCTATTTTTGTGGAACTTTAGTTTTAGCAATATGAAAATATATTGCCATATTGTTTATTCATGTCGACTTGTAGTTTTGAAATGCTAAAGATGTTTTCTTCCTTGACTTCATGTCTATAAATGGATATAGATATTCAAATTTATGGTTTGAGTACCTTTTAACTCCTGGGTAACACCCAATTGTTGACCAACAATATTTAACTAATTTGTTCCCTGTGATGATTACAAAAGGTATTCAATTGGCTTTGGGTCCAAATACATGCCAAGTATGACACATTTTAAGAAGGGCTTTGGTTTTTAGAAACATGTACTCATTTGCATGGTTATGTATAGATGATTTTTTTTGTTATTATCCATTTGTTTTATGTACGAGAAGGATTTGATAATTATTTCCATTAAAGAGATTATTATATGTTCTTCATCTCTGATGAGATTGACAAAGCACAGAGGTTCTAAGTTCTCTAATATTACCTAATGATTCACTGGATAATTGCTTATGCTCCCTTACTGAGGCAGTGTTGCTTCTTGTGGTCTTCTATTGCCTGCAATATCCTTGTCTCTCGTTGCCACTTGTATTCTGTTATCACCTTGGTCCTTTGCAAGTAGGTTCATCTTTTTGGATTCCAACCTTAACTGTCTCACCCTTGTGGTGAAGACAACCAATTGCTCCAAACAAAGATTTCTCTTAGATGGTTATAAAAGAATGTAGGTATATTTTATGACATCAATTTTCCCTATGCATATAAGAAGAATTTTTTTAACAAGTTAGATAGACTTGCCTCCAAATTACTATTCATATACAAATGGCTGAGATGCACTAGGTTATAAGATTCTAATATTTGTTTGTAGGTGACACTCAATTGTTTGAGTATACAAAAGTGATCTGTTAACGAGGTCTAGAAACTTGTTACCAAACTACTTCTATATAACACTAAGATTGGAATATCACACTATTTCAGGAGGAATTAATAAGATCATATCAAGATATAAGAGTTTCCAAATACTCTATGATAGATTGGAATAGTACTTCTAAAACAATCTAAAGAATCCTTCTGCAGATCTTCTTGTGGAAATTCCTCCTTTCTTGTGGGTTGCTTCTCTTGCAGAATAACTTCGAGAAGATTGGAGAACAATAAGATAAAAGGTCCAGACAAAGTAATAAGATCTAGATTAAGAGTTTGTTCAGACTTTTATTCTCCTTCCATATGCTTCTCATTTTATTTCCTATAAGACATGTACTTGTTTCGTATATGATTAGTTTGACCCAGGTTTCAGCTCAATTCCTCTTATAGAAGATATAAATTGTTGTTATTCCATTGATGGTATCCACATATAGTTTAGATGTTGAACATTGGATTTGGATAGAAATGTGGAGTGCTTGTGGAATGATGACTTAAGATAACAATTTGTTCAAATGATCCCTTAATGTATTGAGGTCTCATATGCTCATTTATGTAAGATAAATGAGACAATGAGCATATGAAGGTTATCGGGGTTTAATGATTTAAGTCATAGTTGTTAGTTTTTTTATCAAGGTTTCATGTTTTTACTTAATATTCTTCTCGTCATTATTTTGAGGTATGTACATATTCCATAAATATGTTATTAATAATCATTATGTCATTTCCCACTTGTGGGGTTTGGATTAAGGCTTATTTGTAGTATTTGTGTTTTATTGAACTTTGGTTATTTACTTATGAAGCTTCACTTAGTAGTTTGAGATGATTTATAATGGTGTTGTGTGAATGGATTGATAACTTAAGAAGTTCATGTTTTAGAGGACACAATACCTTTACTGATGAGATTATTAAATTGTGGATTCCTAGTTTGTGAAAACAAGATCATCAGGTATGTGATTTAGATACTCACCCATCTTTGAATTCTAGATACCTGGTTGAATATTCCCAAGTCACTTATAGACTCGTGATTAGATTTGTTGAGAGTTAGTGTTGGTCAGAACCAATTCTCGTTTTTCATATCAAATGATTTGGCTTCTTAACATACTTGTTATAAAGATCACTCTAAATGTATTCTTGACCAGATGATCTAGACCTATTTCATCATGTCAAGAGAAATATTGGTCACTTTGCTTCGTTTAAATAACTTCCGCGCCAAAATTTCCCGTATTTTTTAGATGCATGCTTTGCAAATGCACATATTATATTTTGATCCTTATAACCTCCCAAACACTGGGATGCTACACCAGGCATCGAGAATAATGTGAGAAGGTGATTAAAGAGTTTATTCATGTATTATCATTCATCTCATCTCGAGGTATTGATTGGTATCGCGAAGTAATAGTAACTTACTCAACAATCAACAGGTTCAATAATTTTCTTCATATAACTCATAGAAATCAATATGGACGTCCGCGGTCCCGATGTTGATTATTGATCAGTAAATTGGTTTCCCGATCATGTCTACTTGTTATCGAACCTGTAGGGGGGTCACACACTTAATACTTTATAGTAATTTGTTCACATTGGACGGTCCGAAAAAAGAGCGGGCATCATCCGGATGGTCCCAGAGTGATAGAATTAATATTCAGAGAGATTGCGAGGGAGATGAGATGTCCCAGGATGTCGAGAATATGTGTCTGACATTTTTAGATAAGGTCGATGATTTTATCTATAGAGGTTACAGGGTTCCGAAGAGTTTCGGGCAAAAAGGAAGAAAGGGGGAGGGGGTGCCGGAGGGGGGGGGAAGAATTGCTCCTATGGCCGAACCCAATTTTTGGGGGCTGCCAGGTGGGCCCCATGGCCTCACAATGTGCACCACCATCCCCTGAGATTTTTTCCTGATTTATTTGAGAAATAAATGAGGAGGAAAACGAGGAAAAAGGGAAAAGAAAAGGGATTTGATTCCACCTAGGAGTCCAATCCGAGTTCCCCTAGGAGGGCTGGTGCGACCACCTCTTCCTTGGTGCAGCCACCCTCCTGGTGTGGGAGTAGGACTCCCTCTCGCCATGGAAACTCCTCCATCTCCTCCAACTGTAAAGGACAAGTCCTTGAGGCAAAACACACAATTGGTTCTCAAAGCTCTCTCTAGTTGATTAGAGGGAGCCCCTCTAATTGAATTAGAGCTTTCTCTAATTGGTTTTTGAGGTGTCCTCTCCTGACTAGATCTAACTCTAATTGTTCTCTCTTTTTCCCATGTGTTGGGATCTCTCTATCTCAATTGTGAACCTGTAGTAATTAGCCTTGGACGATGAAGTGCTGCAGGACTTTGACGGACGTAGTGTGCGATCTCTCAGAGGGGTAACATGTGATACCCTCACTCTGTTGGATCCAGAAGGCACGACACGGGAGACGGCGACGGTCTCAGCACTAGACTTAGCCGCGGAACTCTTCGTTAAGCATCGCCGTCATCGACACACCACTATAGTTCTCGATGTAAAGAGAATGATGGGCCAAATCTGATCAGATGCGCGACTACCTATAATCGAAGAGAAAAAATTGAAAGAAAGAAACATGCTTCTTTTTGAGGACCTATGGTGCTAATTCTACGGTTTTGAAGGACTTGTGTTTGCTATAAATCCGGTCGAGCGTGTGCAGTGGTTCAGATTGTTTTGATTAATGAATACAGTAATAGCTTAACCACTATTTGTACCAGGTGATCACAATTTGCAATAGTGGTATTAACCCGCACGAGCTGGACGGTGTTATTGCCTCTATTTTCTTCTCAATACTTTCGGTAAATAATAGTAATACCGTAGATATTATTGCGCTCGAAAAAATAACACTGTAGATATATCATTTTTATTTTGAAATGGTAGATATATCAATTTTTGAGATGGAGGGAGTAGCCGCATTTTTTGTGTGGGCACGACGGCACGAATAAATGGCCCAAGTTAATTTGTGAGTTAAACCGATATGCCTATACGTGACAGCGGACATTCAAAGATATTCTTTCGTTTTTAATTTTCCTTGGAGAGCATTAAACGGTAGACTCTAGCAGGCACTGGCAGCTAACCCAAACCCGGACCCGCTTTCCTCTTTCTGCATGGGCTGCGGGAGCCGTTCGAGCGAACGTGGAGGGAGGCGTCCGACGGTTCTTCGATTCCTCCTCGTGGACCTCGTCCTCCCCACCCCGTTGCTCTCCCTCTCCCCAAACCAAACCAATTTCCGTTCCCTCCCCCGGTCGCAATTTCGCCGCGCCTCATCGTCGGCGCGACAACCTCCGCGCGCCGGTGACGGGACACGGCAAATCCCAAGCCGTCACCTTTCGCCGAATCTCCTCTCGTCTTGGGGCGGCGGCGGCTCCGTCCGGGTTTGGATCGGTTTCGCCTTTTTTTCGGTAAGGAACCCTAGCCTTGCTCGGATGGCTTGCTCGACATTTTCGTTGGCTAGCTGTGGGCTGCGAGTAATTTTGCGAATCCAAATCTTCCCCTGCCTCGCTCCGTCTAGTTGATATTGCGCGTACGTAGTACTGCTCGAGAGGGCAAACCGATCTCGATCGGCGTCAGTAACTCTGCAGGTTATTTTCCGAACTTTATTTTGGGGTCCAACTGGGCTGAACCCCACGTGCCCGCACACTAAGTCCACCCCTCGTGAAAAGTACGTACTACCCATGTAATGAGACGTACCGTGCTTCTAAGAAATCGATGAAACAAACGAATCATATGAAGATATGCTCACGATTTTTTTTGGGCTGCCTTCTTATCCAAAACCTGGAACACCTCGTTTTGAGTTTTGTTTGGTAGTATAACAAAGGTCAATTACCTGTTCTTTTACCATAATTTACTTCTTTAAATTGTACTTTTGCATGATCAGGAGGTTTGACATCCATATACTACGCATCGTGTATGCACTTTACTTTGCTTGTTACAACGTACAGCACAAGAATTTATTTGGGTTGAACGAACGATGGGGTGCCTCCTCTGGATTACTTACATCGTTGTACAAAGTCATTTCATTTTGTCTTTTATGCAGAGCAGTTCTTTATATTTGCACTTTCCCGTTTGCATGTAGGAGTTGCTCTTTGGCGCTATATATGTAAGCTGGAGTTGCCATTTTATCCCAATACTTTGCTGAAATAAGGAGAAAAGCAGAACATTTTTACTCTTCAGGAGTTCAGGTCCCCTATCTGTAGCAGGTCGCTTATTGTTTTTGTATTGGCACTCTTCTGTTACAAATTTTTGAGATTGTCCAATTTCTTGTTCTTTCACTTATAACATTTTAATTAAGATTTTTTTGGATGCATACCTTTTTTTTTTAGATAGATGCATACCTGATAATTCTCATCATGTTCTTCTCTGTTTCTATAGGGACCTGTTCCTGCAAATTCAATCACTAGCAACCCAAGGTTCTAGCGTTCCAGTGAATACGTTGAATTTGAAAATTTATAAGCAGTTTACTGAATGGGAATCCATTTCTTATGTAGGGTAGGTATTGGATTCTGTAGTTGACTGCCAAATAGACTGTCAAACATGGTGATGTCTCTAGACAATTTGAGAGGCTTTGCATTAGCTACATCCTCAAGTGCTTTTATCGGATCAAGCTTTGTGATCAAGAAGATTGGGCTGAAGAAAGCTGGGGATGTTGGGGTAAGAGCAGGTTGTGCCTCCCTCCTCTATCTATTTGAATTTTTTTGTATCGCATACATGGTGATTTTTAAGAATGTTAAAATTCCCCACATTATAGTGCTTCAATATTCATCTGTAAAAAAATAATGTTTTAATATGTCTTCTGCATTTAATCCATTACTAAGTAATTGGCCCTCTTTGTCCACATGATTTCTAGGTTCTGGAGGCTACTCATACTTATATGAACCGTTATGGTGGATAGGAATGGTAACTAGTAAGTATCTCTTACATTGTGCTGTTTTTGCCCAGCTTTCTTTTGTTGTCTTTTCTTTGTGCCCCCCCTCCCCCGCGGAAAAGGACTCTTGTTTAAAAAAAAATACATGAGTAGTTTGGTAGTAATCTACTTCTACTAATAGTTTATTTGGAAAAAACAGTATTTCTAATAAAACGATGTAAGCTCAAAATATTGTTTAACTCTCTGTTTCGGTTTTTGCAGTGATTCTTGGTGAGGTGGCCAATTTTGCAGCATATGCATTTGCTCCTGCAATACTTGTTACTCCTCTGGGAGCGTTGAGCATCATATTTAGGTTTTTACACATACCTTCCTTTTAATGCCAAAATTCTGCTGAAATGATCGTACGACATTCCAATAATTCTCTTTTGTTCATGCAGCGCAGTGCTGGCACACTTCATTTTGAATGAGAGGCTGCATATGTTCGGTGTGGTTGGTTGCGCATTGTGTGTTGTTGGTTCAGTTGATATAGTTTTGCACGCCCCAATGGAAAAAAAGATCGATTCAGTTAGTGAAATATGGCACCTCGCAACTGAACCAGGTAGCTCTTTTCTCAAAGTCTGTAATGTTTCTAGCTGCCATTTCTCATAGTCCCCTTAGAGAATATTTGTTCTATGTGTTTTAATACTATAGTTTTCTGTATTGCCAATTTACCATCAGTGCTGGTCTGAAATGCATTAGTTCGGTAAACCACACATGCAGTAGTATTTTGTGGCTCTCGGCAGAGTTTTCTAGTCAGTTTATATGTTTTTCATTCTGAAATATACTGGGGTCACGAGTACTCTTGGCTTGATAATTCCATGAAAACCCTATCCTTATATTAGCCACTCCATTTGTGACCTAAGGTGGTCCCCTGTTAGTGTTTGCTTATTGTTCATTCTTTTAATGGATGGCCAGAGCTACTGCTTAGGCTTAAAAGAAAGGAAAACGCTGCATGCAGGAATATTTTTCTATGGTACTAATTTCAGTTTTGCTACTTGTTTTTGTGGAAACGACATGTTGTACTATTCTACAGGAGTTTATATCATCTATCATCTATGTTTGTATGCAATATATGGCACACAAATATCTGCGAGAATACTTCCATAAAAGAAGTATCTCGAGTAAATACGAAGAAAGTATCTGA